>CM060968.1:136537010-137152010 GCA_030765045.1 Tenodera sinensis
GTAATGGCACGCTTGGAAGCTGATGGGGTTTTATTTGACTGCAATTGCATGGATTTTGCTTTTTTCCTTAAAAAGAAAACACTAGTTTTGTTGCAAAAATTTAATATTTTATGTTAATTTTTTTACAATAGGAAATGGCTGCAAGTACTCAAATTCAATTTATTTAAGTTAGCATAACAAGAAAACAGAACATATCTCAACAATGAAAGGGTTACGTGCCCCATCGTCTATGTGACGGCACATGCAGTGAAAGACTTACACAGTTACCCTTGTTTTAAGTATTCCTCTATGGAATAATAACATTTATGTGTTAGGTAAGTTTTTAAGCTATTTTTAAATTTAAGTGTTGTGTTGAGTTTTATTTCAGAAGGAACGAGAATACCATTATATGTTTTAAAATAAAAACTATACAAATTTTGCCTATTAAACTCGAAATACCTACCTTTATAATTTCTGATTTTTCTGTAATATTCATATGCTAAAGTTTAACAAATTGTTGCACACTCTTAACTCTACTCACTTTTTACTTTCTCTACTATGTATAGTAAAGTAGAGGAAGTATTGTATTCCCACCCAAAAATTTGATGTCGAGATTTCACCAGAAATGTATGTTTTGATGCCCCCTGAATCCAAAAAAAAAAAAAAAAAAAGATTTTTAGAAAAAGGTCTGCGTTTGTCTCTGTCTCTGTGTGTCTGTCTGTCTGTCTGTCCGTCTGTGAACAGCATAAATTAAAAACAAAAAGTCTGTTAAAAACCAAAGTTGGTATTTTAAGTTTAATGTCTTTCAGGGATGTGACACGAAGATTTTGAAGAAAATTCCTCCATGCTAAACTACCCTTTACATGGAAAATTTTTCGAAAATTTCAATTTTCTTGAAAATGCCATATTTTTTAGATATTTTTATGACAAATGAAATGTATATCTTGAATTTTCTGGCTAGAGTCCATGTAGTTCTGTTTACTTTGGATGACTTTGCATAACTGGCAAACTGCAAGAGATACATTAAATCTTACTGTACAACATATAGATCTTGCTAAAACACACAATTTATGTCTCCATTTTGGAGATACTCCTTGTTATTTGTGTGAGTTTTGGAGAACTTGTTCTTTTGTCAAGTGGAACATCATTATTAATTTTTTTATTTGTTAACAAACAATCCAAAGAGAACATAATTTGAAAGCTTTAAAAGATTTGACTATTTCAAAGTCTACTGTATTCCCATATTCTCCTGGTACCTACAAGATAAAGGTAAACAGTAAGATAAGTTCTGCAAATATTTATCTTAACTAACATGAAAAAGATAAAGGAATAAGAGTTTGTAAGAATGGTTAGTACAAGAGTAGAGAAAGTCATGTGAGTGCAACACATCAGATTTTTAATTATTAGAATAGTTTTGAATCAAACCTTAGCTGAGGTAGTGCCAACATTTCTCAAAACTGTCCAAATAATTAAAAAGTGAAGTGACCGTGTGTACCAATTCATAAAATGTTGTGATGAATATGTCTAACTTCAGTATTTCAACTCATACCTGTTAAATTCTGGAATACTGATGGGTTTATACAGTAAAATTTCATGTTCTTATTTTACAGTTGCTTTTTGGAAGATGTGTTTGGGGATGTTGTCTTGCTTGTGCAAAGAAATGAAGCATACCAGCTGTTTCAGAGACCCAGAAGTTATTGGAATGTTCTTGCCAGAGTAATTGCAAAGGAACACAATAAAATATCAATATCAGATTCTGATGTAAGTATTATATTCAGTTCTTTGGCAACTTTTATACAATTTATCTGAAGATAACCTTTATTCTGTTTTGCACTTTTAGAATTAGTTTTATTTTCAAAGGATAGTGCTGCTTTCAGAATATAAATAATGGCTAAGAAAATTAGCTTTACAGCCTGTATTATGATCTCCGGTTAAGGTTTCGGTTAACTTGAAGTTACACCTACATGTCAGTATTACGACCTTCGGTTAAGGGCTAACCAAGAGTTATTTCTGGTGGTACACTAACCGCAACCTCAAGTAGTGTTTAGTGGATTAACTTGGAGTCATTAGATTTTGCAGATGGAGAATGCTTCCAAAAATCAGGTACAATCCAATCTTTCTCATTACTGTTTACATTCCCATTATGTACGTACAAACTAGCACTTGGATTAATTTAGTTTCAACAATAACACTACAGGTTTTGCCTGGATAATACAGCACCTTAGTTAACTGGAACTTGGATAAGCAAGGTTCTACTGTAAATATTTTTGTTCATTGCAATCCTAGCATCCAGGAGAGGCAAGAGGTCCAAAAAGCAATAAAAGGCATTTTCAAAAGGTAATCTTATTTAATATTGCAATCTGTTTATCCTTGAATTAAACCGTATAAAATATTCAATGTAAATTTTAAGAAATTGTGTTGTAATAAACAATTACTATACATTTTTGAGCCATTTATCTTCATTGCAACCTATTAGAACAGTATCTCCGTATTATCCTGATTTCAATGTACTTTCAATTCCACTTAGCTGGGACATTCACAAGTATGTGGAAAATTCGAAACAATTGTTCTTTCCAAAATTTGGCCAAAATTACCAAATATTATGTTATATGGATGGATAAATTGTATCAGAGACTGAATGCATGCATAATTTCTCTGCATTTAACACACTGGAGGTCTTTGTTTCTTTGTAGGTTCCAAAAACAAGTAGTGAAAGGATTCTTCATTGTATGTTAGCCACTTTGAACTATAAGCCATGTCATTGGCTAGTTCTTGCTCGTAAATTGCGACCACAGAATTCAGGTAAGATACAATGTTATATAGGAATACCTGGGCGACCGAGCTTTGCTCGGCTTTTCTTTTCCTTTTTTTTTTTTTAATCGTGTGTTGTTGTTGTTTTTTTTTTTTTTTTACAGGGGAGGGGGGGGGGAGTGAATTTTAATATAGAACAGGCATGGACAAAATCGGCTCAACTGGGGCACTCCACTGTGAGGCGATATTTTCCGCATAGGCCCTCTAATATGGTTGAATACAAGGTTATAGAGGCGGCAGAAAAATGCCCCCTAAAATTAGAAATAATGCTTATAGCAGGCCAAAAATGTACATATTCATTTGTCTTCTTCTTCAATAGCTTGGGTTGGCATTATATGGAAATTGCGAAGTCCGTGTATAATTTGGAAATTTATCTGCATATAGTGTTGTATTGGACGAACATTGTGTTATGAAAGATAGCAGAAATAACAATGCAGAGAACAAATATATAGATCTTTAAGTGGGGTAAAAATAGAAGAAGATTACAAACTTACAAATATACATACTCCATTTTAGGGTAGTGTGAACCCCGTAGCGCAGTATAGAAAGGACGCCAATCCAGAAAATTTCTATAATCTATTTGTTATACAACAGAACAATAAACAAGTTTTTAACGAGGAACTGGAAATTAATCATTCTTGTAAAGTGTTGATCCGTACCGCACCCTGAGATACATAGAGAAAGTTGATAATTATTTTGAGTTTCATCGCTACAAAATGGCACTTACGCGGGGCTAATGGACAAATATTTTAAAGAATTGTCGTGGATATTGTGGAACCTCCTGCTCCTATATATAAAAAACGTTTCAACTGGTACACGTTCTTGACTCACTCCACCTGCCAGCCCTCCCCTACACTATTGTTCAGGATCCAACTTGCCTCATTCAGTGGCAAGTATGGCTGTTTCATGAAGAGTGATAGCATTTGTTGTAAGATACAAAAACAGGAAAGTTTGCTGTTTAATATGCAGATATCAATTTGCAAATATAAAGCATTACAATATAAAACACCACTTTGATCAGAAGCATAAATCAAACTTAAAGTATTTATTTACAATTTCGAAAGGTACTTTCTCAATACTTGTGTTTGTAAACATATAAAAGGGACAATATAGTTCCACTGTTTAGGGATTTAGTTTCTTATTAGTTTCTTTGATATAAACTATTGTATTTCATGTTTCAAAGTTTGAACATAATATTAAGTGTAAAATAACTAATTTATTATGTTGATCAAATTAGTTTTAAAATATTTGTCAGGCTAAATAGCTATGGAGCTTAACTGCTTTATTGTGAAAGAGAAAGAATTTAGCATGTTAGATTTATTGTTATGATTGTGAAAAGAAAGATCAATATGTCTTTCAAACAGAACCTAAGCCTATAAAAGTCCAACAAATTTGCAGTGCTGGTAAGAAGATGGTTGATAGCTTTTTGTCTAAAATGTGCCATACTGCTACTATAGCATTAGAACATAGGCCTACTGCTACTGCCAATTGCTTCACAAATATCTTTATACCAGGAGAGCAAAAAACCTCCAAAATCCTGAATTGCTGTCTGGGATGTATTGCAAAGTAATTTTCTTACATTCCTTGGTCAATCTTGGCTTATCTGCAGTGTAATAGGACAGATAAGAATATAAGATCGCTTTCTCTTTCCCTTGTGGTGTGCTACGGCAAATAGATTCTACAGTTTTTAAGCAGAGTAAAATGTAAATTGAAAATTGTGGATAAACAGAAAACTATACATGATAGTAAGAAGATGAAACCAGTTCTGAAATCAGTGCAATGAACTTCACATCTTATATCAATCAGATTTTCTGGCAGAAATTCTTTGTTGACCAGTGTGATTCGACATTCCATGCAACTCGACATCCTTCTTTATTTAATTTTTTTACTGTTAAACTTGACTGTAATAATATCTACTATATGGTATTGAGACAGAATATTGACCAATAGAAAATCGTTCATGTAAATATTTTTGTAAGAGTGTGTAAATTTCTAATTCTTTTAATTTGGGTATATCAGGGACTTATTTTTCAATATTCAAGATAGCCAATGTTTTCTTGTCACTTCGTGTTCAACCAATGAGAACTGTTGCGCGGATGAATACAAAAGAATGGCGGTGTTACGTCAGAGAGACGCCAGGGACTCTTTTTTCATTAGCGTCTGTGAGCTCAAGTTGAAAGGATGTGTTTTTTTTTATAGCGCGTGAACATGTAACTTTCACCCAAACCTTTATACAGTGTAGATTCTACCAAACTGTGAAGATTGTCGATTAATTAATATGGTGCTAAAAGTGTAAATTAACGAATAAATATATTGTGATAAAGGAACGTTGATTTATGCATTCCATTCTGTGACCTCGACCCTGAAGATAAGAGTAGCGTCTGATATCAATCAAACTATTACATCATTCAGTAAAAACATTATCTCCAGTATGCTATGTAAAGAATCTTTTCCTGCTGATGTGTAAAGACTTATTATTATAAAATCCGTATCAAAATGGCTTACCCAACGTGGAGCGCGAATTTAGAATGGAATGCAAAATTACGAGTACGAAGTGTTAACATCAAATGACGCCATCCCATCGCGCAGGAAAAAGACGCTATTAGACCATCGTCTGATATCATCGATACACGGAGAATCAACGTGGGAAAAACACCGGAGATCATCTAGCGAAGCCAACTACCCAGGAGACGTAAATAACTGGACGAAGAACCAACGGAAAAGAAAGTAGGATCCAAAATTTTTGTTTTTACATACATTTTATTTCCATTTTTTATGCTACTAAGAAGTGGCAAAGTAGTGGGACTTTTAACCTTAAGTGAATTGGATAAAGAAATTAAAATGTCGCGAAAAGAGATAGAAACAGGAGTGGGGGAAGGGGCAGATAGGCCTAGTTATCAGGTAGAATTAGAAAGTGAGGAACAGGTGGAAATAAGCAAAGACCAAAGGTTAATGATGATGATGTTTGAAAGACTAGAACAAAAAATGGAACAAAACAAGGTAGAATTAGGTCAGAAGATGGAACAAAATAATGCAGAATTAAAACAGGACATAGAACAAAGTTTAGGTCAGAGTATAGGTCAGAAACTGGAACAGAATAAGGAAGAGATAGGTCAGAAAATGGAGGAAGTGAGAAAAGACTTAGAACAGAAAATGGAATTAGGTAGACAGAACTTAGAACAGAAAATGGAATTAGGTAGACAGAACTTAGAACAGCAAATAGAATTAGGTAGACAGAACTTAGAACAGCAAATGGAATTAGGTAGACAGAACCTAGAACAGAAAATAGAATTAGGAAGACAGGAGTGTAAAGAAAACATGAAAGTAATGGAAACTAATTTAAAATTAGTACATAAAAACTTAAATGAAACAAAGGAAGCCTTAGAAGCTAGGATAGAAATTGTAGGAGATAGGATGGGAAAGATAGAATCAGAAATGAGAGAGAACAAGATTGTGTTAGAAGGAGAAATTGCTAGATGTAGGGATGAAATAACAGAATGTAATACAAGTGTAGACTGTAAGATTACAAATGTAAAAGCAGAAATAACTGAGGAATTAAGGAAAGAGATTGAGGTAGTAAAGAAAGACATTATTAATGAAACTGTAGAACAAATTGTAATTCCTAAAATTAAGACAATGAATGATGTGATGCTTTCACAACAGGATGCTATAAATGATATGAAACAAAGCCACTTAGAAATAAAGAATGATTTAAAATCAATTTGTGAAGAAATGAAAAAAGGGAAAGAAAGTTTGGCTAATGTAAATGATGTTGTGAAGGCATTACAAAGACAAGATGATTTAGATGTAAGTCATGTACAAGATGAGAGTTGAAATAAGAAGTGAGTGAAGTAATTGTAAAAATTAGTGTGACTCTTCTTATTTCAACATGAATGAAACTTCACTGTCAACATTGCTTCTATGTCAAATATTTAAGATGAGAGTTATTTGAATAATGTACAAAATGTTGAATCACCATACAGAGAAAGAGGTTCACAACCAAACAATGACTCAACACACAACACATGTTACACCAACAGCATATTACATGAAATCACACCACCTACATTTGACGAGGAGAAGGGAGACGATCCAAAACTCTTTGTTAAAGAGATGGAAGAATATTTTAAAGTGAAAAGGATACCAAACGAGCTTAGGATGATGATAGTTAAGAAAAGCTTAAAAAACAAGGCATTAGAATGGCTCAGGTTAACACTAGCTGGTCATGAGTCGTATAGCTCATTCAGAAATTTATTCCTATCAAGGTATTGGGGCCCAGCTAAACAAAACCAAACTAGGCTAGAGCTAGCGACAGGTAGATACGATCCAACCAAAGGGTTGTCGTTAGTCGATTATTTTATGAAAGTAGCCAACAAAGGAAAGCTATTAGACCCCAACTTGTCGGAGGCAGAACTAATTGCCAGTATAACAAGACATTTCCCAGACACAGTGAGAACAGGGTTAATTGTTGCGAGGCCAGTAGATTTTGCAGATATGATAGAATTGCTAACAGCCTTCGAAACACAAAATGGTCGGCCTAATGAGCATAGACATAGGAACGGTCACCCAAACTCACCCATCCTAAACCGGAACACGGCTACGAACAACCAGAGTGAGGGAGAACATAGAAATACTAGGAGTACCCATGAAAGGGGGAGAGGGGCACACCATTTCCCACAACCACATAATCATGGCGAGAGGATGGAGAACACAAGACAGCGGTACCACGACACGATACCGAGGGGTGAATCGAGATACAGAACGTATACATATGATCGTGGAAGACCAGGAGACCATGCCCATCAAGTGAATCACATACGATTCAGTAGGGAACACTTGAACAACCACAGACCGTCATATGACAGAGGTTCACGCCAAAGGGGCAGAGACCAAAGGTACACTAACAACATAAGACAGCAGGAAGTAGATGAAAATGTGCCAAATAGGGCAGATGCTGCACAAAATACAGAAACAACCACCACCACCAATACTCAGGGAAATTACAACAACTAAGTTCATCCCAACCGAGTGGATGACAAACAACAAAATCTCAGCAACTTACAATTGACATCGACACCATGATGGCTACACGAAGAGAAAGATGGAGCTATTGTATACTGGACCACTGGTCATAACAAAACAGCTGGGTAACCACACGTATGAGCTACAGAATACAAATGGCAAGTTGGTAGGAAGACACCATAAAAACAATTTGAAGCCATACAAAGAAAGGACCAAATAGTCTTTGCCAACAAATGTGTAAGGCAGGAGTAGCAGAGATGAAGGAAGATAACAATTTTTGATGGGTTACTTATAGAAAATTATGTTCAGATTAGGAATTACAACAAGGAAGAAAATCAACATAGTCATTGGCTATATCGACCACAAAGAGCATTGTCAACAAAGACAGATGAGGACACTGATTATCATTAAATAAATGAATTATAGCGACGGAAGATAATATGTTTTTGACATAAGGATGTCAGGAACAAAAATAAAAAGGAATCAATTATGATGACAAAGATATAATATTTCGACACAAAGATGTCGAGGGTAAATTGAGAAGAAAAATAATACAATTACAGAATAATTATAAATATAGAAGTTTTCTCTTATAGAAATAAGAGACAAAGAAGTGACAATTAGTGAAGTGAGGAAAACCATAATCAGAAAAACAATGCCCATGAATTAAGATGAATATAGCCAATGCTAAGCTCGAAGAAATGTTGAACCAAACAACAATGAACAATAACCCAATTAAGAAAATTAGTACCATTAGAAACATCAGAGTTTAAGAACCGACTCAACAACCTGCCTATACATAAGCTTACGAGACAAAGAAGGCAAAGAAATGAGTAAAATATTGCCATAAACATGATCATAATCATTAGCTCAAAATTTGTATCCTGTTTTTCTCTCCTCATAGCAATGAATACAAGTCAAAAACCACATAATAAACCATGAAACACTTAAATTATATTTGTGTCAATGTCAAATGTACAATAACTGAGTATGTGTTGTATAAGAACTGAATATGTGTTGTACAATAACTGAATATGTATTGTATGATAACTGGATATATTGTGTAATGACTGAATATGTTGAGTAATAACTAAATGTGTTATGCAAAAACTGAATGTGTATTGTGTAATAACTGAATATATATTGTATAATAACAGAACATATGTGGTATGATAGCAGGATATATTGTACAATAACTGAATATGTATTGTGTAATAATTGGACATGTTGTGTAATAACTAAATGTGTTGTACAATAACTGGATATGTATTGTATAATAACTGAATGCATTGTGTAGTAATCAAATATGTGAAATTTATAAAGACATGCTGTAACATGTCAAAACAAAAGACAAAGACAAACAGTGAAGAAGACTGTAAAAAAAAAAAAAAAAAAATATTGTACAAAGTGATTGAATCATAGGAGTAGGGAGAAGTATTGTATTGTGTTTCAAGATTGTAAATAAGGTGACAACTTGAAAAACAAAACAAGGGGCATATGAGACAGAATATTGACCAATAGAAAATCGTTCATGTAAATATTTTTGTAAGAGTGTGTAAATTTCTAATTCTTTTAATTTGGGTATATCAGGGACTTATTTTTCAATATTCAAGATAGCCAATGTTTTCTTGTCACTTCGTGTTCAACCAATGAGAACTGTTGCACAGATGAATACAAAGGAATGGCGGTGTTACGTCAGAGAGACGCCAGGGACTCTTTTTTCATTAGCGTCTGTGAGCTCAAGTTGAAAGGATGTGTTTTTTTTTATAGCACGTGAACATGTAACTTTCACCCAAACCTTTATACAGTGTAGATTCTACCAAACTGTGAAGATTGTCGATTAATTAATATGGTGCTAAAAGTGTAAATTAACGAATAAATATATTGTGATAAAGGAACGTTGATTTATGCATTCCATTCTGTGACCTCGACCCTGAAGAGAAGAGTAGCGTCTGATATCAATCAAACTATTACATCATTCAGTAAAAACATTATCTCCAGTATGCTATGTAAAGAATCTTTTCCTGCTGATGTGTAAAGACATATTATTATAAAATCTGTACCAGTATAAACAGTTTAGGTAAATTTTAATTAGTGTACTTATACACCTACCGCATTCTTCTACACAGCAACATAAGGACTGATCACATATTGACTTTCAATATCTAGTCAGAAGCAGCCAGCAGACCATTGTCACAAAAGCAAAAGTTTGCCGCTAATAATGTGATTACGAGCACAAACACTTGTTTGGAAGATTTATTGCTTTACCCAGTACAGAAACATTTTTTAGTCATGACGAATTGCACAGTGGTTTATGATCGAGTTCACTTTTGTATTTATAAGACCATAGAGGTGTCAGGTTATCTGTCCGACTTCCATGTAGTACATAAACATCACGGACATCATCAGCAGTGCCTTGTTTATTTCAAGGAAGTAAACAGAGATATTACCCCATTATCAATTTGCATGCCCATCCATCAGTGAAAAATATTGGAGAGCAAGAGGATTAATGACTTCATTGTCAGAAATCCAGCATTAGCTAACAATAACAATTTGCATGCTGTCACTCGAACAGATCCTAGCAAGGTCATTCGCCACCTGTAAAAATACCCCTGTACGTGGTAAGTTAAGTTTTCAATTATAGATTTCTGGATACAGTGTAGCTTTCAAGATTTCAGGCTTACTGTTAGTGTTGTACTACGTTGTGTTTGTGCCAGTGAAAATATCGAGTGAGGAAAAAGATATGCTAACATGACAATGAAAATTAAATTGGATGTGTTAAAGAGACTGGACAAACGGGAACATATTTGAGGTCATTTTGAGTCACCTTTTTACACTCACCTTCACTTAAAATGTTTTAAAAACTGAAAACGTTTTCAGGATCATTTGATCCCATCTTCAGCCAGTGGGTGACTGATGCTATCCTCCTGCTCCCTCTCTCTGCTGCCATGGTCCTGCTGCCACCTGGTGTTACAGGCCCAAAGCTTTTCATTTAATGCTGCGATTTCGAAGTTAATGACTTCATTGTTTTTTATGTATATTTTTTCCCAAATGCTCAGTTCTGTTGGTCAATTTAGAGATTTTAACAATTTTAAGTTAAGGCCAATATTGTGGTTTTCATTCCAAAAATGGTGTGCCACAGCATACTTTCCAGTTTGTTTCAATTTTATGTTTCTATGGTGTTCCTTTAGTCAATTTCCAACTTTCTTTTTGTTTTTCCTAGTAGCTTTCTTCACAACTATTACAGTTGATCTGGTAAATTCGAGATTTTAAGGGATGGTATTGTTAAGTGGCTTGTTCAGCAGGTTTTTTTAAACTGTATTTGTTTTGTGGTGCTAGTTTTAAGTCTAGTTTCTTGAAGATTCTTTCAAACTTCCTAAAGGACCAGGGATGGTAGGTGAATTTTCTATATTTCCAGTTATTTGTAAGTGGTGTTAATGTAGTGGTGTGCAAAATTATCTTGAGCCTTTCTGCATTTTTGATTTGTGCCTAAGGGTGGCTGGGTTGAATCCATTTAGTACTGCAATTTCTTGTATATGTTGTTGCTCTTTCAGAAATTCCTCTTCACTTAAAGGGACATTATATAACTAGTGAATTAAGCTTCTAAATGCTGCCAGTTGGTGTGAAATTGGGTTACAACTGTTTTTCTCTATATAATTATCTACATGTGTGGGCTTTCTATATATTTGAAATTTTATACCATCTATAACTCTAGTAATTGGGGAACATTTTAATATGTAATAAATTTAAGCATATGTTATATTTTTGTTTTCTATATTGTGTATTTATGCAATTTTCAATACTATGTTTTGAATAATGATCCCTTATTCCCTAAAAATCGACGTTTCAGTAACTTGACACCCTCTCAGGCTACATTAGGTCGAGTTATCTGGATTCCTCTTTATGCCTAAAAGCATTTACAATAAAATTTGACAGTTTATTTTATGTTATGTTTCAGAACAACGAAATGCACTCCTTTGCATGGCACTTGAAAAACCAAAACCCTCTTTCATGCAGAATCTCTTGAAAGAGACCTCATGTTTACCAAGTGGGTTCATGGAGCAGCGAAGTATTTCCGCTGTATAACATATATGTAGATACTGTTGGTTTTATTTCCCTCTTAACAGTAGCAAACTGTTTTGAAATCAGAGTACAGAATGCCATAAGTGGACTTTTTCTAAAATAATTTTTCTGTGGTGAAAATATAGTTTATTTTTATATTGAATAAAAATATTTTATACTTGTTACTTCTATCAGATCAAAGTTAATGCCTGAATTGTATAAACTCACATAAATGTAATTCTTATTAAAAATACACAGCATATTTGTTGGTGATCATAGATAAACCACTGTAATGATTGTAAATACATATTTTTATAAATAAGTACTAAGTGTAACTTTTTCTTTCCTATCATTATTACTAATTAAAAGAAATTAATAAGAATCTTGGCTTAAAAGCGAATCTTATTGAAATTCTGATCTTAAAAAGTGAGACGTATTAAAATTTACAAGCAATAGAATTTCACGATCAGTGATTGAAGAAGGCATTGTGGTAGAAATAGAAGTAGAACTACCAGTATAAACTCTAGGCAACCGTACAAGTCACATCTTTGCCCTTTCCCCTAAGCCAAGTTAGTGTCCCATATAATTTGTACAATAAAGGGAAAATAGGTCTATGGTCACAGTAATGAAATTTCCACTGTTTTGATATTATTGCGTGGACTGTTGAGGGGTGCACAGAAACGTACTACAATTCGGAATCTTATTATGAGAGACATTTCTTTAATTCAGATTACCTTATACATTTTTCTAAATTATATGAATTCTCTTTCTTGGCTGATGGCAGTATTTAATAACAGTATTTAATGTGTAACAGGAATATTGTAGGTTACCACTTCCTGTGAAACCCCAGTGCACTTACCAAAACATCAGCTTCCGGTTGCCTACATGCCAAGATGCATAGCACTCGAGCTGCACCCTGATCCATGTGCATCAACCAGAATGTTTTAGAATAATTGGAATACCCATTTCTCATTGGTCAATATAACTTAAGATTCCAGCATTTCCTTACCTTATTTGGCATAAGTGATGCCATCTTAATCGGAACACCCGTAGGTGTAATGGGCTATATAAAGAGACGTAGATCTCGCTACTATTTGTACAAGAAAGTCACGCTTATCGTCAGCCCTGCAACACCCTCTGACAGTCACGTGCCGTCCCCAAAGGTAAGACAAATGACCTAGCTGTCGATGGGCTCTTAAAATCATCTCATCCATCCCACCCACCCGCCTGCCCCATGTCATCCATCCCATTCCACCCATCCATGAGGTAAGAGCCCGATTAGGGACATTGTTATCCATACCAGGTTAAGGCGCATGTCTCTTCAACACATCTTTATTGTTTATGCCTCTTCAAGGCATAGTTGATGTACAGTCCTATGCATGGAAACTTTCCGATATGAGGAACAGCTGTTTAGGTTGGTAGTGAATTGCACCATGCCTCCAGTTCAAACCCCTGTCAACGATAGGAAGGTGTGCTGTTTCGCAATGGTGGAGGCTAACCAGAAGCCCTGACAGCTAAGCTACATTGAAACATACAATTCAGAATGTGTCTCATTGAACTTTGATTGTTTTACCAGTGGTTATTGAGGATAGGAGCAATGGCCAGATTGCCAATCCATTTTGAATAATGAATCTTCTCAGGTTTGTGTAGTTTTCTTGGGATGGGAATGGGGGATGAGGCAGATTTATCTGTATTATATGTGTATTAACTTGAACTCTACATTGCACATATTTATTTCGAATCATGTCACTTCATTACAAAATAATTTAAAGCTGTAACTTAAGCTCTATCTACACAAAATATACTGAGCTTACAAAAGCATGTTTTGATCATGTAGACTAACATAAGGGATAAACAAGACAATAGCGTTCTAGTAATTAATCCATGTTCTCTGTATTTCTTCCTCCAGGTTGAGGCAGTTCACTCCATATAATTCACTCTGCAGCCCTTGCAGGGTTATATTTTTGTTCAAGAAGTGCAATTACTTTCGACTTGTTATTCATATCATTTTCTCACTTCAAATGGCATGCATAGTATAGAGGACAATATATTCAACAAAGCTGTTTCACCCCTTGTTCTTCTCCCTGGTTCCCGAAACCGAATCCTAGAGTTATGACATCAAACCAATGAACGATGGACACAGCCTGGAGATGATGGTGACAATCGTTCCACTGGTTAAATTCCTCCTTACCCCTCCCCATGCGTTATGCACCTTGGACATGCCCCTTGTTCATCGGTCATTGGACTTTGATACAAACCAATAAGAGATTGGCACAGCCAGAACTGGTGTGGAACATGACTGGAGAAAAGGTTATGCTAACATTAAATAAAGTAACACACCAAAAGACACTAACAGCATCGGAGAATTTCCATGCACCGGATTGTACATGTCTCTTAATGACATCTTTAATGTTCATGCCTCTTAAAGACATCTTTAATGTTCGTGTCTCTTCAAGGCATGGTTGATGTACATGTCTCTCCAAGACATCTTTATTGATGATGCCACATCAAGGCATGGTTGGTGTACGTGTCTCTTAAAGACATCTTTAATGTTTATATCACTAATAAATTGTTAAGCAGCGTAAATTACGAGTTGTCTCTTCCTAGGTATTTGTCCCTACCAAGTTATGTCCCCAAGTCGCAACTTCGATTGTGACAATATAGTCTTGGATTTCCCTTCTGCTGCTTATAGATAATTCTTAACAAACGGCATATGACTGCATATCAATTCTGTACTAAATGTGATTGGTAATTTATATGAAAATGTTTATGCTTTTAATCCTCCTTAAGCTCTTGCATGTTAGGAAGTTATGTGAATATATGCTTTGACCCTAAGTACTGTAACAAATGAGAAACACCACTTGCTGCTAAACATTCTTTATCACCTAGGCATTTAGCGTAGTGCAAATGTTAAGTACACTTGTGACTATTGCACACACTCATAACAAATCACAATTGAATGCACTTGGTACTGCCCACTGCACTCAACTGAAGCCTCACTGTCAACAGCCCACTGAGTGCTAGACAGCTCTTTATATACGGCTCGAACACAATGCAAATATTCTGGAAAAAGAAATTGCTAGAAACAGCACAAGTGAATCCTCTGGAGCTGTGAAGTGCCATACAATGACTTTTGTTCTGCATGGGCCATTGTTCTGTGGAAGACTGGCCATTAGCCGCATCTGAGACCAGGTATCCTGGTCAGTATACACTGATCCTCTTTAGGGCAGGTTGGGATGACCAACATTGTCATAGTGAATCAGACAATCCAAGTGTGCCACCAGCAAGTTCCCTCGAGGGAGGCTCTGGATAGACTACATTGTTGAATTCCTTCATCACATGGTATGGCCCTTGCTATGATGGTTATAGTCTGTGGAGGCCTATGCTGTTGGCTTGCCAGTCTTAGCAAGTCTTCATTTGGTCACTTGCTAACCAGATGTGTTGACAAGACATCTTGTGCACATTGTGAAGACAGTCCAAGAGATTCTCCGTGTAATCAACTGCCAGCTGTTCTGTCTCAAGGGGGTTCCCGAACATCAGATCACAAAGAAGATGCAACTCCCTGCCCAAGACCAAGCTGAATGTTTTTGTGCTGGTAGTGTCATTGGTTGAGTGCTAGGCCAGCAAGAAAAGCAGCACCCTGACATCCCAGTCCCTGTGGTAATCAATGATCCTCAGGTGTCCAAGAGTCTTAAAAAAAATATTTTGTTGTTTAATGGCACTGAAAATTGCCAGGATCACATCAGTGTTGCCAATGAGATGGAATTTTGGCCTGCAGGAGTTTTTTTACATGCCAGTAAATATACTGACATGGAGCTGTTGTTTTTAAACACACTTAAAAACCATCGGTTTGGGCTGGATTTGAACCTACTACCTTGGGATCAGTAGGCCAGCGTCTTACCAACTGAGCCACCCAGACCAACTCCAAGTGTCTTGATGTACTGCTTGAACATGCTATCTGACTGTGGATGGAGAGGCATTGTATGCATCTTGTACACTCTTTAGTCTCTCCAGTGCTTCTCCCATTAGGCTCAACTCAAAGTTTGTGTTCTGATCGCATGCAGTACTAGCTTACGTCCAAAGCAGCAGAACAGTTTTTCCATGAGGCAACGCACAGTTGTCTTGGCTTCCTGATTAGAAAGAGCATGCACCTTCTGGCTACTTGGTGAAGTAATCCATGACTGCCAGCAGATAATAATTGTTACTCCTATTGGATACAGGGGACATTCTAGCTGTGTCAATGGTGATGTGTTCATAGGGTACTCCGACATTTACTGCTGTATGTGCCCTTGGAATTAGCCTGAGAGCTGTGACTTACTGCACACATATGACATTGGTGGCGGCACCATGGCCGAGCGGTTAGCCCATTTGCCTTCAATCCCAGGGACCTGCATGTGGTATTCGTGTAGGATTAAGTGTGTCTCGGTAGGTTTTCTCCAGTTTCCCCTGCCACTCATTCCTACTACAATTACTCCATAATCACCTTTCCATTCCTCCATCTTGCCTGCATTTCCTATCATCTTCCTCACTCTTATATCTGGTGCTTGGCCTACCACCCACTTCCAGGTCTTCACTTTGTCTGGTCCATAGGCGCCTATGCTCCCTGACAGGCATCTGACCCTAGGCAATGGCTTGTAAGTCCTAGGAGGTGTAAGGCCTTCATAAGAGGAAGGTAATCAAAGAAGTCATGACATTGGTGGCACCATCTCTCAACATCTGCCCATAGGCTGAACTAGTAGTACCTCCATCGAAGCTTGTTGATTGTTTGGTTGGATCCAAGGTGCCCTCCTAAAGAATCTGCATGCATTTCTCATAGGACTTCTGCAACCTTACTCCACGGGAGGGTCAACTGCCATCCCCAGCTCAATCTAGTTTCTGCTTCTACTTCTCTGAGGAGCAGCTCCAAGTTGGCATCTACCATTTGCTGCCTCCTAGGCCTGTACTATCTCATTCATCACAAGCAAAGCTGAAACCACAGACAGCTGCAGCAAGCTCCTTTGCCACCTTAGTGCAGTGGTCACACACCTCTGGGCAGGGCCTTCTTGACATGTCTCTCCATTGGAGTGGCACCTTCAATTTTACAGTGCGACGTTGTGCTCTTGCCTTCAATACCGCTGTCGTTGGCGCCAGTGTTCGCGATGAAATTGTTGTCCAGTTGTGGAAAACTTAAAACAGGTCCACTGCAGAGTGCTGAAAGCGCCTGGAACGAACCCTCGGCCTCTTCCATATATAAGGCTGGTGTTCTTCCGTCGGATGAGTGAGGGGCTTAGTGATGTTGGATAAGCTTCTGGAAAATTGGGGGTAGTAGCTGCACAGTCCTAGAATAGTGCACGACTCTCATTTACCCTTTTGTCAAGGGCAATCTCTTGCCAACTGAGCCCCAACCAATTCAATGAGCCAAAACTATACTCCATTAAAACAATACCTTTGAGTGAATCAGTATGTTCTTTTAACTTTTCACAGTGCTCATATTGAACATACTCTTTCAAAATTAACATTTTACGTAGGAACATGTTCACTTCTTCCTGTCTTGTTATAGTTTAACGAAATTGTATCATTGAATTGGCACTTTCGTTCTCGCATTTCGACTTGAAACAAAAGCACCGTGAATTAACTGTTAACTTTCTACTTATTCTTCCACAATCAAAACGCAAGTGAAAGAGTGGAAGTAAAGCATGACTTTGCTGTGCCTTCACAGAATACCGACCTTTTGTCTCGAAGTGCAAATGCTGCTTTCCAATCTCTCGTCCAATGTTTTCTAAAGATGTTAACGAACTTTCCGCCTTGCAGTGAAATTAGCTGCCAAGCTGGTGACAACAACCTTAATATTCCACGACACAGCGCGAATGTCCAAGTGAAGAATAGCTGAGAGTACTGTGTCACTGAACGTGGAATTAAGAACTTATAGCCACCGGAGGTTCGATTTCCGCCTTTGGCATGTTTATTTTCTGAAATACGAAATTAACAAATGTGTTTAATTTTCCAGTTTTTTATGAGGGCTGGAGAATCGGATGAAGGCACACTGTTAGAAATTGACTTACTGGGGACATGGCAATTGTGTAATACTTGGAAAGAAACGGCATGACAGCCTTGCTAATTGCAAAAGTTGCTTTCGCTGAAGTAATCTAGAACTGCAGCCTGTCCTATTTAATGTATCGCTAATTGCATTATTCACTGGCATCCAGATCTTGTAACAATGCATTTCTATGCCCATTAAAACCGTATTTTACACCATTACACGCTTATATATTTTAATATGGTAATAGTCTACGAAATTTATAGACGCTTTTGAATGTGAATATTTAAAGGAAAATGTTAATTTTGGGAGGCATGATTGACAGTTGAGGTAGGAGTGTTCCCTGCTTTTTCAGCAATTGAAATTAATATATCATAAAGCATTCCGTTTTAAAATTGCAATCGTACTGCAGGACTCATGAGATGGCGGAAAAAGTTACAACGCTATGTGAAAGAATATTATTTCATTAGTTTGGAGAATTTTATGTTTTGTACGAGTTATATAAAGAATGATGTTCCCGTTAAGAAAGAAAAGAGAAAAATGGAAATAAAAAATAAGGTTAAATGGGATTCAAACTTATGTTAGCCCACCACTGTTGACTGGAACACGCTTTAGCCATTTCCGTTATAGCGAACACAGGAGTTTGGTGTAGCCGATTAAAGTCACGTCTGTAAGTCTAGCACCAAACGCTGGAATCATGTTTGTTATAGTCCACAACTTAATAAAACACCATAAGAACATATTTTTTGCAGATGCACTGAAGTTAAATTTGCAAAGCTTGGCTGTTAATGTGAAAGGATTGCTTAAATATTGTTTTTCAAAACAGCGAAATGAGCTACGAGGTGACATGGCTGCCAGGTCCTCTGAACAGCAAGAAAAGCATATGTCTAATTTAATTCTCATACCATTTATGCAAGTACACCTGTCGCGCAGGTCTCACTGAAGTTGGGTATTTATTTTGTGAAAGATAATAGTACATGCATAGCACAGAACATGTAACTATATACCACCTATATACCGTGGGTCAAGCGTACAGCACAAGTTTCTTTCGGCTGACGGTAGATACCGTTGACCCAAGCTTTGCTTCGAAACATACTGCTGAAGTTGTATGCATTACTGTCACAGAACACCTATATAGATGCCTGGCTACCAAGTTATTGCCACTAGGTGCTCTATGCATTTCATAATGGCGCGAATTCAAGTCTTGATGCTCAGGAAAGCTCGATTTTTAATGACGTTAAAACGATTGTGTATCAGAAAATTAGAATGAACACCAATTTGGCAACCAGTTTGAGGAAAATTACAGCTTCTGTAATACATCCAGTGACGCTACCCCCCTGCTGGCGAAGGTCCTCTGAATACATTCCAAGCATTCGGTGGTGTAGTGCATGCAGGCCACACCAAGGAAATTTAAGAGTATGCATTGGGTAAAGTTGTTTTACCGTACTCGTACTGTTATTTTAAGGTCAGTGAGAATCCATTTCGTGTTGAGTAGCTCCGTAAAGGTTACGCACAATGTGTATAAAGGAAACAAAAAAGGATTAAGCTAAAGCGATTTAAATGTCAGGATCGTCATCACTAGGGCTAGGAAGTTCATGCATTTGCATGTTTTTTCATAGGGGTTAAAGATGTATGCTTTTACATTATGTGCACGAATTATGGAGTTTTAAGTTATTTGGCCGTGATTTTATGGTGCATATAACTGCATATTTATCATTTCATTACAAGTATGTGCGTAGAGAATAATCAGTGCGTTATCTGAGAGGTTTATATTAACAAAGATAATGTGCAGGTCAACGTTTTGAGCAGCACGATTATAGCAACGCTTGCCTCTGCGTGGTCTTCAAACGTAACAGTGTTGTGAACTGGTTCCCTCCAAATTAAATTAGGCGTATAAAATGTTAAAAAGCTCTTCAAATGCCGAAAATAAAACCAACTTCGAGTGCTAGATTAATTAATTTACAGAAAGAGTTTTCGGGTTGATTTAATATCTACAGATAATAGGGCACTGTTTTGTGGAGCGTGTGACAAAAATATAGGGAGTGAGAAAAGATTTCAAATAGTTCAGCACATAAACACAGCAAAACATAAGGAAAATTTAATCAGAAAACTCGCAAACAAATAACGTGTTCTAAAACAATTGGTAGAGTGTTTAGGAAGTAGGGTTACTGAATTTTCCTATGATTTGTGCCAAGCATTTTTAGCTGCTGATATTCCCTTGTTCAGAATTAATAATCCGATATTTAAAAACTTTCTTGCCAAGTGTACTCAACAACATGTGCCTGAAGAAAGTACACTGCGTAAGACTTACGTAGGGCATTGTTACAATAACGTAATGTCAAATATACAAAATTTAGCGGATCAGTTTGTGTGGTTGTCTGTTGATGAAACCTCTGATTCTGAACGCCGTTCTATTGCTAATATAATCGTGGGTGCCTTAAATATTGAACAAAAGACTACAGCTTATCTCCT
The DNA here is from genome assembly GCA_030765045.1 of Tenodera sinensis. Classification (NCBI taxonomy): domain Eukaryota; kingdom Metazoa; phylum Arthropoda; class Insecta; order Mantodea; family Mantidae; genus Tenodera; species Tenodera sinensis. The sequence goes on from CM060968.1 coordinate 136,557,373, forward strand.
TAATATGTGCAAATTGTCGGCCACTGACAATGCAACTGTGACCCAGTTTGTGATGGACTCTTTGAAATTACAATGCACATGTGGAATCGAATACAACTGGTTGCTTTTATTTGTTACCTTATATGGTAAAATCAGGAAAAACTCTGAAAGGTATTTTTCCTAACTTAATTCATATAACTTGTCTGGCACACGCTCTTCATGAATTTCTGAGACAATATGCGATTCTTTCCCGCTGGTAGATAGATTTGTGTCCAGTACAAAGAGAATTTTTGTTAAATCTCCTAAAAGAGTTAAGTTGTTTAGATCAACAGCACCTAATATCCGACTTCCTCCTGCACCGGTGTTAACTCGATGGGGGAACATAGGTCGATGCAGTTTTATATTATGCTGAGCACATAGAAATAATCGAAGAGGTTGTTAATTCATTGCTTCATCAATACTAACTGTGCAAAATATTCTGTCAGGCACTGGGATAAAGAAGGATCTTAGTTTCATATCTGCCCATTTTTCTTTCTTACCAACAGCCATAACGGCATTGGAAGCTGTAGGATTTCCTTTGCATGAATCACTTACTGTGCTTGAAGAAACAATATGTGATCTAAGTTCGGTTCCTAGTAGTATAGGACAAAAAGTGAAAGAGAAAGTGAATTATGTATTTTCAAAAAATTCTGGTTATAAACAGATGTGCGATATTCGAGACATCCTCGAAAGAAAATCATCTGTCACACCAAGAGACTTGACTCTTTGCGAAGCAGTTAACATCATTTAAATATGCCCCGATAACATCTTGTGACGTGGAGAGAAGTTTTTCACGTTACAGAAGTGTTTTGCCAGACAATAGACGACGTTTTACTGTTGAAAATTTGTGTAGTGTTGGTTGTGAACTGCAATTTAGCAGTTAATACTAGCAGCGGGATCACTTCTGTTTCAACCTCTAAGGAATAAGGTAACTTTATTATTTACACTATCTCGTCTACTGCAAAGGGACATGAACTGTTCTAATGAAATAGTGCATATTTCTTGGCATATTTTGAAGTTTTTAAGAGCATATTTGCATGCATATTTCAGTATCTTTTAGGGCATGAACTTCCGAGCCCTAGTTATCACTTATTAGTATATGTGGTGATAAGTTTTCCGATTCAAATGTTAAATAGGCCAATAGGTAATGCGTACTTGGGTTTTGGCAGACATTTTTCCAGGGGGGGGGGCACATGTTTGAAATTTGCAATCAGATAATATTAATTCATTATTTAATTGTCAAAATGCATAATATTTGTTGCATATAACCATATTAATTTGTGCTAAATAAAAATTGATCTTTGCATTAAAATAGTAGTTTAATAGTCAGTCATTGATTGCACATTAAGTTGACCAACTTCCAGGGGGGCGGAGCGAGGCCCCTCCTGCCAACCCTTCGCGACGCCCATGACTTGAAATATAAGGGCTTACACCCTTGTTTGTGGCCTACATTGAAAATAAAATCCTCAAATTGGCGTATTTATTTCCCTTTAATGCAAATAACAACTGTATTACGGGTGTCATAGCATTTTCATTTAGTTAAGCTGATGTGCGTTTTCCAGACATATGGTTACAGGGTTCTCTATCACCGACCATTCTCAAGTTAAATTTTCCGGGTTTCCTGTACTGGTACACTGCATGATATTTCACACCGTTTAGGCGCATTTAACCTGCCTATGAATTCACAGAACATCTAAGTAGCATGAATTGAAGAGCAAACTCAAGGTTTAACGCATTTTATTTCTGTAAATTGTCCAAGATTCATTTCGTAAGGTTGGTATGGATAATCTTAAGGTTAAGTTGGCAATTTTAGTGTTTACATTGATAACAGCTGATCATTGCGGGAAAGATTTATGATCAGCAGGCTGTAACTCACTCGACATTTGGGGATTATTTTTGTGTTTGCTTTCTCTAGTTATTTGAACTTTGTTGTGTTTTATTGCACTTGTGTATTTCGGAATGTGTGTTAGTTAAAAGGGTGGTAAATGACAAAGCGGTTTGTCATTAGCATACCTAGGTGTTGAAAGAATTACTGGAAAAGTGTGATCAAAAATGACTTCTCAGGTAATCTATGGATTAAGTAATTAAAGATAGTATAGGGAATGGTGCTTAAATTTTATAGTCATTGAATAAAACTCCAAAATCGAAATGAATTGAATTACTGCGGTCCATCCAAATGCCAGGGAATGAAAATATACGCCAAACTGTAATAAGTATGCAAAGACACAATTAGCTATAACTTCAATTTTACGGTAGCTTCTCGCAACCAATGTAACCCATATCTAATCCTTTGGATTATCGTGATACTTTTTTACTCAACTGCAGCGTAACGAGAGGGCGAGTTTAACACAAATTCGTGGATGTCATGAAACGAATCATTGCACGACATAAAGAGAAATAGCAACAAAAATTATGTGAAAGGCACTTTGTTACACTCGACAATTATATTCAGTCTTATTAACAAATTCACGTCAATTCAGAAAGGATCTATATAAAATGTTGCCCAATGGTTTTCTAGGAAATTAAATAATCTGTCTTAAAGGCCTGCTCGGAAGTGATATGTTTAGTATTCAAACTTTTCATACACTATCTTAGTATTTGTATGTTCCAATTTTGATTAGGCTTGCCTTTCATTGTAGAGTCATTCTAATCTTGCATTGTAGATGTGTTATCAGAATAGAGGCAGTTTTGTGATGGTGAAATGGTATATCAGGGACAGTACAGTCATAGCACACCTAGTAATTATAAATGAAATAGTGGCAGCAAAACTCAAAATGACAGATTATCTGTTATGTTTGGCAGTGAGTGATACACAACCTGTAAATTATTTAAAACATATAAGCATTCATGCTCATAATTTTGATGCAACTATGTGGCTTCCAAGGTACAAATATGAGTGTAGGAAGTAGTGATCAAATTAAACTTAATGACGAGGGTGGGAAACTTAAGTTTGTGTTATATTTATGGCAATAATGGTAGTAATAGCATTGATGTGTTATATACATAAAATGTAGCAGCAGTTCAGTGGTGGCAGCAATATCCATTTTTCTGTGTTTAAGAGCATCATGATTTTGTATTTTTGAACTGTACAGGCATATAACTCCCAAAACTGTTTGATGAAAGTCAGGGACAATTTGTTTTCCATTGACCACTCATTCCATCAATTGCTAAATCATCACCTTTCTATTCATCTATTTTGCCTGCATTTCATATCACCCTCTTCCTCGTGTTCATACCTGGTACTTGGCTGATTACCCGCTTTCAGGTCTTTACTCTGTCTGATCCATAGGTTCTTGTGCTCTCCGGCATCTGACCCTAGGCACAGGCCTGTAAGTCCTACATAAGGGGATGGCAATCAGGAAAAGAAGTAGTAGTTCAAGTAATAGTGATGATTCAGTTCTCCATAGTTAAGGAAGCGGAAAATGAAACAACAAAACCATGTATTTGAGGGTTAAAATTATGCCTTCATGAAAGGATACAAATTTTCCCAATGATGCATATTATTGTCATCCATTACGAGATAAAATATCAGTAATTGCTTTTAATACACAAATAAGTAAAGTTCTTGCTCTTCATTTTCCTAAAATAATTGCATTCTTTTGTAGATTACTGGGATGAAGTGAAAGTAATGATCCCATAAATTACAGCTGAAGCTGCCATCCCACCCATCAATGCTTATACCTGGCACATGAATTTATTGACTGTGCTTCCCTTCCTTCTCACTTTTACTATTGACAGGCAATATCTTCCCTAACCTCCCATCCAAAGGTACCAGCCTTCAACCATCATTGTGAGAACTTGTGACAGACATTGCCAGAATTCTATTAGAAATTAAACTTTGCATGACATTTTAACATTAAATTGTGTCTAAATTTGTGTGAATGAATGTAAGAAAGCATTACAGCATTATTCGTACAATGTTTGTGTGACTGTGAAATAATAATATATTGCATACCAAGAACTGTAAGTGATATTTATCAGGTTGAGAATGCATATTGGGAATACAAGGCTTGCATCGACTCGTTTCCCCAAGCATTAGAGATCTGATAAGTAATGTACAGTTCAGGGTTAGCCAATTACTATTTGCAATATTGAAAAAATGATAAAAAGCAATAATAAATCAAAATTGCTTTTCTGTATTTTATTGGACATTAAGAAAAAGAGTGAATTCTGAATGTGAACAAATGAAAAGCTACATCTAAATTATATGGGTAAAGCCTTCTTATCCACTCGTTTGTTTTGCATGTTACGTCATTTCATACTGGTACCGTAAGTATTAATGACCAGTTTTAGCCTTGTTGCCATGAAAGTTGATAAATGAATTGTAAATTTAGCTTACACTACCAAATATGTATTAACAATGATTAACTTAAATATCAAGTATTACAAAAACCATTTATATCCATTCCTCAAGAAGTTAGATGGCTGGAAATATTTGACACAAATTATTTGTTATTGGCAAAATGGTTCTTTATTGACAATAATTGTATTTTACATATTTGTTACACTCATCATGTAGAATCCCTGGTTAATATATGGCTGAAGCAATACCTTCTACCCAATATTTTGTCACTTGTAACAATGCATACCAAAAGTCAAGATATGATGTGAAAATTTATAAATGCACAATTTTATTTCAATTCCTGAAAAAAAAAAGCATATTTTCATCCATCAAGAATAAACTTATTTAAAAGGAACCCAGTATCAGTGTATGAAAATATTCAGTGTGACTATTCTTGGACAATAAGGTGAGATTTATACATGCTTATATCCATGTTAAAGTTTATCATTGTCCTCAGGAGCTCTTTGATATGTCTAAATTTGAGTTCCGGATTTGCTTACTATTATCTGTTTGCTGTTAGAACAAAGTAGTGTATTCCCTCGCGCTCCACACTGAGCTCCACCTCTAGTATGTACGCTATTGGTTAACATAATCTCTGCACGTGTGCATGTAAACAACAATATTAATGTTGCTACTGTCCAACTTAACTCATTCAGGTAACCTGAATTGAACTGCTATCTTTGTTGTTACATTAACCATTGCAATTTTGAACATATGAGAGCCATTGTTATTGCAGTAATCACATGTCTCACATTGTAAGGATTGTTAGATCTCGGCTAAGATAGTACTTCAAGTTTTCTCCATGCAATGTTTGGAATGCGCTCCTCTCTTACTGGATAGTAAGAGACATTGTCCATTATCGTGCTTTACCAGATCTTTATAGCCATGGTAAGATACTTCACCGAAAACTTATTGAATATATTTAATATAATAACATTTTCACCGTTCCTTAAAGACTTTCCTCGCAGGTGTTAAACAAAACCACTTCTACTGATCTTGTTTCCATTTTGCATGCCCAGATAGCACGGAGGCAACAGGCAAACCCTATGGTTGACGACTGGTATTCAGAACTTGAGAACTGAATGTTCTGCGATTGGTGATAACATATATAGTGTATTATTGCAGTATATTACATTACAATGTTATATTCTATATTATAACAACAATTTAAGTGCTTTATTGAATGCAAGTAAAGCAAGAAGCTAAGTAGGCCTTGGAACTATATTGTGGAAGAATGCAGGAGTATTAAAATGCACCGGCCAATGAGGCTCATTTCCGCCACATGCTTCTGCTTACATCTACTTTATCTTTACAGTAAACCAATTATAGTTTACATAATATAATGAATGTGCTTGTACAATTATGCTGAACAGTGTACACAGAATGCATCTACAAGGTTCTTCATTTAAAACCTAACAGTCGCACGTCATTTAGCCTGTGCTCGATTGTGTGTGCCACAGCTGGCTTTGCTCCTACATAAACTCTGTGCCTAAAGCATGTATAACACTCTTGCATTATAGAAGATGCTGGAAATGTCGTCCACCCTCGGCTAAACAAGCATTATATTGAGAGAACACATTCTGATTCACACGATTAAGTTGGCCCACTCTAGTGTTTCTGGTTTCATTTCTAATATATTGTTTTAGTTCTTCCAGTGTGTGAGAATTTGTCTAGTAAACTTTGTCTTTTAGGTTACCCCTCAAGTAAAAATCACACATTTAGATTGGGAGAGCGAGAGCACTATCATCAGCACCAGCACTAATCACTCTATCTTCAAACACTTCCTTAATTTTATTCATGGACTGCTCTGCTGTATGGGCAGTAGCAGAATCGTGTTGAAACCACACATATGATTTCTCTTCTTCTGTCAGTTCATGATAAATTGGGGTCAAAATGTCATTTCGGTACCACTCTGCATTTGCAGTCTGCTCGTAGAATATTGGACCTATTATGCGTCTAACATTAACAGAACACCAAATTCCAACTCTCATAATGAGGGATTTCTTGAACATGATATGAATTTTCAGAGGCCCAGTACCGATTGTTATGAGTGTTGACACGACCATTTAGGTAGAACCATGCCTCATCGGAAAAGAACAAAAGCTGTGGATCAACTAAACTGTCATTCACTGATGAAAGAAACCATTCACAATAATGCATTCATGATACTGGGTCACCTTGTTTCAAAACATTTACACTTGTACAGGTTTCAGTTTTAAGAAATTAGTAGCTCTATGTCCAGAAGACTGAATTCCCCACCTGTTGTGCTAGTTTTGGGATGGATTTGGTTGGTGAACATGTGAATCAGAATGTGTTCTCCCGGTATAATGCTTGTTTAGCCAAGTGTGGACATTTCCAGCATCTTCTATAAGGTAAGAGTGTTGTACATGCTTTATGCGTGGAGTTTATGTAGGAGCAAAGCCGTTTGTGGCACACTCACTTGTGCACAGGCAAAATGCTCTGCTTCTGTTAGATTTTAAATGAAGAACCCTGTATAATATGAACTAGATAACATAAAGAGAACTATGCAATTTCATTTTTGGTGTAGACATAGAAATTAATATGTAAACAAAGCTAATTTTCAGTAATTCTTATTCTGGTATTTGCTACTTTTACAGGTAGACAAAGTAGTGAAAATATTTAAAACAGTGGCGAGGTATCCAACTCCTAAATCAGCACGACTATTGAGAGGAGTGGCTGGCAGCAGCAATGGAATCTCCATTATATCTTCTTGGTCCCAGCGGAATTTGGAGAGAGGAAAACCAACTAAATTTCAGCAGATGCATTTTTTGGATTCTTCCTTACAAAAGTCATCCAGCATGTTGCCAGTGGACACATCCACTGAGTAAGTTTATTAACCAATCATGTTATTGGTTTATTTTCTGAAGATACAGTAAAGAATGTTTTTCATTCTTACTTCCTGAATTTTAGGTTATTGCTTATCCTGCACCCCACTGAATAATTAAGGGAGTAGATAGTATAGAATGATAAAAATCTATATTTTCTGTTTTTAATGGGAAAAAATCCTATCAATCTTTCTGATTCAAAATATATATGGTTTATTGGTAATTTAAAACACTTAACCCTTAAAAAATACCATTTACATTGACTGCATCTCTGAGTGCCATGCTTGTTTTTGCTGAAACTTTTAATATCTTGAGTATTTTTTAAGATACATATCTGATGAAAGGCACCACAAGTGTCATCTAGGGAATCCTTGGTCAATTGACGTAAAACTGCAAATCAGGAAGCAACACGGAATGCAGCTAATGACCACTCCCCACTAATGCAGTAATGTGAGTCATATCTTTGAAGTCAATTTTCAACTTCAATTATCTAAAAATACATTTTTTGAAACATATATTCCTTTAATTTAAAAGGTGAGTCAATTAATAACACTGAACAACACTTACAACATAATTTTCCGGAACATGTTTCGAAGGTTAACTTTCCTCCATTATCAACCGGGCAATATATTCCTTTGCCTCAAAAACTATAAAAGCTACAAGGCTCAAATTTTGCACATTTGTGTGAGATAATTCATTACATACACTGAACTAGAGTTGTATTTTTAAGTGTAATAAATTTAAAAATTCTGATGTGTTGCACTCACATGACTTTTTCTACCTATGTACTAACTGTTCTTATAAGCCCTTAATTCTCCATCTTCTCCATGTTAGTCGAGACAAACTTTTGCAGAAATTATCTTATTGCTAATTTTCTTGTAGGTGCAAGGGCTGAGTGATAGTCAAATCTTTTAAAGCTGGTCGCTATATGATGGCTTTGCACAGCGAAGATATAAAAAAGTTAATAACAACCTTCCACTTGAGAAAAGCTTAAGTGTTGCTGTTATACTGTCCACCTTCAGTTGGGCCTTGGTTTCCATTGGGTAATGTTATAAATATTTACATCATGGCCGGTAGATTAAGAAGTAGTGACATGTTTATTTATTTAATATGTGAAGTTATGCAACAAATCGGTGGACATAAATTACCGTATAATCAACAGATTATATTAGTCTTGTTTTATGACATATGCAAAGAGAGATTGACTATCAGTGAAAGTGCTAATTTAGTTACATGTGAATGTGTAATATTTTGGAAAAAGGCTAGGATTCCCACAAGAGCTTTATCTCACTACACAAAGAATCTTACAGACCTGCATTTAAAGTGGTGCAACCTGCAAAAAAGTGCTCATAAGAAGACAAACACTCAAAGAGTGAGAGCGTAAGTTTTCTCCAACTCTAAATAATTTGTTGGATACTGCCCATACTAATGCTTTGAGCATGGTAAAAGTAGAAGAGGATAAACTCTTTTATTAATCAACCAGAGCCTGGCTGTAGAGGTTATCTCAGAAGTGTTGACTGGAAGTTGGCAGCAAAAGAGGAAAGAGTAAGGATTATAGTTATAAAGAGGAGATAAGGAAGATGAAAGGTGATAAGTTACTTCTTTCGTGGTATGGATCACGTCTTGTTGTTTTATTTTAGAAATTAAAAGTTAAAAATTAAAAAATTTAGAAAAGACTGATGCGAAGAAATCTTACCTAAAATATGATTTGAAGCTTTCCTGGCGACGAACATATTCAAGATGCTCTCGGGCTTCGAGCCAGGTGTAGTGATGAAAAGACATCGACGTTTTGGGAGTGTACATCTCTCCCATCATCAGCCAGTACGTACCGAGTAGAAAACACCCAGTCTAGTGTGGAGGTGGTTCACCGCTCCGTTGGAACCTGTGTTTTCTGAGTCGGTCGATTTCCAATTTTAAGGCTGGTTTCCAAGATGGACTAAACTGCAATCCAGCGTCCCGGTTCAGTGTACTCTTCTCGGAGGAGATGGCCAGAGCCTCCTTAATCCTCCGTTCCCATAAAGCACGAACGGTCCATACGATTAATGCAGCCTGAAAAGTCAGGGCTGGCGGAGCACTGCTTTGAAAAAGACCACAGAGCTAACTTCAAAGAAATGACCATTGTGGCAAAATGTAGCGGTTTATAAATACTGGCCACAGCTCCACTTAAGCCATCTCATTTCTACCGGTATGTTGTTGACGACACATTCATTATATGGCCACATGGACGAGACACTTTGCTGAGCTTTCTCACACACCTCAACAGCCTCCGACCCCAAATTCAGTTCACCATGGAAGTGGAGAAGGACGGAAATCTGCCATTTCTGGACATCCTGGTCTCCAGAAACAACAACGGTACTCTGGGGCATGCAGTATACCGCAAACCAACACATACTGACCTCTATTTGAATGCTCACATTTTTCATCATAAGTCACAACGGGTCGGAGTTCTCAACACTCTGTTCCACAGAGCTCTGTCGATCTCCGATCCCAGCCACCTAAAACAAGAGCTGCAGCACCTGAGGCACACATTCCGCCAAAACAGCTACTCCGTAGAGGATATTGAAGCCTCAATCTCCAAGGCCAAGAGAGGAAAACCACAAATGCAGCAAACACCAGACCAGCCGACCGCCACTGCCTGCATCCCATACACTGGCAATCTTTCCGGCAGAATTAGTAGAATTCTCGCAAAACACAACATCAGAACCATCCACAAGCCGCCTTTGAAGATCCAACACCTAGTCAGGCCGGTAAAGGACAAACCGCACCTTAATGTACCAGGGGTATACCGTATCCCCTGTGAATGCGGGGCGCCGTATATAGGGCAAACCGGCAGGACCATTTCCACCAGAGTCAAGGAGCACGAACAGTCCATACGATTAATGCAGCCTGAAAAGTCAGGGCTGGTGGAGCACTGCTTTGAAAAAGACCACAGAGCTAACTTCAAAGAAACGACCATTGTGGCAAAATGTAGCGGTTTATGGGAACGGAGGGTTAAGGAGGTTCTGGCCATCTCCTCCGAGAAGAGTACACTAAACCGGGACGCTGGATTGCAGTTTAGTCCATCTTGGAAACCAGCCTTAAAATTGGAAATCGACCGACTCAGAAAACACAGATTCCAACGGAGCGGTGAACCACCTCCACACTAGACTGGGTGTTTTCTACTCGGTACGTACTGGCTGACAGTACTGGTCCCTTCACTCTTGCTAGTCATTCATCCTGAAGATGGGAGAGATGTACACTCCCGAAACGTCGATGTCTTTTCATCACTACACCTGGCTCGAAGCCCGAGAGCATCTTGAATATTTAAAGCTTACCTACCTTACGTACGAGGAGTTAAAGAGTTACAAAAACATTGCAACACCATAAAATTCAAACAAGATACACATCAGTGAAAAAGCTGCGTTCCTTTATAGACCAGTCAAATATAAGAATCCTTTGCAAATAATCCTGGTGTTTATAAAATTACCTGTGATTGTGGTGAGTTGTACATAGGTCAAACAGGCAAATCTATCAATAGAAAGAAAAAGGAACATATAAGATACATGAAACTCTCTCAAACAGAAAAATCTGCCTTCACGGAACATGCAGACAGGCAGCTGCTCTAACCATTGAGCTACTGTGACAGTCTGCCAGAATGGCATTGAATTGAAGGGCTTAGTGGAATAAGGGGCTATCCCTCATTTTGGTCAAACATGAACTATACTCCATCCAGCCTTAGATCTGCCCCTTGTATCACTCCGCGATAACCTGATGTTACCACCTGCAACTAACACAAAACAAACACCACGTGGACTCATACCTCGTGTTTATGTTGCAATAGAACAATATTTACTCAGGAATTTTAGAAATATCACGTTACATTTAAGTAGTCTTTACCAGTTATTTATTTATGCCAACAAACTTACTGTTGGTGTTTTTAAACACCAGGGTTATCGTACATCTTGAAAACTCACAGATAATCGCCGATATTTAAGGTACTATATTTTATGGTGTGCTTTGGTTTCGGTGTATTGCAAGTTCGTTGTTGATGGCTTATGTTTACATCAAGTGCGGATCTAATGATGGAGCTATTATAGTTGCATATTATGTAACCTAAGTCCATCTAGTGTTAGTTTATTGAACTATTAAGAGTGTAGGATAGCCCCTCTGACATATTGGAGAGATAGATAAAAATCTTTTGAAGAGCTTTCAGGTATTCTGAGTGGAACATGGGGCTATCCCACTCCTGTTTGAAACCTTTGTCCTGATAGGTCAGCTGTATACCGCATTGGCCAATGGGAGACCAGCTTTCACTTCTCATGGTTTGGAAACAAGATGGTTGATGACGAAAAGTTTGTTGTGCTTGTAAATGAAGAAAATGAGGAAAATAGAAGCAAAAAGTGGAAGAGAGATGTAGAAAAATGGAAATACAACAGCAGGAAGTTAGCACGGAATAGTAGAAAAGAATATTCTACACGAAAAGGCAAAATTGTGCCTGCTAAAGCATTTACCAATAGCCACTGTTGCAAAACTGAATGGTGTGGTTATAAACACATAACAGAAGAAAAGAGTGATGCAGATTTTGGCACTATTGAAAACTTAAAACGACGTGCCCAGTATGTGTATACACCTGAGGAGTTGGCAAATCTTATACAAAATGCAAGGAAGCAGAAGCCGTTCTCTGTACTGGAAATGAAGAGAGAAGATTTTGTTAGTCTGGCTCCATTAACAAGTAATTTAACAAAAAGAAACAAATTCCGTTCTGGCGTAAATGTGGACTTCCGGAAAGCATCCATTCTAAGGTTCGAAGGTGGGCATGAAGTAGACGTGTATTTAGCATACAGTCAATTAGGTCCTTACACTACCATCAGTTTTCAAAAAGGAAAAAGAAAACCACAGAAAATATCAAACACAGTCTTCGAACCAAAGTACCCTAATGGAAGGTCAATCAAAGAAGCAAAACATCGAGACATAACCTCATTGTTGAAGTTCATACCCCCTGTGTACCATGAATTTTATTTAAATTTGAGATCAGACAGCATGTGTGAAGTGGGAGAGAACAATGAAGATGAAATCATTTGATCGTGATGTTTGGAAGTTGTGATTGTCACTTTTAATGTAGAATATTGTATGCCGTCTTCAAGTTAAGTAAATATTCTGTATGCTATAAACTGGCATACTGTGTCCTACATTTGCAGAAAGTTAGTTCAAAACCTTCCTAATTTAGTACCAAAATTATTTAGTGATTGGTAATTTTTTGTTTGAGTTATGGAAAATCTAATAAAGTACTAAATATCTCAGAAACACAATTTTGAGGGATACCCCGTTATTCCACTAAGCCATTCAATTCTCAAACCAGTTCGTATTTCTCCTGGTAAACCACAAAGGCAGTCTCACATCAGAGACAGTTACCCCAATGGTGACTTATTATTTTAAGTGCTTATGTCCCAGGATTGAATAACCTTCAGATGGTAATTATTATTTATTTATGCCATCAAACTTACTGTTAGTGTTTTTAAACACACAAGCCGTGTGTGGGCAAAGTTTGAGAGGTAGAACTGGAACTTAAAGATTCAATGTCACAGCTGGGACTTGAACCAGTTCTACCTCTCAAACATTGTCCACACACGGCTTGTGTGTTTAAAAAACACCAACAGTAAGTTTGTTGGCATAAATAAATAATAATTACCATCTGAAGGTTATTTAATCCTGGGACATAAAGTACTTACAATAGTAAGTCACCATTGGGATAATTGTCTCTGATGTGAGACTGCCTTTGTGGTTTACCAGGAGAAGTACAAACTGGCTTGAGAATTCAATGCCATTGTGGCAGATTGTCACAGTAGCTCAATGGTTAGAGCAGCCACCTGGTAAGCGGAAGGTCTGCGGTTCAAGTCCCAGCTGTGGCATTGAATTTTTAAGTTCCAGTTCTACCTCTCAGACTATTTACATGATTCTATTTATCTTAAACCTCGAATTAATCTGATTACCCTTTTTTGAAACACGAAAACCAAGTTTGTATTTTTCTTAATGCTACATCCCCAAATTAAATTCCCTATTAAAGGTGAGGGTAGATTTGTCTGACTGCACAGTCTTCAACAATTCTTTATTGCTTTAGTTGCAAATAATGAATAGTGCTGAATGGATTTTATTGAATATTTTGTCTATGTGTTTGTATTTTAAATGATTGTCAATTATGACTTTAGGAGGTTGATGTGTACTGCTTCTTGGATTTTGTTGTTGTTGTCGTCGTCATCATCATCATCATCATCTATTATTATCATCATTATTATTATTATTATTATTATTATTATTATTATTATTATTATTATTATTATTATTATTATTATTATTATTATTGTAGTATTAGTAGTATTATTATTATTAAACACTTCTGCGTTTATGGTGCATGAAAGCATATACATTTTGTTTTACTTAAATTTGCTTGGAGCTTATGTGATTTTAAATGTCAAATTATTTGTTTGGTGTTTCATAAAGTTGTTACTAAGCTTTCGGCTTTCATACTTATGCTAATGATGGATGTATCATCTGCATACATTATGATTTTGCTACTTGTGGTATATCATTCATAAATGTAGTTTTGACTACAGTGGTAATAGAGAAGTATGAAATGAGAGTGTGGAAATGAAAGTTTTAGGTTCACAATAGTATAATCACAAAAGGACTTCACTTAGGAGAATATCATCTTCCTCAAATCTCTTGGGAAATAAAAAAATAAAATTGTGAAGCACTTTAGGTCATTAAGAAAAATTATACAAATTCTTTGAATTTAGCAGACTGTAAACTAAGATGTGATACACTTAAACTAAAATAAGAACAAATTAGAAACCAAAAGCTTCACTTATCTTAGTAATATTGCAAGATTTTCCACAGCTGACATGTTTCAAGTTGTATCCTACTTATTTTTAAAGCTATGCAACTTGAAACATGTCAGCTGTGGAGGATCTTGCAATATTACTATGATAAGTGAAGCTTTTAGTTTCTAATGTGTTCTTATTTTAGATTCTGTTGCTTCACTGTTAGTAGCTTCAATTTTTCCTTAATTAAGTGATATACTTGGTTGCAGATGCTTTAGTACAATAAAATTGTAAGCTGCTTGTTTAATTGAATCAACACAGTGGTGCTGCCATAGCATCACTACTTTGTGCTGCAAAAATTAAGGTCAGATACTTTTTAGACAGGCCTTGTATTTTGCACAAAGTAGCACTTTTTGTAAGTGTACCCTGATGAGCCTGTTGTCATCACCCATAACCCAGTTAGCTTGCTCATGTTAGCCATGTTTATATCAATATAGAATGTCCCAAATTGTTGTTGTTAGCTAATGCTGGATTTCTGACAATGAAATCATTAATCCTCTTGCTCTCCAATATTTTTCAATAAATACTGAAGAGACTTAGCAATAAATGTAACCGCTTTTTAGAGAGCACCATATTTTTATGTTTTGGCGGTTACATCGCTCTCTCACAACCCCCAGAATGTCTGGAGGACCACACCTGTCGTTGGTTTACGGGTCTCACCGGCCTGACCGGGAGAATTATCAAAATAAATTCACCGACCATATCCTCTGATTACCAATCAGAGGACGTATTACATGCCATGACAGGTCAGCATGTTAGGGGTTAAGGTTTTATAGAGAAATTAGAGAAATGGAGAGGTTGGAAAAATGAAGACTCCCTAGCCCTCAAGTGTGCAATGTTGAGGATATTGTGGAATTCTAAATCATATACAAACAGTGTGAGAAATCCGCGGTGGCACACCACCCCCGGAACGAGAACCACAACACCGGAAACAACATCAAACTGCCAAAACCAGCCACCCCTGCACTAGACTTGGACCCAAATTGTATACACACTTTGAAACAGCATCTCACATCAATGTAATGAGACAGAAATACAATTTTTGTTGTGTTCTATTCCTTAAGCTTCTTTAAGCTCATACATGTTCAAAATGTCCTCCCTCTGCCACAATACACCCCAACAATAACATTGAGCAGAGCAATATACCATCTGGATTGTTGCCACTAGAGAGTATCGTTGATGGCATATTCAATCTGATCTCTCATTTCTTGCAGTGTCTGTGGTTTTGTGGCATACACTGTGTTCTTTAAAGTTCCCCTAATGTAAAAGTTAGAGGGGTTAAATTGGGAGATTGAGATGGGAGCTCCTTTGCACTTCCTCTGCACCCTATCCTTGTCTGCGATCAAGAACATTTCTCATGACGACATGGGAGTGAGTTGCAGCCCCGTATTGTTGGAAGTAAATCTCATTTTGATTTTCTAAGAGATCATTAAGACGTAGAATAATGATTTGCAGGTAAGTGACCGGTGATAGCACTTTGAAGAAGTAGGGTCCAATTACTCTTGGATGATTTATGGCATTTTCTTCAAAGATATGTGATTTTCCATAGCCTGTACACACTTCAGTAACCACTTACATTCATTGAATGATAATCCAACCACCTAGTTTGTTTATAAACACATGTAGAATCATGAATGTGTTGCTATGCTTTTCCAGTGCCTTCTGGATCATACACAACAGAAATTGTATTCCTGCCTCATTTTGTTCTTGAGGTATAACATTTCAAAGTGTGTATACATTGATTTAGGATTCAAGATTAAAAGAGATTTTTGAGTGTAGACCAACCAGTATTTTCTGTGGAAACATATCTATTGAAGTAACCCTAGGCAGGGGTTTAGGTGGAAAATAAAACTGCCGATACTCAAATTTTTCCTGGCTGGTTTGAAGAAATGTTGTCCTGCAGTCACTTTTCTTTTGCAACAGAAGATCCCTTTTGCTGATCACATCCCATTTGAGAGCCACAATATCAGATAATATGGCATGGGATCAAATTCAGAAAGAGGAGATCCAATTAGATCAATGAGTTGACCTAATACTTTAGGGCAGATATTGTTTGGTAGTTTGAAGATTAATGGTACCGTCAAGTAGGGTAAATTCAGACACATGAGGTAAATTCGGACATAACACCTTTTTTTATTCTACAGTTTGTCATTCTGGAACAAGTGAAGTACAATTTCCGCGCTAGCAACATCTGTATGAAGGACACATTCCCGCGTTTAGTTTGGCATGTTAATCGTGTATTTAGTAAGAATAGTGCGTCCGACAGTGGGCATTGTTGTCAGCTTCATTTTAGCTTTTACTGTTGTCAGTATAACTTCTTGGTACACACGTCTAGTTTAACAATCCAGTCACTGTTAATTATTGACTTCAGTTTGCCTGGTTATGTATAAACGTCACTAAGATTTATTGGTTGAGTTTACATGTATAGTTTGAATTTCCTGCATATTTATTTGCAAATCTGTTCGACCTTGGGGTAAATTCGGACAATGCCATGTGTGCACAAAAGAAGATTGGGAAGCCAAATGTACTGCAATTATGAAGAAAAGAAACTTGATGAAGCAGTAAAAGCAATTAAATCAGGGAAAATGTTGTATTGAAAAGCACAGGAGTATGTTCCTCCAGGAAAATCTATTGTGGGTGATGATCTTGCTGGAAAGGAAATTAGTGAGGAAAACCGGCAACATTGTCACGAGAATTTGGAAGATCAGAATACTCCTATGCCAGCAGAGGATTCCACACCAGCATCGGCACCTACTCTTGAAATCGAAACGAAATCGAAACTTTTGTTGTCGTGAGATACAACTACGTGTCTGGAAACAGAACACTTCCTAGAGAGTATGTTGGTGTGGTAACTGATATAGGAGCACGAGACGTGGTTGTGAAATTTTTGTGACCGCATGATGGAACCAAGAGGATGTTCACATTCCCAGATGTAGATGACGAAAACACAGTAACGAAAGACCAGATCAGTAAAATACTTCCAGCACCCAAGGAGAAAAGAGGCATTTTTGTTTTTCATAAGGACGCTCTATAAATGTTCCTGTTTGTTTATTAATGTTTTGAACTTTGTGTTTATCTAGCTTTGTATTAACTTTTGTAATCTAATCTCTAAATAAATGACACCTATATACTTTTACACATTATAAATGTCCTTTTCTATAATGTAGTATATATTTTTTATTATTGTGTGTCCGAATTAACCCCATAACTGGGGGAACTACGGACATATATTAAAAATTATAGACTGTCCGAAGTTACCCCAACTAGTGAGGTAACTTCGGACACTCATTATTATTTTTTAAAAATCAGGGTACATAATTAATTTAATATGTCAGCATATATTCAGTTCGTTGATTATTAATACATCTATACAAATTTAAACAAACTGCCTATGTCTGATCATTAGCAACTGACCGCGAAAAATACATAAAAAGCGTCCGAAATTACCCCGTATGACGGTATAGATAACAGATCATATAGTTTTCTAAGAGTGTCTGAAACTTGTTACATGGAATAATTCACAGCAAGCGCTTGTCTTAGGTTACAGCAATTTATGATAAATGCAAAAAAATGATTTAAGTTGAACTGCTACAACTCTGCCTATGTTGCTGAGGCACCACTACATGATAAATAAATGAGACACTATTTTAAATATTCATTATAAAATTTTGCTTTAGGTGGTTAAAATTAACTCTCCCTTTTTTTTTATTCCTTTACCTACAGCATGCGGCTAAAACAAATCTTTCTTAAATATTATCGTCTTCCCTCCATTAGGTGTTATGAGGTTATTTTCTTTCTTTTTTTCTTTACCTGATTACCTTCCCCTTATGTAGGACTTACAAGCCAGTGCCTAGGGTAAGGCACCTGTCGAGGAACACAGGAACCTATGGACCGGACAGAGTGAACACCTGGAAGTGGGTGTTCAGCCCAGCACCAGGTATGAGAGTGAGGAAGAGGATGTTATGTAATGTAGGCGAAATGATGGATAGAAAGGTGATAATGGAGCAGTTGGTGGAATGAGTGGCGGGGGAAACTGGAGAACTCAGAGAAAACCTGCCCTGATGCCATTTCATCCACCATGAATACCACATACGGGTCCCTGGGATTGAACCCTGGTGGCCTAGATGGTAGGTAAACGCTCTAATTGCTCGGCCACAGTGCTGCCTAGATTAATTTCTGATCAGTAAATTCAAATTTTATCCAGACAAGTGAACACTGATGGTCTTTTAACAGCAATGCACATTGCCTGTTTCAGAACTTCTGGTACTTTGGACAATTCTACCAGCCTAACTAAAGTCCTGACCCTAGGACAATATCATGTCCCTTATTGTTTTGCAGCCAGGTCTAGCTAAATCCTACCTGCTGAGTATTTCTGGTCCTAGGGGCAACTACTTTGAGTCCCTTCCAATGACCCGAGCTGAGCTATGACCACAAGAGCGCATAGTTTTTGGTGGATGAAGTGGTGCTGGGGTGGGTTTCCTCCGGGTTCTTCGTTTTCTCCCGCCATCTCATTCCACCTTCATTCTATGCATCATCACTTGTGGTGACATATGCAGTAAAAGCAGGTGTTAAACACTACGAAAAAAAAGACCCCAAGAGCATAGGTCATCATCTTTGGGAGATGACAGTATATAGTGTCGGACATTTTTGTGTGGAGACAGTTTCATCATGACAGTACAAGAGAACAGCAGCAATTGCCTGGAAGTGCAGACTGACCTATGCCCTGTAATTGCTTGGAGGAGTATTCTTTCCTAAATATTGCATAAATGTATCTTGTGTAATCAGAAATTGTTTCTATGCTTGTTTCAGTTTTAAGGATAATGGTTCGTTTTTGTGTCTTTTATTTTAGAGTTCTGTCAGCGTTTTCAAAATCTGAGGAACTTCGAGCAGTTATAAGAGAAGTACCTGCAGAGAACAGCTCCAAGAAGCAATATTTAGAGATCTGGAAGAACCATTTGTTATGGAAGAATTTTGATCTGTCAGCCTTGGAAGTACATGGAGATGTTTATGCAGATGGCAAGTAATATTGGACTAGTCATTACAAAATCTATGTGATTTGTAACCAAGTGATTTTGGTGTAAAATCTCTAATACTAAATCAGGAAACATAGCATAGAAGCTTTGCTATAATATTGATAATTTTTTTTGAGATTTTTTAGTTTGAGTTAAAGAAGTACTTAACTCTATGGTGGCTGCAAAATTTAAAGGTGGCTGAGAGATGTGATGTAGCCACTTGTCAAAGGGCGGGGCGAAGCTATGCACAATTATAAGACAAAATGAAAACACTTAATAGAAATCAAGGAGACATAAACTTGATGTGCATATTAGTTTAACGAGTAATCTGAAAATCATACCTTAAAATCATAAAGAAATGTGTGGAAGTCAAGCAGAAAATTCCTGATGGCAAAGCATTTGCATCTGTCTTGTCATCGTAGTCATCTTTATCCTGGATTCTAACTACACCTGAATCATTGTTTTCTTCCTTGAAGTTGATGATAACCGACTGCAGTATTTCGTCACAGGCTACTTCTTTCTTGTAGTCCTGTTCCTGCAGTTTTACCATGTGTTGATTACACATTGTAAATTATATTCTTGTTTTAGTGATGCAACACTTCCTGTTTATGTATTATTGGTTCACCTTTACTACTGGTGCCTTGTTCACTAAGTGACATTTTGACTAAACCAACAAAGAACACTAAATTAAGCACCAATAAAACAATCTTCTTTCTTGGAAGTTTTCTAAAACAGTGTTGTAATATTCAATTTAAACCAAAAAGTTAAGTCGATTAATAACACTGCACAACACTTACTTATAATTTATTGGAACGTGTTTGTGAGGCTGACTTTCCTCCATTATTAACTGGACATTGACTTGTTCTCCCTGGTGTGGATGGAGAAGTTTCCTCTGAGGTCTCTGGTGGTGGTTTGAGAAACTTGCTGAAGATATCCTTCTTGAGGATGTCGAAATTGAATACTCTGTTTCTAGTTTTGAAAATGAAGATTCGTTCCCACATGGACAGCTCTTGTTTTCCCGCTAAGTGTTTGAGGAGTTTTGGTTCTGGCTTTATGTAGTGGTTTTTGTCCAAAAGTGAGTGGCAACTGCAGATTTTTCCAACTGTTTGTTTTTTGACGTTTCTAAAGTGTTCCTTGGATCTTATTTCTAAGAAATACTCCTGGAAAAACCAAAAGAAATTTAGAAACAAGACACAGGGAACACTGTTTCTTTTGTGTGCAATTCCATTGGATACAAAAAGTTTGATCAAAAAGGTTGGACTGTGGGACACCGGCTTAAATGTTATGCTGAATCTTGAGAAAATTCTGAATAAATAATTATCAAGGATCAGCTCGCCTGACATCTGAGAATTGATGCAGCATAATCACACCTTTTAAATGTAAGACGAACTAAAGTATGGGACATGTTATACGGTTATGAAATATGTGGCATAATAAATAACATACCCATCACCATGAGTAATATTTTTAAATATAGAAGCAGCAATTAACACCTAAATACTTCCCATTATGCTTTATATCAGAGAAGATGAAAATTCATATAAATCATCAACATTTCAAGAATAACTTGTCCGCAGGGCAACAATAAGGAATAAGTGCATATCACCATTACATGCAATCTATCCTAGGTACTGAATATTTAACTGTTGCACAACATCGAATATCTGGTATGTTGCACTCACATGACTTTCTCTACTCTTGCACTAACCATTCTTACAAACTCTTATTTCTATATCTTCTTCGTGTTAGTTGAGATAAACATTTGCAGAAATTATCTTATTGATTATTTCCTTTTAGGTGCAAGGGGAATATGAGAATACAGTAGGTTTTGAGCGATAGTTAAATGTTTCAAAGCTTTAAAATCCCATTGTCTTTGCACGCTTAACATATAAATAAATGAATAACGATGTTCCATTTGACAGAAGTTTGTTTTTCAAAACTGACACAAATAACAAGGAATATCTCCAAACTGATTCACACTACCAAAAAAAAAAATATTTGGACATAAATTGTGTATTTTAGCAAGATTTATACTCTGTAGGCAATTATTTCATGTTTAACAAATACAGAAAAGTGCATGCATGCAACTAGAGGCTGAATTCCTAGGTCGGTGATATGTTCTTTGTCATCCACTATGCTACCAACCACTCCTGCTGGATCTCACATCTGCTGCTCCTTATCAGTCCCATGTTGAACACACTGGCTGTACCTTTCTGTGGTATAATACCTTTTAACCCTAAATACATGTATTCATGCTCAACTACCTTGAAAGTTAAATTCTTTCATGTTACACAACACTTAACTTGAGTGGTTTAAACTGAGAAGGAGGCAGTCTGAACACAAGCTTTTTCAGCAAGAGTATTGATGACATACTTGTCATATAAATTGCCATACCCCTTAATCAATCCTAACAGATCAGTTTTGCCATAGACCTATTGCATTGCGTCCTCAGCCAAAGGTAGACTTGGTTTTCATCCATGCATTATTAGAAATCCTCTTCACTTTTAGTGAGTGGTAAGAGGTTAAAAGCTGCACTTCTTTGCTTTTAACTTTCTCTCACTCCAAACCTTGGAGAACATATGGTCCTCATTTGCCTATGTTTTGACTGAAAAATACAAAGAATTCCACTCCCTCCTGAACTGACCAAATACCATCTGTACCATCTGCTATTCCTGTCAACTGTTTCACTTGACTAATTGTGGCTAATTAATGCAGTATATCCGTTCAGGAGTACAAGTCAGACCTCTTAAAGTAAGTCATAATCACTGTTCACTGGATGAAACAATTTAACAGTAAGGGATTTAAATAAGGAAAAATTGAAGCTATTAACAGTGAAGCAACACGATTCTAAAGTAAGAACAAATTAGAAACTAAAAACTTCACTTATCTTAGTTTCTAATTTGTTCTTACTTTAGTAAGGGATTTATTTTTGAAAAATACAGCATGAACTTGATGCCTCAATGCTGCTTTCCAAGTTTACATTTCTATAAAACTGGCAGGTCATGCTTTCTTTTCTTCCTTAGTGTTACTTTTCCTGATATTGGATGCTCTTTGGCATGTTGTATACTGTTGATGTCAGCATTCCAGCAAATTCAATGTTTAGCATGTTTACAAACTTAGTGAATACCATCAACTAAATAAGTGTCTTACCAGTATTTAAAGGCTTTCCTTGATACAGCTTGAAAGATTGAGTTGGCTTGTGGCACTATCTTAACATAAATTCAAATTCAGAAAATGTTTCAGAAGCTATTGCTTCCATCCTCAGCCTTGATCTGATTGGCAACACTGCAGACTGGATTTTAGTTGATGGCTGCTGAAATGGCATCATTTAGTTTTCTTGTGATAAAATTGCTGAGGTTGTCCAATGTTGGAAACATGAAGAAACATAAACTGTCACCATCTTCTTCTACATTTGAAGTTGTCAAGGATTTGTTCATAAAAATTAATAACAAGTTGGCTAATTGCTATTGCTTCTGTAATTATTATGGCTGAAGAAAAACCACATTCTTGAAAATGACACAACATAACAAACACAATAGAACATTTTAATATCACATATGAGGCAGGTAGAGCTCACAAAAAGGGTCTGCATTATTCTTTTATCTCTGATGCACCTACTATTATCGGCGCCAAACAGGAGGGGTATTGACAGTTCTCGGTGAAAGAGAGGCAGCGTTGCCGCTTCGCAACCACGTGGAGAGCGAATGAGCATTATGCATAAGAAGACGGTTGGATTGCATTTGGAATGTAGATCACGTATAATTTATATTCATATTTGAAGACAATAGTAAAAGAGTGAATCTACATGCAAAGGGTAGAACATTTATTTATATATATATATATATATGTAGGGGCTCTAATGACCTAGCTGTCGACAGGCCCTTAAACCCTACTCACTCACTATATATATAAAAACATACCTGTGAAATATAATGGGAAAATGCAGCTGATATCTGAATCACTTGCATCATGCTGTTGGTAGAATTACCCGCGAAAATGACACTGTTCTATTCTTTCTTCTAAAACTCATTTCCTATTAGAGGTAGAACTGGAACTTAAACTTTGCCCACACACGGCTCGTGTGTTTAAAAACACCAACAGTAAGTTTGTTGGTATAAATAAATAATAATTACCATCTGAAGGTTATTTAATCCTGGGATATAAAGTATGAGTTACAATAGTAAGCCACCATTGGGGTAATTTGTCTCTGATGTGAGACTGCCTTTGTGGTTTACCAGGAGAAATATGAACTGGTTTGAGAATTTAATGCCATTCTGGCAGTTTGTCACAATAGCTCAGTTGGTTAGAGCAGCCGCCCGGTAAGCGGAAGGTCTGTGGTTCAAATCCCAGTTGTGGCATTGAATTTTTAAGTTCCAGTTCTACCTCTCAAACTTTGCCCACACACGGCTTGTGTGTTTAAAAACACCAACAGTAAGTTTGTTGGCATAAATAAATAATAATTACCATCTGAAGGTTATTTAATCCTGGGATATAAAGTACTTACAATAGTAAGTCAGCATTGGGGTAATTTGTCTCTGATGTGAGACTGCCTTTGTGGTTTACCAGGAGAAATACAAACTGGTTTGAGAATTTAATGCCATTCTGGCAGTTTGTCACAATAGCTCAGTGGTAGAGCAGCCGCCCGGTAAGTTGAAGGTCTGTGGTTCAAATCCCAGTTGTGGCATTGAATTTTTAAGTTCCAGTTCTACCTCTCAAACTTAGGCTTTATAAGTTTGATATTTTCTACTATAGTCATTTGTTTAAAACAACCAACCACTATATATATATGTCAGGCCAGGTACTTCTGGGACAGCTTACATACTGCTGTTGGGTGGTGTTATTTCTGAATTTAAATTTTCAACTAAATTTTTCTTTTACATCAGTAATTAGTAACCTTTTTTCTAATAAAACATACTATAAATTGCATTCAGTGTAATTATATAATAATTAAAAAACCATCATATCTTATTGATGGACTTGCATGGGTATAAAAATGCATATTTACGTAATATTATGTTTCATGTTTAGAAGTCCAAATCATAATCAGTGTTATTTGTTCCCTGGCCTACTTATCCTTAAATTAAATAGAGTGCATGCATTTCTCCAATGCAAGTTGCTGTATAATAAAGGTACTAGAACTAGAACTTATAAGAACAGGAGTATCTAATTGTCTTTGATATTTTGCAGGTGATTTTGGATCTTTTGAATGGTCCCCATGTGAGCAAAAACTACTCTACATGGCAGAAAAGAAACCAACAAAGACTGAACCATTTTATAAGCAGAAATCACAAGAAAGTAAAGAAAATGGAATTGGAAATTCCAAAGCCGTGAAGGTGTGTAGCAGTAATTACCTGAAAGTGTATAGCTAATGTCTTAATTGCATTAAGATTGCAATATTGATTCTTATGTGGGCGTAATATTGATTCACAAATTGCAGTAGTTACATACAATAAGAACATTTTATGAAGCAATAAGGTTGATGAATTTGTCATGAGATTTCTAAACATACCTTATTTGCCGGCGTATAAGAGACACTTTTCTTTCAAAAATGGTACATACATTATACACTGGTATTAAGTTAAGGTAGGTGTATATAAACAGATAAGCTCTATTAAAAATTTCTTTGGTTTGGCATGAAGCAATTCATTGTTAGCTTCCATTCGTACAGACCTCAGTGGATGCACATGCACTGTTGTTAACAATTTTTATGTTATTCTTTGTAAACGATGACTGAGAAATGGCATTGCTGTACAACACAACACTTTATTTGCCACATACATTTACATATTGGGTACAGGCCCAGTAAACTGGTGACTCATCAGATAAGAATACCAAATTAAGCTAAAGTAAAAGAAAAAATGTATGCATACAAACTGCATACAGTGATTTTTACATTTATGCATACCTGCTTAGCACAAAATATTATGATGACCAAAAAGTAGAACAATAGGGGAGAGTGGGCGAATTCTGCGCACTTAAGGTCGAGCAGCCATACTGACTAACACAAATGTTATTAAATTCCAGACTTTGTTTCACCTGTAACTTCATTAAATAAGCTTTCGAAATAGTGCAATTCCAGAGGCATCTTGCACTTTTGAAAGGGTGTTAGGCATTGAAAACTGAAAGTATACAATGCGCAGAATTAACCTACCTGGATGGGTAATTGTGCGCGCCGTATATGCTTGAAATGAACTTGAATATATGTGTCATAATTATCTTTAATGATAAACTAAATGCTACAGAATATTATATCAATTGCTAACTCCTAATACAGACACAAATCAACTGTCCAGATGTTTCACTTAAACTGCTTTTTAGTTTGTTTTTGTTTTCTGAGGCTGAGATCACAGAAGTTATCTTCTGCTGAATCCCATGCGCTACATTCTTCGCGGACCACCTGCCATAATCTACACATCTGTACCACATCTCATTATCACGTCATAGTTTAGGTATTGGAGCGACATCATTTTCATCATCACCACCACACAGTTGTTTTTCACTGAATTCATCGGCATCAGATTCGCTATCTGAGAAATCCAACTGTTGTTTACAGGACAGCAGCCGCTGGAATATTATGTTGATAGGTAATCTTCTTTCTGAGTCTCCTCCTCAACTACTTCAACTTGCAGATCCAAATTGTCAGAGGAAGGATAAAAGTTCGTTTCTGGTGCTACTAGTATTTAAATACATGAGGGACAATTCTGCGCGCCGCGCAAATTTGCCCGCCATAAGAAGCGCAGAATTACCCGACACGGCATACATTCTTCCATCTAGCGTGGATACTTCAAAACATGCTTATTTCAAGCAGTTTTGTAGACATATCAAGCATAAACAATTCTAATTTAATAGTAATAGATAGATGAGAACAATTACACCATACCCATGCCATGTCTACCTTGCTCTTTAATGCAAATCTGTAACAAGAAATATATGCCCGAAGTGTTGCAGCTCACTGACTGCAGACGAATAGCTGTAATGGCGTCTTCCTCAACACACTAGTTAGTCAAACTGTTGAGCAGATGGCGACACTGGACAGAACTAGAAATTCAGAGCAGGACTAGAGAAACATAGCAGCGCAGAATTATCCTCCTGCGCAGAATTCGCCCACCTTCCCCTAAGCTTTAATATGAATAATCTGCAGCATACTAAAGGATGACAGAAAGTTTTACGATTGCCATGTATAAATTTTGTTGTAGGGTGAGGAGTATGCATTTCGACCGGATTGGGGTGAGCAGCTTGAGGGAAAACATCAGCCTGTTGTTGTAATGGTAGACATGAAGACAGATAACATAAGTGTTCTAGAAGGGATTCCATCTTACTTCTCTCCTGCACAAGCCATCTGGACTCCTGATGGGAAAGGAGTTGTTGGAGTTGCTTGGAAGAACGAGCCACGTCGTTTGGGAATCATTTACTGCACCAATAGGAACAGCTGCATCTTTCATCTCACAACAGAGGGAGTTTTCAGTGAGTGTTTAAAGTAAAAGTACTCTGTAATAGAAAAGTGCAATTTATTGTAGGTACTATCTGCCCAACCTGGCACATCAATGTACCTTCCTTTCATAGAAGTTTGAAAACAGTGTTGTTATAATCAATTTAATTTAAAAGGTGAGTCAATTAATAGCACTAAACAACACTTACAACATAATTTTCCAGAACGCGTTTCGAAAAATTATGTTGTAAGTGTTGTTTAGTGTTATTGACTCATCTTTTAAATTAAATATGAATGTGTTTTTCAGTTTTTAATCACATTTTTTACTGATTTTGTTTAAACCTTTCTACTGTCTACACTCCGAAATCTATGTACAGTTATCTAATTTTTTTATGGTGAATGCACTGTATTTTACCTTTGGAACTGTGGTTTTGTAAAGAAGCCCTGATATTCATATTGACAGATCCAAAATCCCCTTGTATCAACATACTCCTAGAAATGGGAAAACTGGTAGATATTACATCTCTTATCTCTTTAACATCTTTCTCCCATCCCCAACTTCCAAAGGTTGGTGCGGTTTTTAAATGCTAAATGATGCGTTGCTGTTGAGCTTTTGACTCTTTTATAATCTTGGGTCGTGGTAGAGGGTGAATAATCGTAGACTTGGGATGAAGTCTTTATGTGATATTTTATTTGCACCTTTCTCACAGTATTTTAAACATGTATCACAATAATGTGTCATTTTTCGTTTGTAGATCGACTTTCTTAACATTTGCGCTACATATCGTCAATCAATATTTCATTTTTGCCGTCTTCTATGGCACACATATTAAAATATATCTTACTTCAGTGGACACTGCTTGCTAATTGAATTTGTCACATCTTTTTGCTATGCATGTGTATTCATCTGTGTATATGTATATTTTATAGCGTCCTCTATGACGTCATCTTCCATATATTTACCTAGTTCCCAAAATGTAAAGAAATCGATCTCAATGTAACTTCCTAGCATTTTTGGTAATACATTTAAAATAGTTCTTAAAATTATATACATTAAATTGAAACATAATAATCAACAATTATGATACTAATAAACAAACAATATTCTCAACAATTGAACAATGAAGCAACACAAACAGAATCAACTACAAACAAAAAAATAAGTAAAATTCATGGTTTTTTATATATTTTGGGGACAAGCCATATAATCTGTCTCAAGGTCATGTGTATAAGTATATTTTAAGTGAAGGATGTATTCATATGGTTGAATAATTTTGAAGTTTCATACGTAACATTTTGAAGGCTTTTAAATCAGTAGTTACACAAATATTAAAATCAGAAACACTATTAACAGTGAAGTATTTTTTATGTTTAATGCCGATGTCCCACATCCAACTTTTTGGTCCAAAGCATTGTGTACAACAAAAGTGCATCATGAGCTATTGAGAGTTGGATACAATTTTGTTCCATACAATTTCTACCTTATTTTTTGTATCCAACCTGTTTGTACACAATGCGACTGAGTTGTATCTAATTTTTTCATGCAACAACTTGAAAATAGTCAATCAGCGTCTTAATGTAACAATACGGCAGACTGCACAGGCAACATGTGGTCAGCTGTTTTGTATATATGGCTCGTGGCTCTTAATGTGATAGGTATTTTAACCTCTTGAGCGATGGCCATTTAAAACGTTCGCGAGCCGAGAACTGCTAGCATTTAAATTCTTAAATGCACTTCGTATATACACAGCTGTATTTTGTGTAAATATTAAGTTATTTTAATGAAACAAAAACTGGTATAAAACTCGTTATTTGCAGTATAAATGTACGTCATCAGTTGAGTTGTATTTACAAAACGTTGAAATGGCACAATTTTGCTTCACTGCGGTGAAAAGTCAACTTTGCTCTTTCGAACGCATCTAATATTAGTTCTCGGAAAGATTCAGTAAAGAAACACCCATTGTATGTGTGGCTAATGCATCAGCATCCTGTGAAATAAATCGCTACTGCATGCGTGGCTTATTGAGTCACCAGAATAGATCAACATTGCAACTTTTGCTTACGCGAGTTTCGTAACTTAGTAGAGTCCGTGTCTTTCTTTGTTGAAATACATACGTATTCTTTCCTGCTTGTAGCTGAAGGGAGAAGTGGTATAAAAAGGTGTTTTTGCACCAACTGGATATAACCATATACAATTGTTTGGGGATTTGGACAGCTCTCTAAACCCACACAGGACAATGACCGACCTTGACTACTGACTATAAATAACTCGGAGCCTAATTGAACAATACCACGTTGGGGGTTGAAAATCCAAAACCCCTGCACCCCTCAGACTTCAAGGAAAACATTATCCTAAAAGGATACCACCAACAGCAAAGAAGTCCCGCCCATTTTGAAAGTGTTTCGTGTGCTGCAAGAAGGGAATTCGCGAATGTGGAGATGTACCTACCCTTGTGTGTTTATCCCTGTTTTGAGGTAAATCACTGCAGAACGAACATATTAAGGTAAGCCAATAAAGTATATAGACCTTACTAAAATGTTTCATAAAGGGAAAATTATAATAAGTTGAGTTGCATAAGGGATAAATAAGGGTTAAATGCTTAAACACACAGGACGCCATATCGCTCATCCGCCATTTTGAATGGACGTGATTTCACGTCGATATCCCTCAAGAGGTTAATAGAACATTTAATTTTTTCTGGAAGATTCATAACCGATTTTTCGTGACAATTAATATATATTACTGAAGCGGTTATTCAATAGCTATATTTCATAAGTAATAAGAAATCCAGTTAACAGTATGTTTAAATTTTATGTTCTGAAATGAGTTCAAATCTTCTGTCCATCCATACTAAGATTAAAACTATTACAATTGTTCCTTATCTCTTTCATGTGATGCTGTTTTTATAATATTAGATGGAATGAACTGAGCTATGAGATTCTTTTTCTATCCCAGGTCGTGGTACCAGATGGAATGAACGAACACTCATTACCTCACTATAATATATTACTTTATTAACACTTTTTCTCGGCTCTACACTTAAATAACCTTTCGTTGCACCAATTTATATTATATTGATAGTCTTCCCAGCTTTTTAACAACTTTAGAACAAAGCTTCATGAAAGTTTAATCAATTTTCTACTCACATCCAAGAGCACTATAAAAACATGTCTTCCCGTATCAAGCACACAGACACTATTAGCTAAACAATTGGCGCCTCTTCACATGATGCTACCTTCTTTTTGTGTACATCCGCGTATGCGTTCATCAAATAGTTCCCGTATTGTTAGGGAAGCGATCTTTAGCTATTCTCTCTACGCTTTCAATATTGAATACACATAATTCTTTTATTTATACATATACATAAAATTTAAATATGGAAATATTTATGATGTCTTTAAACAAACTTAATTGTTTGTAACAATGAACAATAGCAACACGTTTTCGTCATTCAGCCAACTCGTACCAACACCAAAAACAAATTACACTAAACAAATATTCACATAAATGATTTTCTTTTGGGGTCTTACAATATTCTGTCTCATATTTGTGTCCTGGTGTGTAGTTTTGCCTTCGACATGATATAAAAGGTTGACAAATATTCGCCAATTTGTAGAAAATTGCGATAGTTTCCTAGTTCCTCTAACCTTAATTCGTTTTGTAGTAGACCCAATATACCTAGGTCCATGTCCTGTTCTCATGACTATGTCACATCTTTTACTTCTAATACATCTTTTCTTCCTACTGAGATTCGTGGAAATATATCCCAAACCTATACTTAATATGGCAATCGCTAAATTAATATTTGCATCCACCATGTTTATTTCTCACACTTGCTACGTGAACTGCCATTTGTATTGGACCTAAATGAATCATAGTGTGACAGACACTGTTTCTTTTGTGCACATTTCTTTCTTTCTTTCTTTATTCATCCTTTTAGAACATATACATGTTGGATATATCAGGTTACATAAAATAAATACGTTGAAAAGTAAGAAAAAGATACAATAATGTTATATATACTACTAATATCAATAAATAACATTTGTACATTGCTATCAATAAAACTTACAAATTTGGTTATATCAATTGTTGCCAATTTCCATTGGATACAAAAGGTTTGGTCAAAACACCAGCTTAAATTCGATTTTGTGAGTCACTTTTTTAAACTCACCTTCACATTAAATCGTTGAAAATACTGTAACATTCTCAAGATCATTCAGTCTCATCCTCAACTGTTGGATGACAAGCTACCTTCCTCCTACTCCCTCTCTCTGCTGGTACAGTCCTGTTGCCATCTGGTGTTAGGGGTGCAAAGTTTCAACACTTTGTTAAATGCTGATATTTCTGATGATATATGCAACCATAATTTCATTAGGAGGTAAGGAAACAGCATTGGATTTAGTCTCATAAGCTTCCTCCCTCATTGAAGTTTTGACATGCATCACAGAAGTCTTTGTGCTGAGACAGAATATTAAAAGACCCCAAAAGAAAATCGTTTATGTGAATATTTGTTAAGAGTGTAATTTGTTTTTTGATGTTGGTATGAGATGGTTAAATGACGAAAACGTGTTACTAATGTTCATTGTTACGAACAACTAAGTTTGTTTAAAGACGTCATAAATATTTCCATATTTAATTTTAATATATATGTATAAATATTAGAATTATATGTGTTCAATATTAAAAGCGAAATCAGGATAGCTAAAGATCGCTTCCCTAACAATATGGGAACTATTTGATTGACGCATGCGCGGATGTATACGAGAAAGGTAGTATCACGTGAGGTGACGCTGAACTTTTTTTTCACTAGCGTCTACGTGTCCAAAGTGATAGGACGTATTTTGGTAGTGTGTGAACATTGTAGAACGTTTACCAGACTTTCATCAAGCTTTTGTTCCACTTTTTGAAAAAGTGGAAAGACTTAAATAATTTAAAACGGTGCTAAGAGGATTTATTTAAATGTAAAATAGAGAAAAAGTGTTAATAAAATAATACATTGTGGTGAAGAAACATTGTGTGATTTTTCATTCCATCTGTTACCACGCCCTGAGAGAAATAAGAGCCTCATCGCTCAAACGTGAAACAACGCATCAATAAAAAACTGCACCAGTGCAGTTTATAAAAGAATAGAATATAGGTTACATATATCATTTTGAAAATGATACATGCCAGTAATGGCTTGTTTACACACAAGATTCAGCTGTTTTCTTTCTTGAGAGATGGCTTCTGCTAATTCAGTTTCCTATTTTATCTTACTTGCTTATTATTTCTCAATTATTTTTATTTTTTTCTGGATCTTCCATCATTATTATTAGCATTCTTGATCTTCATTCTTTCGAATGTCACATTCAGTATTATCCTCTTCTTACTCCTCCATGTCACATCCATATTTTCTTCTTCCTCTTGTATTTCTAGGTTGTCTTCAATGATATTTTTGCAATTGATTAATGAGTGTGATTGTGTAATGATACCATTAGGCATTGCTATTGTGACAAAATGACAAAATCAGTCCAGTTACTTTTCTATCACTTAGTAAGCCAAAAGGTATACGAAATGATATTTTTATTCAGGATTTTAATGAAACAGAACTGGATTTAGCAATAGAACAATTACAGAACAAAAAATCTCCTGGACCTGACAAGATCCACCCAGAGTTTATTAAACACCTTGGCAGGAAAGGAAAAGAAATCCTACTTAAACTGTATAACACGTGTTGGAGAATGACTGTACCTTCCGACTGGAAAAAAGCCATTATCATCCCGATTTTAAAGAAAAACAAACCCTCAAACAATATTAATAGTTTCAGACCAATATCTTTGACCAGTGTTATTGCAAAAGTGATGGAAAGAATGGTGGCATCTAGACTTAACTGGTTTCTAGAATATTACAACTTAATTAATAGTTCACAGACCGGCTTCAGACAGAATCATAGTACAAGTGAAAATGTACTCCTACTAAGCCAAGACATCAAGGAAGCTTTCAATAGAAAGGAGGATACCTTGGCAGTATTCATTGATTTTAAATCAGCATATGACTCAGTCTGGAGAAATAAATTAGTTGATAAGTTGCAATCAATAGGTGTGAAAAGTAACATGCTTAAGTGGATAACTCAGTTTATTTCACAAAGATTTTGTGCCACAAAATATAATACATACATTTCCAAATATAAACAAACACACCGAGGACTTCCACAAGGTGCTGTTCTGAGCACAACACTCTTTAATATATATATAAATGACCTTCCATCAATAATAAAAACTTTAGAAACCAAAATTGCTTTATTTGCTGACGATGTAGTCATTTGGACTTCAGGCTCTTCAAAAAAACCTGAATTAATTAAAGACAGAATAGAAACAGCCCTAAACAAAGTACATGAATGGAGCTCCAAAAACCTCATGACTATCAATGTGGAAAAAACAAATTATGAATTATTTACACTAAAATACAAACCAGTTAATGTTAGCATAAATTATAATGGTAAACCACTCAAAGCAGTTGATGATGCCAAATACTTAGGCATCACTTTCGACAGAAAGCTAAGTTGGAAAAAACATATAACAAACATTTCAGAAAAGGTTGAAAAGAAATTGCAAATCCTGAAAAGGTTAGCTGGTGCTAAATGGGGCTGCTCAAGGAGAGTCCTTAACACAACATACAAAATGTATATTAAACCAAACCTCTTGTACTGTTCTGAAGCTTTAATAACAGCAGCAAATGCTAACATCAATAAACTTGAACAAATACAAAATCAGGCTCTTCGCCTAATCACTGGAGCAGTTAAATCCACACCTATTGATGCCATGCTTGCCTTAACACGGACCCCATCAATAACAACAAAAATAGAAGAACAAGCATTGCTCCAACACGAGAAAATGTTACGACTGCCAAACTCCAAATGGAAAGAAGAGAACCTCCCCCATTCAATCCTTAAAACTCATAGTACTTTCCTAGAAAAGGTAACACAGATTAAATCCAAATTGAACATTCCTAACACCAGAGAAAATCTACTTATAAGAGAAAATCCATTGGAATTATTGCAACCTACCTTCAATTTGGAATTAATAGAGGAAATAAGTAAATCAGACACACCAAAAGAAATACAAAAACTTCTAGCTCTGGAAACAATCAATACTAGGTATCCCACAGAAGAATGGCTGCACATATATACTGATGGATCCTCGAAGGAAAACCTTACTGGAGCTGGAGTTACGTGTTCACATTTTTCCTTTTATCATTCTGTTGGCAGAGACACAACAAATTATGATGGAGAAATAGAGGCTATATACATTGCTCTCCGACAATTATTAAATCTTCCCTTAAATAAATTTAACAAGGCAGTCATTCTTTCAGATTCTAAAGCTGCAATTCAGGGAATATGTTCAAATACTACAAAGAAGTCAACAAAAATTAGAGAATGCTACAAAATGTTAACACAACTCCAAAAAGTTAATAAGACTGTTCAGCTACAATGGATTCCAGCACACTGTGGAGTCATGGGGAACGAAGCTGCAGACTCACTTGCAAAGAAAGGCACAACAATAAAACAAAATTCTAAATTCAATTTCTCATATTCCTCAATAAAACGCTTGATCATAAAAAATTTTTGTCATTCATATCTACAAGAAATAGAAACAAATGCCAAAGATAAAAAATGGATTACACTACTTTCCAATCCAGATATCCCCCAGAGACCAAGGAAAACAGCTGTTGCAGCCTTCCGACTATTGACAAATCATGACTGTTTGGCAAGTCATCTCTACAGAATAGGTATCTTAGCCTCACCAATATGTGTCCTGTGTAACGATCCAGCAGAAATGAACGAAGACCACTTGAAGACCTGTGAAGCATTAAGATCAGAAGAAACTACAGTTCAAAAGTATTGGAAAGCACGAATGCTAATGGCTTCATTGCCAGATGCAAGGCACTAGAAAACAACAACAACTTTTCTATCACTTTATTAATCTTCTAAAATTTTACCACAAATACACAGTGTTCTTATCGACGTTAACAAAGTGTTCAGTCTTTCGGGCTATCACAACTCATAACTTTTACTTCTCGTAATCTTGCTCAGTCCTTTCATTGTTTTTCTTCACTTTCTTCCTTCATTCACTAACTGTGGTGTTACAGTTGCTTGACACTTGTTAGAATCTTCTTCATAACAACCATAGCGGATAGAAGAGATAGTGTGAGCTCTTCGGGAGTTACTATGGTTCGCTCACAAGATGGCACTAGTGTCACGGTCGCTTCACTTTAGTTCACGAATGCATGGTGAAAATGGGTTTCATATTATCAACTAGCACTTTAAATACCTAAAATCGTAAGCACGAATATTTGAAATACTGTTCTGAAACATCGTCTTTCCTTGACACATAATATAGGATGCTATTTTACAATAATGGGTAGTATAATTAATGAAGAACAATGGGAAATATCGGCTTACATGAATTTAGGCTGAAAAATTAAACCATAATGCAAATTATGTATGTTATGTATATAAAATATCCAAACTCACCGTGGAATGAGATGTTGGAGACCTTGAAGAGTTTACGTGTTGATTTTGCTGATTTCGATGACGTCATTTCTCTACTGATTTTCTTGGTACGAAAAAAGAAGCTACACTTCATGTAATGTAGTGTTAGCTTTCCAACTAAATCCAGTTTGTGTTCCACGCAGCATCCTATTCCACTGGGTCCTAATATGATTTCGCCTATGTTATCTAAGCACTCGTAAAATATATCACCCCACAAACTTTCAGAAGAGAACATTTTCTTCTCTAAAACAGCCTGGATTTGCAAAAGAATATTAACCACACATTCAGAGGGGTAGGTTAAATACCGACAATTTTTAGGGTGCCATAGTCTTTTATTGTAGTAAAAGTGGAAGCTAATATATCAGAGGGTAGATCGGTGGACAGAGTAGAGGCACAGATTTTACAACTAAGTTTTTTGAGCATTTTTTTTTTACTATATAACCCCCTAAGTTGTGAACTAAGTTGTGAACTAAGCATCTTTTAGAAATATTGTCCTCATAGAGTTTGGGAACTCCACTTTCCCAGTCAAGTATTTTAGTTTTGTTCTTTATTTTGTTTCCAACAAAATCGAACAGCTCACAGTTTTTTTTGGTCAGTTTGTTTTGCCAATATACGAATTTGATTCATAAAAGATGTAAGTTGTGGCTCCACTTTATTCTCACAATTAGCAGCATTTGACAGTGCAAGTTTTACAGGGACATACACAGCCTGTAGCATATGTAAATGTAAAAAGTCAACTGTGGGAGGATGGTCATCACAGCTTAAAGAACGCATAATTCCAAAGTGCCGTTCAAGGGGGTCTTCATTAAATTTTGCTGTTAAGACGTATGCAAATCCTGTATTCCATAAATACTCGGACACTTCCAAAGTAGTTTTTAGGTGACTCTAAGAGATCCCATTGTCCTAGTTGAGCAGAATGTGTTATTTTCAGACGTTATTATGCAAAAGAAATCTTTTAGTACTCAGTGAGATTGCAAATTTTTATAGAGTGCTTAAATTGGAACTGTGGAGTTTAATGCATCTACAAGATTATTTACATCTCTTGTGAATAGTTCAGTATTTTCGCTTCCCTTAAATTTTTCAAAATTAATTTTCCTGAAGAAGTCAATTCCATTTGCAGTTCTGTTACTGAACAATTGAAAACACAGTCACATTCATTCTCTGAAAGGAGGTGGGGTCTATATGGGATGAGGTCAATTTCGGGCAAACTCTAAGACCAGCAAGTTTAGAAGAAGTGTCAGCTTCATAAATATATCTATAAAAATTATATTGGATGCCCTTATTTCTATATAAGAGATTCACCTTATCATGAAAATAATTTCTCATGCATTTTATTATGTGGACGCAATCTGAAAAAGCCCATATTCTTCTTTTGTCATCAAGTGGGTGCTGTACATTTTCACATGTTGCTCCTATTCCTAAATGTTTCCATACTTTTTGTTTGATTGACTTCCATCACTAGTGAAACCAACAATTCTTGTCCCTGAGTTTTCTAACTGGATAATTACTTCTATAAGGAGCTTAGCTAGTATATCACCGGGTGTAGCATTTCTACTTGCGTAAATCGCTACTGGTTGGCTCCAATTATGTAGTAAGGGAACAAACGTAAAAACTAAAGCATGGTTAGCCATAGAATTTTTCGGATTGTCAGGAGTGTGTTCACCTAGATTCACGAATCCGTCCACTTTTAGTGAGGTAGCATTTAACATAACTTCTCCTCTTAATTTGACTTCATCAAATATTACAACTCCAAGACCCTTGTTTTCATCTTCTTCTTGACTGAATGTAGTAGAAGTCGCATTTAGAGCATTGCTATTTATACCATATGTGCACTTTATCCCTTCAGATAATTTCCTTAAATGGGCTTCAGAAGGCAGGGGCAGCAATTCAATGTCTATAACCTTTAGGGCCTTTAATTTTAAATAGCAAGCTTTCTAAAATAAATCCATTGGTGTAATGCATCCCCTTCGAGCTCGTCTGACATTTTTTAAGCATTGTATGAAGAACCAGCTTTTGTTTTTTACTTAAACAATTTAAATTGCGTTTATGTTCGCAACAATTAGTAGCAAATTTCTTTTCTACTATTTTTAATTTAGCTCTCTCTTTAGATAGCAGCATTTTAGTTCTAACTAAATTTCTATTGAAGTTTCTAATTCTTTTCTTCAGTGTAGCAATTTCATTATTGACCCTTGTGTCTGTGGCCTTGGAGGAATTAGAACTGTTTTCTGTGATTTCCTCATTGTCAAAGGACGGTGCGTTTGAATTAAGAACTGGTTGACTGGATCCTGCATCTGGTAATTTACTGATTGTTGAATATTGCTTTTTCAGTAATTTTTTGTCTCTATTTTGTGGAGATTTTTGGGATTTATGCATTGTAGTTAAATACCTGGGTAAATTAGGAAATATACAGGGAATTGCCCCTGGCTTTATCCGCCATTTAATTCTAGGGATTTGAACTAGTTTTCCATTCACAACGAATGAATCAACTTTCACTAAGAAGTCCTCTGGAAAATGTTTGTCACAAATACTAGATTTAACAGATAATTTAGTATCTTTCCTACGAATAGACTTTTTCCATTTGTAAAACAGATTTTTATCTTTAGGAGGAGTAAAGAAATATCTAGCTTCTGAGCAGTTTCTGCATCCTGAACGACACCCAGGTACAAAACAAGTTGGTATTTTTAATCAATTATATTGATGTTGCTTGAAACTTACATTTGAAGAACACACACATTTATGCACAAACTTAGAAGCAATTTCAAAAGTTATATACCTAATTACTCACAACACACAACGCATACGTATAAAATTATGTCTATACTTCCGAATCACATACTAGGCAGTTCGGCCGCATTTTGAGGCGACTGCGATCGCCATGCCACAGTTTCGGTCAGTTGACACGGGACCACTGATCATGCAGTAAACTAGCGGGAGAGCTCACACTTTCTCTTCTATCCGCTATGTAACAACCGACATATCTTTTACAACGACTCACACTCACTGACATACTGACTGACTCATGTCTGTAACTCTAACTAGCTGCTGGTTCCTGGCCTCCTTATATACTGGGGATGACATTACACGGACCTTTCTCGACTTTTAAGCACACACCAGCGATCATGTGACTGGACCTTTCTTGAAAGTTCTCGAGAAAGCCCCTTTTGTGCAGCCACTTCCATTGTTGTCAGTCATGTACACACAGACAGCTGCATGAGGCAGTCTGACCCTGAACGCCTTTGCCTGCTTGTCACATGTAGTGTGGAGCAGCCCGGCCCCGACAATCCTTTGTTTTGTGCCATGCCTGACATCACAATATTTACACTGGAATTATGTGCTAATGTTACAAATGCATTTATACAAATGATAGCACTAATGTCACGAGTTATAAATATGTTTTACATTATGTTTTGCATATGTCTATGTAGGAATAAATTTATTGCATTATTATATATCAATACCATTTAAACATTCATGAAACTGAACTTTTTTTTTTTTGTGCTTAATAATTGGCATTAACTATCCGAAATGCATTATAAGATAACCAGAAAACTAAACTTCAAGTCTGGTCTGCTGTAATGCCGAGCTTCCTCCAAGTGGATTCCTTCATATGGTTTGCATTGCAATGCTCTGGCTGTATCACTTGTTTGGTCATGAGTGCACATGCTGCTTTATGAGAGTCTGAGTTGGTCACCACTGGTTCAGGATGTTCTGTAAAAATGTGCATCCTCAACTGTTACTTTCTGTGAATGTGTTTGCAACGGTAGTGTTGGCAGCAGTATACTGCCACTGTTGTTTAAACGTTTTGAAACTTTGATGTGTTTCTTTGGTGACCTTAGATTTTAGCAATTTTCAATGCTATGAAGTGAACTTTAGGTTACATGTAAACAAATATAGGAAACAGGAAATAAGAGATGTAGAATCGGATCTGAAAAATT
The DNA here is from genome assembly GCA_030765045.1 of Tenodera sinensis. Classification (NCBI taxonomy): domain Eukaryota; kingdom Metazoa; phylum Arthropoda; class Insecta; order Mantodea; family Mantidae; genus Tenodera; species Tenodera sinensis. Next base: position 136,596,346 of record CM060968.1, read on the forward strand.
CAATGCCACAGCTGGGATTTGAACCACAGATCTTCCGCATACTGGCTACTTGGCACAGTAGCTCAGTGGTCAGAGCAGCAGCATGTGAACTGGAAGGTCTGTGGTTCAAATCTTGGCTGTGGCATTGAATTCTTCAGGTTTGATTATATCTCTCGCACATTGCCCACACATGGCTTGTGTGTTTAAAAACACCAACAGTAAGTTTGTTGGCATAAATAAATAATAATGATTATTAACATTAAATGTTAATAATTAACACTTACATTTCAGGTGTTATACATGGGGATGAGAATGCAATGCGTGCACCACGGTTTAGTCCAAATGGGGAAATTCTAATATGGTTGCAGCGACCGAGCGGTGGTCCTCATCATGGAGCACATAAATTAATGGCCTGTAGATGGAGTTCTCGCGAGGTGAGGCTTAAATTTATTTTATTCCATCCAAAACTATTGTATCAAACATTTCAGCAGAAATATGCCCAAAATAATAGCATCTTTACAACAATGTGTCGCATGTTAGAGAATAAGAGAACAATATAATGCAGAAAAGTAGAATTGTTTATTTAGTAGTGTTTAGTGTCCATTCTTACTATATCTCACCATAGCTGTAGATCTGGTGGTATATGCAATAAAATGATAATTTAGAAATGAAATTTGGGAAGGAGACATTCCATGCATATGTTTAGGGCACCTGCCATTTGCCAATTATGAAGCATTAGAAAAACCTGGCAAAAATCTGTCAGGAATGGCAGTCTGGGTGGATTTGAACCATGGACCTCCTATTTATGAGCCTGTGCCTTAACATATTAGTTGCCAGCAGGCTTACTGTATGCAATTCCTGCTGGACCACGGGAATCCATATGACCATTCCATTTCTCTACGCCAGCGGTCCACTGAAACATTGAGCTTTGCTTATATACTGGACCTCTCTGGCCATTATCTAAATATTTATACCACTGGGTGTGGAATTAGTGCATTATGAGGTCTAAATGTCAGTATCATAAAATCTTAAGTAAGAACAAATTGGAAACTAAAAGCTTCACTTATCTTATTAATATTGCAAGTTCTTCCGAGGCTGACTAGTTTCAAGTTGTATCCAACTTATTTTCAAAGCTATGTGGTTTGGATAGCTTTGGATAGCCTCGGAAGAATTTGCAATATTAATAAGATAAGTGAAGCTTTTAGTTTCCAATTTGTTCTTACTTTAGATTCTGTTGTTTTACTGTTAATAGCTTTAGTTTTCCTTAGTTATCATAAAATCTTGTTAGCAGAACAATAAACTTTATTTTTACTTGTGTTAAAATACAGTTAGGCAATAGAACACCGAAATTCTAATGGTAAAATCTTATTAGAATTGCTATTCAAGAGTGAGTTTAGTTCTGGTATTCAATTTAAACTAAATGTGGAGCATTAGAAGTGTTCTGTATTTAATTTTTAATTATGAAAGTTAGCAAAGCATTGCAAGCAAAAGTGAGATTTTCTGTTGCATTGTTCACAGTAGGTGATTACTTTCTTGACTTTATTTTCTGTAAGTTGTTTTTGTAGCATCCCTTAGCTTACTTTCAAACCTTATGAGCTGGTTCATCGTGTCTCTTCAGCATTGCTTGTGATGAATGAGATAGTATAGGCATAGGAGGCAGCAGCCAGCAGATGCCAGCTTGGAGCTGCTCCTCAGAGAAGCAGAAGCAGGAACTAAATCGAGCTCTAGGGACGGCAATTGATCCTCTCTTGGAGTAAGGTTGCAGAAGTGCATGCAGATTCTTTAGGAGGGCACCTTGGATCCAACCAAACAAACAAGCTCTGATGGAGGTACTACGAGTTGAACCTATGGGCAGATGCTAAGAGGTGGTGCCACCAATGCCATGTCTTCTTCTTTATTTGGTTGCCCTCCCCTTATTTATGACTTACACCCCCTAGGACTTACAAGCCAGTGCCTAGGGTCAGACACCTGTCGGGGAGCAGAGGAATCCATGGACTGGACAGAGTGAATACCTGGAAGTGGGTGGTCACCAAGCACCTGGTATGAGAGTGAGGAAGAGGATGATATGAAATGCAGGCGAGATGAATGAATAGAAAGGTGATTATGGAGCAATGGAGCAATTGGTGGAATGAGTGTCTGGGGAAATCGGAAAACCTGGAGAAAACCTGCCCAGATGCTGCTTTGTCCACCACAAATACCACATGCCAAATACCACCTTGGGATAAAACTCGGGCTGCCTAGGTGACAGATGAATGGTGTGCTTTTGTATATTCACATGTAAAATATGGAATAACATTATAGGGAAATATTATAGCTAAGGAAATACTAAAGATTTTCAAATTACAAAAAAGGTTATTAGGATATAGGGAATTTGGAAACAAAACATACTTGGAGGGAGATGCACAAAAAATATCCAGGGTGGAAGGGAACCTATTACATTCCTTCTAATATGTGCCTCATAGAAGCATTAAAAACAATAAGGTCTAATGGCATTTTGTTCTTTGATCAGCTGATTTTGAAAAAATAAATGGTTTTTATTCCATATTGGATGCATAATTTCAAAAGAATGTATGAAGATAATAGTTTGTCACTTATAAGGTGCGTAGACATATTTCTGACATAGTTTTGGTAATAATTACACTGGTCGACAAGATTTTTTTCACAAGAAATCTGAATAGTGAATCTAGTGCATTTTTTCATCCTGAATTCAGATATGTAGTCAGAATTTTCCCATCAGGCATAGTTTTTCTGTGAAAGCTACTTTTCAAAATATGATTTTAGCGTTTTCTTTGACCTGTCATAGGAACCTTTACCTCATATGTAGCTATTTTACTCCAGCCGTATTTATTGAAATTATTTGTAATATCACGCTGAAGCACCACAAAACAAGACTGTGCAGGTTCATTCATGTTTAGACATGCTCAGACCTGTCTGGCATTGTGATGTGTCAGTATTGAGCTGACTGTGACATTGTTCACTAGTGAAATATTTCCTTTCTTTCTGTTTAGAAGTGTATTGTGTATGTTGTGCATGTTGTATTTCAGTGCTTAATGTTTTCATCATGCCAAGAAAGTGTGTAAATCATGCAGATAATTTCTGCTATATTTGTGGTGAGCTGACCTTCAAGTCTCAGAGGCGAAATATGACCCCACTTGTAAACAAGTGTTATCATCTTTACTTTGGCTGTCAAGTTGGTGATTTTGATAAGAGCTGGGCCCCAAAAACATGCTGTGTTTCGTGTGTTAGACTGCTGACTGGGTGGAAAAATGGTACACATCATATGCCATTTGCAATTCCCATGATTTGGAGGGAACCGAAGGATCATTCAACTGACTGTTATTTTTGTTTGACAAATATTAAAGGAATCACATCTAAAACAAAATATACAGTTAAGTATCCGAATTTGCAATCTGCATTGAGACCTGTCTTACACAGTGAAGAGTTCCCCGTACCAGTATATGTAGATACAACCTTAAGTGATAACTCTGATTCTGACCTAACTGAAACTCAAAATGATTCAGATGAAAATAAAAATGATCTTACATATGAAGCCAGTAGCTGTTCATCAGAACCATACTTTCCCAATCAGCAAGACCTTAATGACCTGATTCGGGATTTAAATCTGTCTAAACTGCAAGCTGAAGTTTTAACTTCCAGACTCAAAGGGTGGAATTTACTCCAAAAAGATGTAAGAACAAGTAGTTATCGTAGCCACCATAGTGTTTTCAAAGAATACTTCTCTGAAGAATATGGTGTTGTGTTTTGTAATAATATTTGTTCACTTATGGAAACTCTTGGGCATCAACACCGACCAGATGAGTGGCGATTGTTCATATACTCCTCTAAAGTAAGTTTGAAGGCTGTGCTGCTACATATTGGCAATGAACTTCCATCAATACCAGTAGCGCATGCCGCTATGAAAGAGACATATCAAAATATGAAACTAATTTTAGAGAAAATACAATATGAAAAATATGAATGGAATATCTGTGGTGATTTAAAGGTCATTGCTTTATTGCTTGGTTTGCAACTTGGGTTCACCAAATTTTGCTGTTTTTTGTGCGAGTGGGACAGCAGAGATAAGAAGTCTCACTACATTAGAAAGTCATGGCCAAAACGTGAATCTCTTCTCCCTGGCCAGAAAAATGTGGCATGTGTCCCTTTAGTGAAACCTGAAAAAATATTTTTACCTCCATTGCATATTAAGTTAGGAGTTATGAAAAATTTCGTCAAAGCTATGGATAAACTTTCTGATGGATTCTTGTACTTGAAATCGAAATTCCCCAAAGTCAGTGATGCTAAATTGAAAGGAGGAGTTTTTATAGGACCACTAATCCGATCATTAATGGCTGATGAACATTTCGAGGGACTGTTAAATCCACTGGAGAGAGCAGCCTGGCAGTCTTTCAAAAGTTTATGTTGCAATTTTCTTGGAAACCATAAAGCAGAAAACTATTATCGTGACATAGTGGCTGATCTTCTGCATTCTTATAAAGCTATGGGATGCAACATGTCTTTAAAAATTCACTTCTTGGACTCTCACTTGGACTTCTTCCCCGAAAACCTTGGAGCTGTCAGCAATGAACACGGTGAGCGTTTTCATCAGCAAATTTCTACGATAGAGAAGAGGTACCAAGGCAAGTGGAGTTCCAATATGCTGGCTGACTACTGTTGGACTAAAATGAGAGACGTTCCAGATACAAAATATACCCGAAAATCACTATCTACCACTTTCTAGGTAAGTCAGAATCAGTAGTTATAATTTTGAGTTAGATAGCTAGTTACGGATTTTTTAGAATATTATAAAAATTCAAATAAATATCACACAAAACTCCTGCCCGATGCAGACAAACTGTAATTATATTTGAATTCAGCAAGAAAAATACTTTTAGAATCTGTTATTTTAATTCTTGTGAAAGAGAAAAAGTTAATTTTTGTAGACCAGTGTATCGGACATCACACAGGGTTTCGAAATAATTACTTCAAAGAATTAAAGGAATATTCTTAGCAGCTCTTTTTCAGACATGAAGTAATTTGGTAATGTTGCATTGAGGTTGGTCAGGGACTGAACCGGCTTCTGGAAGTAAACACTTCGGTCATTTGCAGACATGACACAGGGTGGTGTAATGTTTTGGGAGATAAGTGCAACTGGCATTCTGATTGGCCTACACTTGGACAGTAAAAATGCCATGGTGTTTGTTTATGCTCATGAGATATGCTGATGCAGTGTTTGTTTATGTTCTGACCTAGTGAAAGGTCCTGCAAGATCTACCACTGGTTTAAATTAATATAATCACTTTCCTTCCACCCGGTATATATATGAATGTATCAAACATGTACTACTCAATAAAAGCATAGCCAAAAATAGTCCTATATATGGTCATAATATCACAAATAAAGGTGATTATTATAGAACTGTACTTACGGGAATCATTAAATAACGCTTCACTAGAAAATATAGATAAAGAACTTCATAATGCATTACCTAAGGACTTAAAAGCTATAGAACAGCAGTTTTTACGAAGTGGTTTATTGATGCAGCAATGAGCCATATCTTCTGGGCATTACTGGCACAAGTGGACAAATAAGGGCAAGGTATTATTATTTGTAATAAATATTCAGGTTTTGCGCTAATTCAATTTTATTGCCATTAACTCGCAATAGATTCACAAATTCATTTCACACTTTTACAATAAGTAACACTTTTGAGCCTGAAGCTATTATGTTGGAGTACTTCCTGGTTTCGTAAGAGTTTGGATTACAGACGAATGTGCTATTTGGTAGGTCTAATATGCGACCATCTCTTGTGCCATATATATCGACAGTAATGATTCATTACTGCCCTGTAAGAGTCATTTATTTCCCTAGTTATGGGCATAGCAACTGTGATTGAATGGGTACGGTCATTATTGTTTATGATGCATCGATCACAGAATTATGATTGCCCTCGAACATATTTTCTTTTGATTACAATGATCTCGGGATATGAATTAAGAAATACAATTTTGATAATGACATTGCGTATACAATATTTACATGTGTTATGTCTAAACAACTTGGCATATCTAATATTGGTGTCAATCTTTTCTCTAATGCATTTTAACACACAATTTCTGTCACAGTGCTATAAAGAAATATTTAATAAACAGTTCATGTTATAATATTGAAAAGCTGACATTTTTAACTTGAATTAAAATTTGGGTGTGCAAATATTGTAAAATTTATATATGCTAGAAATATAGTGTAGAAAGTGTGTAAACATTGTAAACATATTATGTATCTTTTAATAAGCTAGTAACAGTGATGTGAATCTAAATTATAATGAAAACTGAGTCAGATTGAGACACTTAACATCACTTACATGTAATTAGTCTTGACCAGTTTCAAGAGCTCAACTTGCTCCCATCATCAGAATTAACCGACTGGTTCTTGTTGATGTTTGATATGTGGTTGCTTAGGCTGACATCTAGCGGTGGGCTGATGAATGTCCATAAAGATTTGGTGGAGGCAAATCAAAGTTCATTACACGGAGTTTGTTTTTTATGATATGAATTTTTTTCCAGGTATCCAATTCTGCAGCATGTTTTATAGCTTGTAAAAGTTTTATGTTTGGCGTAAAGTTGTGGTTGGTTGTTGAAAAATGGTGTGCAACTGCAGATTTATCCATCTGTTTGCAAAGATGAGATTGAGATACATCAAATACAAACAGATGGATAAGTCTGCAGTTGCATACCATTTTTTGACATCCAACCATAACATTACATCAAACATAGAACTTTTAAAAGCTACAAAACATGCTGCAGAATTGGATACCTGGGAAAAAATACATATAATAAAAAACAAACTCTGTGTAATGAACTTTGATTTGCCTTCACCAAACCCTTTATGGAAGTTCATCAGCCCATCGCTAGATGTCAGCCTAAGCAACCACATGTCAAACATCAACAAGAACCAGTCGGTTAATTCTGATGATGGAAGCAATTTAAGCTCTTGAAACTGGTGAAGACTAGTTACATGTATGTGATGTTAAGTTTTCAATCCGACTCAGTTTTCATTATAATTGTAAACATAGTCTGTAACACATGCTGTTTGTAAACATTGCTATATACCCTTTGTATTTGTATATAGATGATATCAGTTCCATATAATTCCTATGGCTGATAAAACAAATCAAATAAAACGCTCCTTACATTGTGTTTCTGTCATAAGAAAAGACTATTATTGTTGTGTAGCTGTAATCAAGTGTGCACATTGATTTTTCAGATTAATGTTGTCGTAGACATTGTGAGACAACAGGTGCCAACCACTGGAGGAAGTCCATTCTATGGTCTGTACAATTTATCTTTACCACGGCGATGCTGGTCAGAAGATTCAACTCGCATTGTACTCAGCACTCCACAGAGGTGCAACATAAGCTCCTATGTCATTAACATAGGTGAGGCAAAGTCATTTTTATCTTTATATGTCTTAACTTGGAATTATTATCAGAAACCTTTTGAATTGCCATCAGATATGATAGAGTCTCTCGTTTACATTTTTCTGGGTTATAGCTAGAAAGTATTGAAAGGGTGGAAAGAATATATGAGAAGAAATAAATTGTTTAGCTAGTTTACATGCTGATAAGAACATAACAGAATTAAATGTACTGTAGTATAATAATGCATTGCTATGTTAACCCACTGCCCGATGATCATTTAAAATCCCAGATACTCAATATGGGGGTCACTATGAAAGCTTTGCAATACACGCACTCGCCACCACATTGTATACACTTTTACATTCACTGAAACCACTTCTGGAAGCACTCCTGCCAGATATTTTTTTCGATGGCTGCAAGCTCCTCTTTGCGGATGGTAACAGCATTTTCTAGGATTGAAAATCCCTTTTCATGCTTGCAATTTTTTATCATTGAGAACAGGTTGGGAGTGTATGGTGCATGAATCATAAGTTTGACCTCTATAGACTCCAGGAACTGAATGGTGATGTTGCTGTGCGTGCAGATGCGTCGTGATGGAGAAGGATCCCTCACAGCCCTGCGCATGGTCGCTGTTCTTGAAGCTGGGCAAAAACTTCTGGCAAGCAAACTGTGGTGTATCAATTAGTGGTAACTGGGTTTTCTCCTCCAGAGAAATGGTAGTTACAAGACCACCTTTAGGAAAAATGAGGCCAGCATATTTTTGTGGACACTTTGGTGACTCTTCATTATGCCGATGGATTGTCATCAGAGAAGATCCACACCACCGATTGCTGCTTGGTCTCTGGATCAAACTAATAAATCCAGATTTTATCATCTGTGATGTCAGAAACCTGTCTGGAGTCCCCTCCTTCCGATCTTGTCAGCATTTTCTCATACCAATCAACACAGGTGTATTTTTGTTCTTCTACCAAATTGTGAGGCACCCATTGGAATGTGATCTACCTCACATGAAGGACCTTAACCTTAAAGATTTTTACTGACTACGTCTGCAGTTGAGTGGTCAGTATTTTGACTTCTTAACCCAGAGGTGCTAGGCTTGATTCCTAGCTGGGCAGAAAGTTTTTCTTTAACTAGAATCATTCATTATCCTCTGTAGAGTCTGGAAGTATTAATGTGGGACTTATTGTGAATTCCTTTAGAAGTAAAAATTAACAATAAAAACAGTTAAATCCAAAATTCAGCATGTAAAATACCATCAGTTGGTTTTTCAGGTCAACAACAATGATGATGATGATGATGATGATGATAATAATCTTTATTAGCTTATAGACTTTGTTACAAGTTTCAAGCCTCGTCAGAGATAAACAAGCAAGATTTACAATCTATATACAAGCAGTTTTATACAATCTAGTATTTCATTTACAAATTATTTACAGTTCATCTATTCTATACAAGCATTTTTTAATTAAGTATGTTTTAAGCTCTTTTTGAAATACATTACCACTTAGCACTTTTAATTAATTTGGTAGTTTATTGTACAAGATTTTACCCATTATTAAGGGATCCTTCTCTGTGGCTTTTTTATTTACATTTCCTCTGTAATAATTGTGTTGTATTCTAGTACCATACGTATGACTGTCTTTTATTTGTAGAGGATTCTTATTTGCTACAAACATTATTACCTTATAGACATACAGTGACACTACAGTTTGTATTCTGGCTTTTACAAAACTATCTTTACACGATTCTCTATTCTGTAGATTGAATATACATCTTATACATCTCTTCTGCAATTTCAATACTCTATTTACATTTGTGATACTTGAGTTACCCCAGACCTCGATTCCATATTGCAAATGTGGATGAATTAGACCATAATAAACTGATTTTAAGTAGTCTGGATTTAGATATTTTGATAGATTTCTTAGTATATATAAATAGGAACTAATTTTATTGCAGATATAATCTATGTGCATTTTGAATGTCATATTTTCGTCCAAGATTATTCCCAAAAATTTGGTGCTTCTGATATGATTGTAGACATTAAAGGAAACTGTACAAATGAACAACTAAATGGATAAAGAAAAAGAAAGTTTTCACAAAAGTTTTCTTTGCACTGAAAATAGGTGCTGTAGGAGCTCTTTTACTAATTTGTGGTTTGGCAGCTGATAATTGTGCAAAATAAGATAGACTTTTATACGAGTATGTAATCCCCTCTCTTTTCTGCATACTTGTCTGCTACATTTCACCAATTCCTAAGGCTGGTTCACAATCAATGACAATGGGAACCATAACCAGAACGAGAGACTTGAAATATGTGTGTTCAAATGAGAGTGTTCATAACCAATGACAAACCTTTCCGGCCTCCGGGAACAGGAGAGAAAATGGCCAATATTCAACTTTGGTGTTCCTGTTAATGGGCACAACATTTTAGATCCGTCATCATCATCCTGTAGCACTACGGCTGTTTGAGTTTAGCCTCAGCTTCCTTTATGATAGATGCCCAAATATCTCGGTCCAAAGCCTTATTTCTCCACCGTTTTACTCCCAGCTGTCTTACATCATCACTCCATCTAAGTCTGGGTCTTCCTCTCCTTCTGCTACCTCCTATCTTTCCCTCTAAAATCTTCTTCACTGCTCTATCCTGGCTCATTCTTTGCACATGTCCTGACCATCTCAATCTTCTTGATTTTATTGATGCCACAATGACAGGAGCATTATATTCATAATTTCCAAATTTGTTCAGCTTCTCCATATGCAATTTTTAAATACTGGACCATAAATTCTCCGGAGTATTTTCCTTTCCCAAGTCATTAGTTGCTATGACTCCATCCACTCGTATTACAACAGGTTTTATAATTGTTTCATATAATTTTTCTTTTTACCTTTGTGACAAATATCTTTCCCTAAAGAGCTTCGCCAGTGCATTGTAACATTTATTTTCTATGAAAGGAAGATATTTATTTTCTTATTTAATCCTTGCTTTAATTTGTATTTCAATCTCATTTTGTTCCATTATTAACCTCTTGAGCGATGGCCATTTAAACGTCCGCGAGCTGAGAACTGCTAGCATTTAAATTGTTAAATGCGCTTCGTATATACACAGCTGTATTTTGTGTAAATATTAAGTTATTTTAATGAAACAAAAACTGGTATAAAACTCGTTATTTGCAGTATAAATGTACGTCATCAGCAAAGTTGAGTTGTATTTACAAAACGTTGAAATGGCACAATTTTGTTTCACTGTGGTGAAAAGTCAACTTTGCTCTGTCGAACGCATCTAATATAAGTTCTCGGAAAGATTCAGTAAAGAAACACCCATTGTATGTGTGGCTAATGCGTCAGCATACTGTGTAATAAATCGCTACTGCATGCTTGGTCTCTTGAGTCATCAGAATAGATCAACATTACAACTTTTGCTTACGCGAGTTTCGTAACTGAGTAGAGTCCGTGTCTTTCTTTGTTGAAATACATACGTATTCTTTCCTGCTTGTAGCTGAAGGGAGAAGTGGTATAAAAAGGTGTTTTTGCACCAACTGGATATAACCATATACAATTGTTTGGGGATTTGGACAGCTCTCTAAACCCACACAGGACAATGACCGACCTTGACTACCGACTATAAATAACTCGCAGCCTAATTGAACAATACCACGTTGGGGGTTGAAAATCCAAAACCCCTGCACCCCTCAGACTTCAAGGAAAACATTATCCTAAAAGGATACCACCAACAGCAAAGAAGTCCCGCTCATTTCGAAAGCGTTTCATGTGCCGCAAGAAGGGAATTCGCGAATGTGGAGATGTACGTACCCTTGTGTGTTTATCCCTGTTTTGAGGTAAATCACTACAGAACGAACATATTAAGGTAAGCCAATAAAGTATATAGACCTTACTAAAATGTTTCATAAAGGGAAAATTATAATAAGTTGAGTTGGATAAGGGATAAATAAGGGTTAAATGCTTAAACGCACAGGATGCCCATATCGCTCATCTGCCATTTTAAATGGACGTGATTTCACGTCGATATCCCTCAAGAGGTTAATGAACCCAGGTATTAAAAACACTCAACCTATTCATACATTTGCCCCCCTAATTCCACCTCCTTAACTTGTGTTCTGTTTCCTACTGAGCATATATTTTGTTTTGCTAAGATTTACATTGAGACTAATTTTTCTTGCAGCAGTTGTCATGTCTGTTATGGTTTCTATTAGATGTTTACTTGTTCTGCCCAATACTACAATATCAACTGCAAAAGCTAAACATTGACTTCGTCTATTGCATATTGTTCCGCCTGGGTTTATCTTTGTATTTCTTATTACTTTCTCCATTGCTATATTAAATAGGAGTGTAGATAATGAATCTTGTCTTAATCCCACTGTTGTTTGGAAATTTGGAGATAATTTTCCTTGGATTTTAACTTTATTGTTTGTATCATTTAAAGTCATTTGACTAGAGTTACCAATTTGTTTGCTGTTTCAAACTTTTTCAATATTTCAAAGAATTGCTTCCTGTTTATGCTGTCATAAGGCTTGTGTGTAGTCAGTGTATAATTGATGGATATCTACATTGTATTCGTAAGCTTTCTCCAGTATAATTCTTAGGCTAAAAATTTGATAATTTACTGATCTTCCTTTCCAAAAGCCACTCTGATATCTTCAAGTATCTCAACATATGGTTCCAAGTATCTTGCTAGTACATTGATAAATATTTTATAGGTGATATTTAGCAATGATATGCCTCTGTAATTGTTGCATTTTAACTTGTCATTCTTGTGTATAGGGCAGAGTCGCTGTGTTCCAATCTTAGGGCATTTGCTCAGACTTCCATATCTTTTCTATTAGTTGATGTAATTTAATCTACAATATTCTCCCTCCATTTTTTATTAATTCTGATGTGATCTGATCTTCTCCTGGAGCTCTTATTTTTCATTTCTGAAAAATTATTGCGTTTAGCATCTGTGCATTTGGTGGTTTAATTTCACATTGAGGTCCATAGTACACTTTCTCCTCTATTGGTTTTATATTTCTTATTGGATTCAGTAGGTCCTTGAAGTATTCTGTCCAACACATCAGTACTTGTTTTTCTTCAGCTACAATTTCTCCATTTTTGTTCTTACACATTGTAGTTGTTGGTTGGAATCCATTTCTTATCTTTCTTATCCCTTCATAGAATTTTCTTGATTCATTTTTCTCAAACTTATGTTGTAAGTCTTCTATTTTTGGTTCTTCATAATTTATTTTCTTCTTTTTACAAATATTCTTTGCCACTCTTCTTTTTTCTTTAAACACTTCTTCATTTGCCCTGGTATAACACTGTAACATATTCATACGTGCCTTATTACTGTGGCGGGGATTTATTCTAATGGTTGGTTATCACTTATTAGCGTGCATATAGCAGCAAATGGAGCACTGTTTTTGCTAAAAGGTGGATAGTTTGTTAGAGCAGACGCCACTTTTTTCTGCAGGGGATGTGGTCGTAGAATGGAATGCATAAACCAACGTACTTTTATTAGAAACACATTTATTCGTTTTATATACACTTTACATCACTTTTCCAGTTGGTTAATAACTTTTAAATTGGATAGCGTCCATGCTGGCTAGAAGTTTGGATGTAATTCACATATTCACACGCCATCAACAATTATACGTCCTTACACTTTGAAGTCACAGACGCTAATGAAAGTAGTTTCTGAGCGTCCTATGACGCAACACCGCCATTCTTATGTATTCATCCGCGCAACAGTTCTCATTGGTCGAACTCAAACAGTTGAGAAGACATTGTCTATTTTGAGTATTATCAAAAGAAATAAGTCCCTGATACACCCAAATTAAAAGAATTAGAAATTTACACACTCTCACAAAAATATTTACATGAACAATTTTCTATTAGTCAATATTCTGTCTCATATGCCCCTTGTTTTGTTTTTCAAATTGTCACCTTATTTACAATCTTGAAACACAACACAACACTTCTCCCTACTTCTATGATTCAATCACTTTGTACAATATATTTTTTTTTTTTTTTTTTCTTTACAGTCTTCTTCACTGTTTGTCTTTGTCCTTTGTTTTGACATAATACAACATGTCTTTATAAGTTTCACATATTCGGTTACTACACAATGCATTCGGTTATTATACAATACATATCCAGTTATTGCACAACATATTTAGTTATTACACAATATGTCCAATTATTATGCAATACATATTCAGTCCTTGTACAATATACCCAGTTATCATATCACATATGTTGTTATTATACAATACACTTTCAGTCATTATACAATACATATTCAGTTATTGTGCAACACATTTGATTACCACACAACATGTCCAATTATTACACAATACATATTCAGTTATTGCACAATATATCCTGCTATCATATCACATATGTTCTGTTATTATGGAATACATATTCAGTTATTACACAATACACATTCAGTTTTGGCATAAAGCATTTAGTTATTACTCAACATATTCAGTTATTGTACAATATATCCAGTTATCATACAATACATATTCAGTTATTGTACAACACATATTCAGTTCTTATACAACACATACTCAGTTATTGTACATTTGACATTGACACAAATATAATTTAAGTGTTTCATGTGGTTTTTTGACTTGTATTCATTGCTATGAGGAGAGAAAAACAGGATACAAATTTTGAGCTAATGATTATGATCATGTTTATGGCAATATTTTATTCAGTTCTTTGCCTTCTTTGTCTTATAAGCTCATGTATAGGCAGGTTATTGAGTCGGTTCTTAAACTCTGATGTTACTAATAGTACTAACTTTCTTGATTGGGTTATTATTCATTGTTGTTTGGTTCAACATTTCTTCGAGCTTAGCATTGGCTATATTCATCTCAATTCATGGGCATTGTTTTTCTGGTTATGGTTTTCCTCACTTCACCAATTGTCATTTCTTTGTCTCTTATTTTTATAAGAGAAAACTTCTATACTTACAATTATTCTGTAATTGTATTATTTTTCTTCTCAATTTACTCTCGACATCTTTGTGTCGAAATATTATATCTTTTTCATCATAATTGATTCATTTTTACTTTTGTCCCTGACATCCTTATGTCAAAAACATATCTTCCGTCGCTATAATTCATTTATTTAATGACAATCAGTGTCCTCATCTGTCTTTGTTGACAATGCTCTTTGTGGTCTATATAGCCAATGACTATGTTGATTTTCTTCCTTGTTGTAATCCTATTTTGAATATAATTTCCTATAAGTAACCCATCAAAAATTGTTATCTTCTTTCATCTCTATTATTCCTGCCTTACACATTTGTTGACAAAGACTATTTGGTCCTTTCTTTGTATGGCTTCAATTTATTTTTATGGTATCTTCCTACCAACTTGCCATTTGTATTCTGTAGCTCATACGTGTGGTCACCCAGCTGTTTTGTTATGACCAGTGGTCCAGTATACAATAGCTCCATCTTTCCAGATCTTTTTTCAGATGCCTTGGATGCTTTATGGCTTTTTAAGAGCACCTTTTCTCCAATTTGTGGGGACCATTTCCTGACGAATCTTTTCACCTTGTTCCTCCCTTTTTCAGCCTTCTGTTGTAATCTTCTGAATGCCAATTGACATTTTTCTTTCTCTGATAATTCTCTTTGGGCAGCCATGGTAGTGTCAATGTCAATTGCTAATTTTCTTGGTTTCGTGTTGGTCATTAGCTCGATAGGTGCGAACTTGGTCGTGGGGTTCACCGAATGGTTAATCACCTCCTCTATATATCCGCATTTTTCCGTCCAGGAAGTGTGGTCTCTGTGGCAGAGCAAACGAAAATAAATACTAATATCCCTCATGATTCTCTCAGTCGGGTTTCCCTGGGGATAATATGCTGAGGAATAGTACAATTTTATTCCTAATGTTTCTAAGGTGTTCTGAAACAACTTGCTCTTATGCATGGTCGCATTGTCCGATAGAATACATTTTATTCTCCCATATTTTGGGATGTAGTCCTTGACGATTTTATCTAGGCATGTTCTGCTTTTGATGTTCTTAATGGGGTATATTTTGGTGAATTTTGTAAAAACATCAAACATGACAAATATGTATCTGTTTCCACCTTTACCCCTTGGCAGCTCTCCATGCTCGTCAATACACACCAATGCATTTTTCTCGTTCCTCACGATGGATTGTGGGATGACATCGTACTTTATATTAATTGGCTTGGCCTTTTGGCATAGGTCGCATGAGGAAATTAACTTCCTGACCTTCTTGCCAAGATGTTTAATGTACAATACCTCCTCGATGGCAAGCATTGTCCTCTCAGTACCGGAGTGAAGCATCGAGTGGTGGAATGCTAAAATGACCCTGTCCTGTAAGGAATTTGGTACCATCATTTTCCATTTCCTTACGTCGCGACCATGCAATTTAAATAGGATGTTCCTAAATTTGCCTACCTTGGCATCCAATCTTGGTATTATGTCTGGAGCCTTGTCGAATAGCCTCTTCAATTCAGGGTCTTCTTGTTGTAGCTTTGCTATGTTCTTGAAGTCTTGCAAGATCTCGTTGCTTTCTTTGCTACTTATCTGCATAATTTTGATCTCATGGTGCGGACTGTATATCGTCTCGGGTATGTGACTCTCCGACCTCAATCTTGACAATAAGTCACTGAAGATGTTCTCCTTCCCCGGGATATGTTTGACCTCTATGTCGTATGACATTATCTCATGTATGTACCTTGCGATTTTGGAGTTGGTCAGCTTGCATTTTTGAATGAAGGACAGGCTTACGTGATCTGTATATATAATTATCTTATAAAGATATATATATTGTCTGAACTTCTGCAACGCAAAATGGATTGCACCTATTTCCAGTTCGGTTATGCAGGCATTGGCTTCTATTTTGTTTAAAAATCTAGAAGCTGTGGCAATCACATGTTTGTTGCCATCTGCATCTTCCTGTGCTAATATTGCTCCATATGAGTGCGCACTAGCATCAGTGTATACTAGAAAAGGTGAATTCGGATCCGGTCGTTCCAGGAGAATACTATGCTTGAAAAGTTCTTTGATATTCTCAAAGGCCACCTGGTGTTCAACATTCCATTCCCACTTAGTATCTTTTTTCAACAGTGCTCTAAGGGGTACCAATTCCTTAGCGTAGTTGACCACGAATTTCGACTGGTACTGTAAAATGCCCAGAAACCTCCTCAACTGTTTTAAGTTACGTGGGGGTGGTATATGCTCTATGGCCTTGACCCTCTCCGGATTAGGTTGTGTACCATCAGGTGTTATGATGTGGCCCAGAAATTCAGCCTCTTTGACGAAAAATTCACACTTTTCTAAATTTAGGGTCATGTTGCTTTCCTGGAACCTGGATAATACATAATCTATGTGATGTAAGTGCGACTCGGGATTCTCACTGTATATTAAAAAGTCGTCTACATATTGCGTCACAAAAGTCTCGATGGTATCTCCAAAAACTTTGTCCAGAGCTCTCAGTAGTGCACTGCTACTGGTCGATAGTCCAAAGGCACATTTTGAAAAATGGTATACCTTTCCTTTGTGCAAGAAACAGGTATATTTCCTGACATCTGGATGAAGAGGAATTTGCCAGAACGATGCTGTCAAGTCGAGACTTGTGAAATGTTGACCTCCTTTCAATTTCGATATTAGTTGGTCTACCCCCTCAGGCCTGTAGTGATCCGGCAAGGTATGTGTATTTATCTTCCTTGCGTCTATGGTCATCCTCAATTTTCCCCCTTTCTTATGGACCCATACTACTGGATTCACATAACATGAGTCCGACGGCTCTATTATTCCGTCCGCTAACATTTTCTGGATTACTCTGTCAGCTTCCTCCCTAATGGAGTTGGGGATGGGCCTGGATTTGTGTGAATAGGGGGTTATATCTGTTACTGTGAAAGTATGTACGTACTTGTTACACGTACCTGGCTTTTTATCGAAAACTTTTCTGTTTTTAACCAATATTTTCCTAAGTTGGCTTCTTTCCTCTTCAGAGATGCCATGTGCCCCCCAGACCTTCTCATCGATTAGCTGTAACATCGATTCTTCTGCATCTGTTGGTAGTGGTTCAGGTTGGTAGTTGTCCCAGGCAACATACTCGTCTTCTGTGCAGATCCAATGGCTGCAAACGTTTGTTTCTTCATCGCTTGTCCAACCTGTTTTCTTCTTATTTACCCTTAGGTCTACCAACCTATTCTCGTGGACATTGATGTTCTCCACAAAGAATTGTTCATCCGGATGGATCCCTGTCTGGTCTGGTTCCTCCTGGCATGTTTCTTCCTCCAGGAACTTCGCAGTGCATTCTGAGGCTCCTTCCTTAATGATAAATTCATGTAGGTCATAGTTAATTATCGACCTCCAAAGGTTAAGCAAATCACTGCCAATGATTAGGGTAGCTGTTAATCTTGGTATTACTAGGGCAATAAAATCGAACTTCCAACTTCCGATTTCAATTACCAGCCTTACTTGGTATTTAACATGTTCCTTCTTCTTGCCAATTGCTGTGCTGCAATATACTCCACACACAGGCAAGAATTCAGCATTCCTTTTGGTTATCAGTTCCTGGAACAGTTGTTCGTCACATACTGATGTGCTGGCTCCTGTATCTATCATTGCTGGCAATTCGATACCCCATACTTTCAGCCTAATGATTGGTGGATTGGTTATTTCCTTTCTTTCACTCGCCTGTCCTCTCAAGGTACCTACATTACATTGGTCAATATTGCCCCTACTGCCACACAGGTCAACTTCCGGGACATAAAGTTGACTTGTACTTAGTTTTCCTGGACGTTGGAGGTGATCGCAGTTTCTGTATTCTGTGCAGTATCGGTCCTATCCGGCACATTTTCATTCTGTTCCTGTTGTCTTATGTTGTCGATGTTCCCTTGGTTTCTGCCCCTTTGACGTGAACCCCTATTGTACGACGGCCTATGGCTGTTCATGTATTCCCTACAGAATCGTATATGATTCACTTGATGGGTACGGTCTCCTGGTCTTCCACGATCATATCTATGCGTTCTGTACCTCGATTCACCCCTCGGTATCGTGTCGTGGTACCGCTGTCTTGTGTCCTCCATCCTCTCGCCATGATTATGTGGTTGTGGGAAATGGTGTGCCCCTCTCCCCCTTTCATGGGTACTCCTAGTATTTGTATGTTCTCCTTCGCTCTGGTTGTTCGTAGCTGTGTTCCGGTTTAGGATGGGTGAGTTTGGGTGACCGTTCCTATGTCTATGCTCATTAGGCCGACCATTTTGTGTTTCGAAGGCTGTCAGCAGTTCTATCATATCTGCAAAATCTACTGGCCTCGCAACAATTAATCCTGTTCTCACTGTGTCTGGGAAATGTCTTGTTATGCTGGTAATTAGTTCAGCTTCCGACAAGTTGGGGTCTAATAGCTTTCCTTTGTTGGCTACTTTCATAAAATAATCGACTAATGACAATCCTTTGGTTGGATCGTATCTACCTGTCGCTAGCTCTACCCTAGTTTGGTTTTGTTTAGCTGGGCCCCAATACCTTGATAGGAATAAATTTCTGAATGAGCTATAAGATTCATGACCAGCTAGTGTTAACCTGAGCCATTCTAATGCCTTGTTTTTTAAGCTTTTCTTAACTATCATCATCCTAAGCTCGTTTGGTATCCTTTTCACTTTAAAGTATTCTTCCATCTCTTTAACAAAGAGTTTTGGATCGTCTCCCTTCTCCTCGTCAAATGTAGGTGGTGTAATTTCATGTAATATGCTGTTGGTGTAACATGTGTTATGTGTTGTGTCATTGTTTGGTTGTGAACCTCTTTCTCTATATGGTGAGTCAACATTTTGTACATTACTCAAATAACTCTCATCTTGTACATTACTTACATCTAAATCATCTTGTCTTTGTAATGCCTTCACAACATCATTTACATTAGCCAAATTTTCTTTCCCTTTTTTCATTTCTTCACAAATTGATTTTAAATCATTCTTTATTTCTAAGTGGCTTTGTTTCATATCATTTATAGCATCCTGTTGTGAAAGCATCACATCATTCATTGTCTTAATTTTAGGAATTACAATTTGTTCTACAGTTTCATTAATAACATCTTTCTTTACTACCTCAATCTCTTTCCTCAATTCCTCAGTTATTTCTGCTTTTACATTTGTTATTTTACAGTCTACACTTGTATTACATTCTGTTATTTCATCCCTACATCTAGCAATTTCTTCTTCCAACACTATTTTATTCTCTTTCATCTCTGATTCTATCTTTCCCATCCTATCTCCTACCATTTCTATCCTAGCTTCTAAGGCTTCCTTTGTTTCATTTAAGTTTTTGTGAACTAATTTTAAATTAGTTTCCATTACTTTCATATTTTCTTTACACTCCTGTCTTCCTAATTCTATTTTCTGTTCTAGGTTCTGTCTACCTAATTCCATTTGCTGTTCTAAGTTCTGTCTACCTAATTCCATTTTCTGTTCTAAGTTCTGTCTACCTAATTCCATTTTCTGTTCTAAGTCTTTTCTCACTTCCTCCATTTTCTGTTCTATTTCTTTTTTATTCTGTTCCAGTTTCTGACCTAAACTTTGTTCTATGTCATGTTTTAATTCTGCCCTATTCTGTTCCATGTCCTGTCTCAATTCTATGTTATTTTGTTCCATTTTCTGACCTAATTCTTTTTTATTATTTTCCAAGTCCTCTCTCACTCCCTCTATTTTCTGACCTATACTCTGACCTAAACTTTGCTCTATGTCATGTTTTAATTCTACCTTATTCTGTTCCATTTTCTGTTCTAGTCTTTCAAACATCATCATCATTAACCTTTGATCTTTGCTTATTTCCGCCTGTTCCTCACTCTCTAATCCTTCCTGGTAACTAGGCCTATCTGCCCCTTCCCCCACTCCTATTTCTATCTCTTTTCGCGACATCTTAATTCCTTTATCTAATTCACTTAATGTTGAAAGTCCTGTTACTTTGCCGTTTCTTAATAACATGGAAATCAAATGTACGTAAAAAAAAAATAAAAGGTTTTGATCCTACTTTCTTTTCTGCTGGTTCTTCGTCCGGTTATTTACGTCTCCTGGGTAGTTGGCTTCGCTAGATGATCTCCGGTGTTTTTCCCACGTTGATTCTCCGTGTATCGATGTTTTGTTGATATCAGACGATGGTCTAATGGCGTCTTTTTCCTGTACGATGAGATAGCGTCCTTTTGATATTTATCGCACTCTTAATTTTGCATTCCACTCCAAATTCGCGCTCCACGTTGGGCAAGCCATTTGTGGCGGGGATTTATTCTAATGGTTGGTTATCACTTATTAGCGTGCATATAGCAGCAAATGGAGCACTGTTTTTGCTAAAAGGTGGATAGTTTGTTAGAGCAGACGCCACTTTTTTCTGCAGGGGATGTGGTCGTAGAATGGAATGCATAAACCAACGTACTTTTATTAGAAACACATTTATTCGTTTTATATACACTTTACATCACTTTTCCAGTTGGTTAATAACTTTTAAATTGGATAGCGTCCATGCTGGCTAGAAGTTTGGATGTAATTCACATATTCACACGCCATCAACAATTATACGTCCTTACACTTTGAAGTCACAGACGCTAATGAAAGTAGTTTCTGAGCGTCCTATGACGCAACACCGCCATTCTTATGTATTCATCCGCGCAACAGTTCTCATTGGTCGAACTCAAACAGTTGAGAAGACATTGTCTATTTTGAGTATTATCAAAAGAAATAAGTCCCTGATACACCCAAATTAAAAGAATTAGAAATTTACACACTCTCACAAAAATATTTACATGAACAATTTTCTATTAGTCAATATTCTGTCTCATTACGTTCTTCTAATGCTTTTTTACATTCATCGTTGTACCAGTTATTCCTCTTGTCTTTTGGTAGTTCTCCTAATATCTCACTAGCAGCTCTTTTAATTGATAGTTTAATGTTATTCCATATGTGGTTCATATTGTGTTTCTTTTCCTTCATTTATACTTTGTTTAAGGTCTTCTATTTTCAACTCATATTCATCAACTATCATTTTGTTTTGTAGTTTTATCAGTATTATATTTTCTATTTATCTGTCCTCTAGATTTTCTAATCATTGAGATTCTTTGTTTATACGCGTATTTAATTCTGATCATAAAATGATCACTATCAAAGTCTGCTCCTCTACAAGAAGTAACATCTAGTATATCTGACAAGTGTTTACTATCAATTAACACATGGTCAATTTGATTTGTTGTTGTTCCATTTGAGTGTCTCCAAGTTCCCTTGTGAATGTTTTTGTGTGTGAAAAGCGTGCTGCCTATTACCAGGTTCTTTGAGATGGCAAAGTCTATTAGTCTCGGTCCATTTGTTCTGATTAGTGGTGTAGATTATAATGTTCTACTGTTGATGTCAGATATTCCCCATTACCCAATTAAGCATTAAAGTCTCCTAATACAATTTTTATGTCATGTTTTGGTTCTTTCATGTATAACTGTTCCAATTTATCATAGAAGGCATCCATTTGTTCCTCCTCTTTTTCTTCTGTATGAACATGGGTGTTAATGAAGAATTTTCCTCTAACTCTCAATGTACATAATCTATTACCTTCTGGTGTGAAATTGATTACTAGATGTTTACATCTCTTATGAATTAGAAAGCCAGTTCCAAATTGGGATTGTTCATCACAGCTACTGTGACATATTGTAAACTCTCCAGAATCAAATATACGGTTGCCTCTCCACCTTATTTCCTGAATTGCTGCTATTCCTATTCCATACTTTTTAATTTCATCTTTTAGTTTGGTCAAAGCTCCTGGTCTTCTCAAACTTAATACATTCCAAGTAGCCAAAAAATTGTAGTTCTTTTTTCGTTTGCTTGGTCAGTTCCTTTTTTTGTCAGTCTGGAATTTTTTATTTGGCTTCTCAATGGTAAAAGTTTTACGAGTTGGGATTGTCAGTCCCACGCCCAACCTGGAGGACCAAGTCCCCTATTTATAACCCTGGGGACTGGGTGGCCCAGCTATAACTCCGGACACTAGGTATCCATTTTAGTTGCCTTTTATGACATGCATGGACTACGTTGGGTCTATTCTTTACTCCTGGCCACCACACGGGGGCATTTTAGATACATTAAGTGCATATTAAAGACTTCTTCCTTCAAGGTGGCTGTGATGTAAATGAACTCTAGAGCTCTCGCTAGTCGCAATTCTTGGAAAATCAAACCTGAAAGAATTTTAGCAGTGCATCTCTCACTTTCACAAATTGGTTAGCGTTGATTGTGTATGGTTTGGCCGGTACTTTTTAAGTTTATTGCTTTTGTGCATTTATATTATATCATTTTATTACATAAACTATTGGATAGTTAGAGAGGTGCCTCTCAAACATTGCCCACACATGGCTTGTGTGTTTAAAAAAACACTAGCAGTTGTTGGTTGGCATAAAAATATTGGATAGTTACTGTTTTAATTACTCAGTACCTGGGTGACCAAGCTTCGCTCGGCAATTTTCACCTCTGTTTTTGTGAAATCTTATTTTTTGTGGAAGAAGATATTTATTTAGATAAACCTGAATGTTAACTATATAAAACTTTTTGTCACAGTTGTTAAGAGTCATTTCTGACATACAAGAGATATAGAAATTCATATAAATATTTCATAAACACCATCATTTCAGCTGTAAAACGTCTACTGCTGAACGTAGGCCTACTCCAGATATCCACCTAGTTTGAGGTTTTCGTTGAGCATTTGTTCCATTATGGAGTTCAGTTCTTTGGTGCTGCGATTGACTCCAGGGCGTTAACACGTTGGCCAAGGTCCTTCATATTTCCATTGAGTTCTTCCATGGCTTCCTTTACCCTGGCCAGTCACTCGTTAGTATTCTCCGATAGATCTATCTTCATGTTGGATATTCCCATCTTCATCTTTTCTGTTTTGGAATTTACATTTTCAATTTGGCTTCCATTTTTGTTTCCATTTTACCCAATTTTGTTCCCATGTTTTTTATTCTGTAGTTTACATTTTACCAATTCGGCTTTCATATTAGTTTGCTCTGCTGCATTCCGGAATTCATTTCATTTCCCATTATGTCCATCTTGGCTAACATTTGTTTCATCAACTGTTCCATATCGTGGTTTTCGTCGCACTCCTGACACCAATTGTGATTACTCTTTTTTAACTATTTATTTATTTTTTATTAAAACACCGGAGTGACACTAAGCAAAAGCACTGTTGAACAATAACAAATACTGCCGGAAGAAAAGCTGGTTGATAAAGCCAGCATTTCTGTTTCAATCATATAGAAAATTGTATGAATTGTTCATATTGTTCATCGAAGTGGGAGCAGTGAAAGAAATGTGATTGTGTTTAGTAAAAGAAAAATGAGTAGAAAAACCGTGTGAATGTTATGCGTTGCACTTATATTTCAAGTGTATGGGGCAATGTATGGATTGTTTGTAGAAGAGGGAGTAGTGTGTTAGGTAAAAGAAAAGGGAGTAGAGACAACCATGTGAACGTAATACACTGCGTGGTAAAATGCATTGCATAAAAACCTTTGCCATGAAAACACTTAGATATGTCAATTTTCATGGCGATCGCTCAATCTGTTTTGGAGTTTACTCACTCTTCAACATACAATATGTAGAGGCGTTGGTATGTATGAAGTTGATAAACGATAGGGAATAACATGTGAATTGTTACGTAAAACAAACGTGAGTAGAGAAAATAGTATGAATGTAATGTGTTGTATTTCCCTTTTAAACATATAGGAAATTGTATGAATTGTATGTTGAAGGGCGAGTAGCGAAAGAAGACTGATTGTGTCTCGTAAAGGAAGAATTAGTAGAGGAAATTGTGTGAATGTAATGCGTTGCATTTATATTTTAATCATAGAAAATTATATGAAGTGTATGTTGAAGGGCAAACAGGGGATATATGAATGTGCTACCTAAAATAAAAGCAAGTAGAAAACCATTTGAAAGTAATATATTATGTAGTAAAATTATTGCTATAAAAACTTGCTCCATGAAAAAATACATATACGTGCCGAATTTCGCAATGATCGATTAAGCGGTTTTAGAGATTAACAGTTACATATATACAAACATCCAATTTATGTGTGTGTATATGATATGAATTGTTTATAGAAAAGTGAGTAGAGAAAGAGATGTGAATGTGTTACCTAAAAGTAAGTAGAGAAACCAATGTGAATCTAATATGCACATTTCTATTTCAAACATACAGAAAATTGTATGACATTCGTAGAAGAGTGAGCAGAGAAAGAGATGTGAATGTGTTACCTAAAAGTGAGAGGGGAAAACAGCATGAGTGTAATAGCATTTCTATTTCAAACATAGAGAACATGTTATGACTTATTTTAAAAGCGCGGATAAAAACATTTTTTTTGGTGTAAAATCACTTCTTTTATGGAAAATTGTTTATAGAAGAGTGAGTAGAGAAAGAGATGTGAATGTGTTACCTAAAAGTGAGAAGAGATAACACTGTGAATGTAATATGCAGCATTTCTATTTCAAACATACAGAAAATCGTATGACTTATTTCTAGAAGAATGAGTAGAGAAACAATTATGAATGTGTTACCCAAAAGCAAGTAGAGAAAACAATGTGAATGTAATACGTAGCATTTCTATTTCAAACATGCACGAAATTGTATGATTTCTTTGTAGCAGAGTGAGTAGAGAAACCACTGTGAATTGTGTTACTTAAAAGTGAGAGGAGAAAACCTGTGAAAGTAACAGCTTTTCTATTTCAAACACACAGAACATGGTATGACTTATTATAAGAGCAGAGATAAAAATGTTTTTTGGTGTAAAATCACGTTTTTTATGGAAAATTGTTTATAGAGGAGTGAGTAGAGAAAGAGATGTGAATGTGTTACCTAAAAGTGAGTAGAGAAAACACTGTGAATATGATATACATGTATACAAAAATTTAACCAAACCTTTAGAGCCGTTTCTGAAATACCGGGAATGTATATACAAGAATTGCTCTGTAGAAGCGGGAATAAAAACTGTTATTTTTTTTATGTAAAATCGTATTTTTTCGGGAATTACACCTATATAGCTGAACTTACAAAGCAAAACCCTATCTGAACATAAAATTTGATCGAAATCGTTAGAGCCGTTTCCAAGCTGTGCCGAATATATTTATTTATATATATATATATATATATAAGAATTGCTCGTTTAAATGTATGAGACCAGTAGCTTTGTGTTTAGATCTTCACTTTATCAAAATTTGGCATTTGGTTAACCTGTTTTTGTGTTGGCAGAAGTGAAGAGCAGGTTAAAAATTTGTTATTGGTTAAAAGAAATAAGTGACATCGCAATGTGCAATATCCACTATCTATTCCTGTTGCCATTAGCAGGCTGTTATGAACCAAAATGTTCATACTATTCCTGTTGTTAATGGGTGGTTGTCAACCAGCCTTTAATCTAGTTATATTATATCTCCATAATTATTATATTTATTGGTCTCTTGATACCCCAGATCTATCAAGTGTGCTTGGATGTGGCATATCATCTTTTTAAGTTTTATTTCCATTATTATTCAATGCAACATATCTTGATTAAATGTTAGAAATTTTGTTTCAGATGATAAGAGTATTACAGAACTGGAATGTACTGAGGGTAGCCATATTGTATTGGATGTGTGGCAAGACATTGTACTGTGCTGCAAGAGTTCTCTGAAAATGCCCCACAGTCTCATTGTGGGAAGACTGCCACCCAAAGGTTGTGAACGACAAATAGTTTGGTTTGCAGCTACAGACTGGCATGCTGATTCATTGTTGGAGTCCTTCCATTGCCACTACTTGGCTGTGGCACAACTTGAGCCTCAGACAGCAACCAGTAAGTGTTACTGAGTTATTAGACAGTATTATAGAATTATTACATGTATGTGTACATATGAAGAAAAGGGCAAGGAAATGAAGATTTTTGGAAGAAAGTGAGAACAAGAGTGGAAGACATAGGTAAACAAAAGATATGGGGTAGTTTGGAGAACAAAACATCACTTGCATTTTACACCGAAATTAAATGGGAGCGAGGTAGGGAGAAATTTGTAGACCAATGCAATAAAAGGGGAAAGGAGGGCAGTGGAGGCTATTCAGGTGAAACTAAAGTCGGCAAGAGCCAACCTGGCACTTGACAGCTAGCTAATTCACTCACCTGCGAGTGAGGCTAGTGCTATCTCGCTATTCGTGTTACAAGCACATCATCCAATGACCATTCAGGGGTCCCCGTCTAGGGGATATGTGGATGGCGACCACAAAGTACCCAGGCTGAGCAGAATATTACTTCCACTTACTGGTGTTTTGCACCTCACTGTAGCTTTTCTATATGACCTTATGACCTTACCTTGGTCGTCTCTTGTTCTCTTCCGACCCTGATGCTATTAGGTTACCCAAGGGTTAGGGAGTCTTTGTTTTTCCAACCTTTCCACTTCTCTAATTTCAATATAACCTCTTAACCTCTAATGTGCCGACCTGTCATGACATCTAATGCATCCTCTCATTGGTAATCAGAGGATATGGTCGGTGAATTTATTTTGATAACTCTCCCGGTTAGGTCGGCGAGACCCATAAACTGACGTGTGATCCTCCAGGTATTGTGGGGTTTGTGAGAGAGCGATGTGACTGCCAAAACGTAAAAATATGATGCTCTCTAAAAAGTGGTTACTTTTACTGCTAATTCTCTCCAATATAAATGATGAAATATGACTTGGGTAAAATATTCCGGAGTTAAAATAGTCCCCCCACTTGGATCTCCGGGTTGGGACTGCTTCTCGAGAACTCAAACATTATATTAATAGAAGATTTAACATCAGAATTCTTCAATAGAATGCAGGTGGTCTCACACAAGCAAAAAGAATAGAGTTCAATAAAATTGTATCATAGATATATTTTTCATTCAAGAAGCAAATCTAACAAATGATCAACTTAAATACTTCAATTTTAATGGATTTTTTTACCAAACCTACTACCCAAAAATAGACAGATACGTAGTGACATTATTTGGAGTAAAAAAGGATATTAAATCCTCCTATCAAATTGTTAAAGAAATGGACAATGCAGATAAATCTGAATTAATAAAGCTAAATTTTTGGGATAACAAAACACATTTACATTTACACAGTATTTACAGTCCTCCCAGGAATGAACCAGATCTCTCAGTTATTGACCAGTTAAATAAACTGATGGTAATTGGAGATTTCAATGCTCATTCCAATAGATGGGGCTATGAAAAAGTGGTAAGATAATGTAAGAATTTTTGAATACCACATCCTTTGAACTGATTTATAATAAAGAAGATCCCACAATCTTCATACATTACTCTGGAGCGGGCAAACCTCTTGTTAGGTACAACAGATATTGTTTCAGCAAGTTATAGAAGGCCCAAGTTCTGGTCACAAAGCAATAATTGCCGATATAAAACTAGATAATACAAATGTCAGTCAACATCACATGAATCTGTATTGGAACTTCAAAAAAGTGGAGTGGAATAAATATAAAACTGAACTGGAAAATAAATTTAAAGAACAAACAAACTTACAGCTGCATGACCAACCACATCATATGAACAAAAATTTCTGTAAAGCCATCCTAGAAACAGCAAGAAAACATATTCCTCGTGGAAGAATAAACAATTTCAAACCCTTTTGGAAACCCCACTTAGAAGAACTGAAAAAGCAAAGGAATATAGCTAGAAATACAGCTGAACAAACAAAAAACATATTGGATACACAAATATGGTGAAAGAAATGTGCCTCACTAGAAAAGGAAATTAATACAGCTAAATAGAATCACTTTAATAATTTCTTAGAAAAGTGGATTATAGGACAGATGGTAATAAAGCCCATAAGTTCATAAAAAATGTCAAGGACAGGAAAGTAAAAAATAGCACACTTATCATACACACTTAAATATACAAATAACCATTAGGAAATATATCTGTGAAGGTAAAGGGAAGGATGAAAGCTACCAGCTACCTGCCTGCTCTCTCGTGCTTTAGCCTTGAAGGTGCAGCTATTTCTGTCAGCCGATATATAGCTGCGTGTTATATATCCAGTTGCCATGATAACGAAGCAGAATATGAGGTTTGACAGACTGCTAAATAACCCTGCTGCAAGGCTAAAGTGCAGCTACTCAGTGCAGAGATTTAGCAAACCTCAGCCCCTTGTAGGGACTAGTCTATTGGTTTATTGCCCTCGTGAAAGGCGAGCTAACTCACCTCCCTCTCTTATTGTTATAATTAAGTAAACAGTATAAAAATACTAAAGTTAGTGGAGAAATGAATCCGCAAAATGATATTGTGTGTAGTATATTATTACACACATCATTTTCGCAGTGGACAGACTGTGATAAAAAGAATGTGCTACTAACAAGAAGACCAATCCCTATTCTTAATTTATCGGCACAAAAAGTGGAACAAAAGGTGTGAGATATTACAAAAAGCATTTTAAAGGTTCCTGATATAGTGGATGTGCGATAGTTATTATATGGAAAAACTGTTTTGCTGGCCTTGCCTATTACTCGGTGTAAAAAAGACAGTGTGGAACAGTGCTGGAACAGAAAGGACAGAAGAATCAGTCTAATATATAAGAAATAGGTATGTTGCATATGATTTTTATGTGATAAGAGCTTCACTTACAGTTTAGAGCATGAGCTGCCATTGAGGGAGTGCGATGGACAGAGTGAGAAAGGAATAGTGTGGGGAGAGGTAGAAATAGAAAATAGGAAAGGGAGACAGAAGAGAAACGTTTAATACAATAACTTAAGCTATGATATGGGTTCTACTGGCTGTAAATAAGCAAATGTTGTTAGCTAATGCTGGATTTCTGACAATGAAGTCATTAATCCTCATGCTCTCCAATATTTTTCACTGATGGATGGAGCGCTAGAATTGGCCGGGCATATTTGAAGGTGGTCTTGGTCCATTTCCTCTTGCAGATCACATAGAGGACAGAGTGGTGAAGAATATATCCCAATTCTGTTCAAATGTTTTGCCAGACAATCATGTCCTGTAGCCAACCTCAAGGTTCCAACTGCCATTTTTCAAGGATACTCAGGATTTACTGTTTGAATGTTTGGTAGTTCCCATCTTTTATTTTTTGATCTTTCATACTAATATTTTATAATAATTTTTTTGAATTCAAGAGTTGACTAATCTTTTAGCTGCATAAAAAGGTAGATTAATTATAGATTTCTGTACACTGCTGGGACCCTTTTTTGCAAGAAAATCAGCTTTCTCATTACCACACAGTCCACAGTGAGCTGATATCCATTGGAAGACTAGGTATTTTTGAAGGGCTCTTAGATGGGTAAGGATTTTCTAACATTCTATAATTGTTTGGTTTTTTGGTGACAATTTGGAAGTATGCCTAAGCATGTATAACTTGGAGGTAATTACTATAATTGCTGACCTGGAACCTGAGAGAATAACTGCTTGATATTTATGTAGATATATTGCATACTTTTAACTTAGAATTAATGGAACCTCCACCTATTACAATGTGATTATTTTTATTTGTGATTCTAAAGCTAATTTTTATTTAGAAAACACTCAAATAATACATTATTTTATAACACGTACTAGGCATACTGATATTACATTTCCTTTGCATGGACTCATGAGAAATATTAGCAACTAATAGTTACACAAGATATGAAAAAATTCAAACAAAAATTTAAATAATGAACTTCAGAAAATGAATGATTAGTTCATTTAGATATCAGATACCTGAGATATCTGTGGCTAAAGTAAACATTAACAAAAGAGCTATCTAGATTTTGTTGCATACAAAGTGTGTAGACTCATTCAATTATGTTATGTACATAAAGACTTTATGGAATAGATAGATTAAGATCTGTAACAAATTTTGTACTTATAAAAGTAAATGTGAATCTCTAAAAATTCAGTATATTTTGTCATACCATAGCACACATTTCTCCAAGTTTCAGCTGTCAGTAATTATCAAAAAATTCAATAATTTCTCTCAAAGAGTGTAATTTTATTTATGTTCTTTACCTTTATGCACAAAGTCACTCACACTGTCTTTTCTAGGTACACATTGCTTGTGTACAAATATACTTTTTATCAGTAGATGTTGATTGTATTGTTACAGAGGCATTTACTGCAATTTACTTTGGACCTGAAACAAATGTTAATCAAGAGGTGCCTCTTGTTGTTTGGCCTCATGGTGGGCCACATTCAGCATTTACAAATGATTTTAAGCCAGAAGCTGCATTGCTTGCTTTGGCAGGTAAGTATGTGTGATCATTATTATCTTCGTTCTTGGAAGTTTGAAGACAGTGTTGCAATAATCAATTTAAACCAATAAGGTGAATCAATTAATAACAGTAAACAACACTTATTTATAATTTACTGGAACATGCTTCGAAGGCTTAACTTTCCTCCATTATCAACTGGACATAGACTGGTTCTCCCTGGTGTGGATGGTGATGTTTTCTCTGAAATCTCCTCTGCTGGTGGTTCAAGGAATTGCTGAAGATATTAATTTCGACATCCCCAAGAAAGATATCTTCAGCAAGTTCTTTGAACCACCATCAGAGGAGATTTCAGAGAAAACATCACCACCCACACCAGGGAGAACCAGTCTATGTCCAGTTGATAATGGAGGAAAGTCAAGCCTTCGAAACATGTTCCGATAAATTATAGGTGTTGTTTAGTGTTATTAATCGACTCACCTTATTGGTTTAAAATGTGTGATCATTATTTCTATTTGGCTGTAAGGGTTGATCTCACCAACAATGGTAATTTTATCTTCTGGATTTATGTAAACACAGATGTACATGTTTAAGAGGTTGAATCAGAAACTGAAAAATTCAATGTCATAGCTGTGGATTTGAACCATGGATCTTCCGCTTATCGAGTGGCTGCTCTAACCATTAAGCTACCATGGCCAACTTGCCAGTACGACATTAAATTCCCCAGTTGATGCGTAGTTTTACCAGTTAACTACAAGGGAATCTCACATCAAAGATAAATACCTCAAGGGCAACTTACTATTATAAGTACTTATGTCCCGGGTTTTTAAGTAACCTTTAGATGGTAATTATTATTTATTTATGCCAACAAGCTGCTGGTGTTTTTAAACACACAAGCCGTGTGTGGGCAATGTTTAAGAGGTTGAATCAAAAACTGAAAAATTCAATGCCATAAACCGGGATTTGAACCACGGATCTTCTGCTAGCTTAATGGTTAGAGCAGCCGCTCGAATAGCGGAAGATCCATGATTCAAATCCCGGCTATGGCATTAAATTTTTCAGTTTCTGATTCAACCTCTTAACTATTCTGGATATCAGAAACTTTTTGCTTCCTGTTCAACACACCTCTAAACATGAAATAAAGTAAGAAATGAAAGTCTAGATATTAAAGTGACAGTACATCACTTACTTATTAAATATGGGACATGTTTCAAGAGCTCAATTTTAATAAGTGATGCAGTGTCAGCAAATCTGATTCACTTTACTCTCTAGATATTGTGAGCAAAATCTTCTGACAAAGGAGTTTAAGATTTGAAAGATTTGTACTAGAAGTCTATCTTACTGAATTTTGTTTGCATTAGGTTTTGGTATGCTAATGGTGAACTACAGGGGTTCCATTGGAGCTGGTCAGGATAGCGTTGAGTTCCTGCTTGGCAAAATAGGAGACACAGATGTAAAGGATGTACATTTGGCAACTTTGGAGGCACTGAAACAGTTCCCATTCCTCAATCCTAATAAAGTTGTTCTCTTTGGAGGATCCCATGGAGGCTTCTTAGTCACTCATCTCAGTGGGCAATATCCGGTAGGTATATATAATGCATTAGGACTTCATTTTGTAGCACATAGTTATATATTTTATGATTTCTCCCATAAAATGCAAAGTGTACATTTTTTTAATATTGTGAATTTTAATAAGCTACTACTAAAGAATGTAAACAAGGTAACATTAATTTCAGCTTATCTTACTCAGTGTTTCTATGTTACCAGACTCTTAGTCTTCTTCCATTATCTGTTCTATCAGAATCAAGTGATGTGATTTAATCCACTTTTTATTTAAAATTATTTTCTCATTCTACACTTAGGTATTCAAGGAATCTGAAGTAAATCACATTTTTCCTGCATATGAATTTCTAGGTATTACGAGAACCATTTATGGAGTTGAAACGGATATTGTATATTCCAAGAAATCTTTAACCTCTTCAGCGATGGCCATTTAAATGTCCGCGAGCCGAGAACTGCTAGCATTTAAATTGTTAAATGCGCTTCGTATATACACAGCTGTATTTTGTGTAAATATTAAGTTATTTTAATGAAACAAAAACTGGTATAAAACTCGTTATTTGCAGTATAAATGTATGTCATCAGCAAAGTTGAGTTGTATTTACAAAACGTTGAAATGGCACAATTTTGTTTCACTGTGGTAAAAAGTCAACTTTGCTCTGTCGAACGCATCTAATATTAGTTCTCGGAAAGATACAGTAAAGGAACACCCATTGTATGTGTGGCTAATGCGTCAGCATACTGTGTAATAAATCGCTACTGCATGCGTGGCCTCTTGAGTCATCAGAATAGATCAACATTACAACTTTTGCTTACACGAGTTTCGTAACTGAGTAGAGTCCGTGTCTTTCTTTGTTGAAATACATACGTATTCTTTCCTGCTTGTAGCTGAAGGGAGAAGTGGTATAAAAAGGTGTTTTTGCACCAACTGGATATAACCATATACAATTGTTTGGGGATTTGGACAGCTCTCTAAACCCACACAGGACAATGACCGACCTTGACTACTGACTATAAATAACTCTCAGCCTAATTGAACAATACCACGTTGGGGGTTGAAAATCCAAAACCCCTGCACCCCTCAGACTTCAAGGAAAACATTATCCTAAAAGGATACCACCAACAGCAAAGAAGTCCCGCCCATTTCGAAAGTGTTTCGTGTGCCGCAAGAAGGGAATTCGTGAATGTGGAGATGTACGTACCCTTGTGTGTTTATCCCTGTTTTGAGGTAAATCACTGCAGAACGAACATATTAAGGTAAGCCAATAAAGTATATAGACCTTAAGAGGTAGAACTGGAACTTAAAAATTCAATGCCACAACTGGGATTTGAACCACAGACCTTGCCCACACACGGCTTGTGTGTTTAAAAACACCAACAGTAAGTTTGTTGGCATAAATAAATAATATATAGACCTTACTAAAATGTTTCATAAAGGGAAAATTATAATAAGTTGAGTTGGATAAGGGATAAATAAGGGTTAAATGCTTAAACGCACAGGACGCCCATATCGCTCATCCGCCATTTTAAATGGACGTGATTTCACGTCAATATCCCTCAAGAGGTTAAACCAAGTCATCAGCTTGATTTTGTTAATTTAGAATTTTTCTTTTGTTATTTGATCTATTTTCAATTTGTGGAAATGATAATAATTGTGAACCTTGTTTCAATATTTGTTATGTTTACATAACTAATAATTATCTTGTATTATACCACATTAGGGGTTTCAAATTATAAATTGATGTTATTTTCCTGGCATGAATGTGTGGCGGGGGTTTATTCTATATGATGGATAACACATATTAGCGTGAATATAGCAGCAAATGGAGCACTGTTTTTGCTAAAAGGTGGAAAGTTTGTTAGAGCAGACGCCACTTTTATCTTCAGGGGAGGTGGTCGTGGAATGGAATGCATAAATCAACGTATTTTTATTAGAAACACATTTATTCGTTATATGTACACTTTACGTTACAGTTACAGCTAGTTAATAACTTTTAAAATTGGATAGCGTCCATGCCGGTTAAAAGTTTGTGTGTAATTCACATATTCACACGCCATCAACAATTATACGTCCTTACACTTTGAAGTCACAGACGCTAATGAAAGTAGTTTCTGAGCGTCTCTATGACGCAACACCGCCATTCTTGTGTATTCATCCGCGCAACAGTTCTCATTGGTCGAACTCAAACAGTTGAGAAGACATTGTCTATTTTGAGTATTATCAAAAGAAATAAGTCCCTGATACACCCAAATTAAAAGAATTAAAAATTTACACACTCTTACAAAAATATTTACATGAACAATCTTCTATTAGTCAATATTCTGTCTCATATGCCCCTTGTTTTGTTTTTCAAATTGTCACCTTATTTACAATCTTGAAACACAACACAATACTTCTCCCTACTTCTATGATTCAATCACTTTGTACAATATATATTTTTTTTTTTTTTTTTTTTTCTTTACAGTCTTCTTCACTGTTTGTCTTTGTCCTTTGTTTTGACATAATACAACATGTCTTTATAAGTTTCACATATTCGGTTACTACACAATGCATTCGGTTATTATACAATACATATTCAGTTATTGCACAACACATTTAGTTATTACACAATATGTCCAATTATTATGCAATACATATTCAGTCCTTGTACAATATACCCAGTTATCATATCACATATGTCGTTATTATACAATACACCTTCAGTCATTATACAATACATATTCAGTTATTGTACAACACATTTGATTACTACACAACACGTCCAATTATTACACAATACATATTCAGTTATTGCACAATATATCCTGCTATCATAATACATATGTTCTGTTATTATGCAATACATATTCAGTTATTATACAATACACATTCAGTTTTGGCATAAAGCATTTAGTTATTACTCAACATATTCAGTTATTTTACAATATATCCAGTTATCATACAATACATATTCAGTTATTGTACAGCACATACTCAGTTCTTATACAACACATACTCAGTTATTGTACATTTGACATTGACACAAATATAATTTAAGTGTTTCATGTGGTTTTTGACTTGTATTCTTTGCTATGGGGAGAGAAAAACAGGATACAAATTTTGAGCTAATGATTATGATCATGTTTATGGCAATATTTTATTCAGTTCTTTGCCTTCTTTGTCTTATAAGCTTATGTATAGGCAGGTTATTGAGTTGGTTCTTAAACTCTGATGTTACTAATGGTACTAATTTTCTTGATTGGGTTATTATTCATTGTTGTTTGGTTCAACATTTCTTCGAGCTTAGCATTGGCTATATTCATCTCAATTCATGGGCATTGTTTTTCTGGTTATGGTTTTCCTTACTTCACTAATTGTCATTTCTTCGTCTCTTATTTTTATAAGAGAAAACTTCTATACTTACAATTATTCTGTAATTGTATTATTTTTCTTCTCCATTTACCCTCGACATCTTTGTGTCGAAATATTATATCTTTTTCATCATAATTAATTCATTTTTATTTTTGTCCCTGACATCCTTATGTCAAAAACATATTATCTTCCGTCGCTATGATTCATTTATTTAATGACAATCAGTGTCCTCATCTGTCTTTGTTGACAATGCTCTTTGTGGTCGATATAGCCAATGACTATGTTGATCTTCTTCCTTGTTGTAATCCTAATCTGAACGTAATTTCCTATAAGTAACCCATTAAAAATTGTTATCTTTCTTTCATCTCCACTACTCCTGCCTTACACATTTGTTGACAAAGGCTATTTGGCTCTTTCTTTGTATGGCTTCAATTTATTTTTGTGGTATCTTCCTACCAACTTGCCATTCGTATTCTGTAGCTCATACGTGTGGTCACCCAGCTGTTTTGTTATGACCAGTGGTCCAGTATACAATAGCTCCATCTTTCCAGATCTCTTCTCAGATGCCTTGGATGCTTTGTGGCTTTTTAAGAGCACCTTTTCTCCAATTTGTGGGGACCATTTCCTGACGAATCTTTTCACCTTGTTCCTCCCTTTTTCAGCCTTCTGTTGTAATCTTCGGAATGCCAATTGACATTTTTCTTTCTCTGATAATTCTCTTTGGGCAGCCATGGTAGTGTCAATGTCAATTGCTAATTTTCTTGGTTTCGTGTTGGTCATTAGCTCGATAGGTGCGAACTTGGTCGTGGGGTTCACCGAATGGTTAATCACCTCCTCTATATATCCGCATTTTTCCGTCCAGGAAGTGTGGTCTCTGTGGCAGAGCAAACGAAAATAAATACTAATATCCCTCATGATTCTCTCAGTCGGGTTTCCCTGGGGATAATATGCTGAGGAATAGTACAATTTTATTCCTAATGTTTCTAAGGTGTTCTGAAACAATTTGCTCTTATGCATGGTCGCATTGTCCGATAGGATACATTTTATTCTCCCATATTTTGGGATGTAGTCCTTGACGATTTTATCTAGGCATGTTCTGCTTTTGATGTTCTTAATGGGGTATATTTTGGTGAATTTTGTAAAAACATCAAACATGACAAATATGTATCTGTTTCCACCTTTACCCCTTGGCAGCTCTCCATGCTCGTCAATACATACCAATGCATTTTTCTCGTTCCTCACGATGGATTGTGGGATGACATCGTACTTTACATTAATTGGCTTGGCCTTTTGGCATAGGTCACATGAGGAAATTAACTTCCTGACCTTCTTGCCAAGATGTTTAATGTACAATACCTCCTCGATGGCAAGCATTGTCCTCTCAGTACCGGAGTGAAGCATCGAGTGGTGGAATGCCAAAATGACCTTGTCTTGTAAGGAATTTGGTACCATCATTTTCCATTTCCTTACATCGCGACCATGCAATTTAAATAGGATGTTCCTAAATTTAGCTATCTTGGCATCCAATCTTGGTATTATGTCTGGAGCCTTGTCGAATAGCCTCTTCAATTCAGGGTCTTCTTGTTGTAGCTTTGCTATGTTCTTGAAGTCTTGCAAGATCTCGTTGCTTTCTTTGCTACTTATCTGCATAATTTTGATCTCATGGTGCGGACTGTATATCGTCTCGGGTATGTGACTCTCCGACCTTAATCTTGACAATAAGTCACTGAAGATGTTCTCCTTCCCCGGGATATGTTTGACCTCTATGTCGTATGACATTATCTCATGTATGTACCTTGAGATTTTGGAGTTGGTCAGCTTGCATTTTTGAATGAAGGACAGGCTTACGTGATCTGTATATATAATTATCTTATAAAGATATATATATTGTCTGAACTTCTGCAACGCAAAATGGATTGCACCTATTTCCAGTTCGGTTATGCAGGCATTGGCTTCTATTTTGTTTAAAAATCTAGAAGCTGTGGCAATCACATGTTTGTTGCCATCTGCATCTTCTTGTGCTAATATTGCTCCATATGAGTGCGCACTAGCATCGGTGTATACTAGAAAAGGTGAATTCGGATCCGGTCGTTCCAGGAGAATACTGTGCTTGAAAAGTTCTTTGATATTCTCAAAGGCCACCTGGTGTTCAGCATTCCATTGCCACTTAGTATCTCTTTTTAACAGTGCTCTAAGGGGTACCAATTCCTTAGCGTAGTTGACCACGAATTTCGACTGGTACTGCAAAATGCCCAGAAACCTCCTCAACTGTTTTAAGTTACGTGGGGGTGGTATATGCTCTATGGCCTTGACCCTCTCCGGATTAGGTTGTATACCATCAGGTGTTATGATGTGGCCTAGAAATTCAGCTTCTTTGACGAAAAACTCACACTTTTCTAAATTTAGGGTCATGTTGCTTTCCTGGAACCTGGATAATACATAATCTATGTGATGTAAGTGCGACTCGGGATTCTCACTGTATATTAAAAAGTCGTCTACATATTGCGTCACAAAAGTCTCGATGGTATCTCCAAAAACTTTGTCCAGAGCTCTCAGTAGTGCACTGCTACTGGTCGATAGTCCGAAGGCACATTTTGAAAATTGGTATACCTTTCCCTTGTGCAAGAAACAGGTATATTTCCTGACATTGGGATGAAGAGGAATTTGCCAGAATGATGCTGTCAAGTCAAGACTAGTGAAATGTTGACCTCCCTTCAATTTCGATATTAGTTGGTCTACCCCCTCAGGCCTGTAGTGATCCGGCAAGGTATGTGTATTTATCTTCCTTGCGTCGATGGTCATCCTCAATTTTCCCCCTTTCTTATGGACCCATACTACTGGATTCACATAACATGAGTCCGACGGCTCAATTATTCCGTCCGCTAACATTTTCTGGATTACTCTGTCAGCTTCCTCCCTGATGGAGTTGGGGATGGGCCTGGATTTGTGTGAATAGGGGGTAATATCTGTTACTGTGAAAGTATGTACGTACTTGTTACACGTACCTGGCTTTTTATCGAAAACTTTCCTGTTTTTAACCAGTATTTTCCTAAGTTGGCTTCTTTCCTCTTCAGAGATGCCATGTGCCCCCCAGACCTTCTCATCGATTAGCTGTAGCATCGATTCTTCTCCATCTGTTGGTAGTGGTTCAGGTTGGTAGTTGTCCCAGGCAACATACTCGTCTACCGTGCAGATCCAATGGCTGCAAACGTTAGTTTCTTCATCGCTCGTCCAACCTGTTTTCTTCTTATGTACCCTTAGGTCTACCAATCTATTCTCGTGGACATTGATGTTCTCCACAAAGAATTGTTCATCCGGATGGATCCCTGTCTGGTCTGGTTCCTCCTGGCATGTTTCTTCCTCCAGGAACTTCGCAATGCATTCTGAGGCTCCTTCCTTAATGATAAATTCATGTAGGTCATAGTTAATTACCGACCTCCAAAGGTTAAGCAAATCACTGCCAATGATTAGGGTGGCTGTTAATCTTGGTATTACTAGGGCAATAAAATCGAACTTCCAACTTCCGATTTCAATTACCAGCCTTACCTGGTATTTAACATGTTCCTTCTTCTTGCCAATTGCTGTGCTGCAATATACTCCACACACAGGCAAGAATTCAGCATTCCTTTTAGTTATCAGTTCCTGGAACAGCTGTTCGTCACATACTGATGTGCTGGCTCCTGTATCTATCATTGCTGGCAATTCGATACCCCATACCTTCAGCCTAATCATTGGTGGATTGGTTATCTCCTTTCTTTCACTCGCCTGTCCTCTCAAGGTACCTACATTACATTGGTCA
The DNA here is from genome assembly GCA_030765045.1 of Tenodera sinensis. NCBI lineage: Eukaryota > Metazoa > Arthropoda > Insecta > Mantodea > Mantidae > Tenodera > Tenodera sinensis. The sequence goes on from CM060968.1 coordinate 136,635,656, forward strand.
ATATCGCCCCTACTGCCACACAGGTCAACTTCCGGGACACAAAGTTGACTTGTACTTAGTTTTCCTGGACGTTGGAGGTGATCGTAGTTTCTGTATTCTGTGCAGTATCGGTCCTATCCGGCACATTTTCATTCTGTTCCTGTTGTCTTATGTTGTCGATGTTCCCTTGGTTTCTGCCCCTTTGACGTGAACCCCTATTGTACGACGGCCTATGGCTGTTCATGTATTCCCTACAGAATCGTATATGATTCACTTGATGGGTACGGTCTCCTGGTCTTCCACGATCATATCTATGCGTTCTGTACCTCGATTCACCCCTCGGTATCGTGTCGTGGTACCGCTGTCTTGTGTTCTCCATCCTCTCGCCATGATTATGTGGTTGTGGGAAATGGTGTGCCCCTCTCCCCCTTTCATGGGTACTCCTAGTATTTGTATGTTCTCCTTCGCTTTGGTTGTTCGTAGCCGTGTTTCGGTTTAGGATGGGTGAGTTTGGGTGACCGTTCCTATGTCTATGTTCATTAGGCCGACCATTTTGTGTTTCGAAGGCTGTCAGCAGTTCTATCATATCTGCAAAATCTACCGGCCTTGCAACAATTAATCCTGTTCTCACTGTGTCTGGGAAATGTCTCGTTATGCTGGCAATTAGTTCTGCCTCCGACAAGTTAGGGTCTAATAGCTTTCCTTTGTTGGCTACTTTCATGAAATAGTCGACTAATGACAATCCTTTGGCTGGATCGTATCTACCTGTCGCTAGCTCTACCCTAGCTTGGTTTTGTTTAGCTGGGCCCCAATATCTTGATAGGAATAAATTTCTGAATGAGCTATAAGACTCATGACCAGCTAGTGTTAACCTGAGCCATTCTAATGCCTTGTTTTTTAAGCTTTTCTTTACTATCATCATCCTAAGCTCGTTTGGTATCCTTTTCACTTTAAAGTATTCTTCCATCTCTTTAACAAAGAGTTTTGGATCGTCTCCCTTTTCCTCGTCAAATGTAGGTGGTGTGATTTCATGTAATATGCTGTTGGTGTAACATGTGTTATGTGTTGTGTCATTGTTTGGTTGTGAACCTCTTTCTCTGTATGGTGAGTCAACATTTTGTACATTACTCAAATAACTCTCATCTTGTACATTACTTACATCTAAATCATCTTGTCTTTGTAATGCCTTCACAACATCATTTACATTAGCCAAATTTTCTTTCCCTTTTTTCATTTCTTCACAAATTGATTTTAAATCATTCTTTATTTCTAAGTGGCTTTGTTTCATATCATTTATAGCATCCTGTTGTGAAAGCATCACATCATTCATTGTCTTAATTTTAGGAATTACAATTTGTTCTACAGTTTCATTAATAATGTCTTTCTTTACTACCTCAATCTCTTTCCTTAATCCCTCAGTTATTTCTGCTTTTACATTTGTTATCTTACAGTCTACATTTGTATTACATTCTGTTATTTCATCCCTACATCTAGCAATTTCTTCTTCCAACACTATTTTATTCTCTTTCATCTCTGATTCTATCTTTCCCATCCTATCTCCTACCATTTCTATCCTAGCTTCTAAGGCTTCCTTTGTTTCATTTAAGTTTTTGTGAACTAATTTTAAATTAGTTTCCATTACTTTCATATTTTCTTTACACTCCTGTCTTCCTAATTCTATTTTCTGTTCTAGGTTCTGTCTACCTAATTCCATTTGCTGTTCTAAGTTCTGTCTACCTAATTCCATTTTCTGTTCTAAGTCTTTTCTCACTTCCTCCATTTTCTGACCTATCTCTTCCTTATTCTGTTCCAGTTTCTGGCCTAAACTTTGTTCTATGTCCTGTCTCAATTCTATGTTATTTTGTTCCATTTTCTGACCTAATTCTTTTTTATTATTTTCCAAGTCCTCTCTCACTCCCTCTATTTTCTCACCTAAACTTTGTTCTATATCCTGTTTTAATTCTATGTTATTTTGTTTCATTTTCTGGCCTAAACTTTGTTCTAGTCTTTCAAACATCATCATCATTAACCTTTGGTCTTTGCTTATTTCCGCCTGTTCCGCACCTTCTAATCCTTCCTGATAACTAGGCCTATCTGCCCCTTCCCCCACTCCTATTTCTATCTCTTTTCGCGACATTTCAATTCCTTTATCTAATTCACTTAATGTTGAAAGTCCTGTTACTTTGCCGTTTCTCAATAACATGGAAATCAAATGTACGTAAAAAAAATAAAAAGTTTTGATCCTACTTTCTTTTCTGCTGGTTCTTCGTCCGGTTATTTACGTCTCCTGGGTAGTTGGTTTCACCAGATGATCTCCGGTGTTTTTCCCACGTTGATTCTCCGTGTATCGATGTTTTGTTGATATCAGACGATGGTCTAATGGCGTTTTTCTCCTGCACGATGAGATAGCGTCCTTTTGATATTTATCGCACTCTTAATTTTGCATTCCACTCCAAATTCGCGCTCCACGTTGGGCAAGCCATTTGTGGCGGGGATTTATTCTATATGATGGATAACACATATTAGCGTGAATATAGCAGCAAATGGAGCACTGTTTTTGCTAAAAGGTGGAAAGTTTGTTAGAGCAGATGCCACTTTTATCTTCAGGGGAGGTGGTCGTGGAATGGAATGCATAAATCAACGTATTTTTATTAGAAACACATTTATTCGTTATATGTACACTTTACGTTACAGTTACAGCTAGTTAATAACTTTTAAAATTGGATAGCGTCCATGCCGGTTAAAAGTTTGTGTGTAATTCACATATTCACACGCCATCAACAATTATACGTCCTTACACTTTGAAGTCACAGACGCTAATGAAAGTAGTTTCTGAGCGTCTCTATGACGCAACACCGCCATTCTTGTGTATTCATCCGCGCAACAGTTCTCATTGGTCGAACTCAAACAGTTGAGAAGACATTGTCTATTTTGAGTATTATCAAAAGAAATAAGTCCCTGATACACCCAAATTAAAAGAATTAAAAATTTACACACTCTTACAAAAATATTTACATGAACAATCTTCTGTTAGTCAATATTCTGTCTCAAATGAAATAATCATAAAATCACACCGTATACGTTATGTATGTCATTGTGATGGTTATAATAAAATAGTAAGAGGGTATTGTTGCAGTAGACAATAGCTAGGTGATATTGTCATGGTAATATATAGAACATTTTTCGGCAATCTTCTGAAAAATGATGAATTGTATGATTTTGGACATGCTAAATGCAGGAAGTGTTCAAGAAAGCATTATAATATAACGACGTAATAATTGTATTAATTAAAGAAGTGTGCAATAAAATAACTTCATAATTGAAGGAGTTCAGGGTATGCTTTATTCCGTCGCCATGACCCAAGCTCAAGAGAAGAGTTCTCCTCGCTAATCACCCAGTAATATTAAAAAACTGCACTAAATGACTCCACAGTGTGTGGCGATATAAGACGTCAAAACTTTTAAATACATAACAAAAACCATACCAGAGTTTGTGCAAAGAATTATGTTGTTTGTGCAGACTTTGAGACTTCCAGATTTAGAAAGTGATGTTTGTTTGGTTATCCTTTCTGGTTATATCCCAGAGTTCTGCTGAAGCTTAATGTTTGTTAATTGCCCAAATACATTTATCAAATTAGAGTCATTGTTTTGAGAATTTTCTACATCAGGCAATTTTCTGCACTTTTTCTCTTCGTCCATGTTTATGAGATATCCTTTAACTATGTATTTTAAACCATCAGAGGTTAAAGGGGAACCCCAATTTGCTGCCCTTAGAATACCATGGACAGGTATATTCTCTTTGTGGTGTTTAAGATGGTCGTGGTCTTCCAATCATTCCAGAGTTTGTATTACTAACTTTATTTTCTTAGGTTGAATGTGGAAATGTTAAATTTGCTTGATGCCTTTCTGTACGACAGTTTTCCTGATCTTATAGCAGCAACCACTTTTTCAAGATTTTGAGGGTGTTAACTACACCTCGGAAGAGCACCAAGCCTCCTTTCATAAGTTCGCGGCATTCTTGGATATTCCCCCTAATGTACGTAGATAAATATAATTAGTTTACTAGATATTAGTACAAGTGAGGTGTGTGGAAAAAGTACATTCACATTTCCTTCTTAACATTCAATTAAGTAAATTATACCTACCTTTGAGAGGTAGAACTGGAACTTAAAAATTCAATGCCACAACTGGGATTTGAACCACAGACCTTCCGCTTACCAGGCGGCTGCTCTACCACTGAGTTATTGTGACAAACTGCCAGAATGGCATTAAATTCTCAAACCAGTTCGTATTTCTCCTGGTAAACCACAAAGGCAGTCTCACTTCAGAGACAAATTACCCCAATGGTGACTTACTATTGTTGATGTTGTTAGCTAGTGCTGGATTTCTGACAATGAAGTCATTAATCCTCTTGCTCTCCAATATTTTTCACTGATGGATGGGGCATTAGAAGTGGCCGGGCATATTTGAAGGTGGTCTCGATCCATTTCCTCTTGACTTACTATTGTAAGTACTTTATAACCCAGGATTAAATAACCTTCAGATGGTAATTATTATTTATTTATGCCAACAAACTTACTGATGTGAGATTGCCTTTGTGGTTTACCAGGAGAAATACGAACTGGTTTGAGAATTTAATGCCATTCTGGCAGTTTGTCACAATAGCTCAGTGGTAGAGCAGCCGCCTGGTGAGCGGAAGGTCTGTGGTTCAAATCCCAGTTGTGGCATTGAATTTTTAAGTTCCAGTTCTACCTCTCAAACTTTGCCCACACACGGCTTGTGTGTTTAAAAACACCAACAGTAAGTTTGTTGGCATAAATAAATAATTATACCTACCTCTTTTTTCCCTTCTAGTACACTGACGGAAGTATTCATGTAAGGATAACTAGCAGTTTTCAGTGCAGCATACAATTGTTTTCTGCCACAGTCTAAACTTCCAAGTGCGACAATGCTTGACAATGTGCAGGATGTAAGCAGCAAAATGTGCACGTGGTATAACAGCTGGCATTCAGTGATACCAATGTAAGAAAAGAAATATGCAGTGCCTTTCCAAATTTACCCCTGTGTCTATTTCCCTATCTTATGATAACTATTTTTTATTCTTCTTTGCCAAACATGTGTAGATAGTTTTGTGGCATCATCCAAAATTTGTGCAACAAAACAGGCTAGCCACGCTTAGTGTATTCTGTTTATATTGTGGTACAGTTCAAAGGAAAATATAGCTTACATTTTATTTTTTTGTAAGAATTGAAAGGAATAACTCATGATGTAGTTGCTAAATAACATGTCTTGTTTCTTTTAAGGATATGTTCAAAGCTGTTGTAGCAAGAAACCCAGTAATAGATGTTTCTACTATGTTCACCATATCAGATATACCAGACTGGTAAGTATCCTTATGCAATTTTATTCAAGGTATTTGAGGTATGAGTGCACAGATTTTGCATAATGGTAGATTCTGATATGACAAATAAAAAGTGTGATAATAAATTCATCTATCCTGAGAGGTGAAAGATAAATAAGAATAAATTAGAAACTAAAGTCTTCAATTTAGAAGCAGAAAATAATGGATGCCTTCTGTTCCTAGATTTAAAAATTAAGAAACATAACAATAAATTTAATTTTGGCATTTATAGAAAATTTACTCATACTAATAATTACATAAAAAATAAAAGTTTTAATCCTTTTTCACACAAATTTGCTGTTTTCAATAGTTTAATTTATAGGTTAATAAATATATCCCTTAATAAGGAAGACTTTAACACAGAATATGAACACATTATTAACACTGTGGTAATTAATGGTTTTAATACAGATTTTGTACATAAAAAGGTAGAAAAATTTAAATGTCAAAAGGCTGTTAAAGAGGTTTCTACCCTCAAGAAAATAAAAGATAATTGTATTTTTAAAAAGTTTACTAACCATCCTTGGGCCAATAAAAAGTTTACAAAAATTTTTAAAGAATAGGGAATAACTGGATAAAATTCCAAATTATAAAAAATCTGGTATTTATCAATTTAGCTGTTTGGATTGTGATATATATTGGTAAAACTAAATGTCATTTAGAAACCAGAATAAAAGAGCATTTTAGAAATATTAAATATAAACAAATTGATGAATCAGCTGTGGCGGATCATTTTTGGTCATTTAATCATGAAATTAATCCAGAAGTTAAATTATTAAAACAATTAAATGGACCTATAGGTTTAATGGTTTGGGAAAAATACAAGAAGTGCATTATGAATTTTGAGATACCAACAGTAAATTGTATTTATAGGTTTTTGTGTTCAGAGGTTGGCAACAAATTGATTTTTTAAGTTGACCATTGGTAACTATGGTAACTTGTTTGGATAGCTTTGAAAATAAGTTGGATACAGCTTGAAACTATAGGGAGCATGAAATAAGAAGGCACATGAGTAGCTCCAATCGCATCTCAGCTATGGAGCACTGTTGCCAGATCATATCGCTATGCGAAAGAAAGAGAGGGGAGATATCCACGTGACCGTTACCTATATACAGCAGCGAAGATGGTGAAGGATTGCAAGGTGCACAATTAAAACCTGTCAGAACAATTTCTGTCTCTTTAAAATGAGACAATAGGCTCTATAATCCTGTAATTTGCTTCAAATATAAATTCCTCATCTAAGCAGATAATTTTCATTTGCAATCTAATGTTTCAATGGAATTCATAGCTTTCAAGTTGAAAATTGGGCCTAGGTGATAAAGTATTACAATGTTGAGTTTTTAGTTTTTTTATTATATCCGATTCTCTAGGAAAGTTTTCGTGTAAATATTTTTGTTATAGGAGTGAAAATGAGAGAGTTACATGACAGTTTGAATACTGTATTTTATCGCGTAATTCTCCCCCTTTTTTTTCTCAAGACACTGGGGAGGGAATTATGCGAGTGGTGCTTCTAGGAATTCAGAAAGGAAGGGAAACCATGTAGTATTATGTAAATGTTATATGGGTATACAGTAATTTGTGAATGAACTGGATACATACCATGGTTTCATTTGGCCTACAATGTATTGTTTCATTGTTTCTTTTCTCTGACTGTTCTGCGGTCTTACTTTCGTCACTATCATCACTATTTTCATTTATATCTGGTTCAGATAACACATCTTCATTTTCACTATTCCACAACATGTTGTCAGAACCATTAATGGCACAAATACCAGTTTTTTTTTAAAACTCTTCTTAACAATATGACGACTTGTAACAAACTGACTTAGAAACACGTCTGCAACTTCACATTTCAATTTTACGATATGTTGTGACAATGGCAATACGAGTATTTTTGTGGCCAGCACTGCATTCATTGTTGTCTGTGACAGGCACCGCTGCATCGATTGTTGTCCATTATCAAGTCATTTGAAGGCCGCTCCAATAAGAACGAACCAGGAGAGGGAATTATGTCATGTTTAATAGGTAAATAATTTTTAGTGATGAAAAATCATAGGGGAGGGAAATATGCGAGGGCGGGGCTTTATGCGATAAAATGCAGTAAATCTAAACGGAGGTCGTAGTTGCACAATTTGAGGCATTGTCTGATAAGTATTTCTCATATTTTTCTAAGTGTCTATACAGAGTTTCTGCACATATGTTAATCAGTTTCTATATTAGGTATTCTAAGTAAAAATCTACATAATTTAGCAACAAATGCCTAAGCCACCTTTTACGAGTAATATTCCAATTGGCCTTCTTGGTTGTGTATTTTAGACATTTCAGCACTTTAAATGTTCCTTATGATGCATTTTGTAAGTTATCATAGCAAAGCTCCGGAAATAGTTTCCCCAATATTTGCCAACCAGAATGTGCAATGTGGTTATTAATATAAGGCAAGTATGTTAGGCTAACATGCTCATCAAAGTTTATATTATATTACATATAGCAAAAGCAGAAACTCGCCATTGAACAAAATATTTTTTAAACCAGCTGTATGAAGACTATTTTTAGCAAACTTATTTTATAGCTCAGTAAGAAACATAAATATGCAGTGTTGATTAAAAATTGTGAACATTTTATCACAAAGAGAATTTGCCATAAAATAGCTTACATTTTTGGTTTAAAACACGTAATCTAGGAATAACTTAACATATATGCTCCAAGCTTTGAAGCCCACTTCTTTGTACAAATTCAGCAGTACATCTTTCTGAAAATCGTCCAGATTCGAAACCCGTTTTCCTGTCTTACGGTGCAAGGGCCACCCGGATTCAGAAAAGGTTATTTTACCTTGTTGCACCATATGTGACACTGAATGTTCACTTACATTGCATGCTTTAGCTGTTAGCGTCCGACTCTGTTTAAATGCAATGTTCTCACACTTCTTCTGAGATAATTCTTTTAAAATAGTGTAAATACTGAAAATAATAGCCTGCGCATCTGAATGCAATACTTGCCCTTTCGATTTACTCGTCTGTAAGTTTTGATAATGCCATGTTTCTTAGCAACAAAACGAGTTACAGTAATAAGACACAGGTAACAGTGTACATATAGGTCAGACTTGAAACACGCATAAGAATAAACTAAATTCTTTTTCCTTTCCTGCAGACATCTCACTCCTTGAAAAGAAAGATATTTAGATATTTGAGACGATAAATAAACAATCATGATGCAAGGCAAGTGTCGTTTCCTATCGCTGAGCGCAGTGTTTGTTTAATCACTCATATCTTGGGCTACAGACCACCTAAAATATTGCTTCTTGTACGGTCAGCTTCAACATTTCTAGCTCTTTGCAATGTAATTCTTTGTAATAATGAGCCATTGCTGGATTTGATGAGTGCAAAGAGAAAAGTGAAAAGCAAATATTGCGCTAGACAGCGCATTACCTAGGATAGGCTACTTGCTCTCACACACCTTCTTCTAGCTCCACCTCATGTGCCTTCTTATTCTGTACGGCCTTTAGTCAGCATTGGAGCAACTTGCAATATTAATAAGACAAGTGAAGCTTTTAATTTCTATAGTAATTATTATTTATTTATGGCAGCAAGCTTACTGCTGGTGTTTTTAAACACACAAGCCGTGTATGGGCAATGTTTAAGAGGCGGAATCAGGAACTGAAAAATTCAATGCCATAGCCGGGATTTGAACCACGGGTCTTTTGCTTATCGAGCGGCTGCTTTAACCACTAAGCTACAATGGGCAACTTGCCAGTATGACATTAAATTCCCCAGCTGATCTGTGGTTCAAATCCCGGCTATGGCATTGAATTTTTCAGTTCCTGATTCCACTTCTTAAACATTGCCAAATCACGGCTTGTGTGTTTAAAAACACCAGCAGTAAGCTTGTTGGCATAAATAAATAATAATTACCATCTAAAGGTTACTTAAACCCAGAACATAAAGTACTGACAACTGTAAGTCGCCCTGGGAGTATTTATCTCTGACGTGAGATTCCCATGTGGTCTAACTGGGAAAAAGTGCGAATCAGCTGGGGAATTAAATGTTGTACTAGCTAGTTGGCCATGGTAGCTTAGTGGTTAAAGCAGCCACTCAATAAGCGGAAGATCCATGGTTCAAATCCTGGTTATGGCATTGAATTTTTCAGTTCCTGAATCCACCTCTTTTAATTTCTAATTTGTTCTTATTTTAGATTCTGTAGGTTCTGACCGAATCACAGCGGTATAACTGTTTCATCTAAAATGGAGGAAATGTCATTTACATATGTGCTGGCCTATCACAGCACAACAGCGTCCCTCAGAGGCACATGAGGGGAAGGTCGGTGGATCTAAATACCACCTATTTAGTCCTCCCGGCTAGGTCCGATGGACCCGTTGACCAACGATAGGTGTGGTCCCCCTTGCAAAATGGGGGTTTAAGTCAGGTGATGTAACTGCCACATTGTAAAACTGGTGCCCGTTAAGAAAATAGTTACATGAAAGCCACTTGAAGACCTGTGAAGCATTAAGATCAGAAGAAACTACAGTTCAGAAGTATTGGAAAGCACGAATGCTAATGGCTTCATTGCCAGATGCAAGGCACTAGAGAACAACAACAACAACAACAACAACAACAACAACAACAACAACAACAGATTCTGTTGCTTCAGTGGCAATAGCTTCAATATTTTCTTAATAGAACATTATTGCATACAGTATCTATGCAGTCTGGCAACAGAGTAGGACTGCTCACCAAGGCGACTTCTGCTGCCATGCATTCACACTTACGATGTGTGTTTACCAGCTACTGCAAGTAATGAGGGGAGGGTTGGTTTTCTTTCAAGTTTCCAGGCACCTTCATGGGACCTGACCTAACATGTATAAGAACATTTAACCTGATGGTCCAAGAAAAAGTAGATTAAAATGTGAATTACGAGAATACCTTATACAGGTGTATCGTGGATAGTGAAATCCAAGTCACATCTTTGCTATTCAGAAAGTGTATTAATGGTCAGTAACTATAGAGCAACATGAACAATACATAATGTTGTTTATGCTAATAAACTTGCTGTTGGTGTTTTTAAACACACAAGCCATGTGTGGACAGTGTTTGAGAGGTAGAATTGGAACTGAAAAATTCAGTACCATAGCAGGGATTTGAACCACAGATCCTCCACTTACCCAGGTTGCTCTAACTATTAAGCTACTGTGACAACCTGCCAGAATGACATTGAATTCTCCAACCAGTTCGTATTTCTCCCGCTAAACCAGAAAGGCAGTCTCGCATCAGAGACAATTACCCCAATGGTGACTTACTATTGTAAGTAGTTTATGTCCCGGGATTAACTAACCTTCAGATGGTAATTATTACTTTTTTATGCCAACAAACTTACAGTACAGTGGTATGGGCATATTTACATTTGTCATGTAAATTTCTTAAACATATGGTATTTAAATCCTATTTCCTAATACTTACACATGCATATGTACATTTTTCTAAAAATATAGTTTTTGAATTTACATAATCTTAATACAGAGATCCAAAAACATAAGAACTTCTGCATGGTGTTTTTCCACTGTGCAAACGGAAACGTGATAATGCAGCTGCTATGCACAAGATAATGCAGTTGACTTGTTTTTCTCTGCTCTGAAAGTGCAGTATTGAGCTGACACATTATTGTGTTGAATTATTACCAATATGCTTTATTATTTTGTCCTGTACTTAGTCACAAAGTGTATTATGGCTTAGCATTTGTTTTCTACTGCACAGCACGTATTTATCTATGATTCGTATCTGTTAACTCAGTCAGCTCGTCAAGTGAAAGTGCGATTTGCAGAAAGATTTCCAAGTGATCTACGACTTCTATCTCTGGGGTAACTTAAAGCATAAAGTGTACAAGACAAACCCACACACCCTGGAAGAATTAAAATAAAATATTCGCCAGGAAATTGCTAGCATTTCTCAACGTGAACTACGGCGAGAGATGGATAGTTTCCTATAGACGTGCCAAAAATTGACGGACGATGGTGGCCAGTTTCAGCATCTCCTGTAATAATATTAATAAGTAAATCCTTTAAAAGTAGTTTTAAAAATGTTGTATGGTTTCATCTACCCTGTTCTATAACAGCAGCAGTCGGCAATGAGCACAGAGGACCGAACAGACAAAATACAGCGCAGCCGGTTCAGAGTCTTTTGGATCACCCGTTATTACATATATTTCTGGTGAAGTTTGGAGATTGAATTTTTTTAAGGAAATGCAACAGTTTTTTTACTTACTATGTTGTCGAGAAGGTAAAGCCTGTTCTATAGGCATTGTTCAATTTTAAATGATATACTAAAACCCTGTACACGTTAATTTGAAAAACTAATTGGAATTGACACTGTGAAGTAATCTAATTAATTCAGAACCTTACACCTTGAGTCACAAAATTGTAAAATCTTGCCACTACTTGAATAGGTAACATCATTCATGATGTGTTTATATTTCATAACATGGGCTAGCTAGCACTCCACTGCTTCAATTGATTTTTTTTTTTTTTGTTTAATTTTGAAAAATCTTGATGAAATAATATCAGTGATATCCATGAACTTCAAAGTCATTCTTTCCTTTGTATATGCCAAAATTCCAGTTTTCAGAACTAGAAGGTGCCAACTGAATTAAGTTATTAAGTATTTGTACCCAGAACACAAACTTAGATGTAGCATGGATACTTATGGCTTTAGTAAGTTAAATTTACTGTCCTGGGAATTGTTAGTTGTAAGAAATTTGTATAATTTTAGGGCTGCTGTTGAATGTGGATTTCAATATCAAGAGGGTAAAGATATGGACATTGCTGCATTTGAGAAGATGAAGAAAAGTTCTCCAATCAGCTTTGTTTCTCAAGTAAAAGCACCTACATTGCTGCTTGTTGGTAGCAAAGACAAACGTGTGCCAAGCAGTCAGGGAATTCAGTTCTACTACAGACTTAAAGAGCAAGGTGTGAAAACCAAGTAAGTATTGTGGGTATTGCACAGTTTACCAGGATGCTGTTGCATTGAATTTATTTGTAAGTAAAGTTAGCAAATACATGGACTGAGATTATAGGTGTCTATATGGTACTCAAATTTGGAGAAGGGATAATATGCAAAGCCAGGGAATTAAAAGGCTTCTGGAGCCAATTTAAGTTGAGATAGTATTTGTGTATGCATCCCCTATAATAAAATCAAACATGAACTTGACTTAGTTTATACATGGACTTTGTCCAGCATCACTCTCTTATAATCTGGAATATTGCCAATTTGTTGATAAAATTATTATTATTTATTATTATTATTATTATTATTATTATTATTATTATTATTATTATTATTATTATTATTATTATTATTATTATTATTGTTGTTGTTGTTGTTGTGTTATTGTCATTGTTATTATTGTATTTGTTGTTGTTATTGATATTGTTATTGTTAACTTCTATATTTTAATTGTGTTCGCATAATCAATAGTTTTATATAGATGTCAAGTTAAAAATGTAAAATAGCTTTGTTTCCTTGGCATGCCCAAAATTATTACAACATAAAATATGACATCATAAGATGTCACAAGAGAACATATCAGAGCGAGACAATATACTGACGTGTTACCATAGCAGAGCAATAACTTTCAATTCCTTCTTCATCGATGATTCCGTAGGAGGCAGACAGTTTCTTGACAAGGCTCTGGGAAGTCAATTAAGTGATTTTATCTTCTCGGACCGAAGCGTCTTCAGGAGAAAGATCTTATTTGTTATCAATATTTGAAGACATTGGAATATATTGTGTTAAATAGTACAATATTCTTTAATCAACATAATATAAAATATAAGAAGTTGTACGCTGTGTTTGGTGAGATTCCACTAAAACATACAATATTTAATTTTGGATGTGCCAAAACATATGCAGCAGGAAAGAAAAGTATTGATGCTGTATTAAGATTCAATAATTGTGTTAATTTACTCTGGTGCGAATAAATATTTTAAGAAACATAAAAAAGAGTTCAATAATATGCCTTGTTCTGTACCGCACCCAGAGATACTATAAGTCATCAAAGCCACAACTTTATAGCCATGCTAACTTTTAATTAAGAAAAACTGACGCAAGGTTAAGAATGGATAGATTGAAATTCAGGAAGTTCTTTTAACAACAAAAAATCATTGATTATATACATCAAATTAAAGCTAAAATGGGAAAAGTAGACTTAAGTGGAAAGAGGAGCCAAAGGAAACAGGGAACTAATTGTATGGGCTAGAACAGGGGTGGTAAAATTAAAAAATGTAGGAGGGAGAGTGGAGATTGTCCAATTTGTAGATTGAAGGATAGTTATCAGCATGTGCTTTTGGAATACAAAAAACCAGAGAAATGAGGGATAAATTCAAGTTGAAATGGCGTAATTTACTGATAGATATAATACAGTGGAACTTCGATAACTAGAGCTGAAAGGGCAAGAAAAAAGTTCAAAATATCCAAAAATTCAAATTAAAAAAGTTATGTCTAAAATTGAAAGTTTAGCTATGTAGAGGTATATGTCCAGACTATGAAGTAAAGAAACTGTATAAAAGGTGGAATCAGAAACTGAAAAATTCAATGCCATAGCCGGGTTGAAACATTGCTTACACACGGCTTGTGTGTTTAAAAACCCAGCAGTAAGCTTGTTGGCATAAATAAACTGTACGTCATAAACCCATATTAATAAGGCTTTGACAAGGGACATGGGACTCAGAAGGTAGACGTTAAAACAGACATGTACCGTCAACTTGGGTGACTTTGGATGCTTTTTGCATTTCTTTTCATTTTATTTAAGTGTGTAAATGGGATCAGGTTTGTTCTATGTAGGGTAACATTTGTTATGGTCTTGGCAAATAATATGACATATTCTGACTTTTATATATAATGTATTTAAGGGTTTTTAAAAATATTAATAGTATCTAATGTTGCCCAGTATAGTGGGGTGACTTCGGATGCAAATATTCTTACAATACCTGACGATTGTCGTTCTAACATGTTGTTTTGGGCACTTATTTTAGTTTTAAAAAATATTTTCAGCTTCTGTTTTAATGTATAATAGTTTACAATAGTATAAACACAAAATATTCTATCTACCATACACTGAATTCAATAAGAATATAAAATAGATATGATTTGTTAGATAAAATTACACCAATAAATAAGTCAACATATTTTAAGTGAATAAAAACTTAAAAAGTTGGTGAAATAATACAGTAACATATCTGATACAGTTTAATACAGTACGTCATGTGGAAATACAAATTTTTCCCTTTTCTTCCTTCGTCGCCAGCAGCAATTTTATAATTTGATCTTTAGAGATGGTGTCCTCGTCAGAAACTTTGGGAAACACAAATCAACTTTTGCTGTTGTGTGGGCGCAAAAGCTTCACATCAACATCTTTGGCACCGACATTTGTTGCAATACCAACATACTCTTTTACAAGAGTCTTCTTTCCAACACTGTACTCAAAGCTAGCCACCAAAAATGAGTCCTCCTGTAATGTCAGAGTATTATCACTTTCATCTTCACTACTGTTATTGCTGCTGCAAGTTGAAACATTGCTCTGGTTTACTTCTCCCAGAACTGACTGCCTAGGTGCAGTTTTGAGCTTCTTCCTCCTAACAACATTGGCTTCTTGTAGCGAGTTTCCTTCAGGATTTCTTCAAAACTACTCTGCTATGAAGTCAAATCATTTGTTTCTTCTCTGTCTGGAAGTTTATCCAACACATGCAGTGGATCAAATGGAATGAGTCCAGTTGCTCGAAAACCACACTTAACATTAACTTTTCTGGCTTTGATTTTTTCCAGTGTCCATGTTAACAGGGATGGAAATGCATCCTTGGGTATTGGACCATGAGTGCTCTTCTTCCAGTGACTCAGTACTTCATGCCAAGCTATCTTCACAGGTCTGAAGAAACTGACATCCAAGGGCTGGAGAAGATGGGTGCTGTTTGGAGGCAACAAGATAAAGTGAATGTCAAAATTTTCACATTCATTTATCACTTTCACAGAAATATGGCTACTTAGGTTGTCTCCTTTGACCAGGCCTCTTCTTTAAATATGGTAATGCTATGGTCAAAAACCAATCCTCGAAAATAGCCATATCAAACCATCCACTTCCATTACGATTAAACCTTATCCCGGGTGGTTCGCCCTCTTTCCAAGTGTCCCAAAGATGTTCTGCTTTATAGAGGACATAAGGCGGAAGAAGATGTGCATCACCAGAAGCAGCCATCATAACAGAAATGCTAGTTTTTGAAAAATCTATAATGCATTCAGTGTGCTTTACACCTCTTCTTATGACTATGTTTCCTTCCAGTATCATCATTGAAATTAGTTTCATCATAGTTGACAATGTTAGAATTAGGCACAGTTTCTATAATTGGACTAATGTTGAAATATTCTTGCACTAATTCTTTGGACACTTCAGTGCGAGCTTTTTTACTTTCTTTGCTGGTAAGTAGAAGGAAGTATTGTATTCCACCCAAAAATTTGGTGTCGAGATTTCACCAGAAATATATGTTTTCAGACCCCCTGAATCCAAAAAAAGCATTTTTAGAAAAAGGTCTGTGTGTGTGTGTGTGTGTGTGTGTGTGTGTGTGTGTGTGTGTGTGTGCGCGTGCGGGCGCGGGCGCGGGTGGGGGCGTGCACGTCAGTCTGTGGACAGCATAACTCAAAAACGAAAAGTCGGTTGAAAACCAAAGTTGGTATTTAAGTTTAATGTCTTTCAAGGATGTTACACAAATATTTTGAAGAAAATTGCTTCACCCTAAACTACTCTTTACATAGAAAATATGTTCATACCTCTCTTTTTCACTTTCGTCTTTTTGAATCTCTTATTTCCATCCATTTCTCTCACTTTCTTTTCCCTAAGATCATTACTATTTTAGATAACCCATTCCATTCTAAAATTTAATTTTCTCTCTCAGCTTTCTTATGTTTCCTGGTTAATAATTTCCTACACTTCACTTATTCACTTTCTTCTTAGCTCTATGACACTTCCACTTCCTTTCCTCACTTAACCTGACATTAACCCTAAACTTTTATTTCCATCCCCTCTACTGCACCTTAACACAATTCACTTATTTCTGGGGGGTTATAAACTATTCCTAAGTAGAGTATGAGCTCCCTCAATATTATCTACATTACTCCCTCCATTTTATAGCTCCATTCTTTAATCAAACCCTTCCATTCACTTCTGTACTATAAATCCAAAACACCTGGGGCCCTTCCCTTAATAATCTTGTTGAACCCGAGAATATTAGAATACAGTAGACTTTGAGCGATAGTCAACTCTTTTAAAGCTTTAAGATCCTGTTCTCTTTGCACGCTTAACATATAAAAAATGAACAATGATGTTCCATTGCATGAAAGTTTTAAGTTTTCAGAAACTGACACAGATAACAAGGAATATCTCTGAAATGGTTCACTCCACAAAAAAATGTATTCGGACATAAATTGTGTGTTTTAGCGAGATCTGTACTTTTTGTACAGTAAGATTTTGTCTATCTGTTACGGTTTATGAGTTATTCAAAAGTCATCCAGAGTAAACAGAACTACATAGGCTATAGGCAGAAAGATCAAAATATACATTTCATTTGTCATAAAAATATCTTAAACATGTGGGATTTTAATCAAAATCATTAGAGCCATTTTCAAGAGAATCAAAATTTTCAAAAAATTTTCCATGTAAAGGCTAGTTTAGGGTGGGGCTATTTTCTTCAAAATCTTCATGTTGCATCCTTGAAAGACATTAAACTTAAATACCACTTTGGTTTTTAACCGACTTTTTGTTTTTGAGTTATGCTGTCCACAAACTGACACATGCATGCACCCACCCACCCACACACAAACACACACAGACCTTTTTCTAAAAATGCTTTTTTTTATTCAGGGGGTCTCAAAACATAATTTCCAGTGAAATCTCGACATCAAATTTTTGGGTGGAATACAATACTTCCTCTACTTACTTATCAGGAGAGAAAGTGAAAATGTGGCAGTTGTGTCAGATGTTAATGCTATGGAAAAGAAAAGTTTATAATCCTAAGTTTTTAATTTCAGGTTACTCCTTTATGAAGATAACCATCCCTTGGGGACAGTTCCAGTGGATATGGACAATCTCATTAATGCTGTTCTCTGGTTTCTGCAGCACACTGCAGATTAATTCACAAGTGTTCAAACATTGGCAGGAAATACAGGAAGCATATCTTAGCACAAGTTGTTCAAGAGCCTTTATATATAATGTATTAAATATGAAGCAGGGTGTGTTACACATATGGAAAACACAGTATAAGCCAGGTATTTTTATAATTTATAAGGAAAGATAATGAAACTTTGTGCCAAAACTAATTTTCTATAAACATGAGTATTGGTATTTTCGTTTAGAATAATGTATGTATACAAGCTACTGCAATAATATTAATATTGCTTATTTCATATTTGTTCCAGATGTATCTTTTCTTGTACCCTGTATACCTTCCTGAGGAAGAATTTCCTTTTCGTTTTAAAGGGCGTAGGCCACTATTTTGGATTGTTTTATTTTTTCACTATTTTTAACTTCAGCAATACTAATCCATATTTCTATTTAAAGGCATCTTTTAGATTTTTAATTTAGTTCCATTCAATTCAATTTTATTCACCGTTTGATTTTTATACAGCAATATTTGGCTTTGTCAAGGTACAATACAAACAGATTCTAAGTACAATAATCAGATTGAAAATAGTAATTAACACAGTATATCTTAAGTAATTGAAAAGAATTGGCAAGTAAGTAGAGTACACTACAAAAAAAAAAATTTTAAAAACTTATTTTAAGATATTCTTCCACTGAATAAAAACAACCCTGAGTTAGGAATTTGTTCACTTTTCTTTAAAAGCTGTTAGGATTTTTACTTCTTTTAAAGTGTGGGGAGTTTGCTAAATAATTAATTTGATGCCATTATAATATAAACCTTTTTACTTTCTCTGCTATGTATAGTATGTAGAGGAATGAGGTCCCCTGAATAAAAAAAAAAGGAATTTTTAGAAAAAGGTCTGTACGCGTGTTAGTGTGTGCATGTCTGTCAGTCTCTGGGCAGCATAACTCAAAAACAAAAAGTCGGTTAAAAACCAAAGTTAGTATTTAAGTTTAATGTCTTTTAAGGATGCAACATGAAGATTTTGATGATAATTCCTCCGCCTAAATTACCCTTTACGTAGAACATTTTTAGATAATTTTGATTTTCTTGAAAATGGCTCTTAACAATTATGATTAAAATATTATACATTTGAGATATTTTTATGGCAAATGTATTTTGTATTTTGAATTTTCTGGCTAGAGCCTATGTAGTCCTATTTACTCAGGATGACTGCATAACTATAAACTGTAAGAGAGAGACTAAATCTTGCTATACAAAAAATGTAGATTTTGCTAAAACACATAATTTGTGTGCTGATAAATCTTTTTGTAGAGTGAACCATTTCGGAGATATTCCTTGTTATTTGTGTGAGTTTTAGAAAACTCAAACTTTCATCAAATGGAAGATAGTGATTAATTTTTTTTATATGTTAACCATGCAAAGAGAACGGAATCTCGAAGCTTTAAAACATTTGACTATCGCTCAAATTCCCCTTGTACGTACAAGAAAATAAACAATAAGATAATTTCTGCAAATGTTGATCTCAACCAACACCAAGAAGATATAGGAATAAGTTTGTAAGAATGGTTAGTACAAGAGTAGAGAAAGTCACGTGAGTGCAAAACATCAGACTTTTTCATGTAGGGTTCTTTGATTATCTGTAATGTACAATCTAAATTTATTTCTTGTGTTATACTCATGAGTCTTTGAATTATTGTAATTGTTGTATTAGGTTTTTCTTTTGATATAATTGAAAGTATATAATAGTGGAACTACAAAATAACCAACAAAAGACAATTGGACACAAACAAAAACATAATATAAGTTAATACAAACCATGTAATAGAGCTATATGCTATGGGGCATGGTGTTAGATAAAATAAATAAAAAATTACTCACGAATATCAGCATTTGCGTTAAAACTGTTAAGTTGCTTATCCATTATTACATTCAACAGACCCCTTTTTAAACAGATATCTATCTTAAATGGAAACATTTCATGGTCCATAAACTACTGGGTTGGAAGATTTTACTTGCAGTGATGTGTAGCTGATTTGATTGGCCCTGTACTTATATGTCATTTGACGCAATTAGCTTTCTGCGCCTATATTTGATTTGAATAATGTTCGTGGAATGTTTCAGCATCACCTGATATCCTGACATTTGTTTATTTATTGTAATCACACACAGGCCCACTTTATATTACAATTTTATAGTAAACAACCCAATATTAAAATTTAACAGAATAATTAATACAAAGTGTAATAACATGACTTAACTAAGATAGCATTTATATTAATTTACGATATTGCTGTTATTACCATCTCATGTTACAGGAATATTGCTAAAAAGGTAGCTGAAAAACTGGGTAAGCTTTAATTCAAAGCATCTAATGGATGAATCGGAATCAGAATGGTAGAATTGGAACTGAAAAATTTGATGCCACAGTTGGAATTTGAACCACAGACCCTCTGCTTATCAGGCGGGTGCTCTAACCATTAAGCTACTGTGACAACCTGCCAGAATGACACTGAATTCTCCAACCAATTCGTATTTCTCTCAGTAAACCACAAAGGCAGTCTCACATCAGAGACAATTACCCCAATGTTGATTTACTATCGTAAGTACTTTATGTCCCGGGATTGAATAACCTTCAGATGTTAATTATTTATTTGTGCCAACAAACTTACTGTGCCCACACATGGTTTGTGTGTTTAAAAAATACCAACAGTAAGTTTGATGGCATAAATAAATAAATAATAATCTAATGGATGGTTGCAGAGTTTCTGCAAAAGAGATCAGATAGCTTTTAATGAATGTTTGCGAAGGCTTCCACGGCCGGTGTCCATTGTTTTTCTTGGCTCTTCCGGTGTAGGCCGCGTCATGTAGGCGTTGCTTGCCGACGTTTCGCAGGTCATGTGTCCTGCTTCCTCTTGGGCTATGTGCGAAGAAAATCAGCTGCACGTCCTAATTTATACTTTCCTCGCTCCGCCCACCAGCGTTGCTATTGGTGGTGGGAGGGCCAGTGACGTCATAGGTTAAAAGTGGGTGCCATATAGAGCTCAGGGTTCTTCCGTTGTCGCGGTTCAAATTATTTTTATGTTTTAAAATTTCTATACTCTCACGGATTGTTCTGTGAGAGTAGTTGTCAGAGATGGCTAAAACTTTTATTCCGTCGAAGTCGATGTGATGACGGGTGACAAATGCATGTTCTGTCAATGCAGATTTTTCTGGCTGGTTGAGTTTTAAACTTCGGATGTGTTCTTTTCTTCTGGTGGCTATGGATCTCCCCGTTTGTCCGATGTAAGATTTTCCGCAGTCACAACTTATGTTGTATACCCCAGCATTAAGGAGTATATCACTTTTGTCTTTAACATTTGGTAGGAATCCCTGAATCTTTTTTACGGCACTGTACCGGGTTGCAATGTTTGGTTTTCGTAAAGTTTTTGCTATTTTGTCGGTTACTCCTTTGATGTAGGGGAGACACGCCCACTTTTTATCCTTTTTATCTTCACATGTCTTTGGTTTCTTATTACGACGAATAAGGTCACGGATGACTTTAGAGGAGTAACCATTCGCTCTTAAAACTTCACAGATCCTGGAGTTTTCGTGTATTAAAAGGTTCGGTCACATATGCGAGAGGCACGACGAAATAGTGTGTTGGCCATAGCCCGTTTTGTAGATGGAGGATGGTGTGAGTTGGCATCTATATATCTGTCAGTGTGCGTCGGTTTCCGGTACACTGAACACTTGACTGTTTTTTCCTCGGGAAACCTTTCCACTAAGACGTCCAAGAAAGGAAGTTTGCCATCTTTCTCCAATTCCATTGTAAATTGAATATTAGGGTGTAGGCCATTAAGATGTTCCAGGAAGCTTGGAATGGTGTCTTTACCATGTGGCAACTACTCTCACAGAACAATCCGTGAGAGTATAGAAATTTTAAAACATAAAAATAATTTGAACAGCGACAACGGAAGAACCCTGAGCTCTATATGGCACCCACTTTTAACCTATGACGTCACTGGCCCTCCCACCACCAATAGCAACGCTGGTGGGCGGAGCGAGGAAAGTATAAATTAGGACGTGCGGCTGATTTTCTTCGCACATAGCCCAAGAGGAAACAGGACACATGACCTGCGAAACGTCGGCAAGCAACGCCTACATGACGCGGCCTACACCGGAAGAGCCAAGAAAAACAGCTTTTAATGAAGTTTGTAGTGAATCAAATGATATTAATATTGAAACCATTGCTGATTGGATTGCTGAACTATCTTCAATAGATGAAGCATACAAGCCTGAAAACATAGCCAATGGCAATGAGTGGGGCTATTCTTCTGTGTTTTACTGAATAAATCATTGTGTTTAAAAGGTGAGAAATATTTGGCAGGAAAATTGTCTAATTGACTGTTTTCTTAGGTGGTTTTATGTCAGGTGAAACAGAAAAGCTGCTAGTGATTGGTAAGACTGCTAAGCCAAGATGCTTAAAAAACATGGACCTTCAGAACCTGCCTGTTGATTGGAGATCCAATAAAAAGGCATGGATGATGTCACAGATTGTGGAAGAAAGATAAATGGTATTTGATGGTAAATGAAGAGACAAAACCAGCATGTTGCACTTTTTTTGAAAAGTGCAACATTTAGCCTACCTTTCCAATGTCTCTGACTCTTTGGTTCACTCCAAATACAAGTGTTGCTCTACTATTGGATCAATGCATTATTCAGAATGATAAGGTACATTTTTATAAACTTTAATGCAATCTTTGCTCACTAATATGGATTCCATGTCATCTGTCTCTGAGCTAGCTAAAACCATCTCAGTTTTGCATTAACTTGTGTAAGTCAAGCTATAAAGAAGTTGCTACCAGAAAGTGACAAAGTGTTTTGGAAAAGCAGGGTTTTCAATGCGTCAAGTCAGTAAAGAAAATAGGATGAGACAAGAATTATAAAACTACACCAAAGGTGCTTTCAATTGCAGTGCCATGGAATATGTCAACATAGACAGTGATGTGCAAATTGAAACAGACATAATGGATATGGATGCCTTAATTGAGAACTATATGCAAAGATTGAGAGCTAGAATTTGGGCTGAAAAATTCAATGCCACAGACCAACAGACCATCTGCTTCATACACAGCTGCTCTAACCACTGAGCTATTGTGGCAGCTTGCCAGTATGGCATTAAATTCCCCAACTGATTCATATTTTCCCGATAGACCACAAAGGGAATCTCATATCAGAGATACATACTCCAAGGACAAATTACAATTGTAAGTACTTTATGGCCTGGGTTTAAATAACCATTAGATGGTATTACCATGGTATTTCGATGGTTAGTGCAGCTGCACGTGAAGCAGATGGTCCGTGGTTCAAATCCTGGCTGTGGCATTAAATTTTTCAGTCCTGATTCTACCTCTCAAACATTTACCCTTACACGGCTTATGTGTTTAAAAAACACCAGCAGCAAGGTGGTTGGCACACAAAACTGCAACTACGTGTAAAGTAGGAAAGAAGAAGAGAAGGCAGAGGAAGATAAAGAGGAATATGGGCCTGAGTTGAAAGAAGAATGTAAGCTAAACACTTATCACTATGGTATCAAAAGTTTAAAGGAACTGCAGCAATTTGCCCTGTGGCAAAATGATTCAGGTATGTTTGGTGTTATTTCTTCATTGTTGTAGATAGACCGATTTTAAAATGTAGTTGAAAATTCTAAAAGAAAAGTAGCAATTTGAGTGACATTACAAGAAAAAAGGTATGTGTAAAAAAAGTTTCTATCTATGCTGGCCATGTAGTAAAAATTGTATAATTGTTTTTTGAAAACTCATCTACCCAAGCTAAGTAGAACACTGCTTCCACTTACTGTTGTGTAGGGGATATGTGGATAGCACCACAAGGTACCCAGCTGAGCAGAACATTACTTCCACTTACTGGTGTCTAGGGGATATGTGGATAGTGACCATAAGGTACCCAAGCTGAGCAGAACATTACTTCCACTTACTGTTGTGTAGGGGATATGTGGATAGCACCACAAGGTACCCAGCTGAGCAGAACATTACTTCCACTTACTGGTGTGTAGGGGATATGTGAATAGCGACCACAAGGTACCCAAGCTGAGCAGAACATTACTTCCACTTACTGGTGTGTAGGGGATATGTGAATAGCGACCATAAGGTACCCAAGCTGAGCAGAACATTACTTCCACTTACTGGTGTCTAGGGTATATGTGGATAGTGACCATAAGGTACCCAAGCTGAGCAGAACATTACTTCCACTTACTGTTGTGTAGGGGATATGTGGATAGCACCACAAGGTACCCAGCTGAGCAGAACATTACTTCCACTTACTGGTGTGTAGGGGATATGTGAATAGCGACCACAAGGTACCCAAGCTGAGCAGAACATTACTTCCACTTACTGGTGTCTAGGGGATATGTGGATAGCACCACAAGGTACCCAAGCTGAGCAGAACATTACTTCCACTTACTGGTGTCTAGGGGATATGTGGATAGCACCACAAGGTACCCAAGCTGAGCAGAACATTACTACCACTTCCTGGTGTCTAGGGGATATGTGGATAGTGACCACAAGGTACCCAAGCTGAGCAGAACATTACTACCACTTCCTGGTGTCTAGGGGATATGTGGATAGTGACCACAAGGTACCCAAGCTGAGCAGAACATTACTTCCACTTACTGGTGTCTAGGGGATATGTGAATAGCACCACAAGGTACCCAAGCTGAGCAGAACATTACTTCCACTTACTGGTGTGTAGGGGATATGTGAATAGCGACCATAAGGTACCCAAGCTGAGCAGAACATTACTTCCACTTACTGGTGTCTAGGGTATATGTGGATAGTGACCATAAGGTACCCAAGCTGAGCAGAACATTACTTCCACTTACTGTTGTGTAGGGGATATGTGGATAGCACCACAAGGTACCCAGCTGAGCAGAACATTACTTCCACTTACTGGTGTGTAGGGGATATGTGAATAGCGACCACAAGGTACCCAAGCTGAGCAGAACATTACTTCCACTTACTGGTGTCTAGGGGATATGTGGATAGCACCACAAGGTACCCAAGCTGAGCAGAACATTACTTCCACTTACTGGTGTCTAGGGGATATGTGGATAGCACCACAAGGTACCCAAGCTGAGCAGAACATTACTACCACTTCCTGGTGTCTAGGGGATATGTGGATAGTGACCACAAGGTACCCAAGCTGAGCAGAACATTACTACCACTTCCTGGTGTCTAGGGGATATGTGGATAGTGACCACAAGGTACCCAAGCTGAGCAGAACATTACTTCCACTTACTGGTGTCTAGGGGATATGTGAATAGCACCACAAGGTACCCAAGCTGAGCAGAACATTACTTCCACTTACTGGTGTATAGGTGATATGTGAATAGCAACCACAAGGTACCCAAGCTGAGCAGAACATTACTTCCACTTACTGGTGTCTAGGGGATATGTGGATAGCACCACAAGGTACCCAAGCTGAGCAGAACATTACTTCCACTTACTGCTGTCTAGGGGATATGTGGATAGCACCATAAGGTACCCAAGCTGAGCAGAACATTACTTCCACTTACTGGTGTCTAGGGGATATGTGGATAGCACCACAAGGTACCCAAGCTGAGCAGAACATTACTTCCACTTACTGGTGTCTAGGGGATATGTGGATAGCACCACAAGGTACCCAAGCTGAGCAGAACATTACTACCACTTCCTGGTGTCTAGGGGATATGTGGATAGTGACCACAAGGTACCCAAGCTGAGCAGAACATTACTTCCACTTACTGGTGTCTAGGGGATATGTGAATAGCACCACAAGGTACCCAAGCTGAGCAGAACATTACTTCCACTTACTGGTGTCTAGGGGATATGTGGATAGTACCACAAGGTACCCAGCTGAGCAGAACATTACTTCCACTTACTGGTGTCTAAGGGATATGTGGTTGGCACCACAAGGTACGCAAGCTGAGCAGAACATTACTTCCACTTACTGGTGTTTTGTTTCTCGCTATAGCTTTTCTATCTGACCTTGTGACCTTACCTTGGTCATCTCTTGTTCTCTTCTGACCCCGATGCTATTAGGGTTCCCGAGGGCTAGGGAGTCTTTCTATTTCTCGAATTTCTCTATAACCTCTTAACTTCTAACATGCTGACCCGTCATGGCATGTAATATGTCTTCTGATTGGTAATCAGAGGATATGGTCAGTGAATTTATTTTGATAACTATCCCGGTAAGGTCAGCGAGACCCATAAACCGACAGGAGTGGTCCTCCAGACATTCTGGGGGTTGTAAGAGAGCAATATAACTGCCAAAACATAAAAATATTGTTTTTTCTAAAAGTGGGTACTATTACTGCTAAGTCTCGTCAATATTTATGAAATATTGGAGAGCAAGAGGATTGATGGATCGCCT
Organism: Tenodera sinensis; assembly: GCA_030765045.1. NCBI lineage: Eukaryota > Metazoa > Arthropoda > Insecta > Mantodea > Mantidae > Tenodera > Tenodera sinensis. The sequence continues at coordinate 136,661,577 of CM060968.1, forward strand.
CCGTTGCACAGTTGGTAGCGTGCTTGCTTCCGGCGCGGAGGATCCGGGTTTGATCCCCAGTACCAGCATGGGGATTTTGTCTCCTCTGGGAGGGGTGACAATTGAGGAGCTACTTGATGCTCCCAGGTCGTGAAGACTGCATAACTGGCCGGGAGGGATTGGGATGCTGACCATGTACCACCCTCCAGTACTGCACCTCATCAATGACACCTGTAGTGGGCCGAGGTGCGTGATGCAGCAGCTGGGTGGTAAGGCTTGGATCTTCATGGGCTGTAGTGCCGGGACTTAGTGTTAATTTTTTTAAGAGGATTGATGATTTCACTGTCAGTAATCCAGCATTAGCCGCCAACAACAACAACATTTTCTTTATATGTGGCCTCATGGTTTATAGGCTAACATATAAATCATCTGAAATATGCAAGTCTATTCCTTGATGTAGATTTTACTATTTTTGTGGTAGAAAATGCTGATCCACACAAGTATGCCATTAAAACTGGCAACAAAATGTTCATGGCCCTTTTTGCACTTGTAGGATAATGACATTGTGCATAAATCCATTACAAATGTATGCAGTAAACAAAATCAGACAGCACTCATTTTTATTTTCTGTACTAGTAAGTAGAGGAAGTATTGTATTCCACCCAAAAATTTGATGTTGAGGTTTCACCAGAAATATATGTTTTGAGGCCCCCTGAATCCAAAAAAAGAAAGCATTTTAGAAAAAGATCTGTGTGTCTGTGTGTGGACAGCATAGCTCAAAAATGAAAAGCCGGTTAAAAACCAAAGTTGGTATTTAAGTTTATCTTTCAAGGGTGCGACACGAAGATTTTGAAGAAAATTGCTTCATCTGAAACTACCCTTTCATGGAACATTTTTATTTTCTTGAAAATGGCTCTAATGATTTTGATTAAAATGCTATATGCTTGAGATATTTTTATGACAAATGATATGTGTATCTTGAATTTTCTGGCTATAGCCCATGAGGTCTTATTTACTTCGGATGACTTGCATAACTGGTAAACTGTAAGAGATAGACCAAATCTTACTATATAAAAAATGTAGATCTCTGCTTAGGAAGTCATCTCTACAGAATAGGTATCTCAGCCTCACCAATATGTGTCCTGTGTAACGATCCAGCAGAAATGAACGAAGACCACTTGAAGACCTGTGAGGCATTAAGATCAGAAGGAACTACAGTTCAAAAGTATTGGAAAGCACGAATGCTAATGGCTTCATTGCCAGATGCAAGGCACTAGAAAACAACAACAACAAAAAAATGTAGATCTTGCTAAAACATATAATTCATGGCTAAATAAACTTTTTTGCAGAGTGAACCATTTCGGAGATATGCCTTGTTATTTGTGTCGTTTCTGAAAATAAACTTTTGGCAAATGCAACATCGTTAATTTTTTTTATATGTTAATCATGCAAAGAGAATGGAATCTCAAAGCTTTAAAAGATTTGACTATCGCTCAAAGCCTACTGTATTTTCATATTCCCCTTGTAGCTACAAAGACATAAGCAATAAGGTAATTTCTGCACATGTTTATCTCAACTAACAGGAAGAGGATATAGGAATAAGAGTTTGTAAGAATGGTTAGTACAAGAGTAGAGAAAGTCATGTGAGTGCAACACACATTTTTTCAGAGGCCTTACCATAATTTAAACTGTTTACAAAAGTATGCAATAAACAAAATCAAACAGCACTCATTTGTTCATAGACCTAACCACAATTTAAGTTCAACATATTCTAAGTCTTACGTAGGCAGTGCTTCCTCTTCATATTGGAGTTGTCTTCTAGATTTACTTCTATTCTGTAGCTCATATCATCTGTTTTTAGAGAGCAACAGTAATCAGCCACCATCCCTTCATCCCACCCGCCTTGATAACGTGATTCTACTTCTTTCATGTCTTAATGAGACCTTTCTCGATGTTCTTTAAAATCTCCAAGATTGTCAGGCAAGAAGTTAAGATGACTGAAGAAAATGGATTTTAAGGCTCATATTGCATACTAAATTTTTCAGAGCTATCAACATATTTTTCACCATGCTTTGATATCTGGATGTGTTCTATTCCCTACGAAATTGTCAACCACATTTTTAAATCCTGTCCAAGCCAGTTGTTCTTCTTGTGTTAGTGCATTTTCAAATACTTCATCTTTCATCAAACTTCTAATGTTCAACCCCACAAATATTCCTTCTTTAAGACAGAGTGGAAAATTTGAAACTTATGTACTGTAACTGTTTAGTAGTTACTGTAGTTGTTGGGGAGATCACATGTTGAGATGTCACGTTCGTAACTAATTTTTGTAGTTACCTGCTCAGCAGCTAACGTCGTCTGAAAGTTCCACATAGAGATGGTCGTTTATCCACAGCGAACTGTAGCTTACCTTGACTTTGATGTTCTCTCACAAGATGATCTCCTTGTTGTTACCAGAATAAACGAGTAACAGTTGCAGTGTCCTGGCTCTTATTCTCAGAGATGCGTGGGAGTGCTGAAGAATGACCAAATAATTATTGTATTTCCAATTGTGCTTTACTGTCTGAACTTGTTGGATATTCCATACGAGGTATACCAACTTCAAATAGTGAAATATTCACTTTATCACATTGTACTATTAATTGAATATATTCCATGGACGCTTTCCATGCACATATTCATTATTGATAAGCATATATTAATTGGATATACACGTTGATGTATTAGGTATTTCATAATAGCATTTCTGAGATGTCCATCACCTATTTCCCATTCGAGACAGTAGACAAAGACATCGCTAACATATAGCATACCAACGCTTTGGGGAAAAATTCAAACTGTAACGTTTAAAAAGCTAACCTCGAACTCCACCATTTCTTTCATTTCTCCTTTTGTAGTATCTATTTAATTTATTTACATTATCATTATAAATCAGGCTCTTCGCCTAATCACTGGAGCAGTTAAATCCACACCTATTGATGCCATGCTTGCCTTAACACGGACCCCATCAATAACAACAAAAATAGAAGAACAAGCATTGCTCCAACACGAGAAAATGTTACGACTGCCAAACTCTAAATGGACAGAAGAGAACCTCCCCCCTTCAATCCTTAAAACTCATAATAGTTTCCTAGAAAAGGTAACACAGATTAAATCCAAATTGAACATTCCTAACACCAGAGAAAATCTACTTATAAGGGAAAATCCATTGGAATTATTGCAACCTACCTTCAATTTGGAATTAATAGAGAAAATAAGTAAATCAGACACACCAAAAGAAATACAAAAACTTCTAGCTCTGGAAACAATCAATACTAGGTATCCCACAGAAGAATGGCTGCACATATATACTGATGGATCCTCCAAGGAAAACCTTACTGGAGCTGGAGTTACGTGTTCACATTTTTCCTTTTATCATTCTGTTGGCAGAGACACAACAAATTATGATGGAGAAATAGAGGCTATATACATTGCTCTCCGACAATTATTAAATCTTCCCTTAAATAAATTTAACAAGGCAGTAATTCTTTCGGATTCTAAAGCTGCAATTCAGGGAATATGTTCAAATACTACAAAGAAGTCAACAAAAATTAGAGAATGCTACAAAATGTTAACACAATTCCAAAAAGTTAATAAGACTGTTCATCTCCAATGGATTCCAGCACACTGTGGAGTCATGGGGAATGAAGCTGCAGACTCACTTGCAAAGAAAGGCACAACGATAAAACAGAAGTCTAAATTCAATTTCTCATATTCCTCAATAAAACGCTTGATCGTTAAAAAATTTTCTCATTCATACCTACAAGAAATAGAAACAAATGCCAAAGATAAAAAATGGATTACACTACTTTCCAATCCAGATATAATCCCCCAGAGACCAAGGAAAACAGCTGTTGCAGCCTTCCGACTATTGACAAATCACGACTGCTTAGCAAGTCATCTCTACAGAATAGGTATCTCAGCCTCACCAATATGTGTCCTGTGTAACGATCCAGCAGAAATGAATGAAGACCACTTGAAGACCTGTGAAGCATTAAGATCAGAAGAAACTACAGTTCAAAAGTATTGGAAAGCACGAATGCTAATGGCTTCATTGCCAAATGCAAGGCACTAGAAAACAACAACAACATTATTATTTATTTACCATTTTTAATTGACTACAATTGTTATTTTTATTAATGTTTCATTCACTTTAGCATAAATTGTGTCTTATGAAGAATTATGACTACCTGAGTCAAATGGTGATCTCTAGACACCATCGTCGTCAAATGAATTTCTATCAAATAAATTTGTGCATCAGTACTTAAAACAATTACCATCTTTAGGCAATGCTTTAATGTACTGTTTCATGATTCCCAGTTTAATAAGAAGAGGCAGCAGGATGATTTTCTCTCGTTTCACCAGAGATTGTATTAACACATTTTTCTTCCCAGGAATCATTGTTGTTCTGGTAGGCCATTCACTTCTAATCCAATGCAAGTCATAGCAGCATTCGTATTACTTTCAGGTTTTCACATACAATCCACTGGTGGTTTCAATAGTTTAATGCTTTCAGCAGCATCTCTATATTGTCATAGGTTTCTTTGAAGTGCACAGAATATGCTAGTGGCACTGAGCCATACTTATTTCCAATGGGTAGAAGTATGGCTTTGAGCCTTTTTTTTTATTAGAATCTATAAATAGCCTCCATTCATTCATGTTGTATGTAGCACCATATCTTAATAACTCACCTTCAATGTTCTAACAATAAGCAAGAGACCTTCTGTGGTGAAATCTCATAAAATTCTGATTCTCTCAATGGAAACCAGTAGGATGTTGTGCCTGGGGTAAGCAAATGTTTTTCCTTCAATCAAGACCCCAAAACTTGAGCTGCTTCTTTCGAGAGACCCATATCTCTTACCAAGTCATTCAGTTCTTCTTATGTAAACTGCTCTGGTGGTTCTTTTGTGGCTGTGGAGTCATAATCATGATCCGAAGTAGTAGTGGGCAGTTTAGGCACAGGAATGCAAGGATCATGTGTTATGGGTCTTATGTCTTATGGTTTGGATAAACAATTCCTTTCACACTATTCTTGTTATGCTTACAAACTTTTACCATACAAAAGTAGCAATCATCTACATGGCTTTCTTGTTCCCTTAATACCATAGGAATCCTGAATGATAAAGATTTCTTGAGTAGGCATAGGCTTTCAAGGCCGGTGTTCGAAATTCTAAAAGAGTTTTCTGGGCTGATTTGCCGTGGTCTGCTGGAGTAACTTGGTCCAGACGTTTCGTCCACTACTGCAGTGGACATCATCGGTGGCGTGGTCAAAATCTTCTTGGTGAAGGTACTGTTGCGTCTGAGGCGTTGACTGTCTGGGATGCGGAATTTATACACGGAGGGGTCTTCTCTGATTGCCTCGGGGCTCGCTGAGGCAGTGCGGTTGGTGGGAGAGGGCTAGCTGCATCCCCCCCCCAAGCCAATCAGAGAAGACCCCTCCGTGTATAAATTCCGCATCCCAGACAGTCAACGCCTCAGACGCAACAGTACCTTCACCAAGAAGACTTCGACCACACCACCGATGATGTCCACCGCAGTAGTGGGCGAAACGTCTGGACCAAGTTACTCCAGCAGACCACGGCAAATCAGCCCGGAAAACTCTTTTAGAATAAAGATTTCTGTTTGCCTTGTGTCCATTTCCTCAAACCTGCAATGCATGTATAACAAACAGTATGTGGCACAAAAGTTTTCTGTTGGTCTCCTAACTTTATACAAATAACATAATATGCTTTTTTCACAAATGAGGTTATGTTCTCTCTCCATCTTTTGAGAGTCAAGAGCCGTAAATCTAACAAAACACATTAGGGTCATTTAAATAGCATCTTCTTGATGAAGTCGCCATTATTAGGCTGATCTGAAATAACCTGGTAACTTCGACACACCACCTGAATGATGGTAGCTCCGCGTTGCAACAATTTTGGACTTAAATGGGATATCATTAGCTTTCCTCTCTCATAAAGCTCAGCAATATTTCAACTATACACTGTGGCAACTGGAATTGAAGCAGTTGAAACCTTTATCATTCATTTCTATGAACTTTGATGTCTCTGAGGCTTCAGCCGGCAAGCTTCCTAAATGAATGTAGACAGAAATCACTTTGTTGACCATATAATGCAATAAGTGAGTAGTCACAAAACAGACCCTCACAGGACTCTCCATATATCCATAGATATTATAGTTCTCAAAATAAAAAAAAGTTTGAGACTAATTGATATGTCTCTGGGCTCAAATGACCTCGTCGATAGGTCGTTGAACCCCACACAATCACTCGATATCTGTCATGAAAATTTAGGCAACATTGGTAGCGATAACCAGTATTGCCAAATTGGGTTTACAGTCCTGTATATTCAATATCATCTATCTCATATTATGCAGGGGCATTCAGAATTATCCAAGTTAATAAAGGGGAGTGCAAAATATGAAAATTCAAGAACTGCTCTTACAGAAAAGTATTAACAGTTAAAATACTCATTTTTGTCTTTCTTGATTTACATTATTTTAATGTTCTCTTCAGCCTTTTATAATTCAAATTATGAGTTAAAGAAGTCCTGCATTTAAAAGAGAGGCTTAATTTTCCACAGCGCTGTGCACCTCTTGTGTTGTCAAACTTGTGCCTTATTCGTCACATGGGTCATGTAAATCCTGCTGCAGCTTTGAAATTTGATTCAACTCTCTAGCAGTGTTTTGTTTATTGTTAGGAGTTAAGAAATCGGTTTTCTTTTCACTATTTTCCATTATATAATGACTAATAAAAGGTGAAACAGAAGTTAGTAGCAGTGTTACTATTTGTTACATTAAAGTTTATTCAGAATTCATATTACATATTTGGAAGACAATGACAACAATATGAAGCATTTAGTAATACAAGTACATCCTTTGTTTATATCTGATTTGGATTAAATATTTTCATTCTAGAATGTGCCATAAGTCACTTGCATTTTTGCGTTCCTAAATAACTTTTTATGGAATTCCAGATTTTCATAAGCTCATAATAATTACTGAAAATTACCAGTATGTCTTGAAAGGGTTCATAAAAGGCTAGTTTGTTAAACACAAAATCATAAACAGTAGGAATCTGTAAGATAAAGGTTGCATCTGTAGAGCAGACTGCAGTAGAGGTAATTTTCTCAATAGATCCAAAATGGTAAAATTTTCTGCTCTCATAATGCTGGAATGAAAAGTGACACCATAAATGTTGATAAATGTGGAGTAGATTATTGGTACTTAACACTTTGTCATATGAATCAACCTTTCATAAACACTTCTGCTGCACAGACCTGTTTAAATTAGATCATATTTCACTGTCTCATCAGCTGAGCATATGAAAAAGTGTTCTCATAGCAATCCTGATTAAAAACTGGTGTATCTCTTTTTTTCCCAAGTTTAATGTCCTTTAACCTGGTGAACAATGAATGAATGAAATGGGTGAAATGATGCTCACAAAAGAATTAGTGCAAGTTGCAATCGCAATTACCAAGTTGTGGTTTGTATGTAGAGTTCTACATGTACATTACAAATATGCACACATTATTTGCCATTGACAGTTACACTACACTGCGCATGTTCAGCCATCGAGTTAAAAAAATGGGTTGTTGGTAGCTCTTGGCAAAAGATTATGAGGATGAACATGTCCACAGAGTATAAAGCACCGAAACAGTTTTTTTATCACAGCAGGAGTATTTCATGAATGTCTTTATTAAGCAGTCTTCCGAGCCACACTACTTTTGAGCATCAAAAATACGTTCAGAAGGTGTTTAAACCTCTGGTCTGAAGTCATACCCAGCTACAGTTCTAAGGTACCGAACAAAGTCTGCGAAGACTGAAGAGCAGAATTGATTATATAGAATACATGTCAGCAATAAAATTGAATTCGTCAAGGATGGTGTGAATCGATAGTTATTTAGGATACTGCAATCTTTAATCTGACCGCACCTGTAGCGCAGTTGGTAGCGTGCTTGCTTTTGGTGCAGAGGACCCGGGTTCGATCCCCGGTACCAGCATGGGGATTTTATCCCCTCTAGCACAGGGTTCACTCAGCCTCATTAGGTCCCAGGGGGACCAATTGAGGAACTACTTGATGGAGAAGTAGCAGCCTCAGGTCGAGAAGGCCGTATAACTGGCTGGGAGGGCTCGGGGTGCTAACCACGTCCCACCCACCAATGATGCCTGTAGTGGGCAGAGGCAGGGGATGCAGCGACTGGGTGGCAAGCCTTGGCCCTTCATGGGCTGTTGCGCTAGGGGTTTAGAGCTTTAATCTGCTTCAGCACCACCTTGAACTGTTGGAAGAATAGCACATTATAGTCTGTGAGGAATAAGTTGAGACTGCTACCTGCTCTACGAAACGGCAGCAGCTGTCAACCACTCGTCAAATAACAATAGCTATGGCCACAAGGAAGGGTCTCGCTCGTGCCAGTTTTAACACTTGAGGTGTCAGTGTCGGCCACGTATTGCCTAGTTTTTCGGTGAATTCAGTGCTCTGGTTTAATGTTATTAGAAATTGTTTCCTTGCGATATTTGAACATTCCTTGTGAAGTGTAGTGTTATTTCGTTTTATTACAACATAACGACTGCATTTAGTAGAAGGGTAGTGTAAGTGAAAACATTATTGCTTAGTACATTCTAGTTTATGTTGCAAAATGCTGAGCTCAGAAATGTTTAACTTTATTCTGTATTTAACAATATTTGTTTTTGTGTTAACCATTGTTCAAACTGGTATCAGAAAGAGAGGAAAGCCATTGCAGTCGCAAGGTAGGGAAATAGTACTCAATGTTCATAGGTTTTTTGAAGATGAATTTGACGCACTTAAAAATGGTCAGCCTACAATATCTGTCGAAGATGTTGTTGGATGAACAGCTGCTGCAACTGGAGTATCTTGTGCAAGTGTTTATTGGATATTAAATGAGAAGGTAAACGCAGACAATTCAGGGATAAAAATCCGAACCCCAGGTAAGAAAAGGCCCAATAGTATCTCGACAAAGACAACCATCGTTTCCTTTACTGCATCGGCCATCAAAAGAATAATTTACTCCTTATATAAGACAAGCTTTGTTACCAGTTTGATTGATAACCACAGAGCTTTAAAAGAGGCTAATTTAGTTGAAGGTAGCATATGGGTAGTGCGACAAATATTGAAGTCCCTTAAATTTTGGTATGCCAAAAACGGTGTAGGACGTAAATTTTTAATGGAAAAGCCTGATATTGTAGCAAAGCGGTTTCATTACTTAAGACGATTGCAGGAAATGAGAGCAAGTGGTCGACCAATCGTTTATCTAGATCAGGGGAAGACAGGTATCGCTGCTGTGATGTCAGCTGTCTCAGCTCACATGCCCGCAACGACAGCCAGTTACACCTGTGACGTCACAGTGTGGAAGAGGAAAAGCGTGCGCGACATCAGAATTTTAATGCTGTCTGTTTCAATTACGGAATAGTCACAGATTATAAATAATTACATTTCGGCTTTATGCCATATATATATGAATTCTTGTTTATGTGAACAGTCATGTTATAATGCAAATAGAACAGAAATTATAACTATTTTGCCTGAGCTAGAGGAGAGCTATACAGAACAGTTAGGTGGACATTTTCTGACATTTGCCGTTTCGCTTTTCTTTAACTAGTTTGTCAATGTTAGGACGGAATGTACGGCACATTTGTAACCGAAGACTGCATGTTAGATTGTGATCTGACAGTAAGCTTCAGGATTTTGACGTACAAAGGTTCATAACAGAAACGAACTGTTCGCACGCACACATACGTAGAACCAAACATACATAATATCTGTGCAACAAGGGCATACAACCTCAGAAATCTGGTTTGAGAAACATTCTTATAAAAATCAGCCAAGTCTTCCTTGTGTTTATACTTGTCCTTTAGCAAATCGTCGCACTGTAAATTTATCAATTCAATTTGCTAGCTGCTAGAAACATTGTTAACATCCAATGAATACGGGGTCGCAAAGATCTGAAACGTAGTTGACAATGTTTCTACATCTTGAAGTATTGAACAGATTGTAATTTTGCAAGTGTATTAAAAAAAAGTTTCGTGCAAGTAGCGCCGCTGATCTATGCAGCACAGCAATACACCGCTCTCGCCTGACGTCACACGAACGTACAAGCTGGCTCTTCGTTTAAATACGTCACACGACCCTAAGTTGTCTTCCCCTGATCTAGATGAAACTTGGCTGAATGTGAACCACACTACAGGTAAAATATGGTTGTGTGATACACCTGATGGTGAAATTGACACACCTATGATTGTCCCCCTAGGTAAAGGACAGAGATTTATTATAATACATGCGAGGACTTCTGAAGGGTTTATTCCAAATGCTTTGCTCCACTTTCGGTCTAAGTCAACCAAAGACTATCACGAAGAAATGGACAGTGTTGTTTTCAGGGACTGGTTTGCAGAAAAGCTCCTCCCTAACATCCCTCAAAACAGTGTTATCATTATGGATAATGCACCATATCATTCAGTGGAACTAAATAAGGCCCCCGTGTCATCCAGTTTAAAGAGTGAAATGCAAGCCTGGTTACGAGACAATATAGAATATGATCCCAGATCAATGAAAGTAGTATTATATGACATTATTAAGCTGATGAAAGACAGGTTTAGAAAATATGAAGTTGACACTATGGTGGAGTTAGCGGGGCATACAGTAATTCGTCTTCCTCCCTACCATTGCAATTTCAATGCAATCAAGTTAATCTGGGCCCAAGTAAAGAAAGATGTTGCGAAACATAATATAACATTCAAATCCTGTGACATAATAACTCTCCTTGAAAATGTACTATCAAAGGTGACTTCAGAAAATTGGAAAAAAGCGTGTGAAAGTGTGGAAAAGGAGGAACATTTTTATTGGGAGAAAGATGGATTAATTGACGAGGTCATCGACAGATTTGTAATCAGCCTGGAAGGCACTGACTCCAAGGATGAGGTATGTGCTAAGCACTCCGGGGAGGAACAGGCCGCCAATGACAGTCCCATGGATGTTTTGGAAGGAGTGGCAGTGATACCATCAACCCCCTAATGATGGCCGTGCGAGTGAGAGGGTAAGTGTATGTTCTGTCTTTGTGTAAAATTCTGCCTCAACTTGTTCCTCACAAACTATATAAGTAGCTGAATGAAAGATGTGCACCCAGGAGGGATAATCCGACCATATACACCAGGCATGGGCAAAATCAGCTCAACTGGAACACTTCCCCGAAACATGTTTTTACCTCACTCCACCTGCCATCCCTTCCCCGCACTGCTGTTTAGATTCAGACACCCCTCATTCATGGTGATTATAGCTGTTTCATGAAAAGTGGTAGATATGTCAATTTCACTTAGCAAATATAAAGTGTTACAATATCAAATGCAATTTTGATCCGAAGCATAAATCAAACTTTGGTGATCTTACAGATATTTATTTATAATTTCAAAATGTACATTTTGAAGACTCATTTGTAAACATATAAAAGGGACGATATGATTCCACTGTTTAATGGTTTAGTTTCTTATTAGTTTATTTAATATAAACATGTATTTCGTGTTTCAAAGTTTGAACATTATATTAAGTTTAAAACCAAAGAATTTATTATATTTAAATAGTTTTAAAATATTTTTAAGACTAAATGGCAATGTAACTTTACTGCTTTATTTATTATGAAAGAGAAATAATTTAGTATGTTAATCATAAGGCAGTGTAAGGATATTACGTGTATAAGATAAGGCAGGTTATAAAGTTGAAGATTATGTAATTTGCTTAACCACAGTAGGTAACTGTAATAATTATTGTATGTTTAATATAAACAAAATAGTTAATAACAGCTTTTGAAGTTATTACTAACGTGCAAGTGGAACGAACCCACCACTGCACGTGTTGTATCCAAACAGTCTTTTGTCACTCAGCAAGAGAATGTGGGGTGGGTAAGGCAAGTTCAATCGCTACCTCTCCTCTTGTGCCCATGCCTGGTATACACCATGTTTTGAGGTCAGATAGCATCAATATGAGTATCATATTTTGAACTGATGGAAGAATTTGGAACTAATTATTTTTGGGGACATAATTTGCAAAGGCATTGCTCTTACTGTCATTTTGACCATAGACCACTGCAAATATCTACATTAGCTAGAGAGAAACTGTTTATGATGACTAAAGTTACTATAGGTTGCGCGTTCGTTCTTGACGAATGACCTTGAGCAGAAATCCAATGAGTGAGCCTACCCTTAATAAACAGGTCAGCAAATGTTTATGCTACGATAACAGACACCTCTGTTTTCCTCTGTCGCGTTTGTGTATACAGTCGACTGCAGAAGTTTTGTGCGGTACGGATGTATGTATGCATGCAACGAAAATAGCAATTCAGACGAGGGAGAGATGTCAGGAATAGAATAAATGCAAGAAAGTTAAGTGGAAACAGTTATAGAGGTATAGTGTATAATACGTGTGGCTGATATTACTGCAAGTGTCATAAATTGATTTGTAGTGTTGTACTACTTCAGCTCAGAAGCATGCGCGTCATCTCACTGCAGACTGTACCTCCTCTCTCTCGTTCCCGCAAAAGCTGAGTAGAGACTCGCATTCAACCTTTCATATAAAATTTTCATTCGTCAAGAAGTAACGCGCGACCTATACAGTCATGATACCATGTTAGGTATGGTCCATTGTGAGAGGAATATGAAATCTTCATAGCTTACAGTGTTATAGATGATGGCACTTAGTTTATACGTCTGTTATCAACACCTCAAACCGTATTGGCAGTTGCAATTGCAACTTGCACCAACTCCCTGTCAGACGAGTCTGGGGTCCTAAGGGTTAACTGACTAGGTCTTCTCAGAGTAAAGGAGAAAAAATTTATCCAAGTAACTCACCCTAACCGACATTTGAATGTGAGGCACACATACTACCACACCAGAGAGGTGGGCAAAATAGGTTTATAGAGCAGTACTGTTAATACAGTGATAAATATCACTAAATTTTAAGAAATATATAGCCCATTATTATTTATTTATGCCAACAAACTTACTGTTGGTGTTTTTAAACACACAAGCCATGTGTGGGCAAAGTTTAAGAGGTAGAACTGTGATTGAATTTTTAAGTTCCAGTTCTACCTCTCAAATATATAGGCCAATTGTTACAAAAATGCTGCTTAATCTACGCCATTATTTAAATGTGAAAAAGCTGAATGCAATGTCGTATTAGATTTTGTAATGTGTGCTTTTCTCTTATCTCCCCCGCCATTATTACGCAAATGTGTGTAGTTTAAAAGTGTCTTTTGAGATTAGGGGAATCACTGCAAAGAAACACTTTACAGTATCAGATCTTTTTAATTTGATGAAAGACTAACTCTATGTTAACGTTATTTGCCAAAGTGATTGAATTAATTAAAAGATAAAAGCATTCAACATGTTCAAAAATATCTTGTACATGATTATAAAGAAACTAAGGAGACATAAAAGGCTATTATTTCAAACTTGTTTCGACTAATATTAAAGCTAGAGATTTCTTCTGGGTTTAAAAGCCATGGTATTTTCCTACAACTTACCACCAGTCAATATCCATTATTAACAAACTTTAATCTTCTTCCTTCCTTTATAAACCTTCTTTGAAAGAAATCTGACATGCAACAATCTCCATATTAACTTCTGCTCTTTCTATGGCATTTAGGCTTTCATTGAAATCTATGTTAAGTACAAGTTGTGATAGTGCAAAATGGGGAAACATAATTCTATTTCTGAGCAAGTACAATCAAATATGTTATTATAACAATACCAGAAACTTTGCACTTAACCTGTGAGTGAGTGAGTGAGTTTGCCTCTGGTGGCAGGCAGGGAACAAGAGAAAAGAGGCAGAGTGCAATGCAATGTAACAGTATCAAGCTAATGTACAGGTATTTATAACAAGATCTTAACAATGAATCGCTTTTGACAGCACCAGAAACTTTATACACAGGTAATATATGGATTATAGGTTAAAATACTACAATATTCTTGACATTTATTCCCTTTTTGTGTCACTTTTTTACACTCACCTTCACTTAAATTGTTTAAAAAACAGGAAACTTTTTCAAGACCATTCGGTCCCAGCATCAACCGTTGGGTCACTGACGCTATCTTCTTGTTCCTCTTCCCTGCTACTATAGTCCTGCTGCCATCTGGTGTTAGGGGTGCAGAGCTTTAACTTTCATTTAAAGCTGGGATTTCGAAGCTAATCACTTTATTGTTGTTTTTGATTATGTAAATTTTTTCCCAAATGTGCAGTTCTGTTGAATTTAGAGATTTTAACAATTTCATATTGAGGCCAATGTTGTGGTTTCCATTCCAAAAGTGGTGTGCCACAGCAGACTTTTACGTTTGTTTTAATTTTATGCTCCTTTAGTCTGATATCTAAATTTCTCTTTGTTTTTCCTATATAGCTTTTTTTCGCAAATTCCAGATTTTAGATTGTAAGGGATGGTATTGTTACATGGCTTGTTCAGCAGGTTTTTTAAACTGTATTTGTCTTGTGGTGCCAGTTTTATGTTTAGCTTTTTGAAGATTCTTTCAAATTTCCTGAAGGCCCAAGTCCAGTTGTACCTCTTGGGTATTGCCCACACACGGATTGTATGTTTAAAAACACCAACAGTAAGTTTGTTGGCATAAATTAAATGTTTTTGAGATATAACCTGGTCCTTACACGTTTCCTTTTCCCCACAGCATTCTGAATTAATTGCTGAGCATTCCTCTATTTTCTTTTTTTGGCAACTTTTGTATTATGCATGTTACTGAATCGTCTGGCAAAAATAAAAAAGGAAAACATTCCACTTAGTATATTGTAACAAATGGAGAAAACACCAGTTACTGCTATTCACACTTTATTGCCTTTTAGTCAGTTAGCGTAGTAATAACGTTACACCAGATTACTTTTGTCCAAGCTCAGAGCAACAGAACAACTGCCGAATCACAAATAAGAACTGTCAGATTGAACTGCTCGTCGGCACGACTCCTCAATGCTTTGTATATGTCCTTTTTCCTGGTGCCCGGTGCTTGGCAGTGACTTATATAGGTCCTTAGACAGAGGGAAAGTTCTGGAGGTAGAATATTCGGGAGTGCCTGTGGCGGAACGGTCCAGAAACCGCACCGCCATGTAATAGCTATTGTCTCGTACGCTCCTATTGTTGTCGGCAATTAGATGCGGTGGGCGCGGTGACACTATGAAGTGATATAGACAGTAAAACTTTTCAGAAGTATATGAGCCGACGTATAGACAGTTATAGTTTCACTTAAACTTACTTTTAAATGTCTCCATTGTCAACGGTTTCTCAACTGGCAGTTGAAAAGGAAACATCTGTCGTGGTTGTGATGCTATCTGGGTTGCTGGTTGTAAACTTAAGTATGTCGTCTGCTTGTGGTATTTCAAAATTCATAGCTATATGTATTTTGTCCAAAATTATCAGTTCTGCTGTTGTCTTAACATGTTTTAGCAATTTGATACCCTGTTCTATGGTGTGCTAAGTTGACCAGAAGTGATGGGCTATGACCGATTTGTCAATTTGTTTGAATTTTATGTCTCTAAAGTATTTCTTAAGTTTGTTTTTAAATTCCTTTTAGTTTTGCCAATGTATGTTTTTGGGCAATATTCGCCTTTTATTTGATAAACACTGGATTTTGAGGTGGTTGGCATTGTACCTTTTAATGGATGGTTTCTCAGGTTGAATTTGTTGTAAGGAGCTAGCTTAATGTTATGATCCTGGAGCAGTTTCTGGAATTTGGAAAGTGAATTTTCTATATGTGGGTTGTAGATTAGATCTATTGCTCAACATTGTGATGTCTTCAATCTGTTTTTGTCTTTCATATTTATTTAATGAGTTGTTCAACTAAATCTGCTTTGAATCCATTTTTTGTTGCTACTTGAACATTATTACAGTTGGTAGCAACAACTATTTAAAAGTGAAACACTATTGCAACTGAAGGTATTGGAAACATCAAACGTAACCATAAGCATGGGATCACTCATCCCTTGCCGCTAGACACACATCTGTTCATCTCTTATGCATTCGCCACTTATTAAGTTAAGTTTCCCATGTTGGTATAACGAGGTATTTGGTACAATGCTGTATTTATACATTCCCAATAAGTATGTATTTTATTTTTCACCCTAGGTATTACTTTTTCCCCCATACACAGCATTGTCAATCTTATTACAATCCCTTGTAGATCCTATAAGTGGGGGATACATACCCATATAGTGAAGGTTTGCAATATTAATTTCTATTCATTACTGTAACTTCCCATGTAGGAAACATAGTGCAAAATTATTGAAAATGCTAACTACCCATTCTTTTATACCCAAAAATCTTATACTATTCTTGTATGAAATTTAAATATCATTAAAAAATTAAAACGATATCTGAGAATATCTTAAGCTTTATTTAATTACAATCCTCCACATTCCCAATCTGGCTACATAGTAGTCAGGGTTAGTGTCCGAGTTTGCACTTTTGAGCCTTTTTGTTGATGCCAGATGAGTATTATTAGCATTATGTGAAATGTTTAAATTAGGGGACTTTTTCATCTTTTTCAGCACCAATTCTTTACAATGATATATTAAACTGTGTTTCAATGATCAACCAAAATTCTCAGACTTTCTTCACAATTTGCACTACATCTTCATCATGCAAGATGTGGTCTTTGCCTACTTTCTGCGGCTGATGTTTTACAGATGATCCCCAAACCAGAGCACTGAAAGCAAACAAAACAAAAGATCAATGCTCTGAAAGAAGTACACAATTTGTTTATTGTAAGGAGAAGCAGTTTTGAAGGAGAACAAATGCACTGATTTTAAAGTTATCATATTTCTCCAAATACAAGACAATATTTTTGTCCCCAAAATATGTTGTTAGCTAATGCTGGATTTCTGACAATGAAGTCATTAATCCTCTTGCTCTCCAATATTTTTCACTGATAGATGGAGCACTAGAAGTGGCCGGGCATATTTGAAGGTGGTCTTGATCCATTTCCTCTTGCAGATCACACAGAGGGCAGAGTTGTGAAGAATATATCCCAATTCTGTTCAAATGTTTTGCCAGACAATCATGTCCTGTAATTAGCCTGAAAGTTGCAACTGTCATTGTTTGAGGATGATCAGGAATTACTGTTTGAATGTTTGGCAGTTCCCATCTTTTATTTTTTGAATTCAGAGTTTACTAATCTTTTAGCTGCATAAAATGGCAGATTAACAATAGATTTCTGTACATTGCTGGTACTGAGGTTTGCAAGAAAATCGGGTATGTCATTGCCACTCAGTCCAATCTGCACTGAATTTCAGGCGATGATACGGCACCTGTAGATAAGGTACTGCAGTTCGTAGCCGAAGTTGGGTTGGTTCATGAAACAAGTTTAACTTGTGTTTTATTCTTGGGCATTTAACTCTTTAATATTTTAATTTTGTGTTTTTCACCTTTTAACAAGGTAAAATTCAATTTTAACCTAAATGACGTAGCTGTCGATGGGGCCTTAAACTCCACTCCCTCACTTGACTACTGGATCATCATCTCAGTTTTAAAAAGGTTAAATTAGTTTTTTATAACATGATAGAGACATGTAAGGACAAAAGGGGGTTATCTTGTACTTTGAAATATGGTATCTTAAAATGAGTAAAAAATATCTTACTATTTGAATTCTTTTGCTATGCTTCGATGCAGTTTATTGCAGAAGTCTTCCACTGTTACTCTATCTGAATGCAGGACCACTGGGGATTCATAGTCTGGCAGCTGTCCCTTGGGCTTTGTGTAGCTAAAACACAATAGGAATAAATTGTGTTCAGATACATGTAAGTATAAAACATATAAACAAATTAAAACTATCATTCTTGTCACAGTTACATTTTTTCATTTACTTATATAAGTTAAAACAATAATGTATGTGAGAACTTTAGGGAATAAACGTCTTATGTAGGTGATGAAAATGTTATATATTTTGCAGCCTTCTACAGTATGAACACAAAGTTTATTAGATGCAGATTTCAAGCTGTTGAATCCTTACATTTCATTCCCTGTATGCAATTCCTGCATCTTAGCATGGTTTTTTGGGAAGAGAAGTAAAGCTGGTGATCTCGTTTTGTAAATTTATGACACGTAAAAGAACCTCAATCTTGATAAAGAGGTCTCTGAGTAAAATAATGTGGTGTTTCATGTCCAATGTATAATGGGACGCTGAGAACCATAGCAGCTAGAGGAACAATGGCATATAACGTGCATGTAGGGGTAATATGGGAAGTCCTGTTTCCCATCTTTCTCAGGGAGTATTTGTACACAGTATACACCATTTTTCTAACTTGACTGTGAATAATGCAATTTTTTTTTGCTTCTGGTATTTCTGGAACTTACTATCATACAATGAAGTGGACTTATTGGTAGGAATTATTTCATTTGTGTTAAAATGTATGCAAGTACTCCCACACGTGCTCTGAAACAGACTACGCCTGATTGGCTAGAAAACATGTAACTGTAACATTGTTGGATATTTGACTTCTGCACAACTGCCTTTGTTCTTCAAGACTATAAAGAGCATCCATAAATAAAAACTCAATTTTTCAAAGGAAATATGTAATAAAACCAATTCTTGCTAGATATGTCACTATAATTAATAGACAAAGATACTGCATAATATATTTGGGAAGCAAACGTTTTAGGGTACCTCCCCAGTATTTGAAGGCTGAGAAATAAAAAAAAAAAAATCTCAGAAAGGAAGGACTTGAACTGCAGTGTCCATTCACGAGTTCATATTTTAATGAAGATTTCATTGGATATACACACTTTAAGGTACTATGAAACCATAAAAGCTTGTGTGTGTGTGTGTGCACACGTGCATGTCTCTCAGTGAATGCGTAACTCTAAAACAAAAGCCCTGTTAAGTATCAGGCTCGGTACTTATCTTTCACTATCCTGCAAGGATGAAACACAAAGAATTTCCAAATATTCTTTACATAGAAAATGTTGTAATATTTTTTATTTTATAAAAATTGATGTTAATTTTGACTAAAATACCATATGTTTAAGATATTTGCATGACAAACAACATGTATTATCTTGAATTTTCTGCAGATATCTGTAAAGTGCTCTCTATTCCCAATTACTTTTGTATAACGGGTTAATTGTAAGAGATAAACAGAATCTTATTATTCAAAAAACATAGATACTAAAACACAAGAATTTCAATATCATCACACGGTGGTTTGCTCTGTAAAAATCCGATTATTGCTTTAGTCTGTATCCTTATACCTGCAACGAAATGTGTAATGAATAGGCTTAGTACTCTAGCTACATTAACCTCTTGAGCGATGGCCATTTAAAACGTCTGCGAGCCAAGAACTGCTAGCATTTAAATTGTTAAATGCGCTAAAAGTGCTTCGTATATACACAGCTGTATTTTGTGTAAATATTAAGTTATTTTAATGAAACAAAAACTGGTATAAAACTCGTTATTTGCAGTATAAATGTACGTCATCAGCAAAGTTGAGCTGTATTTACAAAACGTTGAAATGGCACAATTTTGTTTCACTGTGGTGAAAAGTCAACTTTGCTCTGTCGAACGCATCTAAGTTCTCGGAAAGAAAGAGTAAAGAAACACCCATTGTATGTGTGGCTTATGCGTCAGCATACTGTGTAATAAAGCGCTACTGTATGCGTGGTCTCTTGAGTCATCAGAATAGATCAACATTAGAACTTTTGCTTACACGAGTTTCGTAACTTAGTAGAGTCCGTGTCTTTCTTTGTTGAAATACATATGTATTCTTTCCTGCTTGTAGCTGAAGGGAGAAGTGGTATAAAAAGGCGTTTTTGCACCAACTAGATATAACCATATACAATTGTTTGGGGATTTGGACAGCTCTCTAAACCCACACAGGACAATGACCGACCTTGACTACCGACTATAAATAGCTCGCAGCCTAATTGAACAATACCACGTTGGGGGTTGAAAATCCAAAACCCCTGCACCCCTCAGACTTCAAGGAAAACATTATCCTAAAAGGATACCACCAACAGCAAAGAAGTCCCGCCCATCTCCAAAGTGTTTCGTGTGCCGCAAGAAGGGAATTCGCGAATGTGGAGATATACGTACCCTTGTGTGTTTATCCCTGTTTTGAGGTAAATCACTGCAGAACGAACATATTAAGGTAAGCCAATAAAGTATATAGACCTTACTAAAATGTTTCATAAAGGGAAAATTATAATAAGTTGAGTTGGATAAGGGATAAATAAGGGTTAAATGCTTAAACGCACAGGACGCCCATATCGCTCATCCGTCATTTTAAATTGACGTGATTTCACGTTGATATCCCTCAAGAGGTTAAAGAGGAATCAAGTTATGCACATTGGTAATGCATGTGACAGCACAGTGTTGGGAACCGGTACTGTCCGTCTGCTGTACAGACAAAACGTACACAACTTCATTCTTTTAGTAGCACACCTACTAAGTTTAGTAATGAATGTTTCTCTTTATTATCATTCTTGTGTTCATGTAAGATACATGGAATTTTAAAGCTATTCTTAAGTTATTTGCAAAGAGGTTTTGATTATAAAAAGGTCAGTAATTTTCCTTTAAGTAATTCTAATTGATTAAAATATTTTTAGATAACTGTAAATGATACAAAATTAAACTGACAGTTTTAAATATAACAAGTCAATTTGCATTCTTTTAAAATTCCATTTTGCATCTATGAGTTTTCAGTAACCAACTGAAGCATACAAATAACACAATTGTACATACATGCGAATGAGTTTCAGGTACTCCCACATCTTCTCCAGAAGATCATCAAAATTCCATTTGTGATGTGCAGAGATTGGGACGCAGTGTGGAATTTTGTAAATAATGTCCAGTTCTTCAATACTGATTTGATCTAAAGGATATAAAAACAATTAAGTGTTGAACAATTGCATTCCTTAATCCACTTAATATATATGAACTGATATAGACAGGACTTTTCAAATATTTTATAATTATATGAGTCGACCTATAGACACAGTTTCACTTACACTTATTTTTGCCTGGACATGTTTCTAGGACCAGAGTCTTCATTCTCAACTGGCAGTTGAAGAGGAAACATCTGTTGTGGTAGTGACTGTGCTGGTATCTCGGTTCCTGGATATAAAATTCATTGTGTCGTGTTGAAGCACAGTCATTACCACAACAGAAGTTTCCTCCACAACCAACAGTCAAGAAACCATTGAGAATGAAGACGCTGGTCTTCGAAACTGTGTGGACAAAAATAAGTGTAAGTGAAACTGTAAATGTCTATAGGTCGACTCATATATTCTAAAAGAATTGCACTCCTAACTATGTAGTCAGTAGATTATGAAGCTCTTACCAATTTTATTAAGTAGATAAATACATGGGACATATATGCGGTTGCCTTCAATAACATCAATCAAATCATCACTTGTTGCATCATATCTTAATGTGATATCAGCATTATGTATTCTATACTCTGAAAGAATAGTCTTTACTGTGTCCAGATCCAGTTCAGTCTGAGGTACCTAGACAGATAGGACTAAATATTAGTTGAGATAGTTTGTAGAGATTTGTAGTTGAGCTAAATATGAGCAGCGCAGTTCTATGTCATGTAACTTTCTAAAATGCATAAATTAAGAGGAAGGAATGCTAGAACCATGGATTTCATCCCTGACAAAGTCATGTTGTGATACCCCGTTTGTTCTACACTCAGCTGTGTGATTACAAGCATTTGGATTAAATGTATTACCAATTAGAAATGCATTCACATATACAAATAGTTTGAAACCAAAGGCAAAATTCCTGCAGTCAATGATAAGTGAATAAGCATTATGAAAATATTATAGTTGATGCACTCTTAGTTGGTGACTGACGTTTGCTGGTGAAAACTGTAGCAAGGAGAAGGGTGTGGGTTAATGTCATTTGTCTTGTAGCAACCAACATGCCACCAGATTAGAGGTAAGCTGTTTCCTTGACAACGAAAAACACAAAATCAGCGTGCCAGAAGTAACATTGAGTACCATGCGTTTTTTCATTTAGTGGTGACTGAATTCCTTTCCACGAATCTCTACCTGATGCTACGGTATGATATTGTGTTGCACTATAAATTAATGAACTGTTGACTTCACGTATCTGGCACATCTGTTTACTTGCTTCACACACACTGTTTAGTTTATGAAATGTTGGTACTACATGGATTTTACAAGCACAAAAATTCAATGATTATTAGGTGTAGGTGTACTATGTTAACTAAAACTAAAGTCAAAAGAATAAACTAAAGCTTTCTAGAAAAATGAACAAAATGTTTTCGGAAGAGATATTCCAATAATATTAAATTGCAAGCCTGGCTCTTTTATTTAATATGCTGTAATTAAAATAGCTTCACATTCATTCAGTCTAGCTCTTGTATTTGTTACAGACAATTATTGCTTATTTTATAATAAATGCTGACTAAAATATGACAATCAGTGTGTTTAAACATTCTGAATTGAATCTCATTCTCTTTTTGCATTTGCTACCTTAATCTGTTATGATCCGTTACTATGGGCAGCCATTTCTGTGAGCCTGTGTGGCAGTTGTTATTCGTGTTTCTGCTACGCATTTGGTTGTTACGTGGATGGCAATGTCAAAAGTGACAACACTGTTTCTCTGCTTGTTGAAACATCAATCACCAACTAAGGATACGCAGACTTTAGAAAACCAATGCAACAGTTGATCTATTTCTGCCTGAAATCACGATACCTGTGAAAGGTTTAAATACATATTTTATTCTTGCTTCAAAGTTATAAAAATAAAATGAAAACAGGACAGGAATCTAAAGTAAAACTGCAAAATCTTAAAATATTGTCATTGTCATTTTGCAGTAGCATGTTAAATCTAGTTTTTATTGTTCTGAAGTTTTAAAGCTTAAATGGCATATAAGATTGTAGCAATACCAGTGTTTGCAAGTTGACTCCGCCTTTGTCCTTTTTACGGAAGACTATGTTTGGAGGGGTTTTGTTCAGCCGCAGACCAAATCCCTCCAGCTCATGCTCAATTAACTTCTTATGCTGTAAAGGTTTCAGCACATCCAGTACTATGAATATTAAACTGCAAGTTCGAGCAACAGCAATTACTTGTCTACCTCTACCCTTGCCATCTTTTGCTCCTTCAATGATACCCGGCAAATCCAGCAACTGAAAGCAGAAGGTTATTTTAAACAATGGCAGCATATGGAAAAGGTGTTATCACTAAAGTGGCTTTCATCTGCGAAGGCCGATGGCAAAGGTAATTCCTACTAGAAGTCTTCCAGTGGCCAGATTTAGCTATGCTGTTGAGGTGATGCAATATGGTTGTCTATATTTTGCATGTTTTAAATTTTAAAATGCTCTTTTTGTTGTGAGAGATAGGTTTCCTAAATTTTGTTACATTCTGCAACACAAACAATAGTGACTTTCTTTTGGTGAGTTAAGTGAACAGTATTTATACCGGGAGAGCAAAAAAGCTCCAGGGTCAGTTCCCTCAGCGCTAGTTGCCATCTGTCATAGAAAGACATGGATGAAACATGCAACATTTCTAAGTCTACTTTTAAAGGTTGTACTGACCAACTCTATGAAAGGAGATGCTGAAACTGGCCACCATTGTTGTCCATACATTTTTGGCATCACTTTAGTAAACTATCCATCACTCACCATAGTTCATGTTGAGTTCATGGGAATTTCCTGGAGAAAGGTTTCTCAGAGCTCCAACAAATGATTTCTATCTCTGGGGTAACTTAAACCAAAGTGTACAAGACAAACCCACATACCTTGGAAGAATTAAAACAAAAATAGGCCAGGAAATTGCCAACATTTCTCAATGTGAACTACGGCGAGTGATGGATAGTTTCCTAAAGAGGTGCCAAAAATGTATGCATGAATGACTGTGACCCAGTTCAGCATCTCCTTTCATAAAGTTGGTTAGTAAAGCCTTTAAAAGTAGTTTTAAAAATATTGTACAGTTTCATCTGCGCCTTTCTATGATAGCGGCAGATGGTAACAAGCACTGAGGATGAGAAAGGCAAACGCAGTCCATTCGGAGGTTTTTGTTCTCCTGGTAGTAAGTAATGCATATTTATTGCTCCAAACAGCACCTTAAGAATTCATGCAAACTGTGCCATTAAACATGGTGAGGAAATGAAAGGAGATGAGATATAGTCTCTTTGTTTCTGTCCATCTACTGGCCTTCCTAAAAGAAAACCACTGTAGCAAAAACAACATTTTTAAATAGAACATAGCTCAATTAAATCAATGCAGAGTATGCAGAAATCAAGTGTGAATATATACATTTGCCAAACTAATGTAGTTAAGTATTTGAGCACAGGTAGAGAAATATCACTGAAACTAGCCTCTTATATGATAAAATATTAAGAAAGAAAAGATCATAGTGTATTTAAGGGGAGAGAAGTAAACTTAAACCAATGTTATACTTAATTAACTTTTGCATTACCACTTCTACTTCACTGCATCAGTAGGTCTGTGCTCTTGGTAGACATCTCTGATACTCAACTTCTAGAACTGTTTTTACCTAGATATTTTACTGCCTTCATTGTTTTATTTCCATAATCTGAGAAGTCTGTGGTTCTAATGCAGGCTATTGGTCAGCAGTTTTAACTCATCCCTATCCAGACCTTCATCTCTGACTAGCTTATATCAAGTATCCCCAAAGACCAATGTGACTGGGAATCTATAGTAAATGCTGTAGATCCCCTCATTCCATTAACATCCCTATCCCTCTACTGTTGGGAGGTGGACATCTTCTGCTGGGTATCTCCAGTTAAAAATTGGGTCCAATTATTATTTAGTGGGACAAGGTTCCTCCAAAGGTAGTAGTAAATCATTTGGAGAATCTTTTTTTGTAGTGTTTAATGCCCGCTTTTACTACATATGGCATCGCAGGCGGTGACACTGATGATACATGGAATGAGATGGCGGGGGAAACGGAGAACCCAGAGGAAACCCTTCCCAGCGCCACTTCGTCTCGCCTGCGGTTGCCTGGGATCGAACCTAAGCCACTTTGGTGAGAAGCAAATGGTCTAACCACTCAGCTACAGCGCGGACTGGAGAACTTTGAAAACATACTTGAATATGAAACAAGATTTTTCCCTTCTTGCTTGTCTCTTCCCCCTGTGTTCTGTCAATACTCTGTTATAACCAAGAAGTATTGCAACACAACAAGAACAATGTCTGAGTGGTGATAGAAAAGCAGATAATTACCAAACATGCTGAAAAGCAGCACATTATAGGATGACAAAAAAGAAAAACACTGCAGAGTTCATTTATAACACATGCAAAATAGGCTCTCTAAAAGCAGCTACCTTCTCCCAGGAAAGTGTAATAGCAAATTGATCTCACTCCCAAATCTCATCAGATTTAACTTGCTTGAACTAAAGGATGGTTTTCCAAGGATAATTTTATTATACTCCTAAAATGCCTTTCTTGCGTGGATTCACCTAGATTGTCGGTGTATATGCGTGGAACAATCTATCCTTATTTTCTCTTTGGTTCTGTAGAAAATGGGACAGTCGAGAAATTAAATAAAATATAGTGCAGTTGATAGACTTTATCCCTGGCCACAATTCTGAAAGTATTATTTGGTGGTCAAACTTTGTTTTTGATTTATGGGCAAATTCCACCGGTGTGCTGCAATGGTTTTATTTTGCATATGCAGCATATCTTTACCAAATATTTATAAATGAGTATTCTATGCACTAAAATGATTTATTAATGTATTTGCGATGAAATTACTGCATAAACATTGGATTTCTAAAGAAAAACTTCAGTTTTGTTGATTGCGAAAGGTGCTGAAATTATTGTAGTGCAAAAATGGTCATAAGACTTACTCTAGATTACCACATGGCTTTGTGTTTTACATGTAGGAATAACTCTACAGCCAAATTTAGCCTGTTAGGTTAGGGTGTCCATATTACAGGGATCCAGTGTCATCAAAATTTAGCCCGTGTTTAGGCTATTATTGTAAATATATTAATAAATTATCTCAGTGCATATAATATAGGTTTATAAATATCTGCTAAATATCCACTGCATAAGTGAAATAAAACTGTTGCAGCATGTACAAAATTTGCTCATAAATCAAAAACGAAGCTGACTGCCAAAATAAAACTTAAAAACTTACAATTAAACATTTATGTTGAAATGATTAGTCGAACTGAAAGGTGAGATCAAATTGGTTTAACCACTTCCGTTATGGGAATGGGAGCGCAGTGAATGATGATCTGATATAATCTTTTTGTACCTGATACTTCAAAATATGTAATTATTTTAGGAGTAAAAACGGGCAAACTTCTGCAGACCAACCCTGTCAAGAAAAAAGAAAACTTGTATCCCAAAATATCTGTTCGGCACGTATAAATAGATACTTTCCCTAAATTCCAAAGGGAAAAAAAAAAAAAAAAAAAAGAAACTGAAAATTTTAGGGATAACGCTCATGAAAAAAGACATTGAAACAGTTCCTGTACACTTTGCCTCTTCTCCCCTCCTCTACACTCTCCTTGTCCCTCACCTTTCTCAATTTGATCCCCAAACCTAAAAATCTTAGCTACACCTAACCTAACCAAAGCTAAGATAACATGACACTCCCAAACATTATCAGCTGTAATATAAACAATCTTCTACTACATGTGACCAAAGTCGACAATAAATATCTTTCTCTGATGCAATATTGGGGACCTTTTCGACCATGGGGAACACTAGAGTAACTTTTATACCATTTCAATGCCATTTTATTAGTTTTTGACAGGGTTGGTCTGTGCAAGTTTGGCCATAAAAGTAACTAATTTATTCTTGTTTACATGCCCACCTGAATTTTTGCTCCTTTATACTTAATGCAACCAGGAACAGTTGTTAAGGTAGTAAACTCATAAGCAGCGACCTCAGAGTAAACACCTGCTAAATTACTCAACAGTGTGGATTTTCCAACTGAAGGGAAACCTGGAAGAAGTTTGTTACACTTTAAATACTTTGGAAAACAGCTTGTACTTTTACCATAAGTATGTAAAAACTCCTGGACCATCTGTTATTCTAAATCAGCACAGAAAAAAATGCCAGAATTGATGACAAAAGCATTTACCCACAAAGCCAATACGAGCATCTCCAGTTTTAGCAACATCGAAACCTTCTCCTGTGCCTCCACCGCCTCCCTTAGGTGTTATTAGTTCCCTTCGCAGTTTGGCTAGTCTAGCTTTAAGCAGTCCCAGATGTCCCGCTGTAGCTTTGTTTTTCTGTGTACGAGCCATCTAAAATTTAAGACAAATGTGTTATAATATGTAAATACTTTTGTTAAAGTGACAATGTACCTGCATAAAAAATAATAAAGTAATATAAAATATAAAGAGGACAATATATTTTATGAGAATTATAAATAATGACAAGTGGGTTAATAACATGCATCAATAATAACGTATGTTTGGGAAAACAATTCGTATCCAAAAAATAGCAGAACTTTAAATACATATCTGAAAATAACAAATTTAGGTTCTGAGGTTTCGAAATTATGGCTAAAAGCTACTCTAAAAATAATGTGTCTCAAAGAACACGTCTGGAGGGTTATAATGACAACTTCCTTGTATAAAGGAATGAGAAAAATGCAATTGGAGGTTAATCTATCGCTGATCTTCAAACATAACGTTAATAAAAATAGGGTGGATGTTGGTTGGGCTGTAATGACACGTAAAAGATAAAAAAAGCAGTTTTCTTATACCTCGGCTTCAATGGCAGCAATTTTATCCAGAATAGTACTCATTTTTGGATCGCAACTTAACCTTCAGCAGATTAAACAAATCAATTATACTCTATAACCTATATCACAAGAACCACACGCAAAGTTTATATCAACAAACAATTTTTTGCGGCACTTTTACTTTTCCACATGTACTTTCGTACACACGTCTGCATGCAAGGTAACTAGAGAAAGAAGGTAGGCCACTCCGGCACAATTGCTGCCATTGGTTGCCGGCAAGATACGTCACACGGAGGTCTCAGAGCGCGCGCAGTTCAGACGGCAATAGAAAGTGAGCGCTTCAAACCCGTTTCAACATATACCATTTAAAGCATTGACTGACAGTTCCAGTGCGTAAACACTTAAGCAGTAATTAATAAAGTGTAGAAAAATACAATGATATGTGATAGAAAAGATACCTTAACCGAAAACACATTAGAAACGTTCGTCAATACATTCTACTAATTACAAACCAATTTTACCACCGCCACCGAAACTACAATCAAAATAAGAAGTAACAAATTATTGTTTGATCTTAAAAGTAGACTCACATTTGCTCATGTTGTTGCAGAAGAAGTAGCTGACGCCCACTGCTGACACTTCCTCGTGTTCGTTTTTGTCGTACTTACAGCTTTTAGTTTGTTATTTAAATGCCGTATCCTAATGAAAGTGCGGGTCCTGACGTATAGGGAAACAATTCTTTCATCCAATTCAGGAAATTTAGAGCAAATCATGCCAGTAAGCGCTTTCATCACTCCAGCACATTTTGAAACATTAAAACAATGGAATCCCGCAAATATAACTTCAAATTCCTTCACTTTTTGGTACCACTGTTCAGTCGGCCGAACAAGTTCGCCCTTTTAAATAACTGTAATCCAGTCCTGTGGCACTTGTTTTGGCAAATTATAGTCACTGTCTTTGCTTCCCAAAGTACTGTCAAAAGGCCGGCATTTGTATGCAATGTAACCCGTAAGATACTTTATAGCGTCTGTGTTAAAATCTTCCATTTCAGAAGTATCGCTTATACTCGTATCTTCTAGTAGTATTGCCTCCTCATATTCAGTGGGTGCCGAAATTTCTTTAGCAACGTCCATGCACAGCTCGGTAGAAATGAAATCTAAGAACTGAGTGTCACAATCGAAGTCTTGTTTAGACTGGTTTGTCTGATTAATCGCCTCCACTGATGCTCCATCGGGAATTGGAATTTTGTTGTTGCCTGTAAGAAGCAGTAGGCGAAATTGAGACACCTGATTGGTCAGTATAGTGAATCACATAAAGATATTATTTAAAATATTGTTCTGTGATTTGTCGAAATAATTGCACAGGCGTGACTTCAAGATGTGTTTTCCAGAAAATACGAAATTTTCTGTCTTAGAAATTAGTGCGTTAACACGTACCACAAAATGCATCTCATAGGGCAATTCGGCACGTTTTATTATGCTACTTCGTGCCATTTTAAATGCGCCATGGCTGAGACAGAATGACTCCAACCCTTTTAAGATAAACAGAAAGATAAAAGGAAGCGAAATACAATGACCTTTTCTTTGTCAAAGGGTGTGCACCGCCTTATCCCAAACCGTACTGAAATTCAGGTATAACATGAACGAAAGGCTAATGACCCTTCCTGTATAGCTATGCAGTGCTACTTCTCGGCGGCGCCGTGGCCGAGCGGTTAGCGCGCTCTCCTACCACCTAGGCGGCCCGGGTTCGATCCCAGGAACCCGCATGTGGTATTCGTGGTGGACGAAGCGGCCTCAGGGCGGGTTTTCTCCGGGTACTCCGGTTTCCCCCGCCATCTCATTCCACCGGTGCTCCATCTTCATGTATCATCAGTGTCACCGCCTGCGGTGCCGTAGTAGTAAAAGCGGGCGTTAAACACTACAACAACAACGCAGTGCTTCTTTCACATTCGGGAAATACGGACAATATTTTCTTTCCCATTTTAAAGAAAAGGAGCAAGATGCTGGAATTACCTTGCAATTATACAATACGTTTATGATATTTCACAAATAAACGTAATTTGCAATTAATCACATTATTTTACAGCCTTAAATCAGATTTTCTCTAGTTTTGATCACTGAGGTCATCTATGAAAACGCGCAGTATGTATAACTAAAATTATTTATAGTTGTTTAATGTATTAAAATATGCACAGCATATATTTCCACGATAAAAATCTGATGTGCAATTATTATACAAATTATTTTCTTTGCTCACTCTTGCGCAAAGTATTCTTACCAAGGCTTATCCTTCTATATATTCATGTTAACATAGATAAAATTTCATTATACATTATAAAGGACTCATAGGTGAAAGCGATGGACAAAACTTCTCCCCCCCCCTCTCTCCGTTTCAAGTATATTGGTATTTTCAAAAATGATAGCTCTCGTAATTGTGTTATTTATTTCATTTTCCTCTGCACTGCATTTTCATATTGCTGAAAAAGAGTGACCACACAGCTATTCTTAGAAGAACAGCTCAGTCAATAAAATACTGTCTTAATAGGGAAAGAATGTCAGTATCACATTCTGTTTCGTTTATTACATTATTAAAAGGCCTTTTAGTAAGGGCTGCATTGCAAATATAACCTTAATCCTAAAGAAAGTGAAAAAAGCGTGTTGAAAGCTCTTAACAAAGTAATAATTGCACGATTATGTGGCACACGGTTGTTCCTTCTACCTACAGATAATTTTCATTTCTGTTTTACAAAATATAACACAATGAGAGCTTTGTTTTGTTCAATTAAAACGCCTGCGTTGACATTTCATGTCAGAAAACAAGGAAAGTAGAGTAGAGATACTTACATAGTACGATGGGATTTGAATTATATCGTAAAATGTAAGCTGCACGTGTGAATATCGGTACTGCGAGACTCCCGTGTGACGTCATCAGCAGACAGCTCTAGGAAGGGCGATTGCGCGGGAAGCGGGAAGAGGCCCCCCTGGTCTGCATGTGCACAAATTTCCTCCACTCCAGTGTACAATAGTTGAATATCGCAAAGAACCTTCAACTGTTTCGGAGCTTCTGTCACTTGGGAGCGCCATTGTACAGAGCTCTACGCGCACACTTCCAGTACTATTTGAAAAGTGAAGCGTTGTGAAAATGTGATGTGAAATTTAAGTTTTTTAGAGTTTAACTCTGAATTTTTAGTTAGTAGTCTTTAGAGATCATACAACCAGGTACGAAGTCTATAAAGCGCTATAAAAGTCACTTTACTTTACATGGATAATTTTCGAACATTCTGATTTCCTAAAAAATGGCTCAAACGATTTTGATTAAAATAAATAAAATAAATGTTTAAGATATTTTCATGACAGATGAAATATGTATCCGTAAGAGATAGGCAAAATCTTAATGCATAAAAAATGTGATCTTCTTAAAACACAATTTTTGTATGTCAAGTACATCTTTTGTGGACTTTACCATTTTGGAGACATTGATTGTTATTTGTTTGAATTTTCCAATACTTATGCTTTTATCAAATGGGAAGTTGTTATTCGATTTTCAGTTTCGAAAGTGTTATATTCCACACAAAAAATCGATACCGACGTTTCACAGGAAATATGTTTTGACATCCCTAAAAAAAGAAAGCATGGTTAGGTAAAGGTCTCTGTGTATATGTGGTGAGAGAAAGAGAGAGAACAGCATAAGTCATAAACGAAAAATCTCTTTAAGAAAATCCCCCACTCCAAACTACCCTTTATATGGAAAATGTTTATTTAATTTTGGCTTTCTCAAAAATGTCTCCAGCGATTTTAATTAAAATATCATATATGTTGTTAGCTAATGCTGGATTTCTGACAATGAAATCATTAATCCTCTTGCTCTCCAATATTTTTCCCTGATGGATGGGGCACTAGAAGTGGCCGGGCATATCTGAAGGTGGTCTCGATCCATTTCCTCTTGCAGATCACATAGAGGACAGAGTGGTGAAGAATATATTCCAATTCTGTTTAAATGTTTTGCCAGACAATCATGTCCTGTAATCAACCTGAAGGTTGCAACTGCTGTTTTTCTAGGATGCTCAGGTATTACTGTTTGAATGTTTGGTAGTTCACATCGTTTATTCTTTGATTTTTCATAGTAATATTGTTCAATAATTTTTTTTGTATTCAGAGTTGACTAATCTTTTAGCTGCATAAAATGGTAGATTAACTATAGATTTCTGTACACTACTGGTACCCTTTTTTGCAAGAAAATCAGCTTTCTCATTACCACTCAGTCCACAGTGAGCTGGTATTCATTGGAAGACTAGGTGTTTTTGAAGTACTGTTAGATGGGTAAGGATTTTCCAACACTATAATTGTTTGGTTTTTTGGTGACAACTTAGAAGTGATTGCTATAATTGCTGCCCTGGAATCTGAGAGAATAACTGCTTGCTGAAAATTTGAAATTCTCTATAAAAGTTTTTGTAGGGCCATTCGAATTGCTTCAATTTCTCCATTAAAGTTTGTAATAGGAAAAGAGGTGACACGTGACTCCAGCCCCTGCTCCATCTCGGTTTGATATCAATGATCCATCAGTATAAATATGGAGCCATTCGTGTTCTGGAAATCTAGTATGGATTGTCTCTAATGCCAATAATTTTAGAACACTAGTTGGAGTATCACTTTTTTTAACTTCTTCTGTCAGGTGTAAATAATATGTGATGTCTAATGTATGTATCGGATTGACTTTAGATATGAAGTTTTCCTTTGAATTAGGAAGGTATACATTCTTCCTGATGTCTTGAATTTTGGAGAGAAAGCTCTCCTGAGTCTTTAGTGTATGTGTAAAATTTCTCTTGTGCCATGCATTGAATGGGAGTCTGATCAACTTTTTGTGTTGAATAAGAGCCACTTTTTCTATTTCATATTCAATGGGGTATTGGTTGGTTAGTATTTCCATAGCTGCTATTGGTTTGGTTTTGATAGCACCTGTAATTAGTCTCAGACTTTGGTTTTGAAAGATTTGAATTTTTTTTATGTTTTGTATTTGCTGTTATAAGAACTTCACTGCAGTAAGTAAATAATGGCTTTATATATACATTGTATGTTGTGTTAAGAGTTGCTCTGGAACATCCCCACTTCATTCCTGTTAGACGTTTTAACGTTTTCGAGATTTTTTGTTTTGTGGGTGGTGGAAGGGGGGTACTGAACAATTTCAAGCCCTCATTTTCGAGATATTCCTTGTTATTGTCTTCAATTTTAAAACACTGCTCCCAAATGGGAAGTCGTTATTCGTATTTTCACCCCATCTCCTGGTCATGCATCACATAAAATATTTTGACTCTCGTTTGAGCCTACTGTGTTCTCTCATGGAAGCGGCCTATTAACTCTTTGAAACGTAAGCTGCGGTATTGGAGGTTCGTGCACAGTTCTTGACCTTGCAAGCAGCGTGCATGGGCTCGACCTCACAAGCATCAGTCGTCAGTCTAATATCAGCTGTTGACATTGACAGCATTGCAAGACCGCATTTTCGCATGTAAAAGTACGAGTCGGCTCGGCGGGTATGCGATGCAGCCGTTCAGCAATTTCCTGGTGAAGTGCATAAATTCACGTAATTATACATAAATTTGAAACTACGGGCTCAGTGTTAAAAAAAGATATGTGCACACGAACAGCTTTAACAAAGGAAGAGCTAGAGATGGCATTGATGCGAATCTTGAAGTGTGACCGAATAGATCACTCGCAAAATTAGTACAAGTAGGCGTTTCGGTCTCTTCTGCACACAGAGCTACCTGGTTCTCAGATCTAACAGTGTGTGATAGTCACTTAAGGGATACAGTGAATGTAAAAGTGAATCGAACAAATCCGCATACATTGGAGGACTAGTGAACTCAGAAACATTTCAGTGGTGGAACTCACTCGCCTCAGCTGGAATGTGGTTACCAGATACAGTGCCTGTATAACCCAGGAAGGACAACACTTCAGCATCTTTTGTAAGGTAAGAGTTCATGTTCATATAAGATTGTACGCACGCAGCGAGGCCGCGCGAGACATGCGGCTGAGGCAACTGCCATAGCGCAGAGCACAAACACTGGGCGTACGGTCTTAGTTCATAGGGAGACCCGTATGTGTGTCCTTCAAGGGACACTGGGAGTGAAATGTTGGTCAAAATTGTCAAAAAATTGAAAATTGCTTTTTTTTTACCTTAAAATGTTCCTGGAACACCTGTGCATTTGGATCAGCTAACATTTTTCATATCCCCCACTCCATGTGGTCATTACGGCCCAGTGCTCTTCCCTTAACGTACACACCATGTTCCTATACAAAAGCCTGTTTTTCTCAAAACTACATTTCTGCACATTCCAAAAGAAGGTCGCGCCTGAGTTTTGTTTCAAATTCAATGAAAATTTCCAAAAGTATGCATAAATAGCAGCTAAACAAAACTATGATTCAATATTGATGTTATCATTAACATGAATTCCAAAAACATTTTTTGTATAAAAAATCAATAATTTTGAAGATTAAATTTTCTTTGTTATTAAAAAAAAATATGTACAACATAATAAGCAAACGTATTTGAAATATCTCTTCATACAATTGTTACCCATGTTTTAGAATTTAGGGTATCAGTTCTGCCAATATAAATGAATTTTGAAAAGTCAATAGACGCGAGCTCTATTTTGAAAATGTGCCTATTAAATTCATAAGATTATTTATATATCCCAAACGAATTATCCAATTTTAATGGACTTTGGTGTACCTCCTATGCTCATATAAATACAAAGACAGTAAAAATTTCAGAAAAATGTATAAAAAAATGTGGAACTTTCAAATTTGTCAAAAAATTTAAAATTGTTTTTTTACCTTAAAATGTTCCTGGAACACCTGTGCATTTGAATCAGCTAACATTTTTTGTATCCCCTACTCCATGTGGTCATTACGGCCCAGTGCTCTTCCCTTAACGTACACAGGATTCTCCTATATAAAAGCCTGTTTTTCTCAAAACTACATTTCTGCACATTCCAAAAGAAGGTCGCGCCTGAGTTTTGCTTCAAATTCAATGAAAATTTCCAAAAGTATTCATAAGTAGCAGCTAAACAAAACTATGATTCAATATTGATGTTATCATTAACATGAATTCCAAAAACATTTTTTGTACGAGTTGTTGTACTTGTTGTTGTAGTGTTTAACGCCCGCTTTTACTACTACGGCACCGCAGGCGGTGACACTGATGATACATGGAATGAAGATGGAGCACCGGTGGAATGAGATGGCGGGGCAAACCGGAGCACCCGGAGAAAACCCGCCCTGACGCCGCTTCGTCCACCACGAATACCACAAGCGGGTCCCTGGGATCGAACCCGGGCCGCCTAGGTGGTAGGCGAGCGGGCTAACCGCTCGGCCACGGCGCCGCCATTTTTTTGTATGAAAAAATCAATAATTTTGAAGATTAAAATTTTCTTTGTTATTAAAAAAAATATGTACAGCATAATCAGCAAACGTAGGTATTTGAAATATCTCTTCATACAATTGTTACCCATGTTTTAGAGTAGCAGTTCTGCCAATATAAATGAATTTTGAAAAGTCAATAGACGCGAGCTCTATTTTGAAAATGTGCCTATTAAATTCATAAAATCATTTATGTATCCTAAACGAATCATCCAATTTTAATGAAATTTGGTGTACCCCCTATTCTCATATAAATACAAACACAGTAAAAATTTCAGAAAAATCTATCAAGAAATGTGGAACTTTCAAATTTCACTCCCAGTGTCCCTTAAAGCCTTTTAAAGCGTTGCACCAATTTTTAGCAGACTTGGCACAAATAGGCTTTGGCACAAGCCAAAAATTATTGTCTGGCTTAGAATTCCAAATTCCACTCCATTTCACGCAGTTATTTAATTTTATGTAATGGCTACAAAAGCTTACAAGACAGTTATATCGGCCAGAGATAACTAGTTCAAATATTGCAATTGTAAGAATAAGTACTATTCACGCATTTTATCTTGGGCTCTTAGAGATGGTGTTGTTGAAGGCGGCAACAGGAGTTATTATGATTTTTACGCAGTCGTGCTTTAAATTATATCATAGAAGGCCGCGAGTTGTTATTTCCGCTTTTGTTTTTCCTGGTTAGCCAACGGCTAAAGTAGTAGGCTAAACGCATGGCTCCTTTTACTATTGACAGCAGTTTGCTTTACGCTTAATGCTTAAAATCACTGTTTGAAATGGTTAGTAAAGATAACAGCAACAAAGATAACGTGGTACAGTGAAATTCCAGGTTAGCACTAGTATTAAGGTACACTGGGAGTGGAATTTGAAAGTTCCACAGTTCTTGATAGATTTTTCTGAAATTTTTACTGTGTTTGTATTTATATGAGAATAGGAGGTACACCAAATTTCATTAAAATTGGATGATTCGTTTAGGATACATAAATTATTTTATGAATTTAATAGGCACATTTTCAAAATAGAGCTCGCGTCTATTGACTTTTCAAAATTCATTTATATTGGCAGAACTGATACTCTAAACCATGGGTAACAATTGTATGAAGAGATATTTCAAATACGTTTGTTAATTATGCTGTACATAGTTTTTTAATAACAAAGAAAATTTTATCTTAAAAATTATTGATTTTTTCACACAAGAAAAATGTTTTGGAATTCATGTTAATGATAACATCAATATTGAAGCATCGTTTTGTTTAGCTGCTATTTATGTATACTTTTGGAAATTTTAATTGAATTTGAAGCAAAACTCAGGCGCGACCTTCTTTTGGAATGTGCAGAAATGTAGTTTTGAGAAAAACAGGCTTTTATATAGGAGCATCTGTGTACGTTAAGGGAAGAGCACTATTTGAAAGGGCCGTAATGACCACATGGAGTGGGGGATAGGAAAAATGTTAGCTGATCCAAATGCACAGGTGTTCCAGGAACATTTTAAGGTAAAAAAACAATTTTCGACTTTTTGACAATTTTGACCAAAATTTCACTCCCAGTGTCCCTTAACAACGATACTTTTCTGCAATTGTTAGTTTGACAAAGCACAGACCCTGTTGACTCGGACCGTTCGTAGCAGTCAGCAGCAGATTCTAGGGCCCAAGATAAAGTGGCGCTCCGTCGCACAGAGGCTAGCTGGTTCGAGTCCTGCCACGGGGACTGTATACTGTGTGTATTGTGCATATGTATGTCTGTAAGTGTGAGTGAGAGAGTAGGTGAGAGAGAGAGAGACATAATGTAATATTCGTTGATCTCTCTGATAGAGATTGTGGAGTGATAACACACATTTGGTGTTTAATTTTTAAATTTTTTGTGTTTTCTTAGTAGTTTTGCATTGTTTACTGAAAAAGTTGAATTGACTTCGAATGGTTTCAAAGAACGGTAAAGCTATTGGGCAAATAGTCTAAGGCTAAATATTATAGGGATAAACTACATAGTGTACCAATAAAATAAATTTGGCTAAACTGTTATACCTGAGTCAGTTTGTAAAATTGGATCGTTAGGTAGAATAAACCTGTATTTTAGGTTTCTTTTGTGCTTAAAATGTCTTTTTTTTTTCTTTGGAAGGGGGTGGTTTCTGTTTCGGGGTGATCGGCATCAATCTGGCACCAATCTTTTACGATCTTGTTTGTGAGATTTATTTATGAAACTTTTTCACAAAAGTTTACATTATCAAAGATATCCTCAAAAACACGTGAAGAATAAATTTTACTGCTTCCTTTGTAGGTTATTTTTGAACATTGCAGTAGATAAGCATCCAATTTTGCTGGCGTAAACAATGATCTGTTATCACGTCGTGACTCATTTTATGACCATTTTTGCAACGGTACATGACGCCATTGAAGCGTACAGCATAGAATAGACACTAATGCAGCAGGTTCTAGGGATAATTTTCCTATACTTTTCTCCCTGTAGTACGAAATTATGACTTTGCTATCTTCAAAACCACGATTGCTTTAAGTCTTCTACATTTTCAATGATAATGCAATTCCCAGTGATTTCTTTTCCCAGTATTTCTTTTCTGCCAATGATGTCCAGAGCATCATTTAGTGTCAGGTTTGCACTGCCCAACCGGAATACAGCTTCTGGCATAAAACAAAAATATTTTAATATACGAGCACATATGCAAAGGCTGCATTTAACGTTAGCTAACGCCGCACTACTGCTTACTCGTGTAGTAGTGGTGCAAATGATTTTACGGTGAGCTTGAAGTGAAAAATAGCATTCTTGTCTCGAAGAAGGCAAAACAGCTATTTAGAGAATTAGTGTAGGTGTCAACCCAATATTTATTTTTTTCTGTTTTTTTTTCTTTTATTTTTTTAGTATATCTTTTAAGGTCAAATGAAATTCACATATTCTACTTTAGGGAACTTGAAACGAATACTTATTTTAAAATTTGTTAATTAGCGCGGAAAAATAAGTTAAAACCTACAAATCCAGGCCCTACTATAACATAGGAGCTTGTCATTCCGCGCGCGCGCACACACATATACACACAGACATACACGCACGTACACACACTAACCCAGGCGTCATAACCTAATACGGGCTAAATTTTGATAACACATATAGTCTATTCGCAGTCTTTTCGGCCACCAGGTGGGGTAGGGAGGGGAGACCGGGTCAAGTTGACGAAAGGTGCACGATGATGAATGATTTTAAGTTCACATTACGAGGTAGCACCACCTTACGGATACTACTAGCATTCTACACTTATACACTAAAAACTCGTACAAGCATCGCGTCGTCTGCAAATAGACACATAGGATAAAATTAGACGCAGGTAAAGTAGTTCCTTTTTCCTTAGTTTCAGGCCATCTACGGATCACGTTAAGCAACCCACTACATTTATAATCACTTCTTTTCGTTTTCTTTTCTATATTTCTTCTGGTTTTTCTTCTTTCTTCTGTCCAAATTGTAGTTGTTTTCTTCTTTTTTCGACTGGAAACCTTCGAAATTTTATATTAACCCTTTCAGTCCCGGTGTCCATTATAATGGACATAGGCATTTTTTGCCTACTTGTAATACTTTTAACGGGTTTTTCTGCTATATTCTTGTTATACTGTACGTCACCAATTAAACCTATGTAAAAACATATTCTGAATTGTACAAAATTATTTATTTTTTACAATTTACATTGCAGTGTTTTTTTTTTTTTTTTTTTTTTTTTTTTTTTTTTTTTTTTTTAAAAGAAAAGAAGCAAAATCCATGCAACCGCAGTCAAATGATACCCCGTCATCATCCACTCGTGCCATCACACCGATTATTTTACGTGGGCCCTCCCCGTCCTTTACCACAGGCACATTTGACTGCGGTTGCCGAGACTCGAACTCACGACCTCAGGCTTTGGGTGCATGGCCAGTGCACTACGCGTTGCCTTAACGATCAAGGCTATCCAAGCCAGCAAGCTGAAGGTGTCCCAGACCGCGTAATCTAAACCGGTTTCAAATTAGAGGAAGAACGGCATAAGTAGCAAAATAATTCGGGACTGAAAGGGTTAACTTTGCTCTATCCTGTATTATTTCTTCTGCTAATTCCATTTCATTTACGTCTTTCCCTATCCCTTACATCCATTCTTACTTTCGTATATATGCTTGAACATTTGTTCTGTAAGTCTATTATTATCCATCCTCATTAAGTGACCGAAACATCTTATTGTTCTTTTCCTCATTGTATCTGAAATCTTTTCACATTCTTTACTTTTATATAGATCTTCATTTTTCTTGGGTCTAAACTCTCATTTTTCAGTTTGAATTGGACCCAAGATTTTCCTCAAAAATGTTCTTTCCTTCTTTTCTAATAATTATATTTCTCTTATTTAAAAGGAAGACATACACTCTGCAGTATACAGACATTCTGGTTTGATTACTGTGTTATAGTGTCTAATTTTGATTTTATTTGAGATGTTTTTCTTATTGTAAATGTCCTTAGTTAGCTGGTATGTTAATTCCAATTTTTCTCAATCTTGCTTTATTTGCTTCCCTATCCAATCCATTAGTTTGAATTATTTCAACAAGTAGGTTTTATTTTTAATAGCTCTAAGATCTCATCAGGAAACTAATTAAACTAACACTCGACACTGCTATCATATTTAGTTATGCAACACCTATTAAATTAATGGTGACCAAATTATACTTTACATGTTTCAGAAAATAATGATTGTAACAAATCTGATGCGTTGCACTCACATGACTTTCTCTACTCTTGTACTAACCATTCTTACAAACTCTTATTCCTATATCTTCTTCGTGTTAGTTGAGATAAACATTTGTACAAATTATCTTATTGTTTATTTCCCTGTAGGTACAAGAGGAATATGGGAATACAGTAAGCTTTGAGTGACAGTCAAATCTTTTAAAGCTTTGAGATTCCGTTCTTTATGCACGGCTAAGAAATAAAAAAAATGAATAACGATCTTGCATCTGACGAAAGTTTAAGTATTACAGAACACACAAATAACAAAGAATATCTCCGAAATGGATCACTCTACAAACACACACACACACACACACACACACACACACACACACACACACACACACACACACACACACACACACACACACACACACACACACACACACACACACACAGACACACATACACACAGAGACACACACAGACACACACAGACACACACACACACAGACACACACACACACACAGACAGACCTTTTTCTAAAAAATGCTTTTTTATTCAGGAGGCTCCAAAACATATTTCCGGTGAAATCTCGACTTCGAATTTTTGGGTGGAATACATTACCTGCTCTAGTTCCTATATGTATCAAAGAAAGTAATGATAAATTAATACTTACTTGAAATTGTGCAAAAGTGATATGAGGGCTTCTTAATTCAAAGTGGTGTAACTTATTCGAATTCTGACCAGCGCAGACAACGGGTCATCTTACCCTGAAGATGCCAAACGCAGTACTTGACGAAACGTCGGTATATTCGATGCCTTCTAGACCACGCCTACAAGCCCGCAAGAGAGAAATTTAGCTAATAGTCGGCGTAACTCACACTTTACGTGCACTTTCCTCCCATGGTATTTGTAGTTAGTCAATAGAGCTTTTGCGTAATGATTTCTTAATACTTATTTTTTCTATAGAGGATATCCAAAGAGTTTTAATAAACTCTTTGTTCAAGAGTATTAAATAAATAATTATTTTTAAATTTCTTCACAAAAACGTAAGGCTATTGGGCAAGTACAACCTAAGTTCAAAAGTTGTAAGAATAAATCGTCAAACCAAGGGCAACGCCGGTTATTCCAGGTTGTATGTAATAAAAAGTTTTATAAATGGTAATATTGATTAACGTGAAGTGGATAGAAGAAGTGGAGTCTGATGATTGGGCAGAGAATGTCATCTGAGTGTAACACATCAGATTTTGTTTTTATTTCTTTCGCTTTTGTGAATTCAAAATCGTATCCATTATGTCATATCCGATGTTGAGGAATGAAATGGGTGAAATGCTCAAATGATCTGTGTGATTATGCGTATGAATATTCTAATTGCCTATTCATTTCGGTCTTATGCTTGGCTTTGCACCCCATAACTCACAGTTGGTGTAAAGCAGTGAATTGCGAGGGGTGCCTGTTCTTCATTAATTAGGATGCATAGAAGGGAGGAATGCATCCCATTGCTCTCAACGAAATAAGCAAATCTTCAATGAGAGAAAATGACTGCAGAAATAGCTTGTCTGCACATTTAGTGACTAATTTAAATATAAATATCTACATGACCCTTTATAGTTTACATAAAAGCAAGAAACAAGAGCTATTAACACAATAATAGTCCTCACAGTTAGGCGCAGTTATCCTAACTCCTCTCAGTTAGGTGCAGGAGTTTAGCTTTATTAAAAGCATAGGTACTGCTGCCCAAAAATAATAAAAGTAAATAATCTAAAAACACAATAAAATCTGATGTGTTGCACTCACATGACGTTTACTGCTCTTGTAGTAACCAGTCTTACAAACTATTTCCTATACCTTCTTCGTGCTAGTTGAGATAAACACTTGTAGAAATTATCTTATTATTTTCTTGTAGGTGCAAGGTGCCACATATAAGATATTTTTATGGCAAATGAAATAAATATTTTGAATTTTATGACTATAGCCTATGTATTTCTGTTCACTTTTGATGACTTTTGCATAACTGGTAAACCGTAAGAGATAGACCAAATCTTACTATACAAAAATGTAGATCTCGTTAAAACAAAATTTATGTCCAAATGAATTTTTTGTAGTGTACCATTTTGGAGATATTCTTTATTTGTGTGAGTTTTGCAACACTGGAAACTTTTATCAAATAGAAGGTTGCTATTCACTTTTTTATCTCTTGGCCGTGCAAAGAGAAAGGAATTTCAAAGCCTTCATATAGCGAACAGCTTTAAAAGATTTGACTGTCACTCAAACCTTAAAAGAAAATTCACAATAAGATAATTGTATTTCTGTAAATGTTTATCTCAACTAACATTGAAGAAGATAGAGGAATAAGAGTTTGTAATTATGGTTAGTGCAAGAGTAGTTAGTACATTAGATTTTTCAGTCTGTGGACCTTGAGTTTGTATGTTCCCATTCATTATTCAAATTGAGTTTTTGAATAAAATACGTAGATACTATTTCTGCCTATGATATTTAAGCGATGGCGAATGTAAACATGACCATCCTCAAGAGAGTTCGTCCTAATTTTAAGCCCGTTACGGTCATCACACTGCGAGTTTTGTCTCCAGCCACCATATGTAGCAATAGACAGAGAAAGAAAATGTCGGAATAGAGGATGTTTGCTTTCATGCTCGGTACCAGCAAGATGAATGTCAACATGGAACACTTTCCATTTATGGAGCAGTGTTATTTCTAAATCGAAATGTTTGACTGATGCCGTGGGCCATCATATCCGTTATGCGTGCTTTGCTTTCAGGAGAAATATTGTAACAATTTCTATTTTCATTACTACTCCCAACAGGCAGTTATATCGTGCTGTTTCATGAAAAGTTTACCCAGTTTTATTGTAGTTGAAAATCAGTCTCGTTAACAGGCATAGGAATTTCGAAGCACCAAAGCCAGGGCAAAAAGAAATGAGGTTGAACTGTCACTGGACTTTAAGAGAAGTGCGTGGTCTAGGCTGAAGATTTCTTAGGCGCTAATGCTAAAACGAACGGAAATTAGGTTGCGCTGCGACTGGACTTAAGGCAGTGCTGTTGGAGCTTCCACCTCTACCCCCACCCCTTGCACAGCCTGTGCGCATATACATTGCACCTTGTCCTGCTGTCTTCAAGTGCCGATTCCGTGTCGCTTTCTCTGGCCACAGTAACAGGTACATACGTGGTTATATGGGAAAATACAATATGCCTAAATCACGTGAAAAGGAAATACAGGAATATATTAAAGAATTCGATTCACAGTATTTTACTATTAATGGTGATATAACAGAATGGAAACTGTCATTCAGAAATAGGAGGGAACAAACGATTTAACAATGTACAACATTGCCGTAGTAAATAACATTGCCAACATGTGCATTTGGTGGGTTCAAATGAACCGGATGAAATTATGCCCTCTACCTCATATGGAATCACACAATCTCACCTTTTTACAGATTTATGCCACATGATACAGGATAATATCCATTCAAAAAATTAACACAATCCATTATTATTATTATTATTATTATTATTATTATTATTATTATTATTATTATTATTATTATTATTATTATTATTATTATTACAGTAACAACAGTAACAATAACAATAGTAATAATAACATTAACAGTAACAATAGTAAAAGTAAC
Organism: Tenodera sinensis; assembly: GCA_030765045.1. Classification (NCBI taxonomy): domain Eukaryota; kingdom Metazoa; phylum Arthropoda; class Insecta; order Mantodea; family Mantidae; genus Tenodera; species Tenodera sinensis. The sequence goes on from CM060968.1 coordinate 136,705,036, forward strand.
AACAGTAATAGTAACAATAGCAGTAATAATAGTAGTAATAATAGTATAAAGTCCACACTTCAACATACCTTTACGTAAGACAACTTTCGCCAATTTTTATTTTCTTAAAAAATGCCTCTGCCGACTGCAATTAAAGTGTAACTTCGATATACTGTCATGGCAAATGACATTTATATACTACATTTTCTATAAAGCGTGTTTGAAATCATCTTTATGCTGTTTGGGTTTTATTCAATTGGAAAACAATACGAGATAGATATATTGCTATCAAGTGATCTCTAGAGCGACCCCTAAAACAAGACAGAATATTCAAATATGATTAAACAATCATTTAAATTGCTATTTACGTTAATTTTAAGTAAGAGAAGAACGAAGCTTAATCCTGAAGAATTATTAATACCTATATAAGCTGCACTGTATTATTTCTATACTGCCTTTCAGTATGTTGGTAACTTTAATAGTTTGTACGTTTAAATATTTCAGTGGACCAGGTGTAAGTTCGGGCGAGAACCACGAGTTGAAAAGAGCATGCCATGTATTCCACTGAGGCCAATTAACAATAGAAATGTTGTAACAGCTCGCCAGGAAAGGAACACAGGGTTCATAAATATTTTTATTTGTCTTATTTACCTTTGTAACCTGGTTGGAATGTCTTTCAAAAGAACTGTCGGATCTGAAACCCTTTCCTTTCTGTTGATAACCACTGTATCAACACGTATCTTGAAGTCATGTTGAAAGACACTGGAACATCCTCATGAGCTTCTTGCTGACGCAGATCTTAAGCGAAGGTGCCTATTGTTTCGAATCAATTCGTCCTTTTTGCAGAACCCCAGCATATGCCCCATAGCTTTCGTCTTGTAACGTGGATGGCAACAACGGGTTGTGCTGAAGGTTCTGCCTGGAATAGAACGGACTGCTGAGAAGTTACATGACATTGTATATATTTAGAGATCGAGAGGTTTCTGTTATTACTGATCCATGAATTGGCATTCGGGTAGTCTGCATAGATCACAGCTTTTGACTTTCTTGGCGATTGAAATAACCGAGATCTTAACATTTCCCGTCTGCGCTTGCCTTTGGTGGCAAAGTATTACTCTTCCTTCTTTAATTGCCTCTGGACATAATCAACTGCATGGAGATGCTGACAGTTATAAGTAACTGACACGAGGTCTCTGCTGAAGAGGTTTTCTTCGTGACATCTGTCGGTCAAAGGAACAAATCTTACTTTTGAGAGCCTTTCCACTACCAGTAGTTATCCTGTATTCCCAATTTGCATCTTTCTCGGTCTACCCAATTCCCATGTTGTAGATTTCTCTCTCTCTGATCTGGTTAACATTAAATTTCCACGAAGCCCTAGGTCATCCCCTCATCCTAGGACCATTCCAGAAATGTTCTGGGCCATTTCTCCTTGCCCATTCGGTTATTTCCATACCATAGTAACATTCTATAACCGACTGCTTCATTTCCATCATCTGTCTTATCTCCACAATCCTTTTTCTCAAAGGTCTTGATAGTCTTGATACTTTCGCTCCTCTATGAATTCCATCCATCTCCACTGCTTGTCTTATTTTTTTGTCTTTCTATTAAGGTCCACCTTCAGATCCGTAAGTTAATATACTTAATCTCTACATTGCTAGGAGGATTCTCCTTATTCTTTGTCTACTAATATCCCTGCTCCTCAAGACTCCGTTCAGCATTTTAATTGCTTTACTTGCCCGTATAAATATAATCCACCTGTACTAAACTCCCCGATTCATGAATTATGGATCCTAAATACTTAAACTATTTAACTGCCTTAAGTTCCTTCAGTTGTCTTAATGTCTTTTCCTCCACTCAACGAGGCGCAACAGCCCTTTTCTGCCTACCCCTCGGCGGCTGCTTACCCCACCTCTGCCCATCACAGGCGTCATGATCAGGGTGTAGTGCTCGAGAAGGGACGTGGTCAGCGCCCCAGTCCCTCCCGGCTGGTGATGCGGTCTTGGCAAGCAAGGGTCGCTACTTTTCAGTCAAACAGCTCCTCAGTTGGCCCCTCAGAGACCTAACAAGGCTGAGTGCATCCCGGAGGTCCACGCCGAACCGGGAATCGAGCCCCTGTCTCCCGCTTAGTAAGCAGCGGCGCTACAACCCCGATCTTTCCTCCAGCCCCAATCAATATTCCATTTTACTCATATCAATTCTCACTCTCTTTTAAATACTTGCATAAGCTTACTTAGCATACATTTAGCATCCTCTTGACCTTGGGCAACTATCACCTGATAATCTGCAAATAACGAGTGCACTACGTCTATAATTTCTTGTTCCAGCTCCAAATCTGTATGAAAATGCTCTCCATTTCAAGTTTTTCCACTTAACTCCTGGGCAAGAGATCCTCAGCAGCTCTTTCTCCAATATCACACGTTTTTGAAATTTGCCCCCAGTCTTTATTTAAGCCAGTCATGCCGTTTTGTGACACTCAGTGTCATTCTCTTCTTTCTCCCTCCAGCTTCGTATGTTGAGTGTAGACGGACTTTATGACAGCACAGTGGCACAGTCTTTCCGGCCCTAGAATAGGTCCGCACATAAACAATGCATATAGTCTCACTCCGCGCTTGATATCTCGTGAACGCTGTCGTTACCTTCCAGCCTATCTTCCGCTGGACCAGCACTGAGTGTTATAAAATACATGGTATTTACTTGGTAAACTAACTAAATGTCCTAATTCAAGAATGGATGAAGAAACAATGTGCTGAGAACTTTTAGGAATTTTGTGATAAAAAGAGGATATCCTAGAAGTTTGATTGACGCAATAAAGTCTGTATGCAAATACAAAATGTGTTATTAAAACTAATTCCGAAAATAACACAATAATTCAGACAAAGCAGGGCGTCAAACCAGGTTGTGGCTTATCTACCACATTCTTTAACATGATACAAGGTTTGGAAGAAACTATTGATAAAGGTATTAAAATGGGACGAAGATTATATCTGAATATAATTTTATGTACTAACGATATTTGTGTTAATTTTCGACGAGGAAGATAAACATCACTACATCGTCTAAATAAAATATATGCAAAGAACAATTTTAAAATTTGATTTAAAAAACAAAGATCCTAGCCTTTAAGGGTAAACACACAGTCAGAAGTAAAATAATAACGCAAGAAAATCTGATGTGCTGCACTCACATGACTTTCTCTACTCTTGTACTAACCATTCTTACAAACTCTTATTCCTATATCTTCTTCGTGTTAGTTAAGATTAACATTTGTACAAATTATCTTATTGCTTATTTCCTTGTAGGTGCAACGGGAACATAGGAGCTTTGAGCGACAGTCAAATCTTTTAAAGCTTTGAGATTTCGTTCTGTTTGCACATTTTACATATAAAGAAATGAACAACGATACAAAGGACATAGATTGTTTTAGCGACTACTATTTCGTATAGTAAGATTTGGTCTATCTCTTAGAGATTAGGAGTTACTCAAAAATCATCCAGAGTAAAGAGAACTACACGGACTATAGCCGGAAAATTCAAAATATACATTTTATCTGTCATAACGTTACCTTAAATATGTCATTTTATTTAAAATCGTTAGAGCCATTTTCAAGAAAATCAAAATTATCGAAAAATTTTCCATGTAAAGGGTAGTTTAGGAGGGGGTATTTTCTTCAAAATCTTCGTGTTGCATCCTTGAAAGACACTAAAATTAAATACCAACTTTGGTTTTTAACCGACTTTTCGTTTTTGAATTATACTGTACACACACACACACACACACACACACACACACACACACACACACACACACACACACACACACACACACACACAGACACACACACAGACACATGCACACGCGCGTGGACCTTTTTCTAAAAATGTATTTTTTTTTGGATTCAGGAGGCCTCAAATCATATATTTTCCTATGAAATCTAGACATCGAATTTTTGGGTGGAATACAATACTTCCTCTACTTGCTAGTAGAGCAAGTAACAGAATAGAATATATTTCGATGTTTAATTATTTAGGTACGATAGCTTCATGTGATAAAGGAAAATATGTTGACTTAGTAAATTTTTAAATATTTGTAGAATTTTAAAGAAAACCTTGAAAAACAAACCAGGAAAGAAACATAAATTAAATTTTATAATGTGATGGTGTTGTCTGTTTTATTATATGGTAGTGAAACATGGACTGTGGACAGAAGGAGCTTAAAAATAATTGAATCAGCAGAGATGAGATTTTTAAGACCAGTAAAGGGAAGTAAGCTACAAGACTGAATTTCAAATGGAAGTGTTAGAGAAGATCTAAATATTGAATGTGTTCTAATAAATTAAATGGTTAAATCATTTGGAACGAATGTCAGAAAATATAATTCTTGAAATAACAATGAAATATTAACCAATAGGAATTTGAGGAGTGGGTAAACCTAGGAAGAGATGGAAAGATAACGTGAGACCGGAACAGACTCAAAGTCTAATCCATGAGAGGAAGAAGAAGATATATTTTATTACTGATCAGTGCAGAAAGCATTTTATAACAGAGGGATCATTGTTTAAAGAAAACCTACGCACCTTGAATCGTAGGTTTCCTATCACAAAGTCATCCACTTTGTCTTCTACTGCACGTCGATTCATTTTATTTTTCACTATTTTCACAGTCTCCTTTATTTCCTTCTTTGCAATGGAAACAGCATTCACAGACACACCAGTTGCTTTCGATGTTAATTTAATGAAGGCCGTAACAGCAAGGGTATCATAATGCTCAAAGAAATACTTGAATACATTTTAAGGTGCAATTATTTACCAGCTTTGCTGCTTCACTGCTCTGACCTGCTTCGCATTCAGCCATGACTGCGACTAATATAATATTGTATTTGCAAGTTGCTTCGCTCCAGCAAACAATAATATACGATTAAGAGGCTAATTATTTAGGTTATGTTTAAATTAAACTATCATTAAGGGGGTTCGGAAAGCTCTATTTAACCAATATTAAGTTTACTATATTCATATTCCTTTTTCCCATAAAACATATGGGGTAAAGAGTTGACCTTTTTACTAATTAATATTGAATATGTTATGAATTTAACAGGAGTGAGTGAGTGAGTTTAACAGGAGAGTTTGTCTCTAATCTGTTGTGACATTAGGCCGTTCAACAATATACAAGAGGTGACCGGGTGACCTTAGGTACGGCGAGCGACTGTGTGTTCGTGACATAAACAATACCGCCGGCAAAACATAAAGGAGGTCTGGAGCTACAGGACACCAGGCGACTGTGTATGAGATCGAACAGTGTGATAACACCGTAGTGTCCAGCAATCTCTAGAATCTTCTTTGCGAGTCATGCAGGGGCTTTACTAGGTTTTAGGTGCCGGATGGTGTTAGTTACCTCGCGAGGGGTAACTACCGGGATGTGGAACTCCTCGTGGCCCGCGGGTCGGACTTCTAGGAAGTCTTCTACCTCTTGTTCCACGAGGTCAGTATGGTCATCGTTCTGAGGATCTACCCTAGGCTGGAACTGAGTCTCCAGATAGTCTGCTAGTGCCTCTGCTTTTTCCCTCGGTTAAAAGACTAGTCTTCCCCGAGGGCTGTGCACTGGATGCTGGTGTGCAGATTTATCTTTCCTCAAGGCTCGGACGATGCGCCACGGTTTCCTCTCTTGGAGGTTTACGCGACGCATTGTTTCGTCCCAAGCTGCTTGCCTGTGTTTTCTTAGGAGTCGTCTCACCAGGGATTTGAACCTCTGGTGTATTACTCCTATCCTAGGATGTCGGAATCTCTGCCATAGCCGTCTGACAGCATTCTTTGCTTGAATGAGGCGTTTTAGTGGGACAGGGATAGATGTCGGGTTTGGTGCTTCGGTAGGAATGCGATGCGTGTGAGCACGCACCGCGTTTAGGACGGAGGTAGAAAACCCCGTGGCTGCCTCCTCGAGAGCCTCTATCGAGTCTACTCGAGGATTTGCTTCCACAGAGTTTTGAAGGGCTAGGACGGCTGCATCCCAGTCGACTTCATCCACCCAGTCCGGCACTCCCAGGGCAGTGAGATTAACGTCTGCATCCACCACAACAGGGTTGTGGTCGGAGTCCAGATCGTTAATCACAGAGAGGTCCAAGTGAAATGGTATGTTTTTGGTGACCATGAAATCGATGATGTCCGCGGCGCCGCGTGCCGGGTAGTAGGTTGGACCTCTCGGCCCGTGCGCGTGAAGGGCGGGGTTCCCGCTAATGAGACGGTACAATCCCCGGCCCTTAACGTTCTGGGTGCGGCTGTGCCAGCTTGGGTGTTTTGCGTTGAAGTCGCCTGCAATGCAAACCCTGTGGTGTAGGTTCAGGAGTGCCGTGATGTCCGCTTCATAGAAGTGACCATCCGGCGGGTCGTATACCGCCACAAGCACCAGATCGTTCCCGCCCAAGGATAGCCTTATGGCGGTTGCCTCCAGGTGTTGTAGCGGGGGAATGGTAACAGGAGTGTGGGTGAGATGGTTCTTTATGAAAATGGCAGTACCACCGCCCTGTCGGCCGACCCGATCAGACCGATGAGCGGCGTAACTTGGCAGGTTAAACTGTACACCAGCGTGCAAGTGCGTTTCACAGACCATCAGGATATCAATCCCATGGCTGTCCACGAACTCCAGCAGGCCAGGTCTCTGGTCTCTAACTCCATTTGCGTTCCAGAACGCAGCTCGAAATGAACGCACAGTTCTATGCGCCATTACGAGCTCGTGGAGTTAGAATAGAGGTCCTTAGCCGTTTGAAGCACCGTGAGATGCTTCTGCACAGCGGAAATCCCGGGGTTGTTGATGGTTTCCCTGCAGCGTCGTAGGATTGGGAGGGAACGCTGAACCAAGTCTGCGAACCAGGTCGCCAACTGTATGAACTCAGCCATGTCCTCAGATGCAAATGTGTCACCTACGGATAGTTGCGAGATGTGTGGCTCTGGTGCCTCAGAAGTAGCTGGGTCAGCACTGGTGGACTCAGCTGGTCGCTGGTTGGCTGACACAGCTGGAGCTTTTGGTGCTGGTGGAGAGGGGAGTTTCTCAACTTTTTTGTTGTGATTCTGCCCCTCAGCAGGTTTTTGTGTGGTTTTACCCACTGACTTCTTCTTCTTCCCCTTCTTTTGGGGACGTTGCTCCTTTGGAGCACTGCTGGTTGTTGGAGCTGTCTCGCCGCTCGCAACCGTAGGTGTGGCGCTATCTGGGACCGGCTCAGCTACTGTGGCGGCGACCCGGCTTGTAGGGGTCACTTCCGCGGTCTCGGCCTGTGCGAGAGCACCTTCGTGTCTCGCCAGGGCCTTGGCGAAAGAGACCCCTGTTCTGACTTCAGTGTCAGCCTTGCCCTGTTTACCTTGCATTATCGCAAGTCTCCTAGGGCACCCGCGATAGATCCCTATGTGGGATCCATTGCAGTTGGCGCACCTTCTTTCTTCTTTTGGTACCGGGCAAGCCTTTACCAGGTGCTCACCCGCACAACGGAGACACTTGAGAGTCCTCTCACAGGCAAAGCTTGAGTGGTGGAAACCCAGGCATTTATAGCACTGGGCTGGCCCCTCCCTGCCGTGATAAGGCTCAATCGTGACCCGTGTATAGTACAGGCAAGTCACCTCGTCAATCTTAGGGGTTCCCTCCCCTTGTTTCTCTACGGTTACTAGGAATAGAGGTAGGGGTACCTTTGTGGGTTTCCCCTCTTTCACCTTTGTAGTGGTGAGTTGCACCACGGACCGCGGTTCGATTCCGTGTTCGTCCTTCAGGCCGGCACAGATATCCTGGGGGTCTGTCTCCGAATCGAGACCTCTAATTACCCTGCGGACCACGTGGGGTCGCTGTAGCGAATACGTGTGGAATTTTATTCCACTCGCTTTCAGCACTTCCTTTGCGGCCGCATGGTCTCCAGAGGAAGTGGTTCGGATGACAACACGCCCTGGGTGTCGTGTTGCCTGAAATACCGCCTTTAACTTTCCCCTGAGTTCCTTCATCACCTTGATGTGATTAGGGAAGGGGTCCGACACAATTGGCGGAATTTTTTCCGCCTTTTGTGCGGCTTGGTGCTGGGGGGACGCTGCAGGTCCCGATGAAGGAGCAGGTCGCTCTGGGCTCGAACCAGAGGACCTTTTCCTGCGGCTTTGTACCAGTACAAAGCCATCGTCGTCCGGCCGTGCTGGAGTTGGGTTGACAGGAGCTGGCGGTGTTATAGGGGCGACAGTCCCTTGATTAACAAGGCCCACGACCTTTTTCACCTTCGGTCTACTCTTGGCCCTAGTAAGTGCCTTGGCTTTCGCCTTGGCGATGCTCACTCGGGGACCGGGTGAGGGGTTCGAGGTAGAGGGTTTCGGGGGTGTCAATACCATGTCAGGTCTTACCTGCATGCTGGTACTCGGTGTTTGGGTCAGAGTCGGTGCAGGTGCCATTCGGCTCCCCACAGAGGGCCAGACGCCTTGCGGCGCGCCTATTGGGGTTCCAGCGAACCCCGGGTCCAGACCTGAGTCCAGACCCTTGGCTACAACCTTGTGGGGCTGCGGTCTCGTTGGTCTGTCAGTCGGTACCGAGTCTCCTCCGTCCGACATCTCTTCCTGGTTGGCCCGTGAAAGCGCTCGGCGAGCCTCCTTCACTAGACAGGCCAGTAGAGGGCCCAAGCCCGGTTCTGTGTTAGGACAGCTCCGGGAAAGCTGCCTCGGTGGATTCTCTTCTCTCTTCTTCAGTTTGGAGTGCCCTAAAATCTGCTTATCAGATCTCTTATAGGACACTCCCCGACGAACTAGCGGCGCCCGGCCTGGCTATTACACTGTATGTAGTTGGCGCGGTGCGTAGTGGCTGCTCCCTGGCGAGAGGTCACGCAGTTGGCTTCCCTTTTCTTCCAGTAGTCCAGCAGAGTGGTCGAGAGGTGTACACTAGGCGAGTTCCAATCACGAAGTGATGCCCTGCGTGTGGAAATAACTCTGAGGTTACCTCACTCCGGCTCCGGTTTAAATAGGACAGACAGTGAGCAGTCTGTCAGTTTTTGCAATGCCTGTTTTTAGAGTTCGAGTTTAGCTTTTGGTGTCAGAGTAGTTGTTTAAGTCGTCGAGTGCAGTTAGTTTTAGTTACGAGAGTGAGTCGGCCAGCTTTCAGCGAGTGCACATGTGTCGTCGAGTCATTGTATCGTAATAGTAAAGATAGAACAGAGAAACTGGAGAAAGACATTGAAAGACTGAGAAAGATTATCGGAAGAACTGTGAATTGTAATAGTAGAGGAGATTATAAACTGTGTTAGCAACGAGAAGGAAATTCTGCATTTGTAGTAAGATTTACAGGAAATAAAGGATTACAAAAAATGAACGAAAATCGCATTTTGTTACGCTATTTTGTTTTTAGGAAGTATTTTTAAACAAAGCACTTAAAAAAATTAAAATATAGAATACTCCTTTTATTTTGAGAACAAAATAAAATAGAAATAAATCCCCATGTTAAAATCAGTAAGCATATATAAGGAGCATGTGATTAAAAAATTTACACATGTATCTTTTATAGGAGCGGAGAAAAAGGTACACACACAGACAGACACACACACGCACACACACACCGTTTGTAACAGACAAACTCGCGTAGTGCAGCTTGTAATGAAGATATTATGTTAATTAATTCATAGTGAAAATCATAATTTCGTTTTCTAACACTTTTCTCAAAGTTCTGGTGCAGATCAACTATGTACACCTGTATTATTTGTATTGAGGTTAGGGGTATATATCTATTTGTTTCTGCTTACTGATATTTTTCCCTTTGTTGAATAATCTCGTACTTCTAGGCATTTTGAATATTATTATACGAATACAGGAATAGGCAAAACTCTCACTTTTCACCACAAAATACAAAAATTGCAAGACAAAGCGACAATGTGCTACTACACAAAGAAATATGATTAACCGACGGCCATCATGGCAACTAGAATAGAGGACAGCCATTCTGTAGCAGGCTGGCCAACGCAGAACTTTTTCAAAGAGAAATAAACATCCCTAAAGATAGCAAAAGTTTAATTTCGATATCTCTCATAGGAAAAAAAGACATGAACGTTTGAATGTTACACTGTTTACGCCTCTTTTCTGTCATTTTGATAGTTTTTTGACAGTTGCTATACGTGTTAAAAACTGAAAATTGCGAACTCTTAACATATTGTAAATGTAAAAATATATTATATATCATTTTAATCATTAAAATCTGGAGAATAAGAAATGAAAATCTAAATTTTGAAAGTTTTACCATTTATGACCATTCTGAACCAGCTTAGAATACTGTACCGTCAGACTCAGCGCATAGCAAAGGATGGACTGAGCCAAGCTACTTTACACCGCATGCCAGACCGGCGAGACGGTAAGGAGTTCAAAGGCAGGTTGCCTCGTCAGCTAGGCAACTGTTTGTACGTGACCAGCAATAATGGAAGTGGCTACACGAAAGGTGGAGCCTTAGAGAAATATCAAACCACGTTACCGGTGGCATGTTTGTAGAGTTTGAGAAAGGTGCGAATGACGTTATCCCCACTATCTAAAGAGGCCAGGAAGAACAGTGAGTGAGTTTACAGTTACAGACGTGAGTCAGTCAGTGTGCAAGTGAGTGCGAGACAGCTGTGCGTGTGTGTCATCGCGAAAGATACGTCGGTCGTCGTGAAGAAGATCCTAAAGGACTTCGAGTGATTTTGAAGAAAATTCCTCCACTCTAAACTACCCTTTCCATAGAACATTTTTCGAACATTTTTATCTTCTTGCAAAGACTAACGATTTTGATTAAAATGCCATATTTTTTAGATATTTTTGTGACAAATGAAATGTATATCTTGAATTTTCTGGCTATAGCCCATGTAGCCCTGTTTATTCTGGACGACTGTTTCAAAATGAGAACTTACTTTGGAATAACCTCATTCCAATAATGGATCAGTTTTTGAAATGCAATAGTAAACATAAGGGATTAAAAAAGGAGAGCGGGATGGAATTATTTAATTTCAGTAATCGAACAAAATGTTTACTTTAGTGTCTTTTATTTTATAAGTAAGCATGCAAAGCGTATTACGTGACTTGCTTTTGAGTGAGTGCTTTGATCTGTGGTACACCGTAACAATCAGAAAATTGCATCTACAGAGCAAGCGCTTAACATATAATCTGGAATGACCTCATGTGGCTATATATGTCTTGTAACATGCTGTTTAAGTAATTACCCATTGTTTGAATGTTTACCACTAAAAGTCATGATAGGGAGTCATGCATTTTCCTTACAGCTGCCAAAAGAGACCTAAAACATCTGATGTGTTGCACTCACATGACTTTCCCTACTCTGGCACTAACCATTCTTACAAACTCTTAGTGTTACTTCTTCATCTTAGTTGAGATAAACATTTGCAGAAATTCTATTATTGATGATTTTCTTCTAGGTGCAAGGGGAATATGGGAATACAGTAGACTTTGAGCGATAGTCAAATGTTTTAAAGCTTTGAAATTCCTTTCCCTTTGCACAGCTAAAAGATAAGAAAGTGAATAACGACCTTCCATTTGAGAAAAGTATAACTATTGCAAAACTCACACAAATAAACAGGGAACATCTTCGAAATAGTTCACGCCATAAAAAAATTCACTTGGACATAAATTGTGTGTTTTAACGAGACAAACATTTTTTTGTACCTATATAGGTAATTTACATTTTCAGATGCATTAATGACAGCAAAAACTATTTTAAGGAATTCCGCAACAGCTGCAGTAAGACTGAAGTGATGCGGATGCTATAGGGGGAAACAGCTTGTGGGCAGTTCCCAAGAATTCAATGTGGCCGACATTGCACTAAAGTGCAGTCGACATTTCACAAAAAAGCAGTACTGCCAACCTCCATAATAAAAGCATTATTTCTAACCTCAAATACCACAGGGTTAAAGTAACATGCTTTCAAACGATAATATTTGAACATCGTTAGCAAACAACACACGATGAACCTACTCATCTTCGGCAAATCTTGTTCTGTAATAACACTTTTGGATAAAATCACTTCCGAACGTTAAATATCGTAATGTATATTTAATGTATTACTGTGTAGCGAACACAAAAATAACAACAGTAACTATAACTGCATATAATGCTCTAAAACAACTTTAGACAAAACCAAGAATAAATCACGTACACATGAGCAATACAGTGACATCCACAGATTGATTGATTAATTAATTAATTAATTAATTAATTAGTACGGCATCTAAACATAGTTTTGTTTTAAAATCTATTGGTTGGGTTCTCTGCAACGAGTTCAGAAACAACAACCTAACAGATGGAATATCACCAAATATAGTCAGACCGCGTCATAATGGGGGAGGGGGGGTGTGGGGGGTGATGTCACAGTTGTTTTTGGGGTATTCGAGCAAGCGGTCCTCTATAACAGCGGTTCTCAACCGAGGCAAGCTAGAGGAGGTTGAAATCACCTCCTCCCACCCCCTGGAACAGATGACGCAGTTATCCGTGGTTACTGAGTTCCAGTGGCGGCACATTCTTACGTACAGGAAATCAAAGACGTACACATTCATATTCTACTCCTGATTAACCCACGATGTTTCTGAGGATACTTTTTGGCACGATTTACGTTTCAGAAGGTCTTCAATATTTGGTACAAAAGATGAAGTGCACAGTCTCAAGGTGATTGTCACTTATCTTGCTGCGATACTCACTTTTAATGTAGTTCATTTTTGAAAATGTTTGTTCGCAGATCTAAGTGAAGTCAAAGACTGTCATTAAACTAGATGCAAACAAACGTAATCTCGGATACTCACAACAGGGCAGAGACCTAAATAATTCCCATCCTTCTTTCTCAGAACATTTTACGGTCGTGGAATTCTGCAATGCAAGTAGTTTCATATTTTGTAGCTCGTGTGAAGCCTCACTACATGGAAACTTCAAATGTTTTAAGTCTTCAAATAGTGAAGAGAATGTGTCGTACAATTGCTTCAAAGGTTCGTTGTCTTTTTTCCAGAAGAATAACGTTTATCGTGAACACGGAACGTAAGCAAGGGAAATTATATACATCTGCAATTACCAGTCTTTATCGTCTTGATCTCGGAAACAAAAATATTCGTCCTCTCATTGAATTGTATGTACTACTACTCCGCACCATCCGCCTCGGACTAGCAGGTCTGGTTCTGCTTTCCTTGGTCAGACTTGACTTATTGACTTGACTTATTTTATTGAGGAAAAATTTGCCTGGTGCCGGTACAGAGGGGCCCGGCTTACAGGCTAAAATTGACATTAATTATAATTTACAATATTTACATGGGTACTCTTGTTAGCTTTTATATCATCAAAAAACCCATACAGTGAGCGGCTTTAGCCCACCGAGAACAGTTTTTGGGCGTATTCTCAGTCTTTTGTCTGTCTGTTTTTTATAGTTTTTTTTTTTTAATTTATATACACGGATACATACACTCACTCACTCCTGGGCATACCACACATATGTCCCATCACACGCACGCACACACACACACACACACACACACACACACACACACACACACACACACACACACACACACACACGCTCGTATATACATATTTACACTGCACTATATACACTTCACTATTTACAGTTTTTCCGCAGTTTTCCTGTGCGGACCAGGTTGCAGCTCCTGTGGCGTTTCCGAGGCACAGACCTCTTCCGGAGTGTGTGGCCTAGGGCCTGGGTTGCATGGATGCGCATCAGTCTGCGAGCCATGCAATGTCTAGAACATTTTAATTCTAGCATGCTTACGATGCTTTGGCTCGCCCTTGCCAATATTGGCAATCACGTCATTTTGGTGATTCCTGATGCGCGCCCACGCGACAGCGGCTTGGAGGAGGTAAATAAAATATATAAGGGAAGCGAACATGTGCTACACTGTTGAGCATCCCTGCTCTATCAGCTTGGTTGGCCTTCAGCAGCTGTCACTATCGACCAATCAAACACCCATGAACATGTGCGTATTGGTATTATGACGAAAATGCCCAAGTAATCTTTTCTGGTAGCAGCTAAAGGTGCACATTATATAACTTTGGGGACAAAATACGTTGTTTGCTTGACGCCGCAAGCAGAAGCGCTTTGTGTCACGTGTTGGGAAGGATGACAGGCATTATAATGGCCAAACAAAAGTCAATTATTGCCTGCGGTTTGCAATGTTTTAATAATGTGTGAGCGACATGATTAGGCAAGAAAAACACGACACGAGACAGGTGCTTGAAGGCATCCAACGTGGAGTATTCACCTGACGTTCATTAGTGGCGCGTACCACTAACAATTTTGTGGCGAACACGAGCGACGTTAACGGAGGCAAAATCACCAACAATTAATCTCGAGATGGCCAAAAAATATTCAACAAGGCAATTAAACTGCCATGTGGTTTAGAATATAAATGTTAATCAACAAGAATAATACAAGTAAATGAAGAGATGAAACTATAAGGAGAAAAAGAACAGAAAACAGGGGAGATATTTAATAGATAAACCGGTTGAGATTTAAAAAAATGATAGACCAGAAATCTGAGGGGGAGAAGCTACGTCGTAACTTATAGAGGTTGATGCCTCAGTTTTTTTAAACATTCTCTTTTGCAAGTTGCAGTATTTCTATTACTTTTGTCACCCTAAACTTTCATTTTCCTTTGAAGTTCTGTTTTTCTGCTATTTCCGACAAACTGCCATTTAGTGTTTTAAACTTCGATGTGAAAACTCACGTCAAATACATGATTTCAGGTTCGCTAAATAAAAACAATTTGCAAATTTTACAGCGTGCATCTCCATGAATAGCTTTAAAAAAGTGATATATTAAAGTTATTTAATGGTTTTTAATTTATTTCATTATAGAGTGATTTGACACCTCTAATGCCGAATATTTAGTTTCCATCCTCGCTGCAAGTTTGTTCTGGAATTATAACGTTAATATTGTTTTCTTCACATTGAGATTACTTTCTTACGACCAAGTGTAAGAGAATTAATGTTGGAATGATATTCTCTTTGGACTTACAAACACATTACGCCCCTCACCCTTGTATGTAGACAGGTATGAGCTGGCAAGTTGACCTTTGAGACCACCTGGCATAACTAATAGATAAGCCATCCTAGCTTCCCCCCGCGGCTAGCAGCATGTGACTCGGAAAACATTTGAAGCCGGCTGTACAAGGAACATGTAGAAGGTTTAAGTGATATTCAAATGTTTAAAAAGGGTCGCTACGAAATTGCGTACTCTTTGCGTACTCTTGCCATCATGAGAAACACGAGAATAGTGACATTCAGGATAAAGATGACTTCTCAGACTATTAACAAAACATTTAAGACACTCATTTTTTTAATCAGGTAGATATCTTCAATATATGGTATTTTAATCAAAATCGTTTGCCCAAGTTTTTAAGTAAATAAAAGGTAACGAAACATTTTCCAAGTTTTGGGAAAATTATGTGGCATTTTTGAAAGATGCTGAACTTTAGTACCAAATTTGGAATTTATGTGGCGTTTTGTTTTTGTGTAGTGTTCGTGCACACACTCATGGACCTTTTTCTAGAAATCGCTTTCTTTGGGGAGCGTCCAGGACATTAAAAACTCGTATTTCTGAAGGTCTTGATTCTTAATTTTTGGATGGAATTAATACCTCCTCTGTTTAATGTAGGTATAGAGAAAATAATACAAATTAAAATCTGATGTATTGCACTCACATGACTTTCTCTACTCTTGTACTAACCATTCTTACAAACTCTTATTCCCATATCTTCTTCGTGTTAGTTGAGGTAAACATTTACTGAAATTATCCTGTTGTTTATTTCCTTGTAGGTACAAGGGGAGTATGGGAATACAGTAGGCTTTGAGCGATTGTCAAATCTTTTAAAGCTTTGAAATTCCATTCTCCTTCAAGGCCGAGTAGATAAAAATTTGAATAGTGACCTTCTAGTTGAGAAAAGTTCAAGTACCGCAAAACTTACACAGATAACAAGGAATATCTCCGAAATGGTTCACTCTAAAAACAATAAAAACAAAGGACAAATTGTGTGTTTTAACGAGACCTACATGTACAGTAAGATTTTGTATATCTCTTATTTACGAGTTATTCAAAAGTAATCCAGAGTAAACAGGATTACATGGGTTATAACCAGAAAATTCAGAATAAGCATTTCATTTGTCATAAACATATTTTAAACCTAAGGCATTTTAATTAATAGTACCTGGGCGACCGAGCTTCGCTCGCTTTTCTTTTCCCTTTTTTAAATTTTTTTTGTGGGGGGGGGGGGGAGATACTTATTTAGATAAACTTGAAAAGCAAAATGTTAACTAAATATACATTTTCATCCTAAATGTTGGAGCCGTTTCCGTGACGAGACCTTTAATATACTGGCTTGTTTGTTGAAACTGACCCAGTAACAGAGAAATTATGGCCAACATGAGGTTTCGACTAATTGTGACTGTTACGCGTAGACTAAGATAGCTAAGTCAACTTTCTTTAGGTTTTCTGAAGGCTCTTGACGAGACCTTTAATATTGTAACTTTTTTTTGTGTGGGTGTGAAGTAAAGTAGACAGATGTAGTCGAGATAAAGAAACACTTTTATTTCCGTAAACAGTAACTTGTACACTCGTTGCAACAGCAAGAAAGTCTTTTCCGATTCTCCAACAGCACGACTCCGAATTCGTAACACAAAGAACTGTTCCTTCTCCTTGGTGTGACTCCTCGACGCTTCGCATACGTCTCTTCTTTCCGTCGGCACGACTACTCAACCTTCACATACGTCTGACTGCCTCTTCTCACACTTTACCGCTATTTATATCTCCCAGGCACCATTCTGGAAGCTTCAGGAACGTTCGCTTATTGCGCTGGAGTACAAAGTAGAAGATTCCAGTAGCCTCTATCCTTTTCTCTCTTTCGGCAAGCGCCCCAACAATGCGGCCATTCTCTGTCTCTTTCCTTCGGCTCCTTTGCGGTAGTGCCGACAATAATGCGATGGGTGACACTGCTGCTGTCGGCAATTAGATGCGGCGGGCGCGGTGACACTGCTCCCTCCTCAGAGTTGGTCGTCCCGACCAGCACTATCACTGCGGCATCTCCCTTGCCCCCCGGCGGACTATCCCATCGAACCTCTTCTCCAGGAGGCACGATCCTAGGTATCGCTGTTGGATAGTGTCCCTTGGTCTGGGTAGGACGACGTATGCCATCCTGCTTCGAAATTCTGCAACAGTACCGCCGGTCTTGACGGTCCCTCGTCCAGTTGCCCTTCTTCCTGG
Source organism: Tenodera sinensis (assembly GCA_030765045.1). Taxonomy (NCBI): domain Eukaryota; kingdom Metazoa; phylum Arthropoda; class Insecta; order Mantodea; family Mantidae; genus Tenodera; species Tenodera sinensis. The sequence goes on from CM060968.1 coordinate 136,722,240, forward strand.
TGTGTTGACGGGCCATCCTGCGCACTTGGAAACGGCTCATTGGGTACCGTGTCCGCCGACCTCTCTGGCGCACCTTCGCAGCCACCTTGCTTCCGATGGGTCCGGCAACAAACCCCACCACATCCGCGCGACTCGCGTCCACCGCTGCACTCGTGTTCACTCGTGCTCGACACGGCCTCTCCTGTATCCTGCCGTCCACGATGATGTCCACCATTCTTCCGTTCACGGCACTATGCGTCAGGTGATTGAATGGCTTCGACGGTCCCCCCATGTCACACGCCAAGTCGGTTCTCGCGTGATGCTCGTTTGCTTGTGCGCTTCCCTGCTGATCGTCCTCCACGTCGTATCCTGGTTGGTTACGTACCCGACACACTCCTCCAGAGGATCCCCGTCGACGTCCCTGAACTGCCCCTTTGTCTTCCCCGAGACGTACACTTTCGTTATCTGAAACGGGCGCAACTGTCGCCTCGGCCACTAGGTGCTTCCTCCCCGGGTCCGCGCTATTCCGTCTGCCCCTGGCATCCAGTACTTTGACGCTCTCGTCAACTCTTACTACCAGGGCGCCAAGACGTTCCCCGTCGTCCTCCACGACGTCCACATGCTGGCAGAGGTCTTCCACCTTTTCGCCGAGTTCTTCCACGTCTTCCGTCATGCCAATCAGTTCGCCGAGTTGTTCCACGTCTTCCGTCACGCCAATCAGTTCGCCGAGTTGTTCCACGCCTTCCGTCACGCCAATCAGTTCGCCGAGTTGTTCCACGTCTTCCGTCACGCCAATCAGTTCGCCGAGTTGTTCCACGTCTTCCGTCACGCCAATTAGTTCGCCGAGTTGTTCCACGTCTTCCCTCACGCCAATCAGTTCGCCGAGTTGTTTCACGTCTTCCCTCACATCATCTGAAACGGGCGCAGCTGTCGCCTCGGCCACTAGGTGCTCCCTCCCCGGCTCCGCGCTATTCCGTCTGCCCCTTGCATCCAGTACTTTGACGCTCTCGTCAACTCTTACTACCAGGGCGCCAAGACGTTCCCCGTCGTCCTCCACGACGTCCACGTGCTGGCAGAGGTCTACCACCTTTTCGCTGAGTTCTTCCACGTCTTCCGTCACGCCAATCAGTTCGCCATCAATTTTCGCCGATAGCTCCGTCTTCATCTCTTTCAGCTCGGCAGCGAGGTTGTCGTTTGCCGTCTTCATCTCTTTCAGCTCGGCAACGAGGTTGTCGTTTCTCGTTTCCATTTTGGCAGCGAGGTTGTCGTATGACGTTTCCATTTTGGCAAATAATTCTTTCATCATTGCCATCATCCTGGTTTCCGAATCTCCCTCCATCTTGGTTCCAACGTTGCAACTTCTAACGACGATGTAACGAAACTAGAAGCAATTCGACGAATCCCACTTCTGACACCAGTGTAACTTTTTTTTGTGTGGGTGTGAAGTAAAGTAGACAGATGTAGTCGAGATAAAGAAACACTTTTATTTCCGTAAACAGTAACTTGTACACTCGTTGCAACAGCAAGAAAGTCTTTTCCGATTCTCCAACAGCACGACTCCGAATTCGTAACACAAAGAACTGTTCCTTCTCCTTGGTGTGACTCCTCGACGCTTCGCATACGTCTCTTCTTTCCGTCGGCACGACTACTCAACCTTCACATACGTCTGACTGCCTCTTCTCACACTTCACCGCTATTTATATCTCCCAGGCACTATTCTGGAAGCTTCAGGAACGTTCGCTTATTGCGCTGGAGTACAAAGTAGAAGATTCCAGTAGCCTCTATCCTTTTCTCTCTTTCGGCAAGCGCCCCAACAATGCGGCCATTCTCTGTCTCTTTCCTTCGGCTCCTTTGCGGTAGTGCCGACAATAATGCGATGGGTGACACTGCTGCTGTCGGCAATTAGATGCGGCGGGCGCGGTGACAATATCGTGGTCAGTTTGTTGAAATTGGCCCATTAGCAGAGAGATTATGGCCAAAGTAAGGTTAGAGTAATTGTGACTGTTACGCGTAAAATCGCGTTTTTTTCAGGAATGACACCAATATAGATAAACTTAATAAGCAAAACTTAGTATGAATACAATATTTGATCGACATCGTTAGAGCCGTTTCCAAGTTGCGCGGAATATATTTATATACAAGAATTGTTCATTTAAATATATAAGATTGTTAGAATCATTTTCGAGAAAATAAACATTTTCGAAAAATGTTTCATGTAAATGGGAGTTTAGCGTAGAGGAATTTTCTTCAAAATCGTGTCGCATCCTTAAAAGATATCAAATTTAAATACCAACTTTGTTTTTAACTGACTCACAGACAGACAGACAGACAGACAGACAGACAGACAGACACACACACACACACACACACACACACAAACACACACAAACACACACACACAGAGCTTTTTTTTATTTTTTTTTGATTCAGTGGACCGCAAGACATATATTTCCGGTGAAATCTCGACATCGAATTTTTGGGTGGAATACAATACTTCCTCTAGTAGAGAAAGTAATACAGAGAGCTACGGAAGGCTGGAATTAAATGTATTGCTTTTGATACTGTGTCGTTTACTTGCTATCAGTTACCTGCCTGCAGTATGGTAGTTAAAAGTTTGGGCGTCAGTGAGAACAAATGTCGCAGTCGTGTGAGGAAGGATCGATCTATCTATCTCAGGTGCATATTTGAGAGCGCGTGGTGCCGGTGCGTCAGCGTGCTGTTGGAGCATGTGCGTAGTGGTGTTCGGAGCCGGCCGAGGAGCATGAGTTTCGTCAGTACCGTGGCATCCGCCGTCAACACTAGAGTGGTGCATGCGCCCGCCGCGACGGCCCATGCCAGATCACGTCCCTACCTCGCGACGACAGTGCAACCCCGCGCGGGTCCGTCGATGTCTTCGCATCTTCTTCCGGCATCTCTTCTCCAACCTCGGTCTCTTTGCCCTCGTCGTCGGCTATGTCCTCATCGGCGCCGTCCTCTTCGAGTTCCTTGAAGCAGGTTACGAGATCGAACAACGTGGGCATATTCAACAGTACCGGGAGGATTGTCTCAAAGAGTTATGGCTTATTACAGGTAGGAAGTCTGCAGCTCCTTGCCTTGCTAGCGAAACTTAGCAAAACTTCTCCTTAGGGAAAACTTTTCACTTGCTCATAATTAATTTCTCGTCCTGTCGCATAATGAAACGAGAAAGTGTGTTGGTGACACCAAATTACATTTTTACTTTCTCTACTACCTAAAATAGGGGAAGTATTGTATTCGACCCAAAAATTTGATATCGGAACTTCACCGAAAATCCAAAAGAAACGAATTTTTAGAAAATTACAGTGTGTGTTTGTCTGTGTATCTGTTTGTGAACACCATAATTCAAAGACCAAAGTTGGTATTCAAATTTAATATCTTTCAATGATGCGACACGAAAATTTTGAAGAAAAGTTTATAATCCTTACATGGAAAATTATTCGAAGATTTTAATTCTCTCAAAAATGGCTCTAACAATTTTGATTAAAATGCCATGTTTAAGATTTTTTATCGCAAATGAAATGTGTATTTTGAATATTCTGGCTATAGCCTATTTATTCTTGTTTACTCTTGATGACTTGCATGCGATATAGATCAATCATACTGCACAAAAATGTATATCTCGCTAAAACACACCATTTATCTCGAAATGAATTTTTTTTTTTGTGGAGTGAACTATTTCGGAGATATTCTTTGTTATTTGTGTCAGATTCGGAAAACAAACTTTCGTCAAATGCGACATCGTTGTTCATTCTTTTATATGTTAACTGTGCAAAGAGAACGGAACCTCAAAGCTTTAAAAAATTTGACCATCGCTCAAAGTCTACTGTATTCCCACATTCCCCTTGTACCTACAAGGAAATAAGCAATAAGATAACTTCTACAAATGTTTATCTCAACTAACACGAAGAAGATATAGGAATAAGAGTTTGTGCGAATGGTTAGTACAAGAGTAGAGAAACTTATGTGAGTGCAACACATCAGATTTTTACTTTTTCTACTAGGTACGTAAAATAGGGGAAGTATTGTATGTGACCCAAAAATTCGATATCGAGATTTCATCAGAAATACGATTTGATGCCCTCTGAATAAAAATAAGAATCACTTTTAGAAAAGGGTCCGTGTGTTTGCATCTGTAAGCGTGCGTGTTTGTGTATGTGTGAAGAGCAGAATTAAAAAACGAAAAGTCGGTTTAAACCAATGTTGGTATTTACATTTAATATCTTTCAAGGATGCAACACGAAGATTTTGAAACTAAACTAAACTGCCCATTACACGGACAATTGGTCGAAAATTTTGATTTTCTCAAAAATGGCTGTTTATTCTTGATGACTTTTGGATAACTGGTAAACCGTAAGAGATAAACCAAATCTTACTATACAGAAATGTTAAAACAAGCAATTTAAGTTCAAATGATTTTTTTTGTTGGAGTTAAACGTTTCGGAGATATTCCTTGTTATTTGTGCAATACTTTACTTTTCTCAAATGGAAGGTCGTTATTAACTTTTTCTCTCTTGGCCGTGTAAAGAGAACGGAGTTTCAAAGCCCTCATTTGACCATCAACTTTAAAATATTTGACTATCGCTCATAGCCTACTGTATTCCCATGTTCCCACTGCACCCATAAGGAAATAAGCAATAAAACAACTTCTACAAATGTTTATCTCGACTAACATTAAGAGGATAGATGAAGGAGGAGCACAAGAGTAGAGAAAGTCATATGAGTGCAACACAATTTCTTTTTTTACTTTCTATAGCGTCTACTTAGAGAAGTTAGTGAAAATATTGCATTCCACTCAGAAAATCGATAACAGCTGTTATACAAGCTTTGAGATCCTCTGAATAAAAAGACATTTTAGAAAAAGATTTAGAAAAGTGTGTTTTGCGTGTCTAAATGGCATAAAGGAAAAGTCAGATATGTATCGAAGTTTCAACAACTTGCAAGAAAAGAGCCCCAACGAAAACTAAACATCACATGCAAAATATTTCGTTATTTTTGATTTTCTCAAAAATGGCTCTAACGATTTTTAAATTTATATGAATAGCCTATGGCGTCCCTCTTCATTCCGAATGCATTTTGTATAGCTTATGAATCGCAGGAGCTACGTAAAAGCTTGCTACGCAAACGTGCAATTTATTTCAAACAACATTGTGTGTGGTATTGGCCATTTCCGAGTTAATCGTTGTTATTGATTTGAAGTTTTCAATACCTTTGTCAGTGAAGTGACTATTCAGTTGCTTGATGTGATGTTATGGAAAGAGTACGAATTTTAAAGGCAGCTTTTAAAGATTTCACTATCGCTTAAGCTCTCTATATTCCCTGTGTAACGAGGTGGTTATCTCAGCTAATATGAAGTAAAAAGCTAATCTGTTGTAAGAATACCTGGCAGAAAAACGACAGTGTTCTAGCAGAATGTCAGCGTAACACGTAAAATTTCTTTTTATTGTTTTCTTTGCCACGTATTCTGACGCGCTAAAAGTGGCCCATTTTACCATATCCTACATAGTATAATGGGGGTTGTGAGAGAGCGATGTAACCACCAAAACAAAATGTGGTGCTCTCTAAAAAGTGGTTACTATTACTGCTATTGTTATCTTCTATATTGGAGAGTAATAGGATTAATGACTTCATTGTCAGAAATCCAGCATTAGCTAACAACAACATAGTATAATGGGCCACTATTTTGCAGTCAATATACATAGTAAATAGGCTATTGCCTACACCCAACAATTAGATACAAATATTTCACTGGAAATATGCTTTGAGGTCCCCTTAATCCGAAAAAAAAAAAAAAACAGTTTTTATAAAAAATATTCGTGTTTGTGTGTGAGTAAACAGCATAACAAAAACGAAACGTCAATTAAACACGAAACTTCGAATTTAGGTTTTCCATCTCCCAAGGGTGCAACATGAAGATGTTCCTGGAGATGCCCCCAGGCTAAACTACCCTTTACGTGGAACATTTTTTTCGAAAATATCGATTTTCTCAAATGGTTAACGTTTGCGGTTACAATACGACAATGAGGGAAATGTGTATCTTGAAGTTTTTGGGAATATGCGTTAAAATACTCTTCATTCTGAATAACCGTAAGAGATACACAAATACTTAGCAAAAAAATGTGGATCCGTATTATGTCGAGTGCGTATTTGAAGTATTATGCCAAATATGGTGTTTACTTTCTCTGCTACGTAAGGGGGGAAGTATTGCATTCCTCCCAAAAAACTCGTAATTGAGATTTTCCCGGAAATACAAGTTTTAGGATCCCACACTGAATCTAAAAAAAATGTATTTTTAGAAAAAAGATCTTTGTGTGTTGTGTGCTTGTGAACAAAATAACTCAGAAACGAAAGATTAGTTAAATTAGTTCAGCTTATTTCAAAGACACCACACGAAGATTTTCATAAAAATCACCCTCTCCCAACCCAAACAACCCTTTACATGGAAAAATTCTTGAATATCTCGATTTTCTCAAAAATGGCCCTTAACAGTTTTGGTTAAAATGTCATATGTTTAAGTAATTTTTATGAAAAATTAAATGCATATCTTGAATTTTCGAGGAATAGCCTCTGAAATCCTCTCATACTGGAGGACTATAGCTCAACTCGTAAACCGCAAGAGATAGACAAAACCTTACTGCACAAAAATATAGATGTCGTTAAAGAACACATTTGTCAGCTGTAGTTTCTTTGTAGACTGAACCATTTCCGAGATATTCTTGGTTATTGGCCTGAATTTTCAAATTATATTTTTCTCACACAGAAAGTCGTTCGTCTTTTTATGCCGTGCAAAGAGAACGCAATGTCAAAAGCCAACACATAGTGACCGACTCTTAAACGAATTGACTAACGCTTATTCCCATTGTACCTAAAGTAAATATGAAACCATTTCTGTAAGCGTTTATCTGGATTAACATGAAGTACAAGAATAAGCGTTTGTAAGGTGTTTTCACAAGAGTGAGTAGAGAAGGTCATATGAGTGCAACTTGTATTTTTACTTTACTACGTATAGTAAGTAGTATTGTATTTTACCCAACATTAAGAGGACGAGATTTCACCAGAAGTACGCGTTTTGAGATCCCCCGAATAAAGAAGAGCATTTTTAGAAAAACCTGCTGCGTCTGTCTGTAACCAGCATAACTCAAAAACGAAAGGTCGGTTAGAAACGAAAGTTGGTATTTAAGTTCAATATCTTTCAAGAATTCGTCCCCCTAAACTACCCTTTACACGAACATTTTTCCAAAATGATGATTAAAATGTCATATGTTTAATATATTTTTATGGCAAATTAAATGTATATTTTTAATTTTCTGACTGTAACCCCTGTAGTCGTATTTACTCTGGATGACTTCTGCCTAACTGGTAAACAGAGACCAAATCTTACTATACAAAAAATGTAGATCTTACTAAAACACAGTTTATGTCCAAATATTTTTTTCTAGTTAGTCAATCATTTCGGAGGTACTCCGTGCTATTTGTGTGAGTTTTGGAATACTTAAACTTTTCTCAAATGGAAGGTCGTTATTCAACTTTTTATCTCTTGGCCAAGCAAAGAGAACGGAATTTCGGAGCCTTTATATAGCGGTCAGCTTTAAAAGATTTGACCGTCGCTTAAAGCCTACTGTATTCCCCTTGTACCTACAAGAAAATTATTGATAACATCATTTGTACAAATATTTACCCCGGGTAGCATTAAGAGGAATAAGAGTTTATACGAATCATTAATACAAGAGAAGAGAAAGTCATGTGAGTGCAACATATCAGATTTTTTCCCTTTATTTTTCTATCAGTGAACATATTTACATAGAAAATTGTGGTTCGCGAAGTTTTCCCATTACCATTACTACAGCAGGAGGGAAAATGAAGGTATATGTATGTGTACAAAATAACATCGATTTTCTATACGGTTCGCTAACAATGGTTATCTATTAGCAGATAACCAGTCCGTTTGTACGCAGGATACAGCAGAACTTCTGCACGTACATACATAGCTGACATTTTATATCGGACTGTGAAGAACATAGCTGGTACGTTATTTATTATTATAAGGCTTAATAGAGAGACTCCTAAAATTATAAATTCCTTACAAATAAGAGTTCATAATTTCAGATTGCCCACCACGTAATCCATAGGTATCTTACTTTCTCTAGGGGGAGTGTATTGTGTCCGATCCAAAATTTTGATATCAAGATTTCACCGCAAATATGTTTTCAGAACCCCTGCACAGATCTGTGAACAGCACAACTTAAAAACAAAACGTTTGTTAAAAATCAAAGTTTGTATTTAAGTTTGCCTTCCAAAGATCTGACACGAAGATTTTGAAGAACATTTTGGATTTCTCAAAAGCGACAAAAGATTTTTATTAAAATGCCATAAGTTTAAGATATTGTTAGAGCAAATGCAATGTTTATTTTGAATTTTCTGTCTATAGCCTATGTAGTCCTGTTTACTCTTCATTTTTGCGTAACTAGTAAACCGTAAGAGGTAGACCTAATCTTACCATACAAAACATGTAGATACCGTTAAAATATAGAAGTTATGTCCGAAGACATTGTTATCTCTTGGCCGTGCAAAGAGAAAGGAATTTCAAAGCCCTCATATAGTGACCAGGTTTAAAAGATTTGATTATCGCTCAAAGCCTACTGTATTCCCATGTTCCCCTTGCACCTACAAGGAAATAAACAATAAGATAATTTCTGCAGATGTTTATCTCAACTAATACGAATAAGATACAGGGATAAGAGTTTGTAAGAATGGTTAGTACAAGAGTAGAGAAAGTCATGTGAGTGCAACACATTAGATTTTTTTTAAATTGGTAGACATTCTTACAAAATTAAAGACAGTTTGAGGATATACTCAGAATTTCTAATTTTTAGAGGCTGCTCTGCACACACAAGGTTATTATATAAAACTACGAGAATTTGAAGAGCATTTATGCACACAAATCTTTGAAATCAGAATGAAATTAAGGGTGGCTTATATGTAGATTTCCCTAAATGTAGACTTGTATTACTATTATCCAAAATGCTGCTTATGTACTTATTCTACCACGTATATAATATATAGAGGTGGTGTTGCGTTCCATCCAAACTTTCGACACTAATATGTCAGTGAAAATTTACGTTTTGTGTTCCCCTGAGAATTTTTGTGAGCGCTGCGTCCCTGTGGTTGGGACAGCACAACTCAAAAACGAAATGTCAGTTAAATAGCAAACTTTGCACTTAAATTCAGCGTCTTCCAAGGATGCAACAAGAAAATCCTCCCCTCCCAGACCGTTCAAATAGAACATTTTTCGAAATGTTTAATTTCCTCAAAAATAGCTTTAACGATTTTGATTAAAATATGTTTAAGATATTTTGATGCCAAATGAAATGGGGAATGTGCTCATAAGGCCTTTCCATTCTGGATGACTTTTGCATAGGTGGTAAAGCGTAACCTATAGACAAAATCTTACTACTTAAACTGTAGATCTCGTTAAAACACACAATTTAGATCAATAAGTTTTTTGTGAAGTAATCTATTTCAAAGATATTTTTTATTATTTGTTTGAATTTTAAAATGCATATACTTTTCTCAAATAGGAATTTTATTCTTTTTTTTTTATCTCTGGTCCATGCAAAGATAACGGAATTTCAAAGGCTTCACATAGCGACTAGCTCTTGAAAAAATTGAATATCGCTTAAGGCCTACTGTGTTCCCATATTCCCTTTCTACAAGAAAATTAGGAATACGATCTATATTTGCAAAGGTTTATCTTGTATATAAAAAAATCTGATGTGTTGCACTCACATTACTTTCTCTACTGTGCTCACACAAATAAAAAGGAATATCTCGGAAATGGTTCACTCTACAAAAAAATTTACTTGCAGATAAATTGTGTTTTTCACAAAGATCTAAAATGTTTGTATAGTAAGATTTGGTCTATCTCTTCGCACTCTACAGTTGAATCTACACTCTAGTCCTCATATACTCGGCTGTTCACATCGATCACCAGAAAGAGATTCCCCAGAACGTGCCAAAAGGCCAACCGTGACGTAGACCAAAGAGAAAACGCCATACATAAAACGTAGATTATTATTTTGTTGTGCATATCAGTGTTAATTCTAACTTCATACTTTATTCAGCAATTGCTGAACTGTGTCCTCAACACAAGTGATGTAATTCCTTAAATTGTTTTATATTTTAGTAGCAAAACCGTAAAATAAAAATATTATATAATGAAGTTACATAATAAAAATGAAAAATGGAATGTATGATAAAGAAAAGGATTATTCAGACAAATAGCAACCAATTTCTTGGATTTATTAGCTCTTCTATACTATTTACATAAAATTACACAAAATTCAATCAGATGGAGCATGACTTCACAGGTGCAAGGGGAATATGGGAATACAGTAGGCTTGGAGCGAGAGTCAAATCTTTTAAAGCTGATCGCTATATGAAGGCTTTGAAATTCCGCTCTCTTTGCACGGCCAAGAGATAAAAAACTTAATAACGACCTTCCATTTGAGAAGTATTGCAAAACTCACACAAATAAGTAATATCTCCGAAATGGCTCGCTCCATAAAAAAGGATGCATTTGGAGAGAACTTGTGTTTTAACAAGATCTACATTTGTTGAATAGTAAGATTTGTCCTTCCATTACGGTTTAACAGTTATGCAAAGGTCATCAAGAGTAAATAGGACTACATGGGCTATAGCCAGAAAATTCAAAATAATTTCATTTGTCATAAAACTATCTTAAACATGTGGCATTTGACTCAAAACCGTTATGAGCGATTATGAGACCAAAATTTTCGAAAAATTTTCAATGCAAAGGGTAGTTTAGGAGAGATGAATTTTCTTTAAAATGTGTCTCTCATCGTTGAAAGATATACTTAATACCAACTTTGACTTTTAACGACTTTTTGTTTTTGGGTTATGCTGTCCACACGCACACACACACACACACACACACACACACACACACACACACACACGCACACACGCACACACACAGAGGGCCTTATTCTGAAAACGTTTTCTTTTTAATTCATGTATTTTCGGTGAAATCTCATTATCGAATTTTTGGGTCGAATGCGATACTCACCTACTCATATGTTGTAGAGAAAGTAAGTGTGCGCATGCGTCAGGTCTATTAAACTAATCTACGCCAAGGTTCCGCGATTTAAACTGCCTGTAAATGATCTATGTTTTTATTTGTAAACTAATTATTGATAATGTTCCCGTTTCATTACACTGCAATTGATTGACCTGAGATGTGATAGAGGGTTACGATGGAAATACAATTCAAAGTGTAACACAGAGATGGCCAACACTTGCGAAAGAGGGGAGGGGAGGCTGGATTTACCTCCTTCCGCTATACGCAGCATTTGCCATTCTTTAACCCCCAGCCGTGCATAGTGTTGCAGTATACGTTGCGTTTGATTTACGAAAGCACTTTCAAATCTTATTCGATAAACAATATTTCTCGAAATTAAGATTTTCAGCATTTTTTACCTTTCCAAATCCCAATGAAGCACCCTTTAAATTATGCTACACGCCTTATTTTGAAGCTTGTTAAACGGGATAAATGTCACCCAACTAATGTCTTAACTTAAGTCACAAATTCCGTAGTCATTTAGACAAAAAATTTGTTGGCAAAAAGAGGAATACTGAATTTTAAAATTCATAACATTTTTAACAGCCAGTTTACTTTATATAATTGAGGTTCAAATAATTGTAGTGGTGTATTAAAGTTTGAAATATCTATATTTTATAGAAACTACAAATTTCGAAAAAATGACATTTTCAATTTTCAATTCTTTTGCGTACTCAAAAATACGAGTTTAATTTTTGGTAGCGTAAATATTTCTAGTTTATTATGCCAATCATTTTCAAAAATTTTAAAAGAATATCCTGGCAAAAAATATGGATTTTTGTTCCCAACGTGAATATGTACCACGTGTAATATAATTGTGACCGGCTCCATAGCGCAGTGGTAGCGCGCCTGTCTCTGGTGCGGAGGGCCCGGCTTCGATCCCCGGTACCGGCGTGGGGATTTTTCTCTCGTTGAGAAGTTCGGCACGGGGTGCACTCAGCCTCGTTAAATCTCGGAGGGGCCAATTGAGGTGCTACTTGATAAAGTACCGAAGGCCAGGTCGTAAAGACTGCATAACTGACTGGGAAGGCTTGAGGTGCTGATCAGGTTCCATGCTTCAGCACTGCACCCCACTCATGATGCCTGTAGTGGTCAAAGGCGGCGACGCAGCGACCGGGCGGCAAGCCTTGGGGTTTTGCGCTGGGTGTTTAGTTTAGTTTTAGTAATATAATTATGTACTAAATACCAAGTTTTTATATAACCTTGAAACTTAGCAGAGGTCAGAGAGCACATACAATACTGCAGTTTTTCCGAATGTTATGGATGTTAAGTTAAAATGGCCTGACTAGTATTGGAACTTCTGGGCAATGAAACTGCAATCAATGAACAGGGGCGTATTTTCAGGAAGACCATTGTTTCCTTCCCCTCCTACAGTTATAAGCTTTTTAGCTATACCTGCAGCTTCATATCTCGTTAAATTCGTATGCGCAGTGAAATTTTAATGAGGGCTTTTAGCGCATTAATTAGTTGTTGCTTAAGTATGCAAATGTGAAGCAAAGTGTTATCTTTGGAGGAAGAGCAGCACCAAAACTACCTGCATTTGTCCTTATGTTCGTTTAAACAAAAGCATCCAGGTGGATATAAGCAGTTTTAAATAGTAGCATTTCATATCCGTAACTTGTGTATCCCTATGTAGGCTTGAGATAGCTTTAATGCAAGTTAGTAAGCGAAATTGTCTTATTTGTAAACAAATTAGAGACTTACTCAGAATACTATTTCATTTTTGCTTTAATAATACGATGTTGGCTTTAGTGGGGTTTTTAAATTATTTAAAAATCATAAATAGTAAATCCGTGTTACATAATGGAGTTTCTATTATAATAATGGTAGTTGTTATTACGTGTTATATTTAATTTATATTAATGTTTTCATGTACATATATAAAACATTTCAATGTGTGAATGTGCATTATTTTCCCAATACCACATAATCTGATGCTAAGCCACATGCAGCTATTGAAGTATTGAAGGGGAAAATATGAACCATGGTGAAATTCAAACTGCCACACTTTTAGTAGTCATCTTTTAAAGTTGAAATTTAGCCCATTTATATTCAGGTATTGCAATTCTTAAGCAATTGGGTTCGAGTTACCTGCACTCAAACTATTATAATTTCAAGGAATGAATATATATACTGTTTTTACTATTCCATTTTAACTGTTTTAGCTTTTAGCAATTTTAAGTTTTACTTTGTTAGTTTTCTCAATGTGAAGTTGTATTAACTGAATTTCCCTGTTTTTATCTATTTTGACTTTCACTTTTTAGTATTTTAAGGGTGAGATTTTAACATTTGAGCTTCAGTGATTTCATGTCTGGACTCTAGGCCCTAATGACGAAGTTGTCAACGGGACCTTAAACACCGCTCGCTCGCTCGCTCGCTCACTCACTCACTCACTCACTCACTCACTCACTCACTCACTCACTCACTCACTCACTCACTCACTCACTCACTCACTCACTCACTCACTCACTCACTCACTCACTCACTCACTCACTCACTCACTCACTCACTCCCAATTCAGTCATGGCCCAGTTAGGTAAAATTATAGTCGTCTGGTACATCCATTTTCTAAAGTCCCAATTGCTCGTTGAATTCGTACAGAACAGTTATATCATGAAGCTATACATTGTTAGCCATGTTTAGAGCTACCATTATATATTACAAAACTGCAATTCGTGCTGTAGTCTATCTCTTTAGCCAGGCAAATTACTGGAAGTGTGTACTCGTTCTGAATGCTATCTTCTAATATAATTTTACTTGTAGTATATATATTTCACAAACAAAAATTGTGACATCTGCCTGACATTGCAGGTGACCATAAAGATCCAGAATACAAAGATATATGACAAAGTCAATTTTAAGAAGAAAAAAAAATGATTAAAATTAATATTCAAAATAACTAAAGAAACATTAAATGATTATAACAAGAAGATAACAGTTAACACATTGAATACAAGTGATTATTTAAAATATATAAAGAGTCTTTTAGGACATGTAAACATATATTTACAATTTCGGACCATTGCACACCCAGTGCTTTGAGGCAGGTACTTGTGAATTTAAAACATGTTCCGCGGGCACCAAAGAGTAGTCCTTTTACCTACCATGCATTTTCAGGTACGTTATATCTCTCACTAAGGTGAGGAATGCATGGTTGGTAGATGGATTCCTTTTCCTCGTTCACCTGTGTCGCCTGCTGTAAATGTTTCTCCATTCTTACTGTTGGATCAAGAATGAGACCCTTTCCTGCATCCCTCTTGATGGCTACGATATCTGCTCTTCGATGGCTACCATCCTCAGACAGGCAATGGACCTCTTCATAGACCTCCCAATTGACTCTACGAAGGGCTGTAGAAATTGATGAACGCACACGGTGGTGACGAGTGTTGCGAAGTAATTCTCCCTTTGGGAAATATTTCCTGAAATGGCACTACTTTTGTTTTATTTCTAGAGTGTTTCATATTCTTTACTGATATGTTGCTCGTAGCCTATCTCCTAGTCAAGAATTAAAACTAAACCATCCGCAATTAGACGAATATTTATTATTGTGTTGGAAAGACGAATCCGTCATGAACAATATAACCCTTTAATTGATAAGTCCTTATGCTAAAAGTGGCCTTCTTCCTCTAATTCCTAAACCGGTTTTCGTATGCCTTTCAGAAGCACCTTACTGAAGCTATTCGAATAGCCGTGATGGTTAAGGCGATATACAATGAACTGGTCAGCTATTCAAAGCCGAACATCGCGAGTCAAGTACAGTCAAATGTGCTTGTGGTAAAGGAAGGGGAGGGCCCAAGTAAAATAATTGGTGCAATGGCATGCTTGGAAGCTAACGGGGTTACATTTGACTGCGGTTGCATGGATTTTATTTCTTTTTCTAAAAAGCAACACCAGTTTTATTGAAGTAAGACAAGTGCAAGTACTTGAATTTTATTTATTGAGGATGGCATAATAAATTAAAAAGAAAGAATCAATAAAGTATCTCAAAACTTAACAAATATGTTGCTTGTAAGCAATGCTGTCAACTAAAGGGTTAATGTAACCACATATATTTTGCTGTCCGTGCCGACGTTCTTATCGTTTAAGTTACCATGGTGGTATATTCGAACGGGCATTAAACCTCGTCTCATTCAAGTATCTCAGCAAATCTTCAAGGCGAATACTAGAGATATCTTACCTCAAAGGTGACTTGAAATATTTAAGTGCTTTTGTGTTCCAGGCTTTGCAGTTAATCCATATCCCATAATCGAGTGATTCAGGTTACCAAATTCCTGTTAGTCTATAAAAACTTGTTTCTCTCGGGATAAATATAATTCTGTTTTCCCTAAGAGAACGCCATGCTTGACATCAAACGAAAACCAAATCGATTGCGTGCTACCTTGAATTAGCTTTTGCTCAGTTGTGAGAACTTGGAACCCGTAGATAGAATAAAAGCGGCATATCTCGAAATACTTGTTTACATCCTTGGAATCTCCTCAATGATCTGTATATTTACAGGACTGCGGAAATGTATGGTGGGATTTCAGGAGTTCTATTATGTGAACTATTATGTCAAATTGATTTAAGGTACTTTTAATTAATCCAGTAACTCAGAGTTTACAAATGGCATTACTTAGTTTTAATATGGGCCCCATTCACTGCATGACAAAGGTCAAAGCGTAGTTCAACTCTGACAAGAGCATCTGGTGTGATGCTTGCAATTGCTTGTCCGATTTTTTGTTTTAGGTGGTTGATATTATCAACTCTTTCATTGTAGACCTAATTCTTGACATAGCCCGAAAGGTAGAAATCTAATGGAGTACGACCTGGACTTCCAGCTCGTCATGAGATTGGCCCATTTCTGTCAATCCGTCGTCCAGCAAATCGATTATTTAACACTTCTCGGACAAGGTTTGCGAAATGGCACGGTACTCCATCTAGTTGAAACATTATTTACAAACCCATTTCCATTTGTGGAAATAGGAAATTCTGGAGCATTACCACGAATATAATTGAGTTGATATTTTTTTCAACAAAAAAGAATGGACCAAAAATCTTGGACATAAGGGTGCACCAAGCGTTCTCCCAAGAAACTCTCGAATGTGTTCGTGTATCACAGATGGCCTTTTCAAGGACCAAATTCGGCAGTTGTGCCGATCAACACAACGATTTACATGGAACGTGGTCTCATCGGAGTAGACGATATCCTCAAGAAATTATGCTTCATCGTTAAATATTTTAAGCTTGGTAGCAGCGAATTCAGCCCTAAGGAAATTTTCCTGTGGTTTTATTGCATGCACGGGTTGAATTTTATAGCTATGCAGCTTCAATCTCTTCCACATGACGTCATGCAGTGTTGGTTCGAAAGACCCAACTTTAGACTACGGCACGGGATGCACTTCTGAGGACTGAACACAGGACGTCGGATTCTTTTGCCATCTTCTGATGTTCTGGGTCTTGCACTTGATTTTCCTTTTTCTGCACTGCAGGTCTCGTTAAGCTGATCGTGCCATCATGTGATCTTATTCTCATGTGTGAGTTACCGCTGTATCACTATCACATACAGCTTTTTCTTGTACAGTAAACAGTTCATAAAACACAAAGAAAACAGTTTCAAGAAAGCAAAGGCACTTCTATAAATGTAAACATTCCTAATAACTAAAGGCTGGAGGCGTGTATGTTTTTCCATGAGTATACTGCACATGGACTTTACTGTTATCGCTCGCGCATGTAAACAACTGCAGGTAGGTACAGCCTGACCATGAAAACCGCCTCACTGCAACACAACCTACAAGCATCATAAACTATGTATTCTGGAATTGCTTGTACATACTGCTATTTATGAACTATAATATCGTCACAGAGTGCATTACATTGGGTTACATTCGTAAATTATTAAATGTGGAATTTCGACGCCTATCATTGAAGCAGTTTTTAAACTGTGAAAAACTTCTTTCTACGTCACATGATGTCAGAGGCGCAAATGTAAAGAATTCTACTCTGTCGTCTGGCGTGTTTTCCTTCTCACTCATTTTGAAAATTTCACACATAGCTTGATAACCAATATTTTTGTTTAGAACTTTCTGGAATTTAGCTTCCACCTTTTCGATACCTGGCACAAGAGGTATTATATTAATTGAATTAGCTGAGTCATCCATTATATTCATACTCTTGGACATTTCCAAACGTGATTTTTCTAATTGTTTAATAGCTTTGGGCAACACTGCAAAATTGTTGGATATGAACTGAAGACTTTAAGATAGTTCACTGCACATCTGCAGCTCACTGCGAGAAGAAACAAAACAGTCGCCTTATACTACACCTTGACCTTGTGTCTGCATACACTTGCAAGGCAATGCTTCACTAGTTCCCACAGTACTGCGTTACGTTGTTTTTCAACCTTGCTTCTAGTGGCAGCTGTTTGCACATTTAATAGCCGTGCTGTATTTCTGACGTCATTCATACTCTGCGTCCAGCTAACCTGTTTCGCATGCGAGCGCACATCCCTCCGGCCTTTACTAATAACATTTTAACACAAAGAAAACAATTTGTACAAAATTTGCACAGATCACTTGTATGCAAAATGTTTTACGTAGTGACATGTAATGCAAAAGTCTTAAATTTTACAACAGTGAGTTTCCTATGACAAGGTAAACAATGTCAGAAAGGACACATTTGAAGTAGTATATAAGCTTAGGCTTTCATGGCTGGCGTTGATCCAGCATTGCTAAGTCGATTACCTCTGAGGATGCCTGACGGAGAAACGGGTAGTCGAGGTCGTTAAGGTTCGTACTCTGATCAGCTGATCTGCAAATGTTGCCAGAGCCTTCCTCTATAGCTGATTTGTTCACCAGGATTTTCCTCAGTCTTCATGACTAGCAAATGCCCGGTAGGCAACCAAAACTTAGGCCTGGAATATTTACTTCTCTAATTTCCTTGTTATATCATCTATCATCAGTGCCTGTGTACAACCGTTAAATGCAACTAACGGGCATGAACCAAATCAAATAGAAAGCGAATATATGTTCACAAAATACCGTGAGCGGCAACGCTGTCTGTATCAATAACAACTGGACAGTTTGTTTTGCCCTTTGGAATATTGTTTGTTTTTAAATGACAAATATTTTTATATCTGCTTGGAATGCAAGTCAATCAGCTTCAAAGTTCGATAACATTTAAACCGGGCACGTTTTACTTTCTCTACTACGTATATAATAGAGGAAGTATTGTATTCCACCCAAAAATTCAAAGTCGAGATTTTACCGGAAATATGTTTTAAGACCCCCGAATCCGAAATAAGAGCACTTCTAGAAAAGGTCTGTGCGTGTGTGTGTTGCGTGCGCGTGTGCGTGTGTGTGCATCATAAACTCAAACGAAAAGTTGATTAAAAACCAAAGTTGGTATTTAAGTTTAATGCGACACAAGATTTTGAAGAGAATTCCTCCACTACCCTTTACATGAAGAATTTTGATTTTCTCGAAAATAGCTGACGATTTTAATTAAAATGCCACACGTTTAAGATATTTTTATGACAATGAAGTGTATATTTTGATTTTTCTGACTAGCCCTTGTAGTCCTATTTACTCTGGATGACTTTTGCATAACTGGTAAACGTAAGAGATAGACCAAATCATGCTATACAAAAAATGTAGATCTTGCTAAAACATAATTTGTGTGGAAATAAATGTTCTGTAGAGTGAACCATTTCCGAGATATTCCTTGTTTTTTGTGTGAGTTTTGGAAAACAAATTTTCGTGAAATGGAGCATTGTTCATTTTTATATGTTAGCAATTTTCTACGAATTGACGAAGCTTGTCAAAATTTTACATCGTGTCGAAGTCAAAATTACACACCAGGACACAAATATGAGATAAACGTGAAAGAGATAAGGAACAATTGTAATGGTTTTAATCTTAGTATGGACGGACAGGAGATTTGAACGCATTTCATAACATAAAATTTAAACATACTGTCAACTGGATTTCGTATTATTTATGAAATATAGCTATGTAAATGACCACCACAGTAAAATATGTTAATGGTCACGAAAAATCGTTTATTAATCTTCCAGAAAAACTCAAACGTTTTATTAAAATACCCATCACAGTAAGTGCCATAAGCCATACGCATATTGCGCAGTCCGCCATATAGTTACGTAACAGACACTGATTGACTATTTTCAAGTTGTGGGAAGAAAAAATTAGATGCAACTCAATCCATTGTATACAAATAGGTTGGATACAAAAAATAGGATAGAAATTGTACCCAACTCTCGATGTCTCAAGAATGCACTTTTGTTGTATACAATGCTTTGGACCAAAAAATTGACCGTGAGACATCGGCATTAGCGTTGTCTTCACCGTTCTGGTTCGTGTTCAGCAACATTTATGTAGTACTAGACTTATTTTTTAGGAGGTGACTAAACTCAATTATAATTAATCATGGAGAATCGCATCCAAAGGTTTTCACTGACTACGCTTGGAGTGCACACGTTCCGGAGATGTAAGGGTCAGCTGAATCACCCGGTATAGTGCACGTAAAACGGTGTTGAAGCTGGGTTTATGGAAGTGAGCTGCGAGGAAGATTAAAGTCCCATTAAATCGTCCAATTTCAGAAGAGTTAAGTAGGTGACATGTCTCATTAATGAAATAATCTAGGCGTGGAATAGAGGACGTAAAAAAGGGCTACGCATGCGTATGTGGTGGCTACTGGAACAAAAGAATTGTAATTTCCACAGGAACATGATGAAAAAGGAGCAAGAAACGATGATTAAGAGAAACCTCGATAACGAACGGCCGCGGAGCACATCCTAAACGAGTTGCGAAAAGTGAAAGTGGGGAAATACAGAGAAAGAAGAGGCAGTAGAATGGGGCGGAAGGTGATTCAAATTTAGAAGTTGGTGAGCTGGAGAATCAGTGATTTCAGTTCAGCTTCTTTTACGGCCGGACTCTCCCAGTGTAATTACAAAGCGACAAGGAGTGTCTGTTACGTCACCTTTGTTGTTTGTTTGATGCTACAAGCTGTTCTTTCATTTATCTCTACAAGTGAGACTTTGAAGCTTTTTTCTTTACTGTTTGGCTTCCGAACTGCTGAACGAAATAAGGCTTCTTGCGTTGCAGTATACAGAAATATTTTCGTGGGTTATAATACATTCTTTTTTTACTTTCTCTAATAGTAGAGGAAGTATTGTATTCCACCCAAAAATTCGATATCGAGATTTCATCGGAAATGTGCATTGAGACCCCTGAATCCAAAAAAACATTTTTAGAAAAAGGTCCGTGTGTGTCTGTGGGGATGGGTGGGTGAGTGGGTGTGTGGGTGTGGGGACGGTATAACTCAAAAACGAATAAAAGTTGGTATTTAAGTTTAATGTCTTTCAAGAATGCGACACCAAAATTTTGAAGAAAAGTGCTTTACCCTAAACTACCCTTTACATGGAAAATGTTTAGAAAATTTTGATATTCTTGAAAATGGCTAACGATTTTGATTAAAATGCTATATGTTTGAGATACTTTTATGACAGGTGAAAGTTATATTTTGAATTTTCTAGCTACAGTCTATGAAGTACTATTTACTCTGGATGACTTTTGCATAACTGGTAAACCGTAAGAGATAGACCAAATCTTAGTATACAAAAAATGTAGATCTTGCTAAAGCACACAATTTATGTCCAAATAACTTTTTTTTTGAAGAGTGAACCATTTCGGAGGTATTCCTTATTTGTGTAAGTTTTGGAGAACATCTGTCAAGTGGAACATCTTTATTCATTTTTTATATATTAAGCGTGCAAAGAGAACGGAATCTCAAAGGTTTAAAAGATTTGACTATCGCTCAAAGCCTACTTTACATCAGATTTTTTCTCACTGACTCGATGGTACAAGCAAAAACCGATTAGAAACAGCTGCCTGTGGTTACTGCATGAACTGCATGGAATCATAGAAGAATGACATAACTAGATCCGCATAGACAATTTAGTATAGTTTCTAGGTGAGCACTTTTATCGTCATTACAGTAGAGTGGATAGAAAATTCACTTTTCGTAGGAGTAGCATAATACCGGCCGCGGATCTGATTGTAGTAGGTATCAGGTCGAATGACCTTGCTCTGCTCTAGCCAACCTGGCCCACCTACGATGAATATGACATTTCCAGTTAAATGTTTGTAATGGTTTACACTGCAGAATAACTGATTATTGTGCGAAGGTTTGCTCTAAGTCATACGTGGATTCTCAGCTTGAATGTATATACGAATTTCCTGATGTCATCGCTCTTAACAAACCCACAGTTTATAATTTATTACATGCAGAGAAAAAGAAATAGACTGCCAATGTTCTAACCTAGGACAAATTATACGAGATAGAGACTATTGTGAAAAGAAATCTAAGAAAATTGCTGCCTAGTAGAACGTGTTTTTGATGAACGGTTACTCGCTGTCCATATCATTACTCTCTTTGAGAAATGCTTAAAGTTTATGCAAAAATCTCTATATGCTCGACAAACTAGAAAACACTATCCGGTGTACTTTTCCCAGTATTCCGGCTGCAGAAATACGCTGGCTATGTGTTTAACATGATTGTATAATCCGCAAGTGTGTCATATGAAACACAAAAGGTAAACGTAACGTAGGTGTTACTTTCCCTATTGTTGACATTACCAAAAGGAGAAATGACGGGCCTGTCCGCTGTACTACACGGCCGGTTTCGTTCAAAAGTCCTGAAGAAAATAAAAGTTTGGTCATAGAACCACATATCATTGGCCTGCAGTCCAGTTTCGTCGTCGTCGTCGTCACCACTAACATAATTATCATTAATATTATCATTATTACTTGCTTGACATGGCTAAGTGGTATACAAATTACAGATATCATAACTACACTCTAATGACTATATATGAAAGGGGATGGCAGGGTATAAGACTCCAAGGACAATAAGTCCATCATTGGGTACTGAGGTAAGACAATATGTATGTACCACACTCTGTGTCCTTAAGGTAAGAGAATATCCTGCGGCAAGGGCGGCTTTAATCTAAGCCCAGCATCTGTACGATGTCCCAGTTCGACGTGTGCAGCACTAGGTACTCGAGGAAGGTGAACAAGAACTTGCGAGTCGTTGCAGGGATGTGCTCTCGGATGTCTGTGTTTCCCTATTCTCGATGAAGTTGTGCATTCCGGATTTACCACGGGACGTTCACAGATATACGCAATATCTTATTCTGGAACATTTACGAGTAAACCTTGGTGGATCATAGTAAGAGAAGCACAACCTCATAAGACTGAAATACAGGAGGAATATCACCGAATGCTCTTGTACAGCAGCAGAGTACGTTCAACTCGTAGAGAGGATTTGTGGCTAGAATCTGATAAAGTTTTTGGAGACGAAAATATGCATGAGCCATGTTAACCGACGACCAAGGTTAACGCCCAGATATTTTACTGCTCGATTAAAAGGCAACCATAACACTTTCATAACGTAGAGTCTAACATTTGTTGGAGGATGAAGTCTGCGTAAGGTGAACAGCTTTATCCAAAACTTACTGCGATTGAGAACAAGGTGTCAGCGAGAGAATCGGTGAAGCAAAATGTTCCAATATCAATGGAACAATGAGAAGTAAAGGTCACGGTAACGTCAGAAAACAGTGCAGTATTTTTGGGTATCGCAGGCATATCAACGATATGTAAACTGTAGAGAACGAGAGATAGAATGCTACCCTGGGGCACACCAGATAGTATTTTATGGGTGGTCAACTCTGTTGCTCCAAGACACATGGAGAATTGGCGGTCCTGAAGATAGCTAATAATCAAGTGAAGGAAATAATATTGTAGCCCAATGTGATGAAGTTTATAAAAAAGGTCGTTATGGCACACCTTATCAAACGCCTTAATGAAATCTAAAAACGCCGCTACAGTTGCTGTAAATGTTCGAATGATGTGTTTAGTAACTCTTAATAGCTGATGAGTGCTTGAATGCCGTGTGTTAGAAACCATTCTGCTGATGTATAATGGAAGTAATTAATGTAACGAAGCAGGTGTTTTTGTAGGATATTCTGTAATAACTTGGAAACAGTCGAAAAAGGGCTTACAGGCCGATAGCTCTGCGGGGAACTGTAAGCTTGTAATGTTTGCATATGACGATAACATCAGTATATTTCCACGCTTGGGCAAAATAGCTAATGCGAAAAAATTGCGTAGTAAAAGGAGACAAAGTAGGCTAATTTCTTCCTCGAGAAGTGCTTGAGCACAATCGGTGAGATAAGATCATTCCCAGGGGCTTTCTTAACGAGTAAAAACCGGATGATAGAGCGAAGCTCTCTAGATAAAACTTCACTTAATGGGCAATGGGGTCGTAAACAGTGGAGCACTTAAGTTTTGCTGAACAGATGCCATAAATGCTCAACCAGTTGACGGGTTTGGTGTAAAAGTCTATTCAAAGTGCATAGCCAATGTATCGTACTTTACCAGAGTGCTACTACTGAGCAAATTGTTTGTTATAAAGGGTGGCAAACGAGTAGGTATCTGTTTTGTTAATTTCCATAGCGAATGGTCAGTAGGAGATAAGTTGGAAACCAAGTGGTGATAATTACGCCAACAGTGTTCATTTAAGGCATACTTAACCTGAGATATTAAGGCATTGGCGTTGCCATCGATGGCGCTGTCGTTACTAGAGACGACACATATCTTTTTAACACGAATAAAATGTGAGAGCTGAGCCAACTGAATGGTATTTTTCACAGAGATGTGAATCACTTTTCGGATATGTGTGACTGCTGAGTCAATATCATGAAGGTTAAAATGTTTTGTGGAATGTGCAGAGCGTATCCACATGCGTTTGAAATGCATCCCAAATGACAGATCCAGTAACGAGTCTCGCAGTGTGCGTCGCTGATATAGGATCAAAGCAGAATTTGATAACTATTGCACAATGATCAGAATCAAGCTCTAGAAGAGGTTGCATGTAAACAGGGAGAGTAAAATATTTAGAAGACCAATGCCCATAATATCGGCGCCACCACAGGATTGTAAGCGGTTGGGAGCGATCACTTGTAGGGCAGAGCCGAGTGTCGCCTGAGTAGACGTCCATTTGTTAGACGTGAGACGAGAACTTCAATTTATGTAGTGCTATAATCATAAGACTAGAGTGTAATCTAAGAGCAGTATGTTTAAGTATATCTATTGTAAATTGTAAATTTTAACTGTTTCTTGAAAATATTGTGTGCAAGAACCTGGGTGCGTTTCTGCGGAAGAGACATAAAAAGGGACAAACATCTTTTGTGATCTTTTGGCTAAGGGTCGGCTTTGTATCGACACCGCCCAAGGCCACAGCTGGGGAAATATACTCTCACAAGTAACGGCGAAGGCAGAAAGTGGCGTGGGTGACAAACATGCACATACTGAAAATTCGGTAGGACCGGATATGTTGTGGTGGAGTTTGTCAAGGGTGAACTGTGACCAACGAAGGTCCAGTTTCGCACCAAAACGTCGTTGTCTCGGGAGTGAGGAGATTAGCATAAGGATGCGGTAATTAATGGAGAGATACGGGAAGGTTTAAGGCTGAATAGCAGAAATTTTCCCAGGTTTTTCGAAACGTGTGGCAAAATAAACAAAAAAAAGACATTGCAGTGTACTGTTATCCTACCTCGCGCCTGAGAAGACCTAAATCTCCGACTAATGCCTACCTTGAGTCCCATTACGAAATTCCAAGTAAATCAACGGAGCCGTCAGCAGCAGAGACAGAAATCTGGGAGTACCAGCTGCGATCCCAGGCAGGGACTTTAACGCAGAGACGGTTACCGCGCCGGCTGAGCTACCGTGGCATCAACGGGGAGAACCCGTTACAGACGTCAGTCCCAAGCCTGGTATTTACAGTTGAGATCACCCAAATATAGAGTAGGATGATTGTCTTCAAATAAACAATTAATACATATGGGAATTAGCCTACGGCGTGGTTGCTTACGAACCCTTGGAAAAGTCGCATTTTCTTAATCTCCCTGCGTACAGATAAATTTTTATGCATTGTCTGCCTTAGGCAGTTTTCACAGGCAAGTATTTGTTCAGTTAATTGGGATGTATATTTAAAATACAGTAATTGAAATAGCTATAAAACAGTACTAATCATAAAAATCTACAAGTGGCAAACGTTAGGTTTTCTATTACTTTCTCTACTACGTATAGTAAGTAGGGGAAGTGTTGTATTCTACACAAAATTTCGATGTCAAGATTACACCGGAAATATGTTTTGAGGCCCCCTGAATGCAAGAAAAGCATGTTTAGAAGAAGAAGAAAAAAAAAAAAAAAGACCCGTGTCTGTGAACAGCGTAACTCAAAAACCAAAAGTAGTTCAATATTTTTCAAGGAAGATTTCGAAAAAAGTAATCTTCCCTCCTAAACTACCCTTTATATGGAACATTTTTTGAAAATTATGATTTACTCAAAAATGGTTCTAAGGGTTTTTATTAAAATGCCAATGTTTGACACTTTATGGAAAAATACAGTTATATTTTGAATTTTCTGGCTATAGCGCATGTAGTCCTGTTTACTGTTAATGAGTTCTGCATAACTGGTAAACCGGAAGAGATAAGATTAAATCTTACTATAAAATGCAGATCTTATGTCTATGCATTTTTTGTGGAGCGTACCATTTCGGAGATGTTCCTTATTAGTGCGAGTTTGGCAGCACTTAAATTTTTCTCAAATGGAAGGTCATTATTCAGTTTTTATCTCTTTGGCCGTGCAAAGAGAAACGGAACTTCAAAGCATGTTTGACTGTGGCTCAAAGGCTAATGTATTCCAATATTCTCCTGGCATCTACAAGAAAGTTTGCAGTAAGATAATTTCTGAAAATGTTTATCTCGACTAACATTAAGAACATATAGGAAGAAGGGTTTGTAAGAATAGTTAGTACAAGAATAAAGAAAGTCATGTGAGTGCAACACATCAGATTTTTTTTCCGTAGAGGATGCTTTACTAACAGCACATATTATATCAGCACATTTGTGTACGAATATTTCACAAGCTTTCTTGATAGAACATTGAAATGTGTCAGTGGCTCAAGTAAGTTATCGAAATTTTACAGATGACCTCGGTTCCGAATTTGAAAAGAATTAACCTTTTTAGTAAAAGTTCTGTTTTCCCGCTTTCGCTGGAAGAGTGACATTTAATTTTAGGCTTCACTGAACCCCAACCTCATTTACTTCAGAAGTAATTGGGAACGATTTCGTTTTGCTTGTCACGTGTGTCATATCTTAAGACCTTGCATACTGCCACGTATATAACATTTCAGAATTGTTTTCTTTCTTGCGTTGTTGGCATATGGCCTAATTTTTAAGGTTAGCTAGTCGCAGAAATTAACTGTTTAAGGAACTTAGTTAAAACACTTTACTTGGAAGAGAATGAGGGCAATTCTTTAGCCTGCCATAGGACCTTAAATCAAAACCAATGGGAAGTGTAAAACGAGTTTATTTACAAACGTTCACTATACCCATAAGCTACTTTTTAACTTCAGATCTCACGGTATCCTTAATATCATGTGAGTGGAAATTCTGTCCCAAATCTTTGGGTAAAAATTGAAGTCATTCTGTGCTAGGTGTGGGCTGTAGGGAGGGTGTTCAAACACTTTCGTCCCTGACTATCTTTATCACGAATATATTTTCGGCCATCTCTAAATTTCCTGCACCCTGTCATCACTCACAAAGTTCTCACCATACACACGACTCATTCTGTGGCGGATTTTCACTAAATTATGATGACATTGCACAACATATACACAGAACGAATTTAGTAAAATGGAGAACGTCTCTCGGTTACTTATCGTCTTACGGAGTATGGCAAGGGGGCGAGGTATAGCCAATGAACTATTGACAAGGGCTAGAGGCGTGGCATTGTAATGAGGCCAAGGAAAAGGGGTAAGGTAGATGCACCTGATCTCTAGAAAAGCCAGGTTTAAACTTAATTTAGAATTATTCTAAATTCATAAGCCTATTGCTGAAAGGTTGCAAATATTGCTTGAAATAAGCAGCATTTATTGAGTTAAACGATTCTGTTATAAAAAAGGTTTAACTTTGTCCTTAGAATAACAAACATGTAAAGCTTTACACTAAACTTATTGTATAAAAACATCCAATCCTTCTAAACACTCTCCCTATATTTGAAGAGTGGAAAAATATAACAGGCCAAGTGACAACAATTTGATTGTTTCTCATGTAAAGTGGGCTATGGAGCAATCCCAATAATACAGAGGAAGACAGGTATCGCTGCTGTGACGTCACAGCGAGCAAGAGAAAATGGCATACGGGACATCGTAATTTTAATGCTGACTGTTTCAATTACAGAATAGTCACAAATTATAAATAATTACATTTCGGCTTTATGCCATACATATACATTCTAGTTTATGTGAACAGTCATATTATAACGCCAATAGAACAGAAATTATATCTATTTTGCCTGACCTATACAGAACAATTAGGTAGACAATTTCCGACATTTGCCGTTTGTGCGGCACTTGTAACCGAAGACTGCATGTTAGATTGTGATCTGAAAATATGCTTCGGGATTTTGACTTAGAAAGATTCATAACAGAAAAGAATTGTTCGCACACACACGTAGAACCAAACATACATAATATCCGTGCAACAAGGGCATATAACCTCAGAAATCTGGTTTGAGGAACATTCTTATAACAATCAGCCAAGTCTTCCTTGTGTTTATATTTGTCCTTCAGCAAATCGTCGCACTGTAAATTTATCAATTCAATTTGCTACCTGCTAGAAACATTGTTAGCATCCACTGAATACGGGGTCGCAAAGATCTGAAACGTAGTTAACAATGCTTCTACATCTTGAAGCCTGGTCTCAAACTGGTGTGAAACACGGAGAACTGAACACATGCCCTGCTGATCTAGGCAGCATAGCAATACACCGCTCTCGCCTGATGTCACACGAACGTACAAGCTGGCTCTTCGTTTAAATACGTCACACGCCCCGAAGTTGTCTTCCCCTGCAATAATAGTATATAACGGGGCATGTAACACAAGCACTGGAAGTTGTTCAAATACAACTCAAAAGATGGTGTTCGTGCCAAGCAATGTGCATTTTTCCCTGGAAAATCCTATGTTTTCTCCAAACTTCAGTTTTGTCACTTGGCCCACTATTTTTACCACTCTTATTTGTACTGGAATTGACTTGTTCGTATAAGTTATATTATAATGCAGTTTCTACTTTCGAATGAAAGGTTTTCTTGTAATACCTATGCGGTAAACCGCCTTCCTGTGTGGCATTAAAATTTAATTACATTTCTGTGAATTTGCACAGTTTGTGAAATATGTTGAATGTTATGTTTGTTATAGGCCAATAATCTGGCCACGTATAGCTTCTGATGTATACGACATGGTGTTAAACAAGTAACAGTGTAGTAACGATTTGGTGAGCCGTCTGAAATAATCAGCTCGAGGTGTCATTGGTTATAACTATATCCAGTCAGTAGCATGAATACTTCTGTCATTGGAGAGGGGTAAAGAAGGGAGGCTACGAAGGCCTCGTTAAATAATCATGATACGCCTGCATGGATTATTTAGGTGCCAATAGTTATTCTTCAGCCGGCAAGTTCACTTGTTAGTTATGCTGACAATGAGAGCAATCACACCCTGCAAACCCTACCTCCAATTACTGCTTAGACCATCTGATCGGTGGTTGGAAAAAAAATCTGATGTGTTGCACTCACATGCCTTTCTCTACTCTCGTACTAACTATTTTTACAAACTCTTATTCCTATATCTTCACGTTAGTTGAGATAAACATTTGCAGAAATTATCTTGTTTATTTCCTTGTGGGTTCAAGGGGAATATTAGAATATAGTAGGCTTTGAGCGATAGTCAAATCTTTTGAAGGTTTTAAATTCCGTTCTCTTGGCACGGCTAACATAAAAAATGAACAACGATGTTCCATTTCACGAAAGCTTTAAGTTTTCCAAAACTGACACAAATAACAAGGAATATTTCCGAAATAATTCACTCCATAAAAAAATTATTTATACATAAATTGTGTGATTTAGCGAGATCTACATTTTTGTACAGTAGGATTTGGTCTATCTCTTACGGTTTACCAGTTATGCAAAAGTCACCCAGAGTAAATACGACTACATGGGCTGTAGCCAGAAAATTCAAGATACACATTTCATTTGCCATAAAAATTTCTCAAACATATGGCATTTTAATCAAAATCATTAGAGCCATTTTCAAGAAAATCAAAAGCTTCGAAAAATTTTCTGGGGTAGTTCAGGGGGAGAAATTCTCTTCAATATCTTCGTGTCGCATCCTTGAAAGACATTAAACTTAAATACTAAGTTTGGTTTTGACCGAATTTTCGTTTTTGAATTATGCTGTCCACAGACTGACAGACACACGAACACACGAACCTTGGATTCAGAGGTGCCTCAAAACATATATTTCCGGTGAAATCTCGACATCGATAGTAATACAGAAAGTAAAAACAGGTTGTAATTATAAGATAGCCGAAAGCTAATATTGATCGTGGAAAAGGGGTTTTAGGTTTGCCTTCCTTATGTTGTTAGCATATAAGTTAATTTTCAGAATTATCAGTCCCAGAATTAACTGAAAACATAGTTAAAACACTTTACTTGGAATAGTACTTTACAGGGTAGTTGAAACACTTTGATTTGTTTGCAATTACACTTACAGAGCAGTTGGAAGCTAATATTGGATGTGAGGAAAGGATTGGTCTCCTTGTGTTATTGACATATAGCTTAATTTTCAAGATTAACCTGTTCAACAAACTTAGTTAAAACTATTTAATTTACTGGGAATAGTACTTACAGAGCAAGCGAAAACCAGTTTTGACTGTTTTGACTGTTGACTACTCCTTAGTATTAACGCTTTTTATTTGCCAGTCACCCTGTTCAAGAGACATATGTTTGATGCACTGATCTACTACTGAATCTAGAGTCTAAATCAGGTATGTCCAACCTTCTCTTTGGAGAACCTTACGGTAAGTAAGTGGGTGGGAGGCAGTAATGACCGATACTTAATTTTAGTAATGCATACAAAAGAATGCAAGATCATCTATATCTTCGTCAAAGATGTAGTTCGAACATTGCCAACATAATAATTACCCACGTCTTCACACGACAAAAAACCACAAGAAACCACAAGTTCAGGTAAATATCCTTTCATCTCCTTTCTGGCATCAATCAGTAATAACACAATCAAATTTGGTCTTTCTTTTGTTTTGACCTCGTGTTTCCATAATATAATGGTTTCCTTTGACTTCGTGTATGTTGATTACTGAGAGTAAACAGTTATGTTGACTTCAAATGCAACAACGTGAAGGTCACTCAGCTGTATTAAGGAGAAATCATTACAAACTGTGGTGTTTGTGGTTATTTAATGGTGCTTTTGCATAGTGATTTCTCGGAATTTTTGTTACGTATTTGTGTTTATAATGTTCTGAGAGCCTTAATTAACACTTGTGTAATATTTTTAAATGTCTCCAAGGAAATGCAAGGCAGTACAGCCTAAGACTAAATGTTGTAGGGATAAATCGTCCAACCATGGGTATCGCCAGGTAATTAATGGTATTAGAAGCATTTGTAAATGTGTCTGTGGTACCAGATAAACAAATTTTAGTATTTTAGGAAGCTAAGTAAACTAACAGATGGCACTGCTACTATAAATTCTGGTTACACAACAGTTATTTAATTAATGCTTTCCAAATTTGGGTTGCTTATACTTCCTGTTCTGCAAGTATTGATTATAAAACTAATTAAAGGCTTGCTTTAAGTGTACAATAGCCTGATATAAGTGACATTGTGCTTCTTAACTCAATGTCTGAAGTACTTCTTCACGTACACTTTTCTCCGGTGCTATTTGTTGTTGCTCAACAATGCTTTTGTTCATCTTTTCTTCTTTATGTGGTTATCCTCGTTATGTAGGACTTACATCCCTAGGACTTACAAGCCAGTGCCTAGAGTCAGACGTCTGTCGGGGAGCACAGGAACCCATGTACCAGACAAAGTGAAGTGGTCAGTATGAGAGTGAGGAAGTGATTACCCTCCCCTTATGTAGGACTTACAAGCTAGTGTCTAGAGTCAGACGTCTGTCAGGGAACACAGGAACCTATGTACCAGACAGAGTGAAGTGGTCAGTATGAGAGTGAGGAAGTGATTACCCTCCCCTTATGCAGGACTTACAAGCCTATGCCTAGAGTCAGACGTCTGTCGGGGAACACAGGAACCTATGTACCAGACAGAGTGAAGTGGTCAGTATGAGAGTGAGGAAGTGATTACCCTCCCCTTATGCAGGACTTACAAGCCTATGCCTAGAGTCAGATGTCTGTCGGGGAGCACAGGAACCTATGTACCAGACAGAGTGAAGTGTTCAGTATGAGAGTGAGGAAGTGATTACCCTCCCCTTATGCAGGACTTACAAGCCAGTGTCTAGAGTCAGACGCCTGGCGGGGAACACAGGAACCTATGTACCAGACAGAGTGAAGTGGTCAGTATGAGAGTGAGGAAGTGATTACCCTCCCCTTATGTAGGACTTACAAGCCAGTGTAGGACTTACAACCGGAGAACCCGGAGAAAACCCACCTAGATGCCGCTTCATCCACCACAAATACCACATAGGAGCCCCTGGAACTGAACCCCGGCTGTCTAGGTAACAGGGCGGTCTTGGTGTTTTTATTTACCTATTAATTTTGTGTATTTGTTGCTCTTTAGAGTGTCGTCAAACAACGGACCACGCCGAGTGTTTCAGCTAGTAAATGCACATTATTATTGTTGCTTTTATTGTTGTTCTTATTATTATTATTATTATTATTATTATTATTATTATTATTATTATTATTATTATTATTATTATTATTATTATTATTATTATTATTATTATTATTATTATTATTATTATTATTATCATTATCATTATCATTATCATTATCATCATTATCATCATTATCATCATTATCATTATCATTATCATTATCATTATCATTATTATTATTAAATTATTATTATTAAATTATTATTATTATTAAATTATTATTATTAAATTATTATTATCATTATTATTATTATTTTTTATTATTATTATTGTTACTATTATTACTATTGTTACTATTATTATTATTGTTACTATTATCATTGTTACTATTATTATTATTATTATTATTATTATTATTACTATTATTATTATTACTATTAATATTATTAATATTATTCCTTGTTCAGAGGAAGTAGAGTGATATTGATAAGATCATTGTTTATATTTTCTGGTTTGGAAACAATTGCATCTTTGGGAAAATCGATTTGTGAGTATATTAAATAATGTGTTTTAACATCACTGAATACCAGGTCTTGGTTTAATATACATATAATTTTCATTGCACGAAACAAGGGTGGTAACGATGGAGTGTTAAAACAGTTTTATTCCAGCGAGTGTCACTTCAATTTTTAATGATTGGCTCGTTTTGAAGCTCCACTTTTAAAGGCAGATGACTAAAATATTAGTAGTACTTGCATTATTGACGTATTTAATGAGGTTATAAGTGCCTATGTGGAGTTTATAAGGCAAATTTCTTTTTAGCATATATAATTTGTTCTCTATTGATTATGCATTTACTCTCTCGGTCACACTCACCTCCCTTGAAAGGTCAAATGTCACTCTACCTTGTGTGGTAAATAATGTTAAATATGCTCTGAACCACTCAGCTCCCTAGGATAAGAAAAGCTTGGTAGTTGTGTTTTATTTGTGAAGATTAACGGATGAAGCTTCAATCAATTCAATTCTAACAAATCTAGTAATGCGCATTGGAATATCGATCACTTGGGAACAGTGGAGTTGATATGATTGATTTACATGGAATGGGCATTGAGAATTTAATTGTTCTGGCATCTTTTGTTTTCCATCGTTGCTTGGCAACGAAAATGGTTGATTACAGGCAGAGAGAGAGAGAGAGAGAGAGAGAGAGAGAGAGAGAGAGTAAAAACTACAAATCTGAAGGTTCACTGGAGCGCCCCATGGAGGCTAGTAGAGAAAGAACAAATAAAATGAAGTCATTTATGAGTAGAAAATCAGGTAAATGCAGGGGACGTGGTTCCAGATGAGCAGCATTTCCATTTCCAATAGGATAGAACCTCGCCGCACTGTTAGGGCAGTCTGGAGGGAACATTTCTAGTAATTGTAGCTTAGTAGGACAGATTGGCAACAGTGTTGCCGGATTGAGGGATATTTCCCTCGGCGTAGGTATTTTTTTAGCTCGAAATAGAATGAGGGAATTCTTTGTAAATTAAGGGATTTTTACCTTCTCTACGTATAGTAAATAGAGGAAGTATTGTATTCCACCCAAAAATTCGATGTCGAGATTTCACTGGAAATATGCTTTGAGGCTCCCTGAATACAAAAAAAAAGCATTTTTAGAAAAAGGTCCGTGTGTGTCTGTCTGTGTGTGTGTATGTATGTCAGTCTGTGAACAGCATAACTCAAAAACGAAAAGTCGGTTAAAAACCAAAGTTGGCACTTGTTTAATATCTTCTAAGGATTCGGCACGAAGATTTTGAAGAAAATTCCTTCACCCTAAACTACCCTTTACATGGAAAATTTTATTTTCTCGAAAATGGCTCTAATGATTTTGATTAAAATGCCATTTGTTTGAGATATTTTTATGACAAATGATGTATATTTTGAATTTTCTGGCTATAGCCTATGTACTCCTGTTTATTTTGCATAACTGGTAAACCGTAAGACATAGACCAAATCTTACTATGCAAAAATGTAGATCTTGCTAAAACACAACTAAGTTTAAGTGCTTTTTTTTGTTGTAGAGTGAAGCATATCGAATATATTCCTTATTGTTCGTGTGAGTTTTGGAATACTTAAACTACGTCTAAGGATGATAGTTATTCATTTTTTGTATGTTAGCCTCGCAAAGAAAAAGGTTTAAAACATTTGACTATCACTCAAAGTCTAGTGTATTCCCATATTCCTCTTGCACCTACAAGGAAATAAGGATAAGATAATGTTTTCAAATATTTATCTTAACTAACACGGAGAAGATACAGGAGTAAGAATTTGTAAGAATGATTAGTACAAGAGTAGAGAAAGTAATGTGAGTGTAAGACAACAGATTGCTTTGGTTGTTTAGAATATGGATGTATTGGGCGATTGTGGTTTTACTTTGATTGGGCCATGGCTTCACTTGGAGAATTAGATCACTGCAGTTGGCCCCATAGTCTGTCGTTAGCCATGCTTTTCCTTTACTCCTGGGTCGTAAACATGTGAAGTGTGAAGCAAACGTGAGTTTTAAAGAGGCAATACTTACACTGACCACAACGTAAACATTATATTTAGTCATAGCACATGCGCTACATTGGGAATAACATATACACAATTAATCCCGATAAAATATTACACAAATTTGAATTATTACGGATTCTATAGGTTAAATTGGAATAAATTGTCATTGCGTTCATGTTTCGGTTGGCAATATCATAGATGAATACTTTATTTTAAGCGGAGAGGGCTCGTTATCTGCATGTTTCCACAATGTGGCATATGAATAGATGCCTAATTTTAGGGAAAAAGTTGCTCCCGTGTAGTCAAAGCGGAGAAGAGGTTGGCTAGTGTTTAAGAATGAAGCT
Organism: Tenodera sinensis; assembly: GCA_030765045.1. NCBI lineage: Eukaryota > Metazoa > Arthropoda > Insecta > Mantodea > Mantidae > Tenodera > Tenodera sinensis. The sequence continues at coordinate 136,756,989 of CM060968.1, forward strand.
TAATTACAATCATTACTAGCTCTGAACTTCTCGTTACCGGAAAGGTTTCTTTTTGGCCTAAACAAGCTCCGTTTTAAGTAAATAGTTACTAGAACTGGCTGGTTTAAAATGAAGGTTCTGTGTACGGAGGATTATCTGAGCGCTGGTTCTTGAAGCATGAAGATAAACGCTGGAAAAAGTCTGCAGAAGTTGGAGAACATCGATATTCGCAATACATGCATGAATGTGTATGTGTGTGTGCGCGCGCGCGTGTGTGCACAGATAAGAGAGAGAAAGAAGTTTGCTCTTTTGCATGGTAGCTGGAAGTATAATAACAGGCACTTGTAAGTTCAATATTTGCCGGAACGGAAGGTTATTGCGCTCAAAAATAACGTTGTACTTGTTTTGTTGGAGGACTTACCTATATGTCCTACAACAAACAGGGTGACTGGCTGTGTGAGTAAATGTAATTTCTATTCAAACTTAGGGCCACTGTCCCCGAATCCCCTAGAGCGCTGGTGTATGTGCAATAGCGTATAAATGAGTAAATAATTAAATAAACAAATTAGTAAATGTGAGTGAATAAATAAATAAACGGACAAGTAAACGAGTAAATAAAATGTGAGTGAAAGAACAAATGCGACTTATATTGCCGAATATACTTGGATATTGTAGAATATTATTTTATGTTCCGAAACAATGAAATATGTAACTAAATTGATAACTTTGCTTCTGACATTATTACGTTCTTAAGGGTGGTTTAGCTTCTTTTAACCTGTACAGATGATAGATGAATTGACATTCTGGAGAACTTCCTTTTCTTACTCTAGCATAGGAAAATGTAATTTGATACGTATTAGTCATTATTTTGAGGCAAGTTCCTTTCGCTGCAATGTCCAGCGCCTTTGTGCAACTGCATCAGCTCTCAATGCTGTAATGGTCGGCTAATTAATACAGGTGCAATAGATGTTCCTTGCCTGAAAATTAGAATAAGCACTTACAGCATGCAGAAATAAATCTCACATGACTTTCTCTGTTCAATTTTTAGATTCTATACTGCGTATATAAGTAGCGGAAGCATTGTATTCGACCTAAAATTTCGATGTCGAGATTTTACCGGAAATATGTTTTAAGGGTTCCTGAATAAAAAAAGGCATTGCAGAAATTATCTTATTGTTTATTTTCTTGTAGGTATTAGGAGAATATGGGAATGCAGTAGGCAAATATTTAAAGCCTTCAAATTCCGTTCTCTTTGCACGGTTAACATACAAAACATTGAATAACAATGTTTCATTTGACAGAAGTATAAGTTCTCCAAAACTAACGCAAATAACATGGCATATCTGCGAAATAGTTCACTCTATAAAAAATTTATTTAGACATAAATTGTGTATTTTAGCAATATCTACATTTTTTGTATAGTAAGATTTGGTCTATCTCTTACGGTTTACCAGTTATGCAAAAGTCATTCAGAGTAAATATTTCTACAGGTGCTATAGCCAGAAAATTCAGGATATACATTTTATTTGTCATAAAAATATCTCAAATATACCCCAGTTTAATCAAAATCGTTAGTAATTTTCAAGAAAATCAAAACATTAGAAGAATTTTCCACGTAAAGGGTAGTTTAGGTTGGAGGAAGTTTCTTCAAAATATTCCTGTCGCATCCTTAAGACATTAAACTTAAATACCAGTTTTGGTTTCTAACTAATTTTTCGTTTTTGAGTTATGCTGTCCACAGACAGACACACACAGACTAACAGAAGCACACTCACATGGACCTTTTCCTAAAAATGAGCTTTTTTTTCTAATTCAGGGGACCTGAACACATATTTTCGGTGAAATTTCGACATCGACTTTTTGGGTGGAGTACTATACTATACTTCCTCCTCTTCCTTAGTAGAGAAAATAAAAAGTTATTGGTTGATTGATGTTCCTATAACGTGGAAGTAATACATATTATCATAAGATAATTAATAACTTTTATAAGCATTATTTTGATTATGACTATTGTTATCAGTATACATAATATATAAACCAATGAAGGGTTAAAGAATGAAAACAATCTTATATTTTGTGATCACAGGACTTTCTCTGCTCTGTATATTTTTCTATCTACTTTATATTTATAGAGTCTGACTTTCTAGAAATTGTTGTAATACATGTTTCCTTATCAGTACATTGAGAAGAGAAAAATACAATAGGCTTAAGCTATAGGAAAATCTTTTTGAAAGCTGATCGCTATATGATAGCTTTACATTCTGTAGAAGACCAATTTCCCATGTTAGAAAAGTATATGCAAGTATTCAAAACTTCAAACAAATAACGGAACGATACACCCAACAAAAATATATATTTAACATGAATTGTGTGTTTTAGTGATATGTATATTTTTTGTAGTAAGATATTAAGTATTTTACGGTTTACCAGTTATGGAAAGGTTATCCAGAATGAAGAAGACTTCTAAGGACATTCCACATACACACTCGTACAGGCTCGTACGGGATCGTATAGAAAACACACACCATTTTCGGAAGACTTTTCTGGATTCAGGGAGTGTCAAAACACGTATTTCCGGTAAAATCGTGGTGTAGAAACTTTGGGTGGAATAAAATGCTTCCGCTGCTTACTATACGTAGTAGAGAAAGTAAAACTGCGTAACTGCGTGTGAATGCGAAAAACTGGTACCTAGTCACGTATTCCATACGCGATGTATAACTTTTACTGTCCACAACCATTTGGTTGACATTCTTACAAGAATTAGCTGTTCTGCAGGGCTCTAGCATATAAGAACAGTTCTCTGCAGAATTTTTCCTCTTAGCCTATAATTTTAAACCTCTACTTCATCAAAAGAACTGCACTTAAAGGCGTTTACTAGGAGCAGTTTATATATAGAGTACCGTAGTAATTACCTAAGTTGTCAAAAGAAGTTTAGAACCTACAAGCTTCAGAGAAAAATAACAGCATCCCCACTTCTCACTTGGCCATTAAAAATGTTGCCATTAATTTTGAGTAAGGCGTTAACATACAGGCTTTGCTATGATTTAAGGTCAAATACAACACATGTTACGTCTGGAAAAGAATGGAAGTTGGCTTTTCTGCTGTACACGGATGCAGAAGAAGTTGCCGAACCTGTTAGGGGCATATTATAAACGAGCAACGCCTTGCACACGCTCTCCCGTAACACAGCCAAGTAGAAGTAGCTGCCGCTAACTCCGGCTGAGTGAGAAAAAAACCACTTTTTCTAACGAAGGCAAGTTAATATTTATTGTTGAGGATGTTTTCTTTCCGGCGTAATTCAGCACACTATAAAATAAATATATAAACGCGAAATGTTGTATTCCGGTACTTAGGTTACTACACCAGAAAATATATCAAACTTTTAACATTTATTTTATTGTAAGAACTTTTTCATTTAATGTACACATAATTTTTCAGATAAAAAATACAACTACTACAATGGCTGATAAAATAAAACCTATAAAAGAAAAATTTAACGTAAGATAAGAGTTAGAAATTTAGCAGTAAAGGACACAATTATAAATTTCTACTTAAACCACTGTTGCTAGAAACCAGCAACCAAAGCAACTCGTAGCCAGCACATTCAACCTCTATCACTATAGGTGTTCATAAATTTATCACAAGTAATGCCACGGGTGATTGTCAAATTATCGATAAATTCTCGAGTCACGAAGTGACCGGAGAATTTACCTAGAGAATTTGATTATCATGAGTTGCATTTATTAATGCTTCACGATTTAAAGGATGATATAGCCAATGAAATGTTATTTAAATGTATTATAATAACTAAGAAACAAGAAGTAGATACATATATCTGCGTCCATTGACACGGCCTACAAGATTCTCATATTGATGCTCATATTTATCACCTGGCATGTTGAACCGATAAGTTACTTGCATGTATTCCCTTCCTCTCAGAGAAGCGCGCAGATGTTACGGGCTGTGATGTAGCCTATTATCAGCGTAGCATAGTACCATCATCATCTACAAGTATTAGGCCTATTGGCCTGTTCCGTCTTCAAAGGCGATATCGTCCAACCATCTTATTCTTGGTCTGCCGATATTTCTATTTCCTCTTGGTCTGTAATCTAACATTTTTAGGTAGTCATCGTTCATTCTTGTTATATGTTGGTACCAGTTATTCTTTTTCGCTGTATTAATTCAGTCAAATTGAAAATATCTAGTTGTATATTTTCACTTCTTTCTCTGGTGGTCTAAGAGTAACACCAGCCACACTTCTTAGAAATTTCATTTCACTGCTTTCTATTTTCTGTTTAATTTCTCGATTTATGGACATGTTTTCTGCACCATAAGTTAAAAGTAGTACGGCTAGTGTTGTATAAAATTTTAGTTATGTTGGACGTTGTGCTTTATTCCTTAAAGTTTTTATTGCTCCGCACATTTGCTGAAATTTGCTAATTTTATTTGCAGCATCCTGTTCTTTCAGATATGATATATTCAGCCTAAGTAGTTAAAGGACACCTGCTCTATAATTTCTTGTCCCAAGACTATTTTTACATATTATATGGCCAGCCCCTGTAAAAGCCACTGTTTTAGTTTTATTCTTTGAAATTATGAGGTTATATCTCCATGACCATTTGGAATTGAGTTGCTCTCTGTTCGGATTCGGGTATTAATACCTGATCACCTGCAAAAAGCATAAATTTTAGTGTTAAATTACCTAATTTTATTCCAGTTATTTTATTCTGCCATTCAGCTATGGCTCTGTGCGGGTGTACGCAGGCGCGCGCGCTCGTCTTATTCTTACTGATATTGTAGTTTCATGTAGACTTTTAATAACTATTACTAGATGTATTGGGTACTTTTGTTCACTTAATATGCTCCATAGTTTGTTTCTTAAAACCTTAACAAAGGCTTTTATATAGCATAGTATATAGTAAATTTAGAACTTAATTATTCTATATTTAATAATATACAGAGTTTTTGATATCTCCATTGCATATCATCCCTATAGCATACTATCTTACTACGTCACGAGTACACAGAGGGAGCAGCTCTCTACCTCTGTGACCGGCAGATGGCATTAGGGTGCCGTGCACTATCTGCTTTCATTATCTGTGGATAGATGGCGCAGCATTCATTATTATTACCTGTTTTTCATTTATGCTATTGTTCTAGACTTAAGATGGAACTTTGGGTCTTGGCGACTGAGGGAAATCCCGAAGAAGCTCCAGTCAGACTGGCTGGATCACGGGATTTGAACCCTGGGCCCTTCCCCCAGGGAGAAACTCTTTCTATAAGCAACTTAGGAAACTTGTATGCCATGTTACAGGAAATGCATTATTCCAGTTATGTTAGGTTTCACATAGCACTTGGTAATACTATGCAGTACACACCAGCGTCACACTTCTGCAATTGGATTGGTAAAGTCGCTGGCATACTCGTTGACTTGTACGGAAATCTGAAAGTAACTGATGTGCAGAGTGTTGGACAATTTAATATAAACAATAAATATAAAAATCAAGCTGTTTTTATACCTGCATACTTGTCAGTCTTAGGTGATCGTATATCCTAATGCCATATTGTTTGCGATGATGCCCAAAGTTTAACATGCGAGCTTCCATATCTGTGATTGCAGTTGTTTAAGAGTGCCGCATTTATTTCGGCCGGACAACACACAACCCCCGTATCAAATAAATTGTATCACCACAGAATTACCTTTTCATAGTATTATAAAGTAAAATAAAATAAATCAAATGAAAGATAATTTGCGTGAGCTTTAATATGTAGGAATCACGAAAACTAATCACAACTATGGAAGCTCACGTGTTAAACTTGATGCGCCAGCGGTAGCAATATGCTATTAGGACATATGATCAGCTGAGACTGACAGGTGAGCAGGTATGAAAATTACAGCCGTAGAAGCTACCGGCAACGTGAGGGTTCAGGAGCGCGATTTTTCATACTTCGTCAGTGAATGTTGTAACGGCCTTTCGGTTGCACAAAAGTGGTGTTTCTGTTTGCTAGAATTTTGCTTAGGAATGATCTCAAATAAAGCAGTGAATAAATGAATAAAGAAACAGCATTAAAACTGATCACAAGCTATTGTAATGGGGGAAAAAATGAAAACAAAAGATAGGAAGTATTAACATGTGTTTCCCCAACTTCCATTGTTGCGGATATTTAATGTGTACATGGCAAATATTTAGATTTGTCGTTATGTACTCTTTGTGTGCACTGTTTACTCTGCTGTGAGTGTGGAGGCTTACTTCAGTCCTTTACTTCTGAGTAGTACATTAAAAAGTTAGGTCTGCTTTTACCTAACGGAACCGAATGGAACTTTTTCTTCCTAATGTATTTAAATTGGATAACAGAAGAATCAAAACGTAGCTTTTCCGAGCTGGAATATTTGTTTCGCTGGCAGAGAGGAGTATTTGTTTTGTTTGTACTCTGAGTACACATGGATGAAATGTCTAAATTTTACATTTAGCTCACATTTTTGAAATGTATACCGAAAGTAACACCAAATCATTAGCACGTACACATATTTTCATTGTATCTCTCGCAGTTGCCGAGTTATTAATGGTAATCAATAACTGAATGGTAAACAAAATTTGTGTATGAAAGCGTTAAATTTTACTGTTACAAATATCCATTTTGACTCTAACAAACACTATCTTTTAGTGTGTTAATTAAAAATTCGAAATATTAGCCCAATGACAACCAATAAAAATCACTCAAAATTTTCATACTTCTAGTTGTGAAGGAAATTGAACAAAATTTGCATCGTGTGAGACATGGTGAATGTGTAAAAATAAAGAAAAAACAAAGGGAGAAAAGTAGTTTTGAAATCCCGGCCTTGTGCGAAGGTACATTTAAAAACTCGTATAAATTATGTCTAATCATCAGTAATAACCACTAAATACAGATTACGAAAGCAGATAATTCATTCTTAATAATATATCAATAAAAATACTTTTTGATGGATTTCGTTCAAATTTACCTATTTATCTTTAAGTAGTCGCTTGACCGCTCGCCTACCACCTAGGCGGCCCGGGTTCGATCCTGCATGGGGTATTCGTGGTGGGATTTGGGCGGGTTTTCTCCGGTTTTCCCCACAACTCATTCCAACAATTGCTCCTTAATCATCTTTCCAATCATCGGTTTCGCCTGCGTTTCATGTCATTCTCTTCCTCACTCTCATACCTAATGCTTGACTGATCACCCAATTCCAGATTTTCACTCTCACCAATTTATAGGTTCCTGTGCTCGCCCGCCTCTGTAGCGTGATGGTTAGCGTGTCTGCCTCACGTGCAAGAGGTCGCGAGTTCGAATCTCGCTTAGGGTAAGTTATCCGGGTAAGGTTTTCTTTCCCGAGAAGACGAATGTCGGGTAACTTAAACCTCTATGGACCTCGGGCTCATTTGAGCATCATGTGACCCATTTCATTCATTCATCGTCCGATATGACATTACGTTGGAGGAGGTTAAAAAAAATCCCCGACAGGCGTCTGACCTTAGGCACTGGCTTGTAAGTCCTAGGGGATGTAAGTCCTACATAAGGGGAGGGTAATCAGATAAAGAAGTAGTAGTCGCTTGTATTTGGGGTGAATAAAATTTGATAGTTCATTTAAAAGCGGAGATTATTTGAAGTTTGCACCCGCGCACATTAAGCTTCAAAGAATGAAAAATGGGAAACATTTTAATCTTTATCAATGTGCCCATTTATGTTTGAAGTAGGAAATGCCTCCCAACCACCCCCTCCCCTCCGTGGCACAACAGCTCATCCGGGTCAAGGCCTACCGCGTGACCGCTGCGCCCCCCACCTCTACCCACCACGGGCATCATGAGTGGGGTGTAGTACTGGAGGTGGGACGTGTTCAGCACCCCGGTCCCTCCCTCCCAGGTATATGGTCTTCGGGTCCTGGGGTTGCTGGTACTTTATTCAAGTACCTCAATTGTCTCCTCAGGGACCTAACGAGGATGGGTGCATCCTGTGCCAAACCTTCCACGCCGGTACTGGGATTGAACGCGGGTCCTCCGCTACCACTGCGCCATGGAGGCGGTCATAATGCCACACGAGATGAAATATACAAAATAATGGAAGTACATCACATAAAACTCACTTATACCACAAGCTTTTCTTTTCGGCCATTAATAGACCGCTGATTTATTTATCGAATAGGTATTAGTGTATATTACAAGAAATTTCATTATTAAATTTAACTTTGAGAAAATTGTTTAACTATAAATCTCGATAACATTTACTTTCTCTTTTGCGCGTAGTAAGAAGGGGAAGTATTGTGTTCCACAAAAAATTCGATACCGAGATTTCACCGGAAATATGCTATAGAACAAAAATGTAAGATTAATTTGTGGAGTAACTTTAAAGGGATCTATAAGCCACTCTATATCCGATTGGGCATACTGACGTTACTATCAGCTTGTTCTGGCTTGTCTCCTTTGTTAGAAGTAATATACACATATTTACAAATTGTTTAGCCGTTCATGCTTATCTTACGCGTATAAACTCGGCTTTGTATATAAACAAATGTAAGTATAGAGCAGAAAAAGGTTTTCTAATAGCATATTTAAACTTATTTTGTAGTCCACCGGTTTTTATTCGGCAGCTTCCTCTTCTAGAATTTATGAGAAGGCCTTCAGAAGCATTGACTTTTAAACCTGTATCACCTTTATGAAATTAATGCATGGTTTTAATGATTATGAAGATACCATCCTTTACATTTACGTAAATGGTACAATTAAATGAATAATACAATTATGGATCTTCTGGGAGGTCTCGTAGTGCTTTGCCCTTTTCATTAGCTGAATAGTTCACAAACATTTTTAGTGTTTATACAGGAAAATATATAGCACTCTTCCAACCATGACCCCACTCACTTCTTTGCTAAACGCAGCGTTACTATGAGGTCTTGCTTTACAGAGTTTGTGGTTTAAAGGTATTAAGGAAACAGAAGAGCGGCTCTATTTATGAGGGTTGTCTTTTGTTTGCTAATGGTTACTAGCCAGTGGCAGTGGGAGCGGTCCTCTTTCGAGGCATTACTTTGAAAAGCATTTATTACACAAAGTATATAATATAAAAATCTGATGTACTGCACTCACATGACTTTCTCTACTGTTGTACTATCCATTCTTACAAACTCTTACTTCTTTATCTTCTTCGAGTTAGTTGTTATAAACATTTACAGACATCTTATTGCTTATTTCTTTGCAGGTACAAGGGGAATGTGGGAATACAGTAGGTTTTGAACGATAGTAAAATATTTTAAAGCTTTGAGATTCCGTTCTCTTTGCAGGCTAAGATATAAAACAATGAATCACGATCTCCCATTTGACGAAAGTATGTTTTCCAAAACTCACACAAGTTATTTGTGTGGAATATGTCCGAAATGGTTTACTCTGTAATAAAGTATTTGGACACGATGTACAAGATGTACATTTTTGTACAGTGAGATTTTGTCTATCCTTATGGTTTACCAGTTAGGAAAATGTCATCCAGTGTAAACTGGACTACATGGACTATAGACAGAACATTAAAAAATATATATATATATATTTCGTTTACGATAAAAATATCTCAAACATATGGGATTTTAATCAAAATCGTTAGCCATTTTCGATAAATCAAAAAGCTAGAAAATTTTTCCAGTTAAAGGGTAGTTGAGAGTGGAAGAATTTTCTTCAAAATCTTCGTGTCGCATCCTTAAAAAGCATTAAGCTTAAATACCATCTTTGGTTTTTAACCAACTTTTCGTTTTTGAGTTATGCTACTGACAGACACACAGAAACACACACAGAAGCGCGCGCACACACGCACAACTGGACCTTTCTATTAAAATACTTTCTTGACTCAGGAGCCCTCAAAACATAAATTTCCGGTGAAATTTCAGCATCGAATTTTTGGGTGGAATAAAATACTCGTACTTCCTCTACTTAGAATACGTAGTAGAGAAAGTAAAAGGTTTCGTTTACGGATACATACAGTAAAAATTGTTCACAATTCCAACTTTGCCAACAAATTCTTTCCCTCTGACGTTCTTATCGTTAGTGTGAACGAACAGTTAAAAATGATCGGAGAATTAATTATAACTTATTTACAAAAGTTGTGTTCTAAAACGAAGAGTTATACGAAACATTTCATTGAAATGTTTTTCTTTCGCTAGGTATAGTTCTGACCTGTTGTTATTTCTGAATTTACTCTCCTTGGCAATAATCGTTGATAGTGTCAGAAAACATAGTCTTTCCTTCAACTTACCTGTTTGCTATATATTTAGACATACAGTCTATGAAAGTTTATTGTTGAAAACAACCATTTGGCTTGCTTAGGTGCTATTTATGTAAATCTTTAACCTTCATTGGCCGAAGTCAAAGTGACAGATATTTCGCTTTTGTAGTCGTTTTCATTTAAAACGTTGTTCAGCAATTGACATAAGTTAAACCTTGTTCAGCTACGCAGTACCTTGGCTTAAAGAAATTTCCGTTTCTGCAATCCATCCTAATTTACAGACAAGTGGTTATTACGTGCGTGGCTATGAATGTACAGTCGGCTTCAAATGTTTTCTGAGTCTCGTGCTTCTAGCCGTAGGGGAAGCCAGAATGTCTTATCTATTAGTTACGCTAGGTGGTTTCAAAGCTCGACTTGCCAGCTCATACCTGTCTACAAAGTTGAGGGGCTTAATGTGCTGTAAGTCCAAAGAGAATATTGTAACAAATGAGAAATCACCTGTTTGTGCTAATCACACTTTGCCTTCCAGTTAGTTAGCGTAGCGTTAACGCTACACTTAGGTCACTTTTGTACAAACTAAGAGTACAGAACAACTGTCGAATCGAATCACAAATAACTGTCAGATTGCACTCGCACTGAACTGCCACACAGGCGCTGTTCACTGAACGCTTCGTATATGTTTTTCCTCGCTCCAACACTTCACCACAAGCAACAACTTCTACTCGTTCACTTCTACTCTACTTCTACTCCGCGCACAAGCGGGTCCTAAAGTCGAATGATATGGAGTGGCTGTGAGAGAACAATCGGGACACCACATCGCCACATAATGGCTATTGTTCGCGCATGCTCTATTGTGCGGGCGATGGACGGGTCTTTTATGGTAGGTAAACTTTTTCCTCTCTTTCCGTTACACCCTCTTGCCCATTGGAAAACATTTGGAGCCAGTTGTACAGTAACAAAATAAATTCTAAACTGTTCTTGTAGAATTACAGCCTAACTGAAGTTAACGTATCTAACATTCGTATACACATATTTGTTTTCTAAAATTTGCCCGAAAATCTGGCGGGTAAATACGGTAAGAAGGTAACTTGCACAACTTTGGAAATTCAACTTTCCACCAGATTGAGAAGTGGATCAAGGAACATTATTGGAAAGAAAAGTAACTGAGCTGTTTTCACCTGATGTTTCACTACTTCACCTTAGTTAAACTAAAGCTCATTGCTGTCGTAACCTTGGGCAAAATTGCAACATAACGTCTTAGCTAAGTTGGTATTACAAAAGGCTTTATAAAAGTAAATGGAATTTCTAAAGAAACTTAAAGGCAGAAGAAAATGCCTGGATTGTTGAAACTTCACTTTAATGAACTAAAGGAATCTTGAAAAGAAAACCGAATAAAGAAATCGCTTCACATGATTCCGGAATGTACGCATATTATCAGGCGGAGTTGCTGTATAGATTGCTGCTGAAGGCAGAGAAATAGCCAATAACAGCAGCTTCAACCCCGGGAGTATTTTAAGGCGCCTCCACTTACACAACTTTCTTTTCCTTTGTTTTACATAATCAGACATGGTTCTTTTATTGAGACTTACAGACCAAGAGCGCTTATGTATGCTGAAATTTCGTGTGTAAAGCTCGTAAAGGCATGCTTTATCGTGTGCACACGTGAAAAAAGTGACTGTGATGGAAGTATTTGTTTCTTTTGTTATGATGTCGAGCTGCAAGTGTTTTATCACTACTTCTCATCTATTCTAAACTAAAGGAAAGGCCTATATCATGTAAATAATATAGTAATTTGTTTTATTTATACTGTAATCAATTTCCATAGTTTTTACTTTATCGACTGCTTACCTATTATAAGTAGAGAGAATATTGTGACAAATAGTCAATTCGACGAATCCAACTCCTGACACCAATGTGACGAAGACAAAATCCAGTACAGTTACTTTTCCAATTGCACAAATAGTTTTCTTCTACTGACGTAACACAGTCCAGTCTTTCATTGGCATCACAAACCAACTGTCTACTTCCCGTAACCTTGACTCGGGCCTTTCAGTGCCTTTGTTCACTTTCTGTCTCTCATACACTAACTGACGATACAATCACTTGACATTCATTAAATCTCCTTTACTTCGACGCGATGACCACACTCCCACACCAACATACAACCCCAAACTCACACCCCCTAACTCCCACACCCCCACTCCCACGCTTCCACTCCCACACCCCCACCCCCCATTCCCACCCCCACACTCACAACCACCCATAGAGCTGTCTCGCACTCACCGATACTGACCGAATCATGTTTGTAACTCTCTCTCGTATCACGCAGTTGTTTCCTCGCCTCCTTATATAGCAGAGATGACGTCACACGGATCTTTCACGAACCTCTTCAATCACACCGGCGATGACGTAGCCAGGTCTTTCTCGAAGGCTCTGCGAAAACCTCCTTTGGTTCTGCTGCTCGATTGTTAGTCAGGTATAGACAAACAGTCGCGCTAGGCAGCCTGACATTGGGCGCCTTTGTTTGCTCGTCGGTCTGACATGTGCCGTGAAGTAGCTTAACCCCCACAGTCCTTTACTTTGCGCCGCGCCCGGCATCACAATATTATACTCGACGCAAACAATGAATATTGAGACCACCGGAAATACAACTTTAAGAGGCTCACTGCATCCAAAAAAGCATGTTTGGAAAAAGTGTGTATGAACAGTGTAATTAAAAAAACTTACAACGTAATATCTGTCCAAACTAGGCATTATAAGTTCAGCATCAGTGAAGTTCTATCTGATACAAATATAGCTGCTGCCCTTCATTTGGGGCAATCGCTTTATCGAAAGATCCAGGCTGAAGAGCTTAAAGGCATACAATAACCCAGAAGATAGAGGAATTAAAGTTTTAACTCATATGCTGCTAACATTAGCCTTTGTCTCTGTTGAGGATGTGCCTTATGCATTCCAAGAACTAAGATATCACCTACAAGAAGAGTTACTAGTGGTTCTAGATTATTTTGAATGAACATACGTTATTGGCATTTGAGAAAGAGGTTCCAGGACAGCGACACCACCACGCTACCCAGTCGAACTGTGGAACTTTTATCAAGCAACGAGGCATAACTTGCACAGAACTAACAACATGTCTGAAGGATTTCATAATCGGTTCAAAATTGTAATAGGCAAGTTTATAGGTTTCTAACACAGCTCCAAAAAGAACAGAGATACTGAAGCTGCAATAAAGTGATTTTTATATAGGAAGAAGTGTCAAGGTATAGTCTAAGAAGATATATCTTGCATGGCAGAAAAGGCTAAAGACATTAGTGTTTTAATATGCTCAGCGCCGTGAAAAAGGACATGTTAAAATATTTACGAGCCATAGTTCATAATCTTCATATGTAATTTTATTAGACTGAATCTATTGTAGAAGCAATATAAGTAATGTAATGGAAGTATGTGGTTCATGGGTTACAAATATATGTAATACAATGTATCACAAAAATAATTTTGGAATTTTGGGTCTACGAATTTCGGTTTGTTAGGAATGTCACTTTTAGGATAATTTGAGTTTAGGAAACTATCATAGTGAAAAATGGTTTTTAGGAGAAATAGAAATTAGCAATTTTGCATTAGGAGAAAAGAAAAATAGAAAAATGTCTGGGAACACCCTCAAGTGCTGTGACGAAACTTTGATATTAGTTATGAAACAAGAAAATAAATAGAAAGTATTCAATATTTTTTGTGAGGTTCATAGTGAGATACTCGGGCTTGTGACTTGTTTCTCCATTATGATCCGCTTTTTAGGAAAAATAGTGTAATTACTAAAATGCACCCAAATTATGCCTATACCAAACTTTGTAGCAAACCTTAGTCATTCTTGAAACAAAATGCAGCATTATATAAACAAATAATATTTTATTAACTGCTACCTTTCCATGTTTGGCCTTGCGACAATGTTAGATTTTACAGTAATGCAAAATTAGCAGAAATATTTGATCAAAGGCTTACCGCTTCATGCTGTTCAAAAAATGGATATCAAGATTTCATTCGAAACACTAGTTTTCAGATTGTATGAACTCCTTAAAAATGGTTTGCACGGTGCATATATGAACACCATAACTCAAAAGACATAAGTCCGATGAATGCTAAACTTAATATTTAAGCTTAGCTTCTTCCAAGAATTTTTTTGAAGATAACGTCTGAACTAAGTTTAATTGTAATTTTTCTGTACAACGGATTTTAAAAGTATGTTAAATACTGTTAGTTCACATGATTAATAACTTGTATCTGGAGGTCGTCTGGAGGTATTCTTCATTTGGAAAGAATTTTATACAATTTTGTATAAACTGGTAAACCATAAGATATACACTAAATATGTAGAAAGCACTGTAATGTATTATGCAAAGCCATGGAAAAATGGAGGAGAGAGCAGGAGAAAGGGGGAGGGAAGAGGAGGGAAGAGGAGAAGGAGGAGGAGCAGAAGAACCTGCAAACTCATGGATGTGGGAAATAAGAGCTGGAATGAGAATGGATGGATAGGGATGAGTGAAAAAAGATTCTTTAGGCACAGAAAGCATATGTAAACATTGAAGCTGTGTATATATAAAATTTATGTTATATACAATGAAATAACTGTTGCTAAGTGGATGTTTCATGGGAACTAATACGGCTTTTCCCATTTAGCCTTGCACTGAACAGAGTTATAAGTCAAGTCACTACACAGAACCTCGGATGTCTGCAGCAGCGTGTTGAGAAAATTCAAGTCAAGACAGCTGAAGTGACGTTAAAATCCCAAGCGCCTTAAAACAATCTTAGGGCCATGTTGATTTAGCATCTGCCAGAGGAAACATTTAAGATGTGTCTGCCAGCCAGCCAGCTCGTGGCCCTGACAGCTTAATTAGATCCACAACAGTTGTATCTCACGCCGTTTAGCACTTAGCGTGCACGTCCATCTATCCCAACATCTGGTCCTATCTCCCTCTGACGAGCAAAGAAAATATATCAAAATCAAAACTACAACCTTCTAAGGGGAATTGAGTAGTGTCACTAGATGAATTACTCTTTTATCACATGTCTGTCGTAAATAAGAAGACGTAGAAAGTTAAAACAATAAATTAAAAAATTTGTCAAGTGACATTTTTGAGCATTTGGGTTTGTACATAGAGCACCAAAGAAGCTCTCACTGCGCCTCGCGTCGGTCACATTATTTATTGTTGCACGAAACCCAACCATTTTATTGGTTCCTTTAGGCTATGGTGTAAGGGTGTGCCACTTTACAGTAAAAATAAAGAAGCTGTAAACACGTGGCGGAGATTAACCTCATTGCCTGGTGCGTTTTAATGCTTCCACAACATAGTTCTAAGGCCTATTTATCTTCTTGCTTCACTTGCGTTCAATAAACCACTTAAATTGTTATTATCATTGTAATGTAATATACTGCAATAATACACTATATACCTTATCGCCAATTGCACAACATTCAGTTCTCAAGTTCTGATTACCAGTCGTCCACCGTAGGGTTTGCCTGTTGCCTCAGCGCCATCTGGGCATGCAAAATGGAAACAAGATCGGTAGAAGTGGTTTTTTTGTGTAATATATGCGAGGAAAGTCTTTAAGGAACGATGAAAAGGTTATTATATTGAATATACACAATAAGTTTTCGGTGAAGTATCCTACCGTGGCTATAGACGATCTGGTAAAGCGTGGCAATGGACATGCCTCGTATCATCCAGTAAGAGCGGAGCACATTCCAAACAATGCATGGAAGAAACCTGAAGTGCTGAGATCTAAGAATCCTTACAATGTGATACATGTGATTACTGTAATAACAATGGCTCTCATATGCTCAATAATGCAACGGTTTATGTAACAACAAAGAGAGCAGTTAAATTCAGGTTATTTGGACAAGGTAAATGGGGAATTGGTAACATGAATATTGTTGTTTACATGTGCACGTGCAGATATTGTGTAAACCAATAGCGTACTAGAGGTGGAGCTTAGTGTGGGGTGCGGAGGAATACACTACTTTGTTCTAAAGCGCGTCTCACCCTTAAAAGACAGTACACGTTAAATGGAGCGCAGTGTTGCAACATGTACTAGTTGCGAATCTTTCTCCGCGAGCGACTCGAGGTGGCCTGAGTCCTGTACTTAGTCCTTCAATTGCTGCTTGACGAGACAGGCACTTTTAACTTTGGTATCCTCCACGCCTTTGTTACTGTATGACCTAAATTTACAAATGACTCGTCTGTATAAACAATTGATTTCCCCTGGTCCCTAAACCTTTTACGTCTTTTAGATATTTATGTCGCCATCTGATGATATCGTCTCTTTCTATTAATATGCACTTGTTACCCCTTCTTTCATATTCGAACCCCAAATCAGAGTGGCCCTTGAGAAATTTGGTAGGGTCTCATCACTGTTGAACTGTGACAAAATTATATTCAGCGTGGGTGGAATATTTGCAAACAGTAAAGAATGAACAATTCGCCGCACTCCACCTTGCACTATTCAATCATATTGCGTTAACCTAGCGTTTTGTGTAGTCCCGCCCTTTTTGCTTTCTTTTTCGATGTCGTTCTTAGAAGTCCTTTCATTACTTCCTTTTTAATCCTATACACTACTGCTTCTGAACACTCAACAGCCTTAGCTGTTTCTTTTACTGCCTCAAACGCATTTTACTTCAAAAATAATCTAACACATTCATAATTATTTGGCGTTCCTTACTTCTTTATTTACCAACATATCGTCCCTTCCTAGCTTCACCCTCCATAACTACAAATATTTACAAAAATATTAAACAAATAACGCAATAACAGCTCACAGTTACACACACGGCTTCTTTCGAATTAATGTTAGTGCTGCTCCTTATACTATCTTCTGTGTCAGGCCTGACGCTGAATAGATGAATACCTTTTGTTTGCCCTACTGGATAAAAGAAAGAGGTTACTGCCTTTTGGTTTATTTTAAAAACTTTCTCCAACCTTCCTCAACATTTGTTCTCGCTGGTTCCCTGATGTAAACTCAACAACAAAAAAGTTTCACACTGCGTAACTTTTGCAGTGCACATATATAAAATGTTCCGAAAACATTTAATTTAAAAAATTATAACACTTAACTGGGTAAACATAGAGAATTCAAAGTAGGCAGGTAGTAGCACTATGGTTTACTCTACCTAAAAATAAAATATAGATGCATTCTAGCAGTTAGTTTGTTAGTTAGTGCGTGATGAGTGTAGAAACAGCAAATATCGGACTTCTATTGAAAAAAACGTTTTCTGAAGAAATTTGGACCTATAGAAATGTATAATGACTCTGAAAAGGATATAACCTGATAGAGAAAGAAATTCTGCATAGGATAATGTGTTCAAACCTGAAATTTATAACAAATGAATATTTATACCATGCTATTAGGAATCTGGCAACAGAGCGAGGGTAGAAAAGGACGCGGCTAATGGCAACTTGTATGCGCTAGATAGAGACAGAGATGTCCCATTTAACTCCATACTGTCTTCTAAGAGTGAAACGCTATATAACAGCAAACAGATTATGGTAAATATTTACGCCAATAACAAACGTTACAACATGATGTAGAAACGAATTATATGTTTACGGTCTAGATCATATTGCCTAAAAGAGAAAGAGATAGAATGAGTGCATCCAGTTAGTCAGATAAACTTCTTATAACGATTGGTAGCTATGGCTTATCGACTAGTACAGGACATGCCTTCGAAGGGCTTAAAATCTAAGGGGAAAACTTGACAAGCGCCTAAGTTAACGATGCTCACATCTCATAAAACGATACAGAATCTGATACAAAAATAATACAAAAGATTTTCTTCTTAACATGCACTGTTGAGTACACCAGATATTTCACAAATGGCAGTGCAATGATTTTTTTCTATTTGTGTGGAGTACCATTGAAGTAGAACATGTTTATAAGTAAAAAGGTGAAGAATAATAAACGCGTTACTATAGAAGCTTTTCTCTAAATGAGGAAGCTAGGGTTACAAAAGTAATTGCAATGTGTAGCAAAGAACAGATTTGGAATATTTTACAATGGATATTAATGCAACGATCGTATAATGAGAGTTAAGACGCGAGCGAGCGTGCGTGCGTCGGAAACTTCAGGAGCCTCTTAGTAACCATCATATGAGAGTAGGATACAATAGTTTTTCTGTGACATTTAAATAGAAAATAAATATTTAACATGGTAATTATTATTTATTTATGCCAATAAGCTTACTGCTGGTGTTTTTAAACACACAAGCCGTGTGTGGGCAATGTTTTAAGAGGTTGAATCAAAACTGAAAAATTCAATGCTATAGTCGGGATTTGAACCACAGATCTTCCATTTATCGAGCGGCTGCTTTAACCACTAACCTACCATGGCCAACTTGCCAGTACGACATTAAATTCCCCAGTTGATTCGTATCTCTGATGTGAGATTCCCTTGTGGTCTAACTGGTGAAAGTAAAAGGAAAAACCGGAAAAAGGAAAAGAGGGGGGCGAGAAATATATGCCAGAACTCGCTTTCTGAAAAATCAAAGAATATGTATGAAAAGTTGTATAACTTCATGGTTTGGTGAGCAAGAAAAACCTAAAATTTCATTCTCTCAGAAAATGCGCTCATATTTTACTTTGAAGAAATGTCAAAAAGAATTAAATCCTAATCTTTTTACAGAAGTTATTTGGTATATATATTGTGCTAAAGGAGTGCTGTTTGCCAAGACATGCAAGATCTGCAGTTTGGTCATAAAAAGCGTGCATAAAAATGCACACTATGGCTTATCAGGTATCATGTCACTTGAGATTGTAGAAATGAGTTATTGCCTCGTCAAATAATGTTAGTAATTGCACTGGAAAATAATTCCACAACCTAAGGGACCTGGAAATTGTGATTTTAGACAAAAGTATCTATCGAGCTCAAATTTTAACATTAGACCAAGGCGCACCATTTGGGATTTTTGCCATTATTTCTCTACCAAGTATACAGTGGTAGACAAGGTATTGCTTTCCACCCAGAAATTCGATGTCGGGATTTCACCGGAAATAGGTGTTTTCAGATTCTCCGAAAAAAAGATAAAGTTCCGCGCATGCGTTTTTTTCGAACTGCATAATTCCGCAAGTAGTCGGTACCAAACTTGGTATTTAAAGCCTTTTAGCGTCTTTCAAAGGTACAACACGAACATTTTAACAATATCCTCAAACTATGGAAACATTTAACTTTATCAAAAATGGGTCTAACAATTTTGATTCAAATACCACGTGTTTAAGATATTTCCTGTATTCGGACGTCCGGCTCGGCGTTCAGCAAAGGACGAACGGGGCCAAGCTACTTCGCGCCGCGTCGCATGCCGTGCCGGAGAGCGGACAGACATTCAAGACCAGGCTGCCTCGCGGGAATGTTGTGTATACTTGACTGTTAACAATCGGGGTGGCAAAAAGAAAAGAGGCGTTGAGAACGTTCGTGAGATTTCTAGCTGGGTCATTTTTGGAGCGTGTGTGGGTGTAGAAGTTGAGAAAGGTCCGTGTGATGTCATCCCCAGTGTTTAAGGAGACCAGGGCAGTAGGCTTTAGCGTCGAGCTACGGACATGAGTCGCTCAGTGTGTCAGTGAGTGCCAGACAGCTGTGTGTGGTCGTGATAAATTTTAAATTATTTTGTTGTTTAACGACAATTGCCATTATTGCATCAGCGTCACCGGTGTGCCGGAATTTCGTCCCGCAGGAGTTCTTTTACATGCCAGTATATCTGACTTAGAGCTGTCGTTTTTAAGCACACTTAAAAACCATCGGTCTGGGTCGGATTTGAACCCGCGACCTTGGGATCAGAAGGCCAACGCCTAACCAACTGAGCCACCCAGACCGACCTGTTATACGTCGTAAGAGGATTGAACGAGCGTCGAGAGTGACTGTAACGACGTAATTACTGCATGAGAGTCAGAGGAAGTGAAGAAAGACGTTAAAAGGGCTCGGGAACGTTATGAGAAGTAAACCTTGTCAGTTATGATAGCCCGAAAGACTGCAGACTGTGTTAACTAATAGAGGAAAACTGTATTTGTGGAAACATTTTAGTAGATAAAGTGATAGAAAGGTAACCGGACTGATTTTGTCATTTGTCACAGCATTAGATCTCAAATTTTTGGGTATAACCTCTGAAGAGCCCTTCATCTTGGATAACTTTGCATAACAGCTTGAAGAGATGGCCAAAATCTTACTGCACAAAAAGTGTGCATTTTTTGTACTGTTGACCATTTCCAAGACATTCCTTGTTATACAATTCTCAAATGGGAAGTTATTTTTTTTTAATGTATTTATTATTTGAAGTCGCTTCAACATAAAAGTCATATCGCGACTAAAGATTGAGGGAAAAAAGGAGGAAACATATCATGAAGTTTACATTGAATTTAAACATTAACTTTGCATGCTTTGATGAACTTGATTTTCTTGTGATAATGTTGATCACCCAAAGCTAGCTCCTTGTCATGAAAAGAGAACGGAGTTTCAAAGCAATCACATAGCGAACAGCTCTTGAAATATTTGACTATCGCTTAAGCCTATTGTGTTCCCCATTCCCATTTGATCTAAGTTTCGAACTTGGTCGTCAAGGACCTTTAGCAATCCAGATAATATATATTTCTATAAAATTCACATACACGCACACACATACATTTACGCTTTCATGCCTCCAGTTATACATAGTATACCACACACATCATGCCGAAGACGAAATTTGAACCCGCGACCCTCTGCACAACGGATAGTCAAGTCACACACTTTAGAGATCACGGCTGCGAGGGCAGGGGTGACATAGTAAGAAAAAAAAACAACCTTTACTACAATACATAGTTTATTGAAGCTGGGTAGTGAAAGTCATATGAATGTAACACATCACATTAAAAGTGATATTAATTTTAAGCATTGGTTTTCGTGATTGTTCTTAATTAGAACTGCTTTTGGTTATCGCCACGTCAATTTAATTTAAAACCTTATGTTTTACACGTTCCTCTTTCAGGGAGGTTAATGAAAGGACGTGTAATGGTCCTGAAACGTACAATTTAAATGAAACTGACATAGCACTAGATGAAAGCTGTACGTATTAACAATGTTACGTGTGGGAACTAACGATGTTGAACCTGTCAGGCAGTGTGCCTCTATAGAGCTGCAAAAATAAGCAAGGTACTCGTAGCCTGACCGAATGCACTCCAAGGAAGAAAAGAAAATAGATCCACCACTTTTTAATGTTATTGCTCTTTGAAATCTGTTCGCAACTATTATTAAAGTTTCCCTTATAATATACTACACTTTTAAGTTTTATTTGAGGACTGGAAAAACTCCACTTAACAAGAATTGAGTCGTTTTTAAATTGTGAACTTGTGAGCAGACTATACCAGTAGGCCAGTAAGGAATATGGTGGCTAACTTATGAGTTGCGATAACATAACCGCGTATAAAATGAGTGCTGAGAGAAACAGAAAACACGCTAAGAGAAAACTGTTAAAAATTGGTGAAAAACAAATCGTGTTAAACATATTTCAAAAGTTAATGAAGCACCATCCGTGTGTACTTGTGAATGATTTAGTAAACAATTAAATCTTCTCTTTTAAATATTAAATATTTTAAATATTTCAGGAGATATTATAACCGATCTTGCGTATCACATAAATGACAAATATCTCTCGCTACCGACAGTGTCCGAAGTCACACGCGCTTCCCCATGTGCTGCGCGGACTAATACATTAGCGGTGTTGATTTTAAGTGGCTTCTTTACGCCGGAATTACTATAGAGATAGATGTAAAGATCCCTTTTGTGTTTCTCCAACATTCACTTCTAAATGTAGGAGTATGTTTCCTTGCGCATCAGTTGTGGTACGGTTTTCTTGTTTTCTTCTTAGGTGTTTAATCCCATTAACAAGTGGTTGTCCTGAAGGTCGTATCGTCGTTCGTCCTCCGTCCTTCCATGGTCGCGGGTTCAAACTTGTTTTTTTAGGCCATAAAAGATCCTTATGGGCACACCGAAGTGAAAAAGTGGTTCTTTAAACTTTTAAAGTTAGAGGTTTAATTTTTTTGCACAGGCTTTCTTGCAACTGAAGAAATGTATGTACCGAATCTCATTCCAGTACTCATCACATGCTTCATATATTAATTTATAGCAATTATGTTGGGTATAATCAAAATCTAGTTGGTAGCGCGTTGCCTCTGGCGCGGAGGACCCGGGTTCGAACCCCAGTACCAGCATGGGGAGTTTATCCCCTCTGGGAGGTCTGGCACGGGGTGCACTCAGCCTCGTTAGTCCCGGGGGGGCCAATTGAGGAGCTACTTGATGGAAAAGTAACGGCCCCAGGTCGTGAAGACCGTATAACTGGCCGGGAGGGATCGGGGCGCTGACCACGTCCCACCCTCCATTACTGCACCTCACCAATGACGCCTGTAGTGGGCAGAGCTGGAGGAAGCAGCGGCTGGGCGGTAGGTCTTGGCCCTTCATGGACTGTTGCGCCGAGGTTTAGTTTAGCAATCAAAATCGATCTCCTCCAACAGATATTGAACTACAAAGTTGATTTTTTAAAATTGTATCTCTTATTACCTTTATAACAAATTAAAGGATGGACATTTTCGCATAATGAGTAGTTTTTCTTAAAACGCTTTTTAATACCGCAAAGTATTAAAATGTAAGAACAACGCATTATTGTATTACTTTTTTTAAAAAATGTATAACCAATTACAACGTTCAACATTTTACTACCCATATTCCGAATTTCATTGGAAAAAAATTAGATCTCTAGCTAGATTTTAGTGGGAGTAAATAACAAAACAGCTGTTTCCGAGAAAAACGAGTTTAAATTTGTCATACACTTCATTAACCTCTACGTATACATTCTTTTCTCCCATGTGATTTTGTTCATCGATTTCCATTAGGTTGACGTACTTCCACTTATTTTTGGCAGTTCAGAACAGATTAATTCAATATATGATTTTAAAGTATACTTAACTTGTGTTTACAAACACATTATCTGTTCATAGAGGTAAAAGCAAAGTAGGTATCTGTTGCCATAACTTAAGCTTTATTTTCGCTATAAATAAACTAATACTACAGACGCAGAGTATATCAGTAATTGCAGTCAAATAACCTCGTAAACACTTCGTAAATAACTTCGGAAACCAACAAATGACCAACAAAAAACACTGCTCTCTAGGGGATTTATTGGAGAACTTGTTCAGCTAGGCAGCAGAACACTTAGCACTTTGTTTAAGAACAAATTTATTACAAGCCTTCATGAAATGGAAGGTGTGAGTACGTCCATTTAAAATGCAGAGGCTGGAGCACACCACTTTAAAAATGGGGTCTAAAATATGTATTCTCCCTTCCTAGGGAATTAAAACTTTTCAGATATATTCTATAAGGTATGATGCATTTTTTGCAGTAAAATCCATTTTTTGAACAAACAGGTAAATATCACACCTGTGCTCCCTTAACATGGCTTACTTCGAAAGGTAAGTAAAGATGGTGGAACCATATCGTGGTTTTACTGCACGTAAATGACCCTCTAGCCTGATGAAGAGGCCTCTTGCGAAATTAAGTGGTCTTTCACACGGTATGTAGAATGGGACGCTGAGAACAACAGTAGTTAAAGAACCTCAATAAATAACTCGGTAAGAATTACCCGACGGTCTTCCTTACAAACAAGATTAGACTTTTCCAGACAACTCAGCTTAGCGGATTCTGAGTTCATTTGAACACCATTTTTTAACTTCATTCGTGGTCTTGCAGGCCTGAATTAATTAAAATCACTTTAACAGCTTGAAGACAAATTAATATAATATACATTAATATTATAAAGAGGGAAAATTTATGTGAGCATGGTCGTTTATTGTAGTACAATCTCAAAAACCATTCAACTGATCGATAATTCTTTCACCGTTGAAAAGTTCAATTTATTCTGACGATAAGGAATATAAAACACCCAATTTCATTTTATAAATTACTAAAATATTAAAAAGGATATTCGAGGCCCCTGTACTTCAAATGCGAACTCGTTGGAGTTATACAATATCATGCTTGTGAAGTTTTGACCTTTATTTAAGAATTTAATGGAGTAGAAAAAATACTTGTTGATACTTCGTGGAATATAAACAGTTGTCGCATCTCACACGCTATAAAAGCAATAACCGCTTATTGCAAGGAATATATACATATGTGGCACTGGTGTAACACTTCAGTAAACAGAGAACAAAGTTTCAAAAGTGACTGTCGATCCTGCGTTATATTTGCCTCTTTAGTCTTCATAAATCAATCCTGCAGATTCGCAAGTGTTGAAGCAGTGTCAAAACCTCAGAATAATCTTTATTTTAATTCTAAATATGTATTAACTGAAGTTCCTGGATGCTAAAACGGTGTAATAATCCCTCATATAGGAAAATTTTGCTTTATTTCCTTCGCTTTTATAGTGTAAGTACATGGGCGTTACTTTTTTCATCCTTCTTTCCTTCTTTGTTTCCTTCCTTGTTTCCATCATTGTTTGTTTCTTTGTTTCTTTGTTTCTTTGTTCTCTTCTTCTTGGTTTCTCTTCTCCTCTGTTTCTCTTCTTCTCTGTTTCTTTTCTTCCTTGTTTCTTTTCTTCTCTGTTTTTCTTCTTTGTTTCTTTTCTTCTTTGTTTCTTTTCTTCTTTGTTTCTTTTCTTCTTTGTTTATTTTCTTCTTTGTTTCTTTTCTTCTTTGTTTCTTTTCTTCTTTGTTTCTTTTCTTCTTTGTTTCTTTTCTTCTTTGTTTCTTTTCTTCTTTGTTTATTTTCTTCTTTGTTTATTTTCTTCTTTGTTTATTTTCTTCTTTGTTTCTTTTCTTCTTTGTTTCTTTTCTTCTTTGTTTCTTTTCTTCTTTGTTTCTTTTCTTCTTTGTTTCTTTTCTTCTTTGTTTCTTTTCTTCTTTGTTTCTTTTCTTCTTTGTTTCTTTTCTTCTTTGTTTCTTTTCTTCTTTGTTTCTTTTCTTCTTTGTTTCTTTTCTTCTTTGTTTCTTTTCTTCTTTGTTTCTTTTCTTCTTTGTTTCTTTGTTTGTCTGTCTGTCTGTGTGTTTGTTTCTTCCTTCCTTCCTTGTAAAATCGTGGTTTTTTCGTAAAAGATACTTATTTAGATAAACTTAATTCGTCAGATTACCCTCCCCGTTATGTATGGTGAATACCCGCCAGCACACGGGCAAGAGGAGTCCGGGTGACCTTGGATACAACGAGCGGTTGTGTATGCGTGACCGTAATAATGACGGCGAGGCGTGGAGGAGGTCCGGGGCTACAGGACAACTAGCGACTGTATGTTCTAAAAAATTGCCGAAGGACATCTTAAGTCCAACGGTCTAATTTTAGAAGATGGGAAAGGCGAAAATTACAACCTGTACTTGAAACAGAGTAAAAAGCCAAAATCAGATCACCTCTCAGTGTGTGACTGAGGGCCAGAACCCTGGTGGGGATAAGCGCGTCACCTGATTGACTAAACAGCCAATTAGCAGTCGGGCACTATTCGCTCACGGACCAATCCCTATCAGTCACCCATCTCGCCCCCTTTAAATACCCCTGATCCCACTAACATTCCCAGAAATATTAAATCCCTGTAGAACAAATAACCATACTATCGCGCAGGTTAAGCCGTATAACGGCTAGGTACTGCGGTAAAGACACTCGGATGGGGGAGCTTCCCCACTCGACCCGAACTGCCTCTGGAGCAGTTCAGTGAGTTGGTGTCAGTTTAGTAGTTGACTGAATTGAGCGAATGATAGTTTAAGTCGTGTACAGTTCCGTTTAGTTACGAGAGTGAGTCGGCCAGCCTGTCAGCGAGCACGTATGTGTCGTCGAGTGATTGTATCGTAATAGTCAAGATGTAAGAGACAGTGGAATTGGAGAAAGAGATTGAAAGGCTGAGAAAGATTATCAGGATAACAACTGTGAATTGTAATAGTAAAGAAGAATATAAACTGTGTTAGCAACGAGAAGGAA
Organism: Tenodera sinensis; assembly: GCA_030765045.1. NCBI lineage: Eukaryota > Metazoa > Arthropoda > Insecta > Mantodea > Mantidae > Tenodera > Tenodera sinensis. The sequence goes on from CM060968.1 coordinate 136,783,155, forward strand.
ATTGTGCATTTGTAGTACGATTTAGAGGAAAATAGTGTTTGAAAAGTAAACGGACTTCGCATTTTTGCCGACTCTGTCACAAAATAATACACTTGCCCAATTTCGCAGTAATCGGTCAAACAGTTTTCGAGATTAGCGGTTACATTGTATATAGTATAACAGTTACCTTTTCAATTATTTATTTCATAAACTTGTACAATCAGGTATCGTCTCACACAAATTTCACAATTACATTCAAACTTTACATTCACTTCTAACTCTTAACCTTTATAACAGTCTTATTTCTTCTCCGCTTAGCAACGATCAACCTCCAAAGATTCTCCACTATATGGCAAGCTTTCTCCATAGAGGTTCTAACCAATGTTACAATACATTCATTTTGTACATATAGATATGAATTGCTTGTAGAAGGCTGAGAAGAGAAAGAGATATGAATATGTTACCTAAAAGTGAGTAGAGAAAACTACGTGGATGTAACACGTAGTATTTCTATTTCAAACATACAGACAATTGTATTTAGGCTTTTACGGCCGGTGTCTTGACTTTTGGAAACGTTTAATTCTTGCGAAGTACTTCTCTGCTTCCACATTCAAACTCTGACCAGTGCAGACAGCGGATCGTGTTACCATGATGATGCCAAGCGCAGTACTTGGGGAAACATTGGTATCTACCATGCCTTCTAGACCACGGCCTACAAGCCCGGAAGAACTAAACATTTTTTGGCTATAGCCTATTTAGTCTAGGTTAGTCTGGATGACTTTTGTACAACTGGTAAACCGTAGGAGATAGACGAAATCTTACTATACAAAATATGTAGATCTCTTTAAAACACACAATTTATATATAAATACAGTTTTTGTAGAGTAAACCATTTCGGAGATATTCCTTATTTGTGTGAGTTTTGGAGAACTTATACTTCTGTCAAATGGAACATCGTTATTTATTTTTTATATGTTAGCCGTGCAAAAAGAACAGAATTTGATAGCTTTAAAATATTTGACTATCGCTCAAAGCCTACTGTATTCCCATATTCTCTTTGTACCTACAAGAAGATAAACAATAGGATAATTTGTACAAATGTTTATCTCAACTAACACGAAGAAGATATAGGAATAGTGTTTTGTAAGACTGGTTAGTACAAGAGTAGAGAAAGTGCAACACATAAGATTTTTACTGTAATAATCACAGAGGCCTTGCTAAGTAAACCTATTGCTTTAACCAGCAGTAAAGAACAGGAGATCTGGTTCCATTTCGAAGCAATGTGTAGCACTCAGTATATAATAAAAAAATCTGCACGTTTCAAACTAAAATCTGTAGCAAGTTCAAAAGTAGCTACTAATTTTGTACGCAAATACAGCACGAGTTCCCGTTTAAATTGTATTAATGAAAAATGTCAGATGTCATTATTCGCTGATCAGCACAGCGCTTGGTTCCTTTTAATGCTACGTAAATATTAGCCTTCATGTCTGTTCCATTACTAGCTAGGCTTTCATTAGACTCCATTCATCACTGTCACTCTTTTGATCAATTAACGAGCTTCCTCGTTTTCTTCCTTCTTTTACGTGCCGTCATATTACCTACCCTGTCTCTTTTCCTCAAATTATACGACACACCGAATCCACAATTCGTCTTATGTCTGAATTTCCTGAGTAGAAGGAAGACTGTAGTGAACTTTAGATCCTCCTACATTTAGGTCATGGATTAAGGAAGACAATTTTCAGTCATTTTGGGGGAATCATAGCTATATCAGATGACCCACCAGTCACTTATAAACGACTGCTCAGAAAGAAGTAATCTTCCAATTCAATGTTAGGAGTCCTATTAGGCTTTGGGGCTGAATCTACATACTCTCTCCAAATGATGTATTTTATTATCCTCTACATTTATTTATAACTACTTTATTTTTGAAGGAAAGACATGCTTCTCATACAGTTCACCAGCCTTAAATACACACGAAACACATAAAACTCTCAACCAGAAAAATCTGCCATAGCGGAACATGCAGAAAGCACCGACCACCACATTGACATTGACAGTTTAAACATTTTAGCAACCTATGACAATTTACCTCAAACAATAGTGATGACTGACTGACTACCAGATGGCAGGCTGAGAACAGCCCGAGGTGTGTAATTCGTGTACCTGCCCTTTTAGGGCTTAACCGCTACATGACGGGATTAGGAAGTTATAGGATGGCTGGTGAAGAATGAGGATTGAGGATTGTTGGGAGGTAGCATTTTTATGCTCCTCGTCGGATGTTACTTTCAGCATGCAACTGCCGTTGGGCACTGCTGATGGGTGGTCCAAATATGGATATTTGGCGAAATGTTTTGGACTTCCAAACTACTCTTGGAAGGACTGTAAGGAGTTCAGCTTGCGCTGTTGATGGGGTAGCTCCTGTGTTACCGGGGGTGCCCGCAAGCCATGCGGGGAACCCGGTGTCGCACAAGCGTGCGTTCTCTAGGGATATAGTCCCCAAGAGACCTAACCAGGGCGCTCCGATGTTGTGGAAACTGGTCGTAGAATTTAGTTGCCCGGCGCCTAATTTCGTCCTCCACGTACGGGAGGGACGAGGCTTCGTGCAGTAGTCTCGTAGGGAATCTGCGGTATACAGAATAGATTACACGAAGACCTCCATTCTGTATACGTTGCAGACGCAGGAGGTGGGTGTCTGCAGCCATACCCCAGATTTCGCAGGCATACAGAAGGATAGGGATAATGAGAGCCCGAAAGAGACGTAGCTTTAAGGGGATTGGCATCCCCGACCGCAGCATAGGGTACAGTGAGGCAATTGCCCCGCTGGTCCGCGCTGATAGGTCGTTGATGTGTCCCCGAAAAGCTAGGCCCTTGTCGAGCTTTACTCCCAGGTAGGTAAGGGAATCTACCCACTCAATCCTTCGGCGAAGGTATGTGAATGTGGGGAAGTTGGCGGGAAAGCGGCGTTTCTTAAAAAAGCCAACAAGACGCGGGAAACAAAAACTAACCTTGGAATCGGAAGTGTTGGGACTAAAATTGTAAAACTACCGTGCACTACCATAAATAAGTGTAGACCAGGGTTGCTCAACAGTGCAACACACGCTTGCTTCCCCTACGCATGTTATTTTCCCCGACCACTGACCAAGGCAAGGAGAGCCAAACTTGCTAGTCAGAGGCGGATGGCGCGAAGTATATGTAGTAGCACACACAGTTCAATGGGAGGACGAATATGTTTGTTTTCGACATGAAGACGATAAAGTTAAGTGCTTGATTTGTAAGATTGGTAGTTGCAGATTTATACCACTTCCCTTGCTTACCTTCCGTGTTCACGATAAACGTTATTGTCCGGAAAAATACAACCAACTTTTGAAGCAATTGTACAACACATTCTCTTCACAACTTGAAGACTCAACGACATTTCAAAAGCCAAATCCAATTATTTTTCACGTTTGAAGTTTCCGTGTAGTGAGGCTTCACACGAGCTACAAAATATGAAACTACTTGCATTGCAGAATTCCACGACCGTAAAATGTTCTGAGAAAGAAGGATGGGAATTATTTAGGTCTCTGTCCTGCTGTGAGTATCCGAGATTACTTTTGTTTGCATCTAGTTTAATGTCAGTCTTTGGCTCCACTTATATCTGCGAACAAACATTTTCAAAAATGAACTACATTAAAAGTGAGCATCGCAGCAAGATAAGTGACAATCACCTTGAGACTGTGCACTTCATCTTTTGCACCAAATATTGAAGATCTTCTGAAACGTAAATCGTGCCACAAAGTATCCTCAGAAACATGGTGGGTTAATTAGGAGTAGAATATGAATGTGTACGTCTTTGATTTCCTGTACGTAAGAATGTACCGCCACTGGAACTCAGTAACCACGGATAACTGCGTCATTCTGTCCCAGAGGGTGAAAGGAGGTGATTTCAACCTCCCTTTACCTGCCTGCTGAGTTGGTGTGCACAATGGTAGTTTTCATGGCAGAATTGGTTAGTTACCCGCGTTACCTGTGTGTTAGGTGTGTTGCATACCTGTTGGGCGTTATCTCATATCGATCATCTTGTTTACATCTTTTCATAATTTGTTTTCCTGGATTTAAGCAAAAATCGGAAGCATAGAACTTTGAACCTTCTCGAAACAGAGAGATATATAAAGGGCCGATTATCTTAAGGAACGTTAGTGTCTTGAAAAACATTTGGAAGTATACTATAGTTCAGATCGAAGACACTGGTTGTGATTACGAGCAATGATATTTTGAACCAAAAAGTAAAATTTATATTTTGATCAGTGACTAAACTCAAAATCACGATTTTTTGTTGATCATCGTATTTATATTTTTCAATACATTTCTCAATTAACGCACGCGTGAGTGCGCGCGCGCTCATAATGGAAGCACCACGTAAACAAACCCAAAGAACTGGAGTGAGCATTATTGCCGTTGATCAATATCATCTTAAATGTTAAAAAGGTATATAAATAGATAAAAATATGTTAAACTCTAATAGAAAATAAGGCTATCTAATGAAACTTACAGTAAACCTATAAAATGCGAACAAAAGGCATACGTTTTATAATGTCTAAGTTAACAAAAATAAAATATTTTCCGCCACATTCAACATGATTATCTCTATCTGTTCTTAAAGTTATTTTTAAAAAAGTCCATTTTTCTATCGACTTCATTCTGATATAGATAGACACTAGAATGAGTTTCCTTGTTATATATCTATTTTCTTAGAGGTACAATGGAAACGAGATAGACTAGACTAGACTTAAGTGATAGACAAATATTTTAAGTGGTCGCTTTATGATGGCTTTGTAATTCTATTGCATTCTATTTCAAGGTCAAGGGATTAAAAAACGAATGACTTCATAGTTGAGGAAAAAATTAAATTTATTTTTTATTTATGAACGGCCTAGAACTTTTATACTTCTCAGGCTTGCGTTCTATACTTGTGTCGCATCCTTGGAAGATACATAATTTAAATACCAAGTTTGATATTTATGGAATTTTTTTATTTTAAGTTACGCTATTCACACACAGACAGGCACACACGCGCGGGAGCTTTTTCTAAGAAGCCTTTTATAGATTCAGGGGCTCAAAACATCTATTTCCAATGAGATATTAATAATGATCTTTCTGCTTTGAAGAGATGATCCTGGAATGTTTTGAACACGACTAATACTACCAAATAGTAACAAAATTGTACGTTTCAGTAAGCTTTTTTTCAGTCCATTTCTTTTTACCTAATTATTTTATGTTATGCTTCTTTGAATACAAGTCTGCCATGACGAAAAAGCTTAATTTGGTTATACATAAATATTTTCTAAAAGGAAAGAACATTACAAGATTGAGGAAATATGTACGTTATAAAAGAGAAAAGAAAAGGAAAATAAAATAAAAAAGTAACTTTGCGACTACCATATAAATGGTATCGCAGAATGGCAACCGAACCCTTTACTACTGACAGCCTGATTTGCTTTATTGTTTCTGTCGATATTCCCAGCTTCTGCAGACGTTCACAATGAAGGAAGGTAGAGTTCCTCGAGCACCAATGAGTACCCCAAATATTTTAATATCGTTGAGGTTGTATTTATCATTATAAAATTACACTGTAGGTTGGTATGGCATTTGTTTCTTCATTAAGCTATATAGGTTGGGCTGAGGTAAGTAAATTAAACTTTTATCCTTCCTGACGTTTCTCAGTTGGTCTGTTTTATCTGAGAAGGATTTATGGTACATCGTGTAGGATGTAAACTGGTGTATTCATGACGAGGCTGAAAGCAACGTAATCCTGCCAGTGACCCGTTTCTTAATGGCGGTAAAATGTACCTACTCGCTTTATACTCTGCGTTAAAACGGACCTTAATGATCAATTTTCCACACCAAAACACAAATATAAGTTAGGCCATGATATTACCGCATCGATTCTTGAAACTTCAAAGCGTCGCACCGCGGAGAGGTAGCAACTGTGTTGAATGTACAGTGCTGCCATCTTGCCCTGAAAGCTGCAACTACTCTACTTCAACCAGGACCTTCTAGATACCGGACCTGACACTGGGATTCAAGATGGCGGCCTATGTGGTGGGAACTACTTATAAACAACTCGTCTACAGGCTACGATTTCAACGCAGTAAAATAAAAATGTGGTGTAATAACACGCCTATTTTGTGAATATGGGCCGTGTTAAACACAAAAACACTGCCTTAAACATAACCTCAAGTAAACAAAAATTAATGACATTTAATATTAAACGATAACCCATGGGCAATGAAATGTATAACCTTAAATAACATTCATGCAATCTACAGTTTTACATGCCATTATGTAACTGCATTACACATTCAAATTACAAAGAAGATAGACAAAACTGCAAGCAGCATGTTACTTAAATAAAACCGAAATGTTGACATTGAGTTGACTCAGAATTATTAATAATTGTTTACACTGTTTTTCACACTGTACCATGTACATAATGTTATATACCTACACAAAACATATGCTGGATGGCTGATATACAAATGCTGCTAATAGAATAACCTAAAGCTATCTACTGAATTCAAAAGCTTTAGGGTGGAATTTTGCTTTCACTTTTACTGAAAACTTATGATTACTCAGTTTGCAACAACATATTACTCAGCACTTCATGACACTTCATTTTACACTGGGAATCCGCAAAAGCAGATGAAATATTACAAATAATAACCCTAAAACAGCACTGTAAATGAAATATATGAAATACGTAACCTTAAATCAGCATTGTAAAGCAACTTTGCTATAGTCTACAGTTTTACATGCAGCAACATAACACAGTTCTTCTAAACTACAGCTACACATTTAAATTACAAAGACAAAAGATAATGTATAAATACAAGCAGCATACTACTTACATGGGTAAAACTGTAGGAGAGCGGCGTCTCGAAATTATTGTCTTTCACTATTCACCATGTTATATACACACCGGCAACACACATAATGCTGCAATTTATAGTAATTAAATACTGAATTTACAAGCGTTACGTTGCAATTTACCTTTTATTTTAACCGAAAGTTTCTCATTTTTAATTTGCATCCAGGAATGCAACAGTTACGGTGCATTGTCATGTTTGAGGTTAGGTTAAGGTATGACTACAATAACGTACACTACTGGAACAGTTTTTCTTCAACAACCTCTCACCACTGTAATCGTGGCACAAATTGTACTTGCAAACATATAAATTAACCACACTATACGGCTAACGTAGCCATAGTCTCAGATGGAACACAATAACATGGAACACGTGGATAGCACACGGCACAGTCAACACGTTATTAGATTTATTCCCGTTCCCTATACTGCCCAAATAAAAGTTTTTAAACACTTGCTTTGCTAATATGAAGACAAACTTACAAAGTAATTGTTATAAGAAACAATAACTCAAAGGCATATAAAACAATACGAAGGATAGCGTGAGGAAACACCTCAGAAATCAGGACCAACAGCCGACGCCATTTTTGTACAACTTAGATGGCAGAGTCAGGTCCGTTAATCCAGAGGGTCCTGCTTCAACAGTTGGTGCAATAAAATTTGAAGTAAGAGGACGTTTTATAGCAATAAGGCTTTTACACGTTCCATAGATAACAGTTCATACTGGGAGAACTTAAAATATATGTCAAATGTTCATCTCGACTAACATGAATATAAGGAAATAAGAATTTGTAAGAATAATTAGTACAAGAATAGAGAAATTTATATGAGTTCAACACATCAGATTTCTATTAAAGCGTGAGTCGTATAACTACAGGAATATATTTCAATAGACGTGTTTCTGATAATACACGGGTTATGTAATTAAAGGACCATATTTTAATCAAGATTTCTCGGGCTAGCAGAGTGTAAAACTGAATTTTTCTACCCACTTGTTCTCATTAGTGTATATACAAAATGTATACACCTACTGGGAACACAATATAAGCGTGGGCTATCTATCAAGAGAATTTGCAGAACTAGATAACTACAGTTTCTCCCCATGTTTCCTTGAAACCAAAAGTAATAACATTTTTAACTACGTAAAAAACAGAAAATATTTTCTACAAGACTTGGCTCATATAACCTAATCCAAGATTCCTGTTCTACCTAAATGCTCCAATTTAACTGTTTTTACGTAAACCAGTTATTGCAAATTACACGTTGTCTTCTAATTGGTTAGCGTACACTTAAATCACTATTGTACAAACTCAGATCAACACAACTTAATCGTTGAATCGAATCACAACTGAACTGTTACTACTCGATCACAACTTACACTGAACTGGATTCACCACGATTCACAGTCGCTGTCCACTGAACGCTTCGTAAACCTTTAACTATTTGACTCACTTCGTAAATGCGCTCTAGCCCTGAGCGAACCCCTTATACAATGCCCGGTCAACGGCGGAACTGTCCCGAAAGCGAAGCCTCTGGATCCCACCCAAAGGAGCTCTCTCAAGTCTCGATACACAATGGGCATTGTATTGGTCGGCTATTGTTTGTCAAGGGGCAAGTAGAGGGTCAAGCTGGCGCGCACCAATCGCCTTACACACGCGCTGTTTAAGGATAGATGTGGGTAAAATTATTCAAAATTTACAATTTGTTTTCTTTTCATTAAAAATAGTGTACAGTATTGGGATTGCATTCCTGAAGTTTCACGCTGCTATCATCACTTTAAGTATTAACAAATAATTTAAATAGGAATGACTGCTGCTATGCCTTTTTACTTCCTCTTTAAACCAGTTTGCCATTTTTGTATTTCTTGCTGGTTTGACTGTCAGTTTCCTAGGTATTGTTTGCGCGCTTTTAGAAGGCTGTGAACAAAATGCGTTTATTGAGCTCGCTTTGTTTTGAAGTGTTTACGTTTGAAATACCTCTACAACATGAAAAGTAAATCTTGTAACTCAACTTTTCTACAGTTTACATTTTTTCATCTTGAAGGTGCATACTACTGGTAACTACCATAGGGGTCAACATTATGGCTTTCTGCAAAATAACCGGAGTCGGGCAAATAACTAACAGTTAAACAAGGGCATCTTGCTCTTATGGGTGTATATAAATGCTCATGGAGGTACTGGACTATTCTTTTGCAAGAGTTATTTATGAGTTAGTATTTTGGAGCTGGAACGGTCAAAACTGCTGAAGAATATATTTTTTTCGAACGAAAGGACACATGTGAAAGGTTAGGCTCATGTTTTCTGCTACTTTGTTAGATTTGTGGTTGTTATATAAACCTAAGGGATTCCAGACCATGGTTTTGCATTATGACATCGGCCGGTCATCAATGAGACGCTGAAGGTCAAGGTGTCTCACACAATTGCTTGTAAATACGCGGCCGGCAACAATGGAGCGTTCAGAACAAGGACGACTATGGGCACGACGGAACAAAGCGTTTCCACACAGCTCAAAAAACTTCAGGGGTCGAGCTTTACGAAGAGGTGAATTTCGAGAAATATCCGTGCTGCGTCATTTTTGGCTGTATGAGGGAATGCAGTGTTAAGATAAATTAGTCTTGAAGTGCTGAACGAGACAGTTGTTAGCAGTTTTTAGTGAAGCCTGTTTTAGTGGGTAAGTGCATTGTTGGAAGCTGTGTGTGGGGTGTAGGGGGAATGGGGGTGTGTGGGCGAGAGTATTAGTGAAGTATGGGTCAAGGTTACAATCGGAAATTAAATTATTTTGTTGTTTAACGACGCTGTCAATTGCCAGAATCACATCAGCGTCGCCGGTGTCACGGAATTTCGTCCCGCAGGAGTTCTTTTACATGCCAGTAAATCTACTGACATCGAGCTGTCGTTTTTAAGTCTGGACCGGACTTGAACCAGCAACCTTGATATCAGTCTAACCAACTGAGCCACCCAGACCGACTTTAAATCGGAAAGAATAGCTGTGAGTTGCAGGATCAGGAATTGTAGATTGTGTTACGATAGAAAAGAGGATCGCTTTTGTGAATCAGTTTTAAGGGAAATAAAGTGACAGAAAAAGTAACTGAAGGTGTCATTTTTCACAGTTCTTTATTCGCTCCTGACTTACAAAAGAGCAATTAAGTTTTTATTTTGGTCTCAATTTCAAAAATAGTATAGTAGGTTGAAAATGGTAAGATAGGTATGTTTTCGGGATACAAATGCGACCTCCATCGATTCGACGCGTTGCCCAAGTTCCCCAGAAGACGCTTGACGACGACATCTGGTGCTAATTTCCTGTGGGAGGATATCCCTCCCACCTTCAGACTAAGTTTCATGGCATTTGAATGCAAATGATGTTTGCCACCGAGCTTTACGTTATAGAACTATATTCGTTTCATATAGAAGCGTTATATGCAAAGACAGTAGTAATTTCATAGTTTGTACAATCTGTTTGCTCGGCCACATGTTCTTCCAGTCTCAAGATTAATATACTGCAGTAATTAGTGAATTACTGTGTATAGAAGCTCTCATTTGGAGTCTCTGAGGAACCGCGAGACATGAAACATATTGCACACTGCATAAGGAATAATCTACGCGCTATTGTCACAACATGGCAATGCTTACCGTTTAGTAGTTACTCACTGACGTCACTACTTCATCTATTGCCGGAGATAGTCAACTTTCAGGTCGCGTTGGTTTTACTAGCAGCAGTAAACACAGAGAATGTTAATTATTATTTATTTATGCCAAAAAAGTACCGCAGTTGTTTTTAAACGCAAAAGCCGTGTGTGGGCAATGTTTAAGAGGTGGAATAAGGACTGAAATGTTCAATGCTACACTGGGGATTTGAACCACGGATCTTCCACTTATCGAACAGCTGCTCTAAAGTATGCTTGCTATTGTAAGTCGCCCTTGGGGTATTTATCTCAGTGGTTAGAGTAGCCGCTCAATAAGCGGAAGACCCGTGGTTCAAATCCCGGCTGTGGCATTGAACTTTCCAGGTCTGATTCCACCTCTTATACAGAATATTATTCGACTCCAATTAAAGTGAAATTAATAGAGAGAATAATTATTTATGAAAATGATTGTGACACCATTACATGTTTAGTGTGTAAGAGTGTTACAATGCAATCATTACACACGTTACACAACGCTTTATGCAATTCGAGCATTAAAGTACTAAAAATATCTGTGTTGCACTCACGACTTTCTCTATTCCTATATCTTCTTCGTGTTAGTTAAGATAAACATTTGTACAAATTGTCTGACCGTTTATTTCCATGTAGATGAAAGGGGAATGTGGGAACACAGTAGGCTTTGAGTGATAGTCGAATCTTTTAAAAGCTTTGACATTCTGTTCTCTTTGCACGGCTAACATAAAAGATGAGTGTTCCAATTGATGAAATTTTATTTTCCAAAATTCGCACAAATAACGTGGAATATCTCCGAAATGGTTCACTCTACAAAAAAACTTATTTGGATACATAGTGTGGTTTAGCAAAATCTAAATGTTTTTAGTAGTAAGACTTGGTCTATCTCTTAGGGTTCACCAGTTATGCAGAATTCATTCAGAGTAACCAGGGCTACATGGTCTATTGCCAGAACATTCAAAATATACATTTCATTTATCATACAGATATCTTAAACATGTCATTTTAATCAAAATCATTGGAGCCTTTTTCGAGAAAATCAAAATGTTAGAAAAATGTTCTATGTAAGGAGTAGTTTGGGGTGGAGGAATTTTCTTCAAAATCCTGTGGCATCCTTGAAAGACATTAAACTTAAATACCAACTTTGGTTTTAACCGACTTTTCGTTTTTGAGTTATGCTATCCACAGACTGAAGACATACAGACTGACACACGCACGCACGCACACGCACCGCGCAACACTTTTTCTAAAAATGCTTTTTTTTTTCTTTTAGATTTAGGGAGCATCAAAACATATTTCCGGTGAATTGTCGACATAAAATCTTTGAGTGGAATATAATATTTCCTACGGTATATAGAAATTTCGAGTATACTTCTTATTCTGTGGTGCAATCGTGTTCACTCGCCACCTGTTTTATGAAGAGTATCTATTTCAAGAGTACATTGCGTTGAAACCAATGAATTTTAATATGGATATTTATATAGCCCTTGTTGTGAATCTCAGTGGAACTGTTGTGTTTCCAGGCAGATTTGGCGCGCAGTATCCTTTAACCCATATTGATCTTTCTGGAGGGGCGCGGGTTGACACCTGTCAGCCGTCAATTTTCGTTTGGGTTTATTTATCTACGCTTTTATTTTTTGTCGTGCTCTGGACCTTCATATGTCGGAGGAATATAGGAGCATTCTCAACGAAAACGCTAATGTGAGATCACAAACTCCTATCGTTAATATACGAACATGCAAATTGACGCATATACAACGCAAATTAAAAATCTGATGTGTTGCACTCACATGTCTTTCTCTACTCTTGTAGAAACCATTCTTACAAACTCTTATTCTTGTGTCTTCGTGTTAGTTGAGATAAGCATTTGTACAAATTATTTTATTGCTTATTTCCTTGTACGTACAAGGGGAATGTGGGAATACAGTAGACTTTGAGCGATAGTCAAATCTTTTAAAGCTTTGAGATTCCGTTCTCTTTGCACGGTTAACATATACAAAAAATGAGAGACGATATTCCATTTCACCGAAGCTTTAAGTTTTCCGAAACTGACACAAATAACAAGGAATATCACCGAAATGGTTCACTCTACAAAAAAATAGATTTAGACATAAATTCGATGTCGAGATTTCACCGGAAATATGTTTTGAGACCCCCTGAATCCAAAAAGAAAAAAAAAAGCATTTTTAGAAAACGGTTTGTGTCTGTCTGTGGAGAGCATAACTCAAAAACGAAAAGTCGGTTAAAAACCAAGGTTGATATTTAAGTTTAATGTGTTTCAAGTATGCAACACGAAGATTTTGAAGAAAATAGCCCCACCCTAAACTTCCCTTTACATGGAAAATTTTCCAAAAATTTTGATTTCTTGAAAATGGCTGTAACGATTGTGATTAAAATGGCATATGTTTAAGATATTTGTATGACTAATGAAATGTATATTTTGAATTTTCTGCTATAGCCTAAGTAGTCCTGTTTTCTCTGGATGACTTTTGAATAAGTCGTAAACCGTAAGAGATAGACAAAATTTTACTGTACAAAAATGTAGATCTCGCTAAAACACATAGTTTGAATAAATGTTTTTGTAGAGCGAAAAATTTCGAAGATATTCCTTGTTATGTGTGTGAGTTTCGGAAAACTTAGAACTTTCGTGAAATGGTACATCGTTGTTCATTTTTTTATATGTTACGTGTACAAAGACAACAGAATCTCAAAGCTTTAAAACATTTGACTATCGCACAAAGCCTACTGTATTCTAACGTTCCCCTTGTACCTACAAGAAAGTAAGCAAAAAGATAATTTGTACAAATGTTTATCTTAACTAACACGAAGAAGATATAGGAATAAGAGTTTGTAAGAATGGTTAGTACAAGAGTAGAGAAAGTCATGTTAAGCACATAAGATATTTTTGTTTTGTGCTCTGGTTTGTGCTTCAATTCATTTATTTATTTAGTGAACGCATATTGACCATAAAATCTCTGGCTCCACCTGTTTTACCTTGAGATATTCAGATGTCGCTAAGTAACTTGGCAGCTACATAGTAATAATCTCGAATGTACGTCATGTCGCGACCTTTTCTTGTTTAGGTCTGCATAGGTAAGAGCGAAATTGTAGGCAAACGCTCGGAGCAGGAAACAAAAATAAAGGGAGAGCTGAAAAGCAATCTCGATAATGATCGCGAATCTCGGAAGGCAAGAGATAAGAGAAACTGGAAGCAAGGCAAGGCGCATACCGCATCGGTCTCTGTATGAATTATACAGGAGCAGTAATCACGGCAGGGACACAGTCATAAAGGAAGAAGATGGCGCTTTCATGTGCCAACAACTTACTTTCTGGGTAGGTATCTGTATTAAACTTAGATGCTGCAGGGCGATGATGGACCTCGCTGCGACTTGGTAAATTTTTCAGTGACAGGAATCCACAAAGTTTTTCTTGAAGCCAGGATCGACGACTTCTGCAAATGCAATGTTTCCAAAAATAGTGGTTTATGCAGTTCTAGCTTTAAAACGGCTTATCACGAAATAAATCGTGTGAAATTACCCTCTTTCAGGCAACAGTGTCAGAAAATGAATGACGTAATTACCATGGCAACAAGACAGCAATGACATCATCACTATCACAATATAATGCTCTGCAATGTGCCTGTCGGTCTGGGTGGCTCTGTTGGTTAGACGCTGGCCTACTGACCCCAAGGTTGCGGGTTCAAATCCGGCCCAGACCGATGGTTTTTAAGTGTGCTTAAAAACGACAGCTCCATATCAGTAGATTTACTGGCATGTAAAAGAACTCCTGCGGGACGAAATTCCGGCACACCGGCGACGCTGATGTGATTCTGGCAATTGACAGCGTCGTTAAACAAAAAAATAATTTTAATAATTTTCTGCAATGTGCCTGCATGAAAACCTGAAAATGCCAGCAAGGCTTTTTATTAGCTAATCTAACGCATTTTTCGTTTCTCCATCCATAATTCAATATTCTTTCTCGTAAACATCTTTCAATTTCTCAGGGATGAATAAACTATCAGCACTATTGACTTCGTTCAAATGTCAAGCCGAATGCAATCCATATTTTCAATAGTTTTATCATTACCTTCCAGTTTCTTCTGTAAGTGTTGAAACAAATGACACTCGTGACACTTGTAACGTTCACTTTGGCTCACACACTAAACATATACTCGTGTTACAATCAAATTATAAATAGTTACATAACTATTTCTTTATTCGTAAATGCAATTCATGTATTAAAGGAATGGGATCGATGAGAGATAGATTAGTAGTTATATATATATATAGCTGTGAGGTGCTGGAAACGAGTCGATGGTTCAGCGCCTGCGCAGAACTCCAAATATCAGCTGATGCAATGTAGGTCATTGTCTCTGGTGAGTGTGCAACATTTTACAATATTTCAAGGATAAAATTAGGTATATGGTCGAGTATAAATTATTGTCGTATGAAACTTAACTATAATGGTAATTAAGACGCTCGTATGAAAATTAGAAAACTTGCTTCGCTCGCTTCTTAATATATTCTCGCGTCTTAATTAGTACCATTATAATCTCGTTGCATAATATACTATTATGTAAATTGGAAGCAGAATTTGTGACGTTTACTCACAACTGACGTAAGAGGCGCATAGTATAATATATAGATGTATACAGTATATGCATATATGTGCTAATGTTTGTGTTATTTTAAAACAATCATGCAATTAATTATTACTTCTAAACGGGCAGCTGACGTTCTGTTGTGTTAATAAACTCCTTTCCGCAGTCGTCAATAAAGCTTTGAATTTCCATTTGACTACACAAACGATGCTAAAGTCCCAGTTTCCAGCTGGGAGGGAAATTTCCTTTAATTAAAACCATTCCTTACCCTCCTCCGCAGAGTCTGGAAGTATGAATGTGGAGAGAACGTCAATTTGTTTCGCTACAAAAATGAATAGAATGATCGTTACAACTACAGTTACCGACATCACCAGTTGTTTTATAATTCAAAAACGCCGTTTAAATAGAAATATTTTGTTCTTTTATTTGGAATCGCAGGCTTTCAAGAGTTAGAATCTCTCTTGGGTTGAATTATGCAAATAAGATATTTTTCCGAGGTTTTCCCGTATTCTGAGAAGACGAATGCCGGATGACTAAGTTCAATGCACCTCGGCTCATTTGAGCATCATTTCATTCATAATCCGATATGACAGCACAGTGGAAATATATAATATCGAGTTGTGTAAACCGCGCTACAAAACACGTGGGACTTCATTTTTACTTTCTCTACTGGTAAGTAGGGGAAGTATTGTATTCCACCCAAAAATTCGATGTCGAGATTTCACCGGAAATATATCTTTCGAGGCCCCCTGAATAAAAAAAGGGCATTTTTAGAAAAAGGTCCGTGTGTGTGTCTGTGTCAGTCTGTGGACAGCATAACTCAAAAACGAAAAGTCAGTCAAAAACCATAGTTGGTATTTAAGTTTAATGTCTTTCAAGGATGTGACACGAAGATTTTGAAGAAAATAGCTCCACCCTAAACTACTCTTTACATGGAAAATTTTTCGAAAATTTTGATTTTCTTGAAAATGGCTCTAAAGATTTTTATTAAAATGTCATATGTTTGAGATATTTTGATGACAAATGAAATGTATAACTTGAATTTTCTGGCTATAGCCCCTGTAGTCGTATTTACTCTGGACGACTTTTGCATAACTGGTAAAGCGTTAGAGATAGATCAGATTATACAATACAAAAAATGCAGATCTTGTTAAAATACACAATTTATGTCTCAATAAATTTTCTTGTAGGGTGAACCATTTCGGAGATATTCCTCGTTATGTGTGTGAGTTTCAGAAAACTTAGAACTTTCGTGAAATGGATCATCGTTGTTCATTTTCTTATATGTTAAGTGAGCAAAGACAACAGAATCTCAAAGCTTTAAAACATTTGACTATCGCACAAAGCCTACTATATTCCAATATTCCCCTTGCACCTACAAGGAAATAAGCAATAAGATAATTTGTACAAATGTTTATCTATACTAACACGAAGAAGATATAGGAATAAGAGTTTGTAAGAATGGTTAGTACAAGAGTAGAGAAAGTCATGTGAGTGCAACACATCAGATTTTTTCCACGGCTGTGCAATTATAGATGTTATACAGTACAATGCTTCAAGCAGATCCTAGGTAATTAGCGACATATGGAACATTTTGAATGGTAAAAAATGTTTTGAGAAAAAGCAATAAGCAATTCTTGTGCAAAAATTAAGACGTCCTAAATATAACCTGCATTAAAATTTGCCAGCAGCATACACACAGAAGATGGCAGCACCTACTAGTTATCAATGTTTTGTCTTTCACTAAACATACTAGAAGTGTAACTCAAAGATAAAAATGCGAAAAGATGAGTTGTACATATTGTTTCAGTGAGTAGATTTAATCTGTTGCCATGTAGCGCCTTTGTAGGACCTAGAGGTCTGGGCGGGCTTGGGCCGAACCCTCGGCTTTCAGAATTAAGAGGTACAAAATAATTTAGAAATGTTGCGGTCACCGATCGAATCTTTATGGCAGGTCTATATGGCTAAAATGCTGATAGGTTTCAAGTAATATTAATAAAACAATAATATAATATAACAATGTCAATGTATTGGCCAGGAGGGTTTGGGGCACTGGACCACGTCCCACTCTGCACAACTGGGTCCCGTTCATGACGCCTGAAGTGGGCAGATGTGAGAGACCCAGAGGCTGGGCGGGAGGTCGAAGGCTACACTGAAAAGGTCGTAGTGCCACAGGACATAATTGCAAAATAATGTTTTAAACAAAATTACACAATCCGAACCGGGCCAAATGGTACATTACAACCTCTTCTCGGGCTCGGGCCGGTCTGAACATAATGTCGGTCCATGCAGACCGCTATACTAGATCCACTCAAAGAAGCACACTTTGGTATAACTCCGCGCAATACATGTACAGCATAAGCAGCAACTCCTCAGTTTCTGAAACCACTTATTTGACTATTTTCTATTTTCAAATAACAGTGAGAAATGTAGTACATTACAATAAAAAATTGAAGGTATTCATTAGTGCATTTTAAAAGTGATACACATAAAGAAAATTTAGGATCTATTTTCTACTGTTTGTTTATCTCAAGTGTGCTTCTTATTTCGGGATGAGTATAGTACGACCTTCAGTTCGGCCGCGCAAGAAATAGTATGTTGCCATATAAGGATGGTAAGTGAGGAAAAGTTTGAAAAGACGAGACTCAGTGAACTCTTTCAGCTTCCCAGTATTAGTAAAAACACTTAATACACGTGTATTGCATACGATTTATTGGGAGATAATTATTAATTTAATATGGCGTATTTTAATATTTAACTTCTACTTATAAAATTGGCTAGCAAAGTTTTTTTTTTTTTCTCCATGTATTCCTACTTTCTCCTTATTCAACCAATTTTTAAAAATGCAATAGCATATTTGGCATCTCTCTTTAGATTCTTCAAGTATGACAGAAGTAGAGCTTATTTTTCAATTTTCTCCGATTTCAGAATCAACACACTCGTTCAAGTTAGCCGCCATGATTACTATGGGTAATTAATGATTGAGCACGGCCCACTCTGTTTATCTCGCGGAACGTGTATGAAGATTCAGTGGTTCTGCATAACATCTTCGATCGTCATTACAGCTAAAGTTAGATTCATATGCAGTGCTTTATTATTTTAAACTATAACGTATGCAACAGAAGAGGACATTTATTTAGGTGGTAAAACTCGACAATAGGTTTGATTGTATTTTATATCCGCATTAATCAATAGTGGCCTAGGCCTTAAAAGTACGCAATATAGGAGACCAGGTTCAGTTGGTAGACGTGAATACGGGATAATACATTTACCAGCAACGTCAAAATAACCAAAAAGTCCATAAAATCGTACTATATCCCACATTTTTTTAGCATTTTGGTTAAAACCTTACTATGGTTTCTGCTTAAACAGCCTGAGATTTCTGACAGTGGAGAAGTACGAGAGCTGTGTTGCCACGTTTTATTTAGGGCACACGACCGCTGTTTAGTAGCCCGCCGACAGCAAACACCTCACAGGGATTTAGCAGTTAAATCCAATACAGTTAGAGGTATGATCATAAATAATTGTACCATGTTCAGCGCGCGAAAAAGCTTAGGATTGCGATATTTTTAATTTATTCCTAACATGCTGCATTGAAAATATGCAGCATCGTATTTACAGTACATTTAAGAGCCCTGTCACTCCTGACTTATGCAACTGGATATACTGGATATCTGTGTAGAAAATAACCAACTTTCAATAGGAATCAAGTTAGCATTGTTAGTTACAGTGAATTTAAAGTTAACGATGGCTGTTTGCATTATAAACAAAGTAATATACATTGCTACTGCGTAATTAAATTGATCACATTTATGGTGATAACGGGCGACTGACTCCAAAGTAGAATTGGTTTCTTTACCACCATAAGTAGAAGAGCTCTTAAATTCTTTCTTTTGGCGATTGTTGTTGGGTAAGTCTTTTCCTATGTGATACCCAGGGCATTTTCGTACCTTTCCGATATCACACGAGTATTGCAGGTTTCAAGCACACCGACATTAGAGCAAGGTGTGTTATTGGCTGTGTTACGCACAGCCGCTCCAGGATGCATAGCACAGTGATGAGAATAGAGAACCTAACTCTGGGTTAACTTTCAATTGAAATAAATCGTTACGTCTCTACTGTACGACTGAAGTTATAAATTCACGCATATATTTGTGGGGGTGTTAGACTCCATGCATTTCTCTATGTGCATTACATGTAAGGCGGCGCCGTGGCCGAGCGGTTAGACCATCTAGCCGTCCCGGATTCGATCCTGCATGTGGTAGTCGTGGTGGACGAAGCGGCGTTTGGGCGGGTATTCTTGTAGTTCTCCGGTTTCTCCCGCCACTCGTTCCACCCATTCCTCCATCATCACCTTTTCATTCATCGATTTCGCATGCATTTTATATCATCCTCTTCGTCACTATCATACCTGGTGCTTGGCTGACCACCCACTTCCAGGTCTTCACTCTGTCAGGTCCATAGGTTCATCTGCTCCCCGATAGGCGTCTGACCCTAGGCAAAGGCTTGCAAGTAATAGGGGGTGTAAGTCCTAAATAAGGAGAGGATAATCAGGTTAATAGTATTACATGAAAGGTATGTTATACATGTTTTGTTTTCGAGACACTGTGTTATGGTCATACAGTGGAATACTGTATGAAAATAGTGATGTTTATGTATACATTTATGAATACTATAGATAAGTCAATATGCAACGTATAATACAAATTATTCTATTGCCCCTTTTACATATCTCAATGAGCAATTTACTGGTATCCTGTATGTTACTGTAATCATGTATATAATTTCAAATCATGTCTACTTTGTGCGTGACTGTATGTCTTTAGGTTGAGTGCGATAAGAAGTAGTCATGTTTACGTTGTCGCTGCCCGGTATTCCGTGGGCTACTTCCGTGTGCACTAAACTTTAAGAGGCAGGAACTGAAATTCTTCTCCTCGGTAATAGAAAGAGACAGACAGACAAAGACAGACAGAGAGACAGACAGACAGAAACTCAGAGAGACAGACAGAGAGACAGAGTGACAGAGAGACAGAGTGACAGACAGACAGAGAGACAGAGTGACAGACAGACAGAGAGACAGAAACAGAAACAGAGACAGAGACAGACAGAGAGAGACAGAAACAGAGACAGAGACAGACCGAGACAGAGAGACAGACAGAGAGACAGACATACAGAGTGACAGACAGACAGACAGACAGAGAGACACAGAGAGACACGGACAGACAGAGAGAGAGACAGAAACAGACAGAGACAGACAGAGACAGATAGACAGAGCGACAGACAGAGACAGACAGAGAAAGACATACAGACACAGACAGAGGGAGAAACGCCTTAGCTTCTCAAACGGCATACACAGTTGTAAACCAAGAGGAACAAGTGATTCAACAACGAGGTGTATTTTTATACTTTATAATTGAATGAATGAAGAGAGAAAGAAAGAAGCTTGCTTTGACTCACAGGAACTAAATGGAATGTATCGAAAACAGATTACAGTTGTTGTTGATTTCAGGTCTCCTACCTGAGGAGAAATTTCTCAATTAGAATCCTGTCATTCTGTGCTATAGCTCGCAGTGCCTTTTGTTGCGAATCTCCGTTTCCATCTAGAAAATTCCTTGAGCTATGAGAAGCAAAGCACAAGTATTAATTGAATTTTTTTACTCTCTCTTTCTCTCTCGCTTCTGCAGGGAGATTTGTTAGACCGTTCAGAAAAGAGAGAGGAACGGAGAGAATCCGCATGGAAAAGTTTTTAATTGAACTCATTGGATTAATCCGAAGTAACAAAACAGAAATGCGGTAAGGATTTAATAGGATGTCATTGAAAAGTTTACCAAAGCAATTTTCAAACTCCTCTGAATGAGGTTATGCCATTAACGATGTATTGTATTTGTATAGTGCTTCGCCGCCCCTTTTCATCTTTTTTCCCCTTCACGGTGTGCATTACTTTAAAGGGATGTCTTCTCAACTTCGAGGATATTTCAGTTCATGAATCACTTAATTTCAAAATCTGCTGTATAAAAGTTCCCTGACTGTCTCTGCTCATTGCATTATTTCATACAACGTCCAAACGACAAATGAAACGCACACTTCGAATTCTCTATAGAATGCCTGTTATGTTCCTTTCCATTGTTATAACTGTCACTAAAGTATTCAATTCGCCAATTGTTGGACGAGTGTTCGTTTACGCAGTTTTCATTGATACAGAATTAATGACCTCTTCTATCCACCTACGCTCTTCATCTCAGAAGCAGACTGTGATATTTTTACTTTCCGTACTACGTATAGTAAGTAGAGCAAGTATTGTATTGTACCCAAAATTTCGATGTCGAGATTTCACCGGAAATATGTTTTGAGGCCCCCTGAATAAAAAAATCTGACTTGTTTCACTGACATAACTTTCTCTACTCTTGTACTAACCATTCTTACAAACTCATTCCAATATGTTCTTCGTGTTAGTTGAGATAAACATTTGCAGAAATTTTCTTACTGCTTCTTTCCCTATAGCTTTGAAATTCCCTTCTCTTTGCACAGTTAACACATAAAAAATGAATAACGATGTTCCACTTGACGGAAGTATAAGTTCTCCAAACCTCACAGAAATAACAATGCATATATGCGAAATGGTTCATTCTACAAACGATTTATTTGGATATAAATTGTGTTTTAGCAAGATCTACATGTTTGTATAGTAAGTTCTCTTGCGGTTTATGCAAAATTCATCAAGAGTAAATACGACTACACGGGTCATAAAATATCTCAAACACATGGAATTTTGGTCAAAATCGTTAGAGCCATTTTCAAGGAAATCCACATTTTTGAAACATTTTCCATGTAAAGGGTAGTTTAGGGTGAAGCAATTTTCTTCATAATCTTCTTGTCGCATCCTTGAAAGACATTGAACTTAAATACCAGCTTTGGTTTTTAACCGACTTTTAGTTTTTGGCTTGTGCTGTCCACAGTCTGACAGACACATACAAACACGCGGTTCATTTTCTAAAAAAACTTTTTTTTTGGGGGGGGGGGGATTCGGGGGCCTCAAAACATATTCAGGTAAAATCTTGATATCGAGCTTTTGGATGGAAAACACTCCCTCTACTTTACAATACGCAGTAGAGAAATTAAAAAAAGAACATTTTTAGGAAAAGGTGTGTGTGTGTGTGTGTGTGTGTGTGTGTGTGTGTGTGTGTGTGTGCGTGCGTGCGTGTGTGTGTGAACAGCATAACTCAAAAACGAAATGTTAGTTAAAAACCAAGGTAACTTTCAAGGATCCGAAACGAAGATGTTGAAGAAAGTTACTCCACCCCAAGCTACCCTTTATAAGGAAAATTTTTCGAAAATTTTGATCTCAAAAATGAATCTAATGATTTTGAATAAAATGCTACATGATTATTTATTTATGCCAACAAACTTACTGTTGGTGTTATTAAACACACAAGCCGTGGGTAGGCAATGTTTCAGAGATAGAACTGGAACTTAAAAATTCAATGCCACAGCTGGGATTTGAATCACACACCCTCGGCTTACAGGTGGTTGCTCTAACCATCAAGCTACTGTGACAACCTGCCAGAATGATGTTTACTAGTAAGTTACCATTGGGGTAATTGCCTCTGATGTGAGACTGCCTTTGTGTGGTTTACCGGGAGAAATACGAATTGGTTGGAGAATTCAGTGTCATTCTGGCAGGTTGTCACAGTAGCTTGATAGCTAGGGCAACCACCTGTAAGCCGAGGGTCTCTCGTTCAAATCCCAGCTGTGCATTGCATTTTTCAGTTCCAATTCTACGTCTCAAAATGCTATATGATTGAGATATTTTTATAGAAAATGAAATGTATATTTTGAATTTCCTGACTATAGCCCACGTAGTCCTGTTTACTCTCAATACTTTTGCATAGCTGGTAAACCATAAGAGATGTAGGAGTACATCTAATTAAAATATGTGTACAATTTATGTGCAAATGAATTTTTTTTGTGGAATGAACCATTTCGGAGATATTCCTTGTTATTTGTGCGAGTTTTGCAATACTTACACTTTCCACAAATGGAAAATTGTTATTCATTTTTTAGGTTAGCCGTGCAAAGAGAAACGAATTTCAAAGCTTTAAAAGATTTGACTATCGCTGAAAGCCTTGCACCTACAAGGAAATATGCAATAAGATAATTTCTGCAAATGCTTATTTCGACTAACACGAAGAAAATATAGGAATAAGAGTTTGTAAGAATGGTTAGTACAAGAGTAGAGAAAGTCATGTGAGTGCAACACATGTTTTGAAATTCCTGGGAATTGCTTCTGAAATCCTCTCCATTATCAATTTCTTTTGCATAACTAGTAATCGTAAGAGGATTCCTTGCTTTAATAGTTTAGTGCTAAAGACAATGTCTGTTTATTAGTTTATTTAATATAGGCTATTGTATTTTATGTTTGAGATTTTGAACACTATATTGAGTTTAAAACAAAACAATTTATTATGTTGATCAAGTAGTTTTAAAGTATTTTTAAGGCTAAATAGCAATGGAAGTTTACTGCTTTATTTGTTGTGAAAGAGAAACAATTTAGTATGTTAATCATAAGGCAGCGTAAGAATTTTACGTGCATAAGATAAAGGAAGGTTATAAACTTGAAGATTATTTAATTTGGCTAACCACACTAGGTGGCTGTAATGATTATTGTGTGCAAAATATGTATAATGTAAACAAAATAGTTAATAACGGTGGGGCGATTATTATTACCGCGCAGGTGGAACGAGTCCACCCCTGTGCTTATTGTATCAAAACAGCCTTCGTCACTCTGCAAGAGAATGTGGGATGAGTAAGGGAAGTTCAGTCGCTGCCTCTCCTCTCGTGCCCACGCCTGCTATAAAGTGTCTCGGGAAAAATAATTATCATCACTATAGTCCCTCCGGAGTTAAAGCGGGGAGGCACATAAACATTGGGCTTGTAGCACTCCGCCAGCAAACATGTGCTGACGTTCCCTACGCATAGATGTTTATACCTCACTTATCGTAACCGTCATATGTTTCACTGTAGCAGTGAATTGCACTCGGCTTATGTGTACTAAATAAAATAAATAACTAATTAAAGAAATTGTGCAGAAAAGCTATGAAATATGATTTTGTAAGTAAAAACATACGCAGATAGAGGAGCGGCACCCACAGATCTCAGGTATTTTCTCCACATTAAAATGTCTTCCCTATCAATTATTACGTTAACTTTGTTTGTTTTTGTGAACTCTAACCCAATGTCTCTCAGAAAAATATGGAAGAGGTTTTCTTAAAATTTAGAAGATTTGGGCCACTGTTCCCTGAAGTAGATTATCCATTATAGGAAGCTCATTGTTTAAAAAGAAACTATGCGCTTTTAACGAAACATCCAGTTGCGCTAAAACACTAGTCTTTCCATTATCTTTGTAGGAGTTTTACAGTTCCTGTTTGTTTCATTTCCGTTTTCTCATTTGAAAGTGTTCACAGATACAATAGCTGCTTCAGACGTCAATTTGGTCACGTTTTTCACAGCCAGGATGTCTCGTTGAAAGAAAACCTGAGTATTTTCACAACTTTTTAGAGGCTTTCCGCTTTTATGTTTCTGTTCAGTACCCTGAGGAACTGTACACTCCGCCCCACTGACTACAGGAGGGAAAACACAATACTTACAGGTCGAGTATCAGAACTGTGAACATCGCTTCGGTGTGATGAACAACGCAATCGAAGTACCACGTGACAATAAATGGAAGTAAAATATGTTGTTGTTAGCTAATGCTGGATTTCTGACAATGAAGTCATTAATCCTCTTGCTCTCCAATATTTTTCACTGATGGATGGGGCATTAGAAGTGGCCGGGCATATTTGAAGGTGGTCTCGGTCCATTTCCTCTTGCAGATCACATAGAGGACAGAGTGGTGAAGAATATATCCCAATTCTTGGAAGTAAAATATTTATGCTTGTGTTTAAATGTTTCGGAAGTTAAATTAGAGTATTTATTATGCCCGTTCATTACTTTAATGTATCAAATAAGCAATAGAATAAGTAATGTAGATACGAACTATTTCCAATCGCGCTCCACTATTTCACTCGCTCTAAAAGCTTTGCTGCGGCGTAATATTGACATCCGTAAACATTTGAAGGCTGGATTGGGTGAAGCTTTAAATTTGCCTAAGTGTGTGTGGGTGAGTGTGTGGAGGGGTGTGCGTGCGTGGTATAAGTCAAAAACGAAAACTCGGTTAAAAGCCAAAGTTGGTATTTAAGTTTAATGCCTTTCAAGGATGCGAAAGATGACGAAGATTTTGAGGAATATTGCTCCACCCTAAACTGCCCTTTACATGGAAAATTTTTCGAAAATTTTGATTTTCTTGAAAATGGTTCTAACAGTATTGATTAAAATGCCATATGTTTCAATATTTTGATGACAAATGAAATGTATATTTTGAAATTTCTGGCTATGTAGTCCTGTTTACTCTGGGTGACTTTTGAATAACTCGTAAACCGTAAGAGATAGACCAAATCTTACTATACAAAAACTGTAGATCTCGCTAAAACACATTTATGTCTGAATACTTTTTTTGTAGAGTGAACAATTTCGGAGATATTCCTCGTTATTTGTGTAAGTTTTGGAGAAGTTATTCTTCTGTCAAATATAACATCGTTTTTCAGTATTTTATATGTTATGCAAAGAGAACGGAGTCCCAAAGCTTTAAAAGATTTGACTGTTGCTCAAAGCCTACTGTATTCCCATATTCCCGTTGCACCTACAAGGAAATAAGCCATAAGATAATTTGTACAAATGTTTATTTTAACTAACACGAAGAAGATATAGGAATAAGAGTTTGTAAGAATGGTTAGTACAAAAGTAGAGAAAGTCATGTGAGTGCAACACATCAGATTTTTTCATAAGAAATCTTCTGCTTTTACTTTGGCAGACATGGCAACACTGCTAGCATGAAGACAAGTCGCCTGGTGGTTATGCACCACGGCGATCGCTGCTGTACTGAAGGTTGCGTATGTTGTACTACGGTTACTGTATTTTTGCAGCCCTAGTGCTGACTATAACAACAGTGCCGTTGAAAGACTTTGTTACCTCGCATATTCCTGAGCTGATGATGCTAATGGACGGTGTCTGGTCTACCGCCACAGGCCTGCACAACAGTGCTGCCAACTGTGTAAAGCACTCCCGGGAGCAACTTGTGTAACATGAAGCCGCTTTATAGATAGCTATTTCCGCACCATATGTTGCACAAGAACAAACAACCCTATACATGGGGTCAGCAGCAGCTAAGATTAACACAGCACACCACCGTTTAATGAGATGAAGCTGCATCTGATTTAGCCCTCTGTATACATAAAACACCCTCTCCCCTTGTTCCTTTTACCTCCTTCGCCCTTAATCTTGCCGAGAGTGTTCTTCGCTTCCTCCCTTGTCATATCTCCTACATACCCTATTTTAGTTTTAATTTATGATAATATATTAGTGCTTGCGTTTCTCTCATGCAAATAACACATCCTCGTATCTCTTCTGGAACGACTTGCTATTATTTTTCCTTCTTATACTGCGTGCTTCTGTGACCTGCCTCGGTCGCTTTTTGTCACCTAACGGAAGTGGAATTTTATGCAGTTGGAGATCTTTCCAGAAGTTGATATATGAACTTGGGATGTCTCTGAAGGTCTTCATAGAGTTGCACAGGAATATGGTGTTTCATAGTGTTTCAAGGGTGCGAACTTTCCCTAGCTCTTGCCTTTAGTGTGGCGCTACCATGAATACACGGCAGTAAAGTGCTGCAACTACACAAGAAATCTATTGTGTGGCACTCACATGACTTTCTCTACTCTTGTACTAACCATTCTTACAAACTCTTATTACTATATCTTCTTCGTGTTATTTGAGATAAACATTTTTACAAATCACCTTATTATTTATTTCCTTGTAGGTACAAAGGGAATATGGGAATACAGCAGGCTTTGAGCGATAGTGAAATCTTTTAAAATTTTCAAATTCCGTTCTCTTTGCTCTGTTAACATAAAAAAATTGAATAACGATGTTACATTTGACAGAAGTATAACTTCTCCAAACCTCGCACAAATAACAAGGTATATCTCCGAAATGGTTCACTCTATAAAAAATGTTATGGGAACATCAATTGTGTATTTTAGCAAGATGTATATAGTTTGTAGAGTAAGATTTGGCCTATCTCTTACGGTTTACCAGTTATGCAAAAGTCGCCCAGAGTAAACACGACTACATGGGTTATAGCCACAAAATTCAAGATATACATTTCATTTGTCATTAAAATATCTCAAATATATGGGATTTTAATCAACATCGTTAGAGCCATTTTCAAGAAAATAAAAATTTTCAATGTAAGGTGTAGTTTAGCGTGGAGAAATTTTCATCAAAATGTTCATGTCGCATCCTCGAAAGATATTAAACTTGAATACCAAATTTGGTTTTTAGCCAACTTTTCGTTTTTGAATTATGCTTTCCACAGACTGACGGAGAGACACACACAGGTACCGCCCGCTTCGGTAGCATGATGGTTACGCTTAGGGTAAGTTATCCGGGTAATGTTTTTTTCCGAGGTTTTCCCTACCCTGAGAACACGAATGTCGGGTAACTTAAAGCTCATCCTCGGGCTCATTTGAGCATCATTTCACCCATTTCATTTCATTCATTCGTCCGATATGACACAATGTTGGAGGATAAATTTAAAGAAAAAAAAAAAAAAAAAAAAAAAAAAAACCACACATACAGTTACCTATTTCTAAAAATGTTTTTATTTATTCAGAGGGCGTCAAAACATATTTCCGGTGAAATATCGGCATCGAATTTTTGGGTGGAATAAAGTACTTCCTCTACTATAGTATACGTAATAGAGAAAGTAAAAATGTGGCCCATTCGTGTAGATCGCAATAATGTCCTCTCTTCGACAAGGTTTCCAAAGTTATCCACAATGCATATTATTTCTCTCTGCTATTCAAAATCATAGTAATATGAAAACATGCGTATCTTGCAGCTCTTCTAAAAATATCACTTCACAAAACTATAAAAAAGTTACAAGCATTGTTCCATACGTTTTACTCACCCCGTATAGGGAAACACTTTATCTGCAGTTCCCAAGAATTCAATATGGCCGACATTGCACTAAGCTGCAGACGAAATTAAAAAGTAGTACTAAAATCGTAATATATTTAATGCATTACTGTATTGCGAACACAAAAATAACTAACTGCATATAATACGGTAAAACAATTCAAGACAAAATCATGCAAACACGGCAATTCATTGTCATCCACAGATTAAAAAATAAATTAATACGAAGTGTGAACAGAATCTTGTTTTGACATCTATTGGTTGGCTTCCTTGCAATGTGTTCGAAAACAAGGGCTTCTGTGACAGCATAACGGATGCAATAACACCAACTATGGTCGTAGCTTTACCATGGCTATACTTTACGTACAGTTGGCAGTAATAATGCAACCTAACAGATGGAATATCACCAAATATAACCAGACCGTGCCACAATGGGGGGAAAATATCACTGTTGTTTTTTGCGTGTCCCAATAAGCTGTGTCCTGTAGAATTGGTAATTTTGCAATTGTTATGCCTTGTCCAGCAGAGCGGCCTCTCAATAAAGAAGCTTTATAATAAAATCATCATTCAGAATTCTTTTGACCATAGTTTGTAGCATATTACCTAACAGTTTAAGGATAGGTTAGAAATTACGTATTTAAAACCTCTTGCGCTTTGGCTAAAGAGCTAATTCAGCTGAAATTATTTTACGCAACTCGCATTGAAAAATTCGATATCATGTATTCATTTTTTTGTCTTAGACTAATTAACAAATGGGTGCACAACTGATTCTGTGTGTTTGAATATGAACTTGAATTAAAACTGGGAGTGATACAATAACCGGAGAATTCAAGCTTTCATATTGTAACCAAATCTCTTCACTTTGTTTTCTTTACTTTTACAGTTACTATGATAACTCAAGGTAGGCCATGCGAGTATTGTTTGTCCTGGAATAGTGCCTAAGTGAAACATTTCTTTTTAAAACAGTGTATCGGTTTTACAACCACCATATCCTAATTATATTGCAGCCTTGAGATCAGTCTCATCACGTAAGTGTTAACAAGTGTTAGCTTTTCTTAAATAATATAATAAGTTGTTTTGGTTTTAAAATATCAGCTTTCTAACCAAATATAAGCTGCTGCCAAGTCTGTTGCCAACTGCTTTGAGGAGTAAACAAAAGCAAGCCTTGTTTTTGTTTTATAAACGAATAAGAATTTCCTCTTTTATTCCTTTTGGAAATAAATGGGAAGGACCAAGAGCGATTTAGATCCTGGTAAGACCACGTGGTCCAAGCTTAATATTACACGAATCTGATAATCCAACAACTAGCCTAGCAATGATACCATCAAGTGAAGACGATGATATGAATGAAAATGCTTCACTAACGGAGTCAGTAAATCATGAAATGGAGCACGATTACCAGCATTCTCCTACAGCACCAAACAGAAAGTGAATGCGCACCTTAAATCCCTCAAAGTAGTGGCAGCAAGATGAGGTGCCATCCATTAAGCTTAACGCAGGAATGTTACATGCATCCCCATCGCGTAGCACTTATAGTTTACCAATTTCAAATAGATTTGCAGCACTGACCGACCTGGAGAATCAGGAAACAAATGAAACGCTTGATGCATATACACCTAAAGCTCAACCTATTTTTGTAACAGGTGTAAGGAATATCCAAAAATTAAAAAACAGTAATGGACTGTAAAATTTCTAAAGAGAAATACACATGAACTACAATGAGGTTTGGATATCTTGTAAAATTGATGCCAGTGGACATAGAGAGCTACAAATTCATTGGAGAATATTTCTTAAAAGAAAACATCAGTCACTACACTTATCAGCTGAAACACGAACGAGCATATAGGGTATTACTTAGAGGAATGCACTACACGGAGGACGAAAAAATGATTAAAGAAGAACTACACAAAAAGATACTTGTTCAATGTAAACGTTATCAAAGGTTTGGACATACCAAGAACCACTGTAATCGCCCTTTCAGATGCGTTAAGTGCGGTGGCGATCATCCAACTGCCGTCTGTAACAAAAAGCTTGACACTCCAGCTACTTGCGTAAACTGCAACCAAAACCATCCTGCAAGTTATAGAGGATGTCAGACATATAGGGAATAGAAGGAGAAGGTATTTCCACCACTTAGAGAGAAACGTCTTTCATCAACAACTAACACGCCACCAGCAGCGGCACATATGACCATACAAAGTCCCACCGTATCAGTCAAGACTTACGCATGTATAACAAAAGAAAACAAACTCAAATAATAATGAAACCACATAACTAATTTCTGCTATGGAACAGATGTTAACGAGGTTTGAAAAAACTGTAGGAAAAATTATGGACAAAGTGATGGATAGAATGTTCGATCTCATCAAGACCATCGCCAGCAGAAAACAAAATGATTGTCACTAAAAATCGAATCTTGGAATGCCAACGGCTTGTCTCAACGCAGGAAAGAATTGGAAGCATTCTTAAAAACAGAAGATATAGATATCATGTTTATTTACGAAACAAGGTTTACGAACAAAAATTATTTAAGAATAGTAGAATATGCAATATACACCACAAACCATCCCTCAGGTAGAACTCATGGCGGAACTGCCATTATAATAAGAAATTCAATTGTTCATCACGAAATGCCTAAAAACGATAGACTTCCTGCAGATTACAATCATAAATGTAACCACATCGTCCATCTATTGTCCTCCTCGACATGCCATAAAAAAGTGGCATTTGAAGTGTTTTTTGAGACATTAGGCAATGAATTCATAGCAGGCGGTGACTGGAATGCGAAGAATACATTTTGGGGCTCTCGTTTAACTTCCACCAGAGGCCGACCGCTCTATTTTACAATAGCAAACAATAATTTACAGAGTTTATTAACTGGAAAACTGGCCATCGAAAGGAAGCAAAATACCAGATCTATTAGACTTCTTTGAAACAAAGAAAAATTATCTGACAATAGTCATGTTTCGACTTGTCTTCTGACCATTCTTCTATAGGTAATAATGACGTTGAGCACCACTGTAGCTTTGAAACAACGGCCATTCACTCTGTGTAACACTGACTAGGATCACTTTCAACAAATCATAGAGGGTATATTAAACTTAAACGTTAGCCTTAAAACATCTGAAGAAATAGAAGAACACGTAGCCAACTTAACCACGCTAATTCATTCTGCTGTATGGAAGGCTACTCCAGAATCGAACCATAATAATTGCTTACCTGTTAATAAGTATCCACAGATTATTCGCGAAAAATAAAAAACATTGACAATTAAGAAGAAACTGGCAAAATAGAAGGTATACTAGCGATACAAATGTAACAGATCTTCACAACAGCTAAAACGACTGATACGGGACTTTAAAAATGAGAATATCCAAGAATAGTTGAGAACTTTTAACTCCTACGGAAGCTACAGATTATTCGCTTTGGAAGGCCACAAAGAAGTTGAAAAAACCAACGGAGCCGATACCCCCATTTAAAAAAAAAAAATGACGGTACTTGGGTAAGAAGTGGTCAAGAAAAGGCAGACCTATTTGCCGAATATCTTTCTTCAGTATTTCGCCCTTTCCTTCGTGCATCCAGAAAAAAGACGAAGATGAGATTGAGGAATATCTCCATACTCCCTTTCAAATGGCACTTCCAATTCCGCCTGTATTATATAGAGAGACAAGAACAGTTATAAGCCAGTTAAATGCAAAAAAGACCCCAGGATATGATCTCATCACTGGACGAATGCTTCAGGAGCTACAATTTAAAGTAGTCATATCCATAAATTGTATGTTTAATGCTATATTAAGGACTGGTTACTTCCCTGAAGCTTGGAAAATAGCACAGATAATAGTTATCCTAAAGCCAGGAAAACCTCCACATGAAGTAAAATCTTACCGACCAATTAGTTTGCTCCCAGTACTGTCTAAATTATTTGAGAAGTTACTTCTCATTAAACTGAAACCTCACTTGTCTTCACTGATTCCCAGCTTCCAGTTTGGATTCCAACCCCAACATTCCACAGTTGAACAAGTACATCGAATAACTGAAGTGATTAACCACGCTTTTGAACGACGACAGTACTGCTCAGGAGTATTTATTGATGTTAGTCAGCCATTTGATAAAGTTTGGCATACTGGACTAAAGTTTAAGCTGAAGAAATCTTTGCCACATCATTTTTATGTGTTATTAAAATCTAACATAGAAAACAGATATTCTCAAGTAAAATTCCAAGATAGGCTTACAGAACTTCATCCTATCAAGTGAGGCATACCACAAGGTAGTGTACTGGGACCAATTCTATAGATATTGTATAATGCTGACCTACCAACAAACGAAAACACAACTATAGCAACTTTTGCAGATGAATCAGCCATTCTGTCAGCTCATGAAGATCCTACTATTGCTTCCCAAATTGTACAAGACCATCTTTCTGACATAAATCTGGCTTAAGACTTGGAGAGTTAAAGTTAATGAATCTTAGTCACCACGTAACATTTACACTCCAAAAGCGTTCATGTCCACCTGTTGCTCTTAACAATCAGATTATTCCAGAAGCACAAGACGTGAACTATCTAGGGATGTACATTGACAGACGACTCACCTGGAAAAAACACATATGGACCAAACGCAAACAGATAAATTTAAAATACTCCAAAATGCACTGGCTTCTTGGACCTAAATCACAACTCTCAGTGGCAAGCAAACTAACCATCTACAAAACTATACTTAAACCAATTTGAACATATGGAATTCAACTTTGGGGTACAGCAAGCAACTCAAACATCGAAATACTAGAACGTTTTCAATCCAAAACTTTCGGAACCATTGGTAACATCCCCTGGTACATCTACCATGATTTGAAACTTCTAACAATCACACAGGAAATCGCAGCATACAGCCTGTCCTACCAAAAGCGTCTCTACAGTCATCCCAATACACTGGCAATAAATCTACTTGACAGCAGCAGCACAACAAGCGGGCTACAGAGAAACCAAGTCTTGGAACTGCAGTACAGATTTGCACCCAAATTATAAGCAAATTTATGGCCAATGGGCCACAGTTTGTAGAAGTAATACATTATCATTGTTACTTATTGTTCAATTAGTGAACAGATTGTAATTTTGTAGATATTTAAATAAAAATACTAGGGTCCCGTGCAACACAAATTACATCCAAAAACCTTTTGTACATCAAATTTCACGAACTAGCCTTCAAAACTTCAAAACTGTCTCCTTGGCAACGTGACGTCATGCCAAGGAGTATTCGATATGTGATGCTTCCACACGGAAGCTCAAAGCAATGTCAAACAATTATTAATTATAATTAACATGTGAACGATGTTTTGTGTGCACTATCTGTGCTACTATGTATCTAGTGTATAGTAACTAAGTCAAGGCAATCAGGAAAAAGCAGATTTATATATTCATATACGATTACCTTCAAACAAGTTATGCCTTATTGTCAGTTATACCAATTTATTACAGAATATGTGCATTCTCTTCGTTGCTCCTATTGCTGGTGCCATCTGTACTGTAGGGGGAAACGTTTTCAGGACCTTTCACTTCTGTCAGTTTAATTTTGCAAATAAAATTTATGTTTTCGTTTCAGTGCTAATTTTGATAGTTTTCACCTGGTCCGGGTTGACACCTCTGTCCCATTAATCAAAGCAGTTTCGACCGTGGCAACTCTCGCCATAAATATAAGCAGTTTGGTTAACAATGTTAGCATTACTTTGTGTCCATATTCATGTATGCAAAGCTTCTTAGCATCCCTTTTCCTGAAGGATGGAGGGAAGGAAGACGTTCATTAACATCGCAGACTCGGTCACTACGCCAGGAATCGCTGCTGCCTGATGAATTTTCGAGCAACAGCAACGGTTCCTTCGATTTACGACCACATACATTTTAATAACCTTATCTAAGGTTTTATAACTCTGGCAAGAGCCTGGAGTTTAACAGGTTTACAACTCTGGAATATTCTGCTGCAAGCAATCTCGCGGAAATGGGACGGAGACATGTGGCGTGGACGTTCTATGTGGAGATTAAACACTGTGGTGAACCACGAGGGAGGTTCTCAGATGACCCTCTTGTGGTGCCTTCGCAATAAATTCCCTCCACACGTGCATAATATATCAGACCAGGAAAATCGACAAACAATCACGTGATTGCAGACTTTTCTACGTCTAGCCATGGTTGCGTTATTCCATGTTTTTTTTTTAACATCACATCTCTTTTTCATCCCTTAAAACATTGAGCGCTATTTTTCCTGGTATTATATAAAGTAAATATAATTGCTTTTAAATCCTATGTAAAGTTAAGCACTGAGAAAATTTGTTTAATGAAAAATAATGTAAATTTTCCGTAAGTACTAAACATTTTCAAAGTTTTAACATACGATTTTACCAAGTAACGGCAAAAAGAAATAAAGGAAAAGTGAACAAAAGAAAAATAAATACGTCGAAGATATGTAAGATACTTTAAGCTCTGTTTGGAGGAAAAAAGACTACATTGTGTTGCTTATCTATCCTAAAAGAAGAATCAAATTTAAAAAATTAAAATACGACACATTAGGATTTGTTAAAATTCTTACACAAAAAAAGTTCATAAGGAGAATATTTTTCGCGCCTACTGTTATTAGTTTTGCTAGGTTGGACATATAAGCATGTACACAACTTTTACTTTCTCTACTACGTATAGTAAGTAGAGGAAGTATTGTATTTCATCCAAAAATTAGATGTCAAGATTTCACGGGAAATACTTATAGAGGACACAAATGGACATTTTTAGAAAAATATCCGTGTGTGTGGGTGTCGGGGTGTGTGTCAAAAAACGAAAAGTTGGATAAACGGCTCGAATAATTTTGATGAAAATGCCATATGTTTTAGATGTGTATATGTGTATATGTATATGTCTATATGTGTATATGTATTTTGAATTTTCTGGTTATAGCCCACGTAGACCTGTTTCTGGATGACTTTTGTATATCTGGTAAACCGTAAGACGGGAAGACCGGTATTGCTGCTGTGACGTAAGCTCACTCAGCTCATATGCTCCCACCGAAGGCCAGTTGAACGTGTGACGTCACAGCGGGGAAGAGGAAATCGCGTGTACCGGACATCGCAATTTTAATGACTGTTTCAGTTACGGAATAGTCACAGATTACAAATAATTACATATATACGAGTGAACTCTAGCTTATGTTAACAGTCATGTTATAACGCCAATAGAACAGAAATTATAACTATTTTGCCTGAGCTAGACGAGAACTATACATAACAATTAGGTGGACATTTTCCGACATTTGCCGTTTCGCTTTTCTTTAACTAGTTTGTCAATGATTTGACTATCACTCAAAGCCTACTGCATTCCCATATTCCACTTGTACCTACAAGAAAATTATAGCATTTGTACAAATATTTATCTCGACTAACACGAAGAAGATATAGGAATAAGAATTTCTAAGAATGGTTTATACAAGAATAGAGAAAGTTATGTGAGTGCATTAAATCAAAATTTTTCACATCGTATCTTCTTCTCTGTTTAATTCCTCAAAAATTATTCAGTGTTGTTTTTTCGGATATTATATAAAGGTAAAATATAATTGCCTTTAACTCCTGTGTAAAGTTATTAGCCATTATTGTTCACAGAGCAAATTTGTTTAGTATAAAAATTTATTTGAATTTTGCTTAAGTGTTACTATTTTTCAAACAGTTATCGTTTTTAAGGCTTTGATAGGTTTCACCAAGAATTAAAAAAAAAAAAAAAAAAAAAAAAAAAAAAAAAAGTTAAAGTTAAAGGAAAACGGAAGGGCAATAAAAGAAAACCAAATAAACAATGAAAAGGAAGTTCGATGGTATGGCAGATATTGTGGCAAAACAAGAAAAGTACATTTACTAATTACTTTTCTCTCCTATATTTTCTTCTAAATGCTGCTTCTGTTTTACTGACGTTAACATAGTCTTGTGTCCTTAGTGATATTACAACTCACAGCTGTTTTCTTCTCATAACCTTGACTCACTTCTTTGACTTTATTCACTTTCTCTGTCTCTCAAACACTTACTCTGACGATACAATTACTCAGTGCTCACAACTACGCTATCTTCCTTCACGACACGACGGCAAATGCAGCTCTCTCTCTCCCCCTCTCTCTCTCACACGCACGCACACGGAAAGTAAAACCTGCCTCCTGTCTGTAGTTCATTTCTCACGGTCTTTCTGCTTCGCCTCCTTATGTAGCGGGATGACGTCACACTGTACTTTCTCGAACATCTACGAACATGTCGGCCGCCGGACTCCTCTTGAATGATCTAGAAAAAGCCCGTTTGCTTCTGCAGCTGATTGTCACGTGTTCACAACAGTCGCACAAGGCAGCCTGACATTGAGCACCTTTGATACACGTACCGTCAGTGGGGTGGGGTAGTTCGGCCCAACCGTTCTTTGTTGTGCGTCTCGGCCGGGTCGCACCTAGAGGAACGACTACATTGCATGCTTATTACCTATCTATTCCACAGGGAGAATTATGGTTAGATATAAGTTCAAAATAAAAAATCTCGCGCTTATTATTAAGATTTGTTAAAATTCTTATGCAACAAAACTTTATAAGCAGAATGTTTTTCGCGTGTTCTATTATTTATACAGGTTTGTTACGATGGACATTTAAGGATGTACGAGGGATGCCCAATAAATAATTCACCAATTTTGTTTCTCCAAAAGTATTTATTCCACAAAATTGCACTTTACGTATATGAAAGAATGTTTTGTCTGGTCATTGAATTTTCTACATAATCGCCTTCAAGTTCCACGGATATTCTCCGGCGAGACACGAGGGTATGTATTCCCTGTCGGTAAAAACCTTTACTCTGCTCACGAGGCCAGGTTTTCATGGCGTGAATTTGAAATGTCTTCCATGAATGGCAATCTTCAGTGACTCTAACAAGAGGAAATTTGAGGGCGCCATATCGGGACTATAGTGTGGATGGGGTAACAGTGTCCAACCCTATTTGGCGGTGTGGGAAGAGGTCATCAACTTGTGTGGGTACGAGCGTTATCGTGCTGAATGAAAAGCTCCCCTGGGTTGAGATGGTGCTGCAGTCGCCGGAAGCGCTGCTAAAGTTTGTCTAACTTTTTTATTCAACTTCCTGAATTAATGGTACCCCCTTTTGGCATCACATCAATGAGAATTACACCCTCACAATTCCAAAACACTTGTGACTTTTCC
This sequence comes from Tenodera sinensis, assembly GCA_030765045.1. Taxonomy (NCBI): domain Eukaryota; kingdom Metazoa; phylum Arthropoda; class Insecta; order Mantodea; family Mantidae; genus Tenodera; species Tenodera sinensis. The sequence goes on from CM060968.1 coordinate 136,820,571, forward strand.
GGCTGAAGGAACTGTTGTGAATTCTTTGTTCTGTGGAGAGTGAACATGACGCCATTCCATTGATCGTCTTTTTGTCTCGGGTTCAAAGTGTGCAAGATGTTTCCTCACCTGTCACAATCAGACACAAGAAGGCCTTCAAACTGTTGCAACAAATTGGAAGTAATGTCTTTTCTTTGGGATTTGTGATCGACAGTACAACACAGAGGAACCCATCCTGCACACACTTTGCGCCAATTATTTATGTATAATCACAGCTATTATCTCAACTTTTGCACTACACATTGTACAATACTTCGGGCTAAATATATGCGTAAATCAAATTTCTAGAATTAAACCAAGCCATATGACATCCATATAAATTAATACGCAGAAAAAGTAGCTTGGGTATGCTGAAGTTCGGTTAGGTGCACTCATTTGAAGAACCCTTTGTTATAATGACTAAGCTTATGGTGAACCCACAAAACAGTATTTGTGGCAAAATGAGTGTTCGTTTTTTAAAATTATAATGTTAGAGTTAAAATTGCTGTTCATGTATATTTTAAAAAATAACTCAATTTTTATAATACATAATATTATAGTTTCTAAATTTTATGTAAAATATAGCAAAACTACTCCACTTATTTTAAATTTCATGGTTTTTAGAAGCTCAAAAGTTTCGAAGAAAATGGCACCTATATATAGAAAATCCAAAAAACAAAGAAGCCTGGAAAGGGCGTGGCAGGTGCAGTATTTTATTTAAGGGGAGTCGAAATGCTCTATCTCTCCAATATTAATAAATGACCCATTATATAGAGTTCTATATAAGATATTGTTCTGAATTTGAAGACATAATCTAATGAAAAAATCACATTTTACTAGTCAGGATCCGAATTATGACTTTTTAATACAATTCCTACATTTTTATTGAAATATAAAGCGTTTAAAAAAAGACTAACTAGTGTGTCTGATACATAAAGCAGTTTACATTAAAACAAAGCATATTTAGTTCCAAATATGTGATAATTTCAGCACCAATAACTTTCAGAGGTAATGGGGTATATGTGTAGAAAAGTATTAGTTCTTCAGAAATTATAGTTAAACAAGATAAAAAGGCCTAAAACCTATATAGAGCTTTACTTTCAAGAATAATTCTAATTTGCTTAACAACAAAGGTACCTCTATGAAACATACTAAGTGAAAGTTCTGAAAAATTCATATGGAAGTAAAATCTTAATTAAAACACACACACACACACACACACACACACACACACACACACACACACACACACACACACACTAAATTCACCATTTCGACTTCCCTTAAATGCGAGTTTAACAACTTTAAAATGTACAACTCATATTATATATTATATGTATACCAATCGATGCGGGGAAAAATGGAGATTCCAAGAAAAGATTTTATTTGACTTCATAAACTACCAATGTGCCCTTAACACGGTTACTTTTCCAACATCATTTCTCCTTTTTGTAATTGGAATTTATCTAGTTCGTTCAAAACTTTCCACGACAAATAAATCAGTAATCCTTTGCATCATAGTAATAAACATTATCAATAACCAATTCCCATTGCTGCAGTGTGTTTTGCTTTTCGCAAAATGGGAATGACAAAATCTGTTGTTTGACAATCACATAATTTTCTCTGCGTATTACTATTTCATTGGGATTCTGTAAACAATTCGCAAAAAGCTTATTTACTCTTCTGGTCACTTCATAGACATCTGCATAGAAATTATTTTCATTAAATAGTAAATGTGCACTGCTAAATAGATTATAAAGATAACACATGCATTCTCGAAAAATCAATATTTTTAAGCATTGCGTTTAATGATAAGATTTAATAATCAAAACGACCTTAAATAAATATTTACCCCCCCCAAAAAAAGATTTAATAACTTTTTTGTTTTTTGTGTTAGTGTGTACTCATAGTTTTATTATTTAGATTCCTAAAATATCCCAACATGTCAGGGAAAATGGGATTTTAAAAAAATATAGACTTATGGTGGACACAAAATTTAATGGCGGCTGATAACTGACCACTGCTATTCTGTTTCCTGCTGTACAAGTAAATTGTATGGCAGCAAATTATATTTTATTAGTGACTTTACAACATGAATTCACAGTCTGTTTAACTATCCAACTCTGCAAGGTGTGGCAAGCCTCTGATTGCATTTTGTGTTGACCAACTACTCCGGCCATCTGCCAACAAATTTTCTCTCAGTCTTAGTTCTAATGTAATTGAAAATTGCGGGACTTGCATGAATCTAGTGTTTTAAAAGCATACTAGTCATTTTATCCGGCATTGCGTGGGAAAATAAATATGAGATGAAAGGGAAGATAGAGATTATGTTGGAAGTCGTTGGTAGCTTCAAATTTTCATGTTTACTTTAAGCACGTGTCCAAAGTTATGTTAAGATTGGTCAAATGGTGCAAATTTGAATAGTAGTAGTTTTTTTCAAGGCCTAAGGCACTTTATATCTTTGCGAGAATGTTAATCTTCATCTAACAGATTAAAATTGAGATAAGTAATAATTATTTTTGCACTATGTAACTAATATTCCAATCTAGTTGCTATGAAAACAAAAGAATTAATCTTAGTACTTTAAAAATGACCATAAGCACTCGTGTGGTAAGTAAAAACATTTATTTTGAAATATTGATTGCGATATACCAACTCATACCTCTGTTTAGATATTTTTTGTGCTATTAATTGATCACATCCAGCTTTCTACGCCTCTTCTATTTCATCATCGCTGCACACATCATCTAAAACTTTCTCCATAATCAGAATTAAAGCCTCAGCCAAATTCGTTTTACACTTTTAACAAATATAATATGGCGATATGACCAACCTTCATTATTTCTCCAGAGCAACACATGTAGGTGATGCACGTTCTGAAATCTAAATTTATCTTGAATTATATTTATTAATATTTCAGCTAATATCTTAATTACTAAAATTCAGATTGATATAAATAGTCATAGTGCAAAACCTAGTATGCCATACACATGTAGTAAGAACATAACGGAATCTCGGCGCAAACACCTCGTTTTTACTTTCTCTACTGGTAAGTAGAAGGAAATATTGTATTCCACCCAAAAATTCGATGCCGAGACTTCATCGCAAATACATGTTTTGAGGCACCCTGAATCCAAAGAAAGCATTTTTAGACAAAGGTCTGCCTGTGTGACGGTGTGTCTGTCTGTCTGTCTGTCCGAAGATTTTGAAGAAGATATCCCTGCCCTGAACTACCCCTTACATGGAAAATTTTTCGAAAATTTTTATTTTCTTGAAAATTGCTCTAACGAATTTGATTAAAATACCGTATGTTTTGAGATATTTTTATGACAAATGAAATGTGTATCTTGAATTTTCTGGCTATAGCCTATGTAGTCCTGTTTACTCTGGATGACTTTTGAATAACTCGTAAACAGTAAGAGGTAGAATAGTGCCAATTTTCACACAGTCTACCATATTTGGTATACCTTTCCCACTTTTCATGTCAATTAGGTTAGTTACACCTGCCCTAGACTGCAATGTATACCCCATTCTGGCCCCTTTATTGCATACTTCGATGTATTTTTCTTTCCCCCATTCCATTTTTATTTTATCTACTACGTATAGTAAGCAGAGGAAGTATTGTATTCCACCCATAAAATTCGATGTGGAAATTTCACCAGAAATATGTTTTTAAGCCCCTGAATCCAAACAAATAAACGTTTTAGAAAAACGCCCGTGTGTGCGTGTGTGCAGCATAACTCAAAAAAGAAAAGTCCTTTAAAAGCCACAATTGGTATTTAAGTTTAATATCTTTTAAGGATGCGACACATAGATTTTGAAACAAATTCTTCTACCCTAAAGTACCCTTTACATGGAAACTTTTTCGAAAATTGCTTTTCGAAAATGGCTCTAACGATTTTGATTAAAATGCCATATGTTTAAGATTTTCATCACAAACGAAATCTGTATTTTGAATTTTCTGGCTATAGGCTATCTAGTACTGTTTACTCTGGAAGACTCTTGCATCACTGGTAAGATATAGAGATAATCTAATCTTACTATAAAAATATATATATATATATATATATATATCTTGCTAAAAGACAATTTAGGTTCAATTATTCCTAGTTATTTGTCTGAGTTTTGGAGAACCTATACTTCTGTCAAATGGGACATCGTTATTCATTTTTTATATGTTAACCGTGCAAAGAGAACGGAATTTGAAAGATTTGTCTATCGCTCAAAGCCTACTGTATTCCCATATTCCCCTTGTACCTACAAGGAAATAAGCAATAAGATAATTTCTGGATATGTTTATCTCAACTAACACGAAGAAGATATAGGAATAAGAGTTTGTAGGAATGGTTATTACCAGAGTACTAACATCAGATTTTTCATTATAAATGCGTAAAATTTGTTGTTTTTCGATATCCTCTACCCTTGTTCTTATTTCCTCCCAGAAAAGGAAGCAATAAGAAAACCAAGCTCTATGCTTTTAAATTACTATGAAAATAAATGCTAATGACTAGAGCAGTAGTTATATATAGGATTTTTCTAAGCAGCCAGGCCGTTGTAGCGCACATTTAGGAAGTACTAGTTCTCTTCACATGCAGTTTGAACCCCCATAAACTTCGATGTTGCCGGATTCCTGAAGAGAGGTCGAAAGCCGAACTCGCGTGCGCCCCCCCTCCCCCGCTACCACTGCTATCGGATTTCTATTACTGCTGTTCCACTCCATTTCGCGGTTTTAGCAGCCTCAGGGTTCGATTCCAGTGTGTATTTATAGACTCAGGACAGGACCCCTTTTTTGCGTCGATCTATTGGCAAGCCCGTTTATGCAGTGCCAAAATATCGCGAAATTTATGCGCTAGAAATCGGAAGAAAAAGAGGACAGCATGACCATTGGTTTAACTGCAGAATCTGAAACTGCAGAAGTTTTGGTATTAAATAGAAGCTCTCATTAGTGCTCTGACAAAAAGATCTGAGCGTTTTACACCAGGCATGGGCAGGAGAGGTGAAGTAGCGATTGAACTTGCCTTATTCGCCCCATAATCTCTTGCCGACTTACAAAGGTTGTTTGAATACAACACCTGCAGTAGTGGATTCGTTCCACCTGCGCTGTAATAATAATTTATATGCTGCAATTAACTATTTTATTTATATTAAACATATATTGCATACAATCATTGTTATTGTAGTTAGGCAAATTACATTATGTTTAAGTTTATAACCTTCCTTTATCTTATGCACGTAATATTCTTACGCTGCCTTATGATTGCTATTTAGCCTGATAAACATTTTAAAACTCTTTGATCAACATAATAAATTCTTTGGTTTTAAATCAAGAAGGGTAAAGAAGTGATGCAGATAATAGAAACATAGAAACCAGCATATAAAAGAACAGCAAAACGAGTTTCAAATGATGTAACCACGTTAAGAGAATGAATAATGAAAAATAGTATAAAACTCTAAAAATCTAATACAGCCTAAATGATGAGAACATAATCTGAAGAAAGAGGACTGGTTAGATCAGCGATATCTAACGTTTGTGAAAGAGGGGAGCTTGGATTTACCTCCTTGTACTTTATATGGACTGTGCTACTCTTTAACACTCAGACATACATTGTGTTGCAGTGGCGGTTTGGTTATATGTACGTTGCATCTGATTCACGTTGTGCTTGATTTACGAAAGCACTTTCAAATCTTATACGATAAATATCTGTACATTATTGATTTCTTTGGTACCACTTACGTTTAAGAAGTCAATCAATACTTGGGGACAAAGTCGAAGTGCATAGACTTAGAAGATACACCAAGTGATCGTCACGTAGCATATTGTGATATATACAGACTTTTAATATAGTTCAGTGAAGAGAAACTTGACAAATACCTATATGTAGAGTTATAAACACCATTCTTGTAAATGTTTATTTCTCTATATACTGCACTTTCGCATAACTATTTTCAGAAATTATCTTTTTGCTTATTTCCTTGTAGATGCAAGGGGAATATGAGAATACATTAGGCTTTAATTAAGTGGTAGTCAAATGTTTTAAGAGTTGGTTGCTACTCAATGCCTTTTAAACTCCATTCTCTTAAAACAAATAACATATTCCTATATTATCTGTTGTATTCCTATGTTTCCTATGTTATACCCATTTGAGAAAGGTATACGCATTGGCAAATTCAAGCAAATAACAAAGAGTATCTTGGAAATGGTTCGCACAAAAGAAAAAAAGTTACTTGACATAAAATTTTATGTTATAACGAAATCCACATTTTTGTTTAATTAAGCTCTTGTGTCTCTTACTGTTTACCACTTACACAAAATTCATCCAGAGTGAAGAGATCTGAGGATATTCCCAGAAAATTCAAGGTATGACTTGAAACTGCCACGAATCGCTGTTTGTGTCCCTTACTAAATACTGACTGGTTGTGAGTCTACACAGCACAGGTACCACCTGATTCACCCTCCGGCTGAAGGAGGAGAGTGGGGTATAGTAGCTAATTCCGTGAGCATATCCAAAGAGAAGGTTGGACATCGGTGAGTTGGATCGTAAAAGATGGCATTTGCGAATGCAATGTAAATAATAACAAATGGAGAAACTCCCAAAAGATAGCAAGCTTATGTGACAGGCAACTGCAAAAATGAATATTCATACCGTTTGTTGGATTAGTACAGCCGGTTCCAAATGTTTTCCGAGTCGCATGCTCCTAGCCACGGGAGGAAACCAGGATGGCTTATCTATTAGTTATGCCAGGTGGTCTCATAGGTCAACTCGTACCTGCCCACAAGAATGAGGGGCGTAATGTGTTTGTAACTCCAAAGAGAGTATCATTCCAACATTTCTCTTAGACTAGGTCGTAAAAAAGTAATCACAATATAAAGAAAACAACATTAACGTTATCAATCCAGAACAAACTCGCAGCGAGGAAACTAAGTATTCAGCCTTAGAGGCGTCATATCACTCTATAATGAAAGTAAATTTAAAACGTTTAAATAATGTTAATATACGAAGTTTTATATTTTTTAAGCTATTCATGCAGAGGCACTTATGTGCAATGTAAAATTTGCAATTTGCTTTTATTCAGCGAACATCAAATCGAGTATTCGCTGTGAAATTACGCATCGAAGTTTAAAACATTGAATGACAGTTTGTCGGAAATAGTAGGAAAATAGAACTTCAAGGGAAAATGACAATTTAAGCGTAACACAAGTAATAGAACTACTGCAAATCGCAAAGGAACATGTTTCAAAAAAACTGAGGCATCAACCTCTATAGATTACGACGTAGCTTCTCCCCATTAGTTATCTTGTCTAATACCCTTTAAATCTGAACTGGTTTATCTATTATTATTATTATTATTATTATTATTATTATTATTATTATTATTATTATTATTATTATTATTATTATTATTATTATTATTATTATTATTATTTATTATTTATTATTATTTATTATTATTTATTATTTATTATTAATTATTATTTATTATTATTATTTATTATTATTTATTATTATTATTATTATTATTTATTATTATTATTATTTATTATTATTTTTTATTATTAATTATTATTTTTTATTATTATTTATTATTATTAATTATTATTATTATTATTATTAATATTAATAATAATATGCATTACCTTTGTTCAAGGAATTGTTTAAACATGTCTCTTAAACGCAGCAGAAAAAGCAATGTTACTTGTTTAAGTGTATGCAGAAAAGAATGTGCTGACTTTTTTGTTTGTATAGAATAAAATTGATTATTTAGCTTCTTGTTTGTACTCCATTTACCTCACATCACAGAAGTAAATAACTCCAGTGAAGCCATCGCTGGGACGGGTGGACCAGTCGCAAAGAAAATGTTTCGTCTGTTTCCCCTAAGCGCTCTCGTCCATCCGAAAACATTTGGAGCCGGCTGTATCACATGCTTTCACATGACACAGTAGTAATCTTCAATGTAAGTTTTCTGTACTCCACGTATTATGTCTGGGAACTTGTAAATGTTGAAAGAGAAAGATGAAGGGAAAGTGTGTGAATATTCAGGACATGAAAGGGTTACAGGAGTATCATCATATTACACCAACGCACACAGTAAAAGGTACAAAAGGACAGCAGGCTGTGTGTAGGCAGCGTGACCTTTACCTCAGGCTAGATGCAGGTAAAAGCAAAGGAGGACTTGGGCGTATATAATGACGTTTTATGCTTTACACAATCCCTTTTATGGTAATTTAAAATGAGAGCTTCTGTTAGAACCTTTACTATAGTACTGGATTGAACCAATTAATTCACTGAAATTAGCTCAATTATCCTCTTTCATTAAGAGTCGTTCAGATATAGTATTGGCTTATTCAGGATTTGTAGTCCAAATGAATTAATCTTCTGCAACGCGGTTTAGACCATGTAGCCCAGGAGTGCTCAACCACAAGCAAGTAAGAGGAGGTTGAAATGATCACCTTCCACATGCTGGGAAAGAATGACGCATTTATCTGTGGTTAGCACATTCTTACGTACAGGAAACCAGAGACGTACACATTCATATTCTTCTCCTGATTAACCCACGATGTTTCTGAGGATACTTTTTGGCACGATTTACGTTCCAGAATGTCTTCAATATTTGGTACAAAAGATGAAGTGCACAGTAGTTCATTTTTGAAAATGTTTGTTTGCAGATATAAGTGGAGTCAAAGACTGTCATTAAACTAGATGCAAACAAACGTAACCTCGGATACTCACATCAGGACAGAGACCTAAATAATTCCCATCCTTCTTTCTCAGAACATTTTACGGTCGTGGAGTTCTGCAATGCAAGTAGTTTCATATTTTGTAGATCGTGTGAAGCCTCGCTACATGGAAACTTCCAAGGATTGCAAAATAATTGCATAATTACTTTTAGGTCTTCAAATTGTGAATAGAATGTGTCGTACAATTGCTTCAGAAGTTCGTTGTATTTTTCCAGGAGAATAACATTTATCGTGAACACGGAACGTAAGCAAGGGAAATGGTATAAATCTGCAACTACCAGTCTTACAAATCAAGCACTTAACTTTATCGTCTTCATCTCGAAAATAAAAATATTCGTTCTCCCGTTGAATTGTATGTACTACTATATCTACTCCGCACCATCCGCCTCTGACTAGCAGGTGTGTTTCTGCTTGCCTTAGTCAGTGGGGGAAAAGCGAGCGTGTACTCACTTGTTGATCTAGCCGAAGTCTCGCTCCCTTCATTTTTTCCTCTGGCGCCCTGGTTTTCTTTGTCCTTGCGGTTGGTAAGTATATACTAGTTTTAAAACTCTACTTTCATTATGTTTAAGCACTGTTTCCAGTTTGTTGTGCACTCTGTTATTTTATTTACTTCTTCTATTTGTAATTACTGCTGTTGTATGTTTCATCTAATCTTGTATAGCTGGCTACGTTTTGAGAAACTTCATTTCTGTAATTTGGATGCTTCTTTCATGGTGTGCTGTAATTCTCCATGTTTCTGAACCATATGGTATAGCTGAAGGCGGCGGCGTGGCCGAGCGGTTAGACCGTTTGCCTACCTACTACTAGGCGGTCCGGGTTCGATGACAGGGACCCTCATGTGCCATTCCTGGTGAACGAAGCGGCGTCTGGAGTTTTCTCCAGGTTCTGTGGCTTCTCCCACTTCTTATTCCTGCAATTGCTCCATTATCACCTTTCCCTTCATCGATTTCGCCGGCATTTTATATAATTCACTTCCTCTGCGTGGAGGGGGGGGGGAGGGCTAATGAAAAGCTCCACGGAAGGGATGGCACTCAGCTGCCGCCTGTGGTAGGTCGCTTGAATTATAAGTATGTCTCTGGCTTTGTGAGGCAGATGGCATTAGGGTGCCATTCAGTCTATCAGCTTACATTATTTGCGGATAGATGGCACAGCATTCGCTATTACAATCTATTTTTCATTTTTACTTTTACTATTAAATATAGTAAGTAGAGGAAGTATTGTATTCCACCCAAAAACTTGATGTTGAGATTTCACCGAAAATATGGTTTGAGGCCTCCTGAAACTTAAAAAAAAAAAAAAAAAAAAAAAAGCATTTTTAGAAAACGTTCTGTGTGTGTGTCTGTCTGTCGGTCTGTGGACAGCATAACTGAAACGAAAAGTCGGTTAAAAACCAGTGTTTGTATTTCCGTTTGATATCTTTAACTGATTCAACACGAAGATTTTGAAGAAACTTGCTTCACCCTAAACTACCCTCTACATGGAAACTTTTTGGAAAAATCTCTTTTCTCAAAAATGGTTAACGATTTTGATTAAAATACCAAATGTTGAAAATATTTTTGTGACAAATGAAATGTATAATTTGAATTTTCTAGTAACCCATGTAGTCATGTTTACTCCGGACGATGTTTACATAACTGGTAAACCTTAAGAGACAGACCAAATGTTACTATACATAAGTGTAGGTCTTGCTAAAACACAATTTATGTTCAAATAAATTTCTTGCAGAGTGAACCACTTCGGAGATATTGCTTGTTATTTGTGTGAATTTGTGTAAACTTTGGTTAAATGGAACATCGTTATTAATTTTTCTATATGTTAGCCGTGCAACGGAATATGAAAAGTTTTAAAAAGAAGTCACAATCGCTCAAAGCCTACTGTGTTCTCAATTTCCTCTTGCACCTACAAGGGAATACGAAATAAGATAATTTGTACAAATGTTTGTCTCAACTTACACGAAGAAGATATAGTAATAAGAGTTTGTTATAATGCACAAGAGTAGAGAAAGTGATGAGTACAACACATCAGATTTTTAATTTTTACTTTCTCTACTGGTAAGTAGGGGAAGTATTGTATTCCACACAATGTCGAGATTTCACCGGAAATATATGTTTTGAGGACCCCTGAATCCAAGAAAAGCATTTTTAGAAAAAGGTCCGTGTGTGTGTCAGTGTGTCTGTGGACAGCATAACTCAAAAACGAAAAGTCGGTTAAAAACTAAAGCTGGTATTTCAGTTTAATGTCTTTTAAGGATGCGATACGAAGATTTTGAAGAAAATATCCTCACCCTAAACTACCCTTTACATGGAACATTTTTCATAAATGTTGATTTTCTTGAAAATGGCTCAGACGATTTTGATTAAAATGCCATATGTTTGAGATATTTTTATGACACATGAAACGTATATGCTGAATTTTCTGGCTATAGCCCCTGTAGGCGTATTTACTCTGGACGACTTTTGCATAACTGGTAAACCGTTAGAGATAGACCAAATCATACTGTACAAAAAATGTAGATCTTGCTAAAATAAATAAATTTTCTTGTAGGGTGAACCATTTCGGAGATATTCCTTGTTATGTGTGTGAGTTTCGGAAAACTTAGAACTTTCGTGAAATGGATCATCGTTGTTCATTTTTTTGTATGTTATGTGTGCAAAGAGAAAGGAATCTCTAAGCTTTAAAAGGTATGACTATCGCACAAAGCCTACTGTATTCTAATATTCCCCTTGCACCTACAAGGAAATAAGCAATAAGATAATTTGTACAAAAGTTTATTTTAACTAACACGAAGATGACATACGTTTGTAAGAGTGGTTAGTACAAGAGTAGAGAAAGTCATGGGACTGCAACACATCAGATTTTTGTTATTGTTTTGGGCTTAAGTGGAAGTTTGTTGTGGTGTAAAATATCCAATCCGGTATTAACTTGGGCGACTGAACGAAACGAGAAAGCTCCAGTGAGATTGATGGGCCCATGGGATTTGAACCCGGGACCTCCCGAGTGCGAGCTTCAAATGTTAGGCGGGGCCATCTGGCTCGGTGAATTTTGTTGTTGTTGAATTTCTTTGTATGTCACTGTATTCATGCTAAATCAAGAGAAGAGTACTTTCTAAATTACATCTAAATGGTTAATTGATGAATGAAATGAATGAAAAGCAGAGGGAAGCATTTCCGTTAGACTGGAGCAAGACTGTGGTTTAGCTGATGCATCAATTCGACTGCAACTCAGCTGTTCGTTTCCTCGGAGAAAACGATGGTAGGTCGGCCGGCCACTAGTGACCAAATCGCACTAGGTTCCCCTTCTCCTTTATAATGAGCACCCGTCAGCACTGTACGTTTAATTTAATGATAGTCTGTAGCGGGACTTGACTTGTACGATAATGGCTGTCGGAATGAGTTTGTGGCTGATCCAGTGTTCCTAATCTCACTGCATTAAATTTCTTTGAAGTAGGAGATAATACTCGCTTTCAAAATTCGAAACTTCTTTCAGTACACTGAATGGAAGCTTCTAGAGTCTGTCATTCTCTTACTACAGAGTGGTTTATGAAGAATTAACACATTTCTTTCGTTAATTATTCTGTTAGAAATTCACCCAATGCTCTAATTTTAGCACCAAATTAAACAATGCTCTGGAGTTTCGATTGCCCATCACTAGTTGCGCAGATGTTCATGCTTCACTCGTAATTGTTAGTTTTGTTGTCGGCAACTGTTTTTGAGGTTTAGCTTTAGTCAACGGTAAAATGGGTTACACATTAAATGAACAACTCTTCCTTGTAAAGCAATACTAGATTAGGAATTCTATTACAGCTACTCAAAGTGCAAAAAGAATTTGGTGTTCGGAATCTTCCGCAAAGAAACACAATACTGCGACTGGTGAACAAGTTGGAAACAACTGGATTTATGGTGAATGAAAAAGGCAAACTTCATTCATCTAGGCTTCCTACGGTTGTTATTGATGTAAGAGCACGACTGGAGCACTCACCCAAAAATCGTTAAGATGTTTGTCCAATGTGTCAGAGCTGTGAAAAGTGCAAGCCTAAAGTCATATTGGATTACGTTTGGGTTGTGCCTTATGCAGATGGAGAATATCTTCGATATTTGCTATAGAGGTAAATACTCTCCCAAAATTCCTCTGCATTTTAGGTATAAGTTGTCGGCCGCATAACTCGTTTTGAAACAGTTAAAGAACTAAATGTGTCAGTTCGTCATAAATCGCCCTGTATAATAGGTAGTTATCAACAAGATCCTGAAATTTAGCCAAAATTGCTTATTTTTTTGTAGGTGCAAGGGAAATATGGAAATGCAGTAGCCTTTGAGCGATAGTCAAATCTTCTTATGCTTTCAAATTCCGTTCTCTTTGCACGGCTAAGATATAAAAATAAATAAGGACGTTCTAGTTGAGGAAAGTTTAACAAATACCAAGGAATATCTCCGAAATGGTTCACACAACAAAAAATTCATTCGGACGTAACGAAATATGCAATATGATAATTTCTGCCAATGTTTATCTCAACTAACACGAAGAAGATACAAGAATAAGAGATTGTAAGGATGATTAGCAAAAGAGTAAAGAAAGTCGTGTAAATCCATCACACCAGATTTTTTTATACAAAGGTCCTCTTAGTCATGCAAAAGTTCTGTTGTTTTTATTACACTGAAATACACTTTCCCAATATGTTCAAGTTTTGGTCGTTCCAGAGGACATAGTACGTTCGCAGTCCTTTTATTGTTAATAATTTTGATTGAGTTTGATGTCAGCATTTGAATCTCTTCTCCTGTACAAGCAGACACAAAGCTACACACACAAAGCCACGAATAATCGTGGGTCAAATGTTTATCTCAACTAACACGAAGAAGATACAGGAATAAGAATTTGTAAGAGTGGTTAGTACAAGAGTAGAGAAAGTCACGTGAGTGTAACACATGAGATTTTTGTATTAATATTAATATTACTTTATTATGAAATAGATTACAATCTGTCATTCATTTCTCCTGTTTGTTTATATCTCTGCGGAAACAAGTTGCAAATTTTGAAGTGATTTTTCTGTGAATTTTTATTGCTTGCAGCTGTTAGAAAACATGGCAGAAATACAAATAATGTTTTATTATGAGTAATTATTTGTGATTTCTTAAACTTTAGATATGAGAGAGAATTCAGAAAACAGTTGCCATGTCTACTGTTACTACTTTGGACAATGAAGCTCTTTTGTAATTTTAGTATCTGTAGCCGAATCGCTGAAGCATACTTTCTCTGATTATGACCAACAGTATTTTCAGAAAGCTATATAAAACTTATACTCGTTAAGTCTATGAAACAAGCACACAGAGGCAGAGCTGAAAACCAGAAGGCATGTGTCATGATATAACGAGAAATGACTCATTAGCAATTCTGGTTACAGTTCCCTGTTTGTATTGGGACAGGTTGTTGATTTTCGGACTCTGTTTACTAACAGGCACTTTGAAGAAAATGTTATGCTACGGACACTGGGCGACTTTAGGAAAGTTTGGGGAGTGAATACAAACCAGGCAAACAACGAAAGGAGAACTGACTCCGAAGTCTGGGGAAGAGAGAGAGAGAAAAAAGAAACATTTTTAACTCACTTTCTACTTGTTTAGGAAATACAAAGGACTTCTGGTATTGACATGTTCATAAATTGACAAAAAGATGTCATACTGACGATCTTCAGCACAACTGACGTTTTCGTTTCGATTTTGAGATGTTATCATCTATTTCTTATCTGGTAACTTAGAGAGACGTCTCCACGGTAATGTGTGATGTTCGCATTCGAAAGGTCTAGATTCGATTCCGGTTGACAGACCGTTGTGACCTTGGGCTTTTCGTGATTTTCCCTTGTGTTAGGGGAATACTGGGCTAGTTTCCATGATTTCCCTTTCATTCTGTTTCCTTGTTATCTATTAGATGGTTTCGGGCTTATGATGGACAGATGACACGAATGGTGTTCCAAAGGAAACAATACTTCCCATGGACATTAAAAGGCTGCTTGGTTGATTGATCGTACATCGCCCTCTTTAGGCAGCTCTAGAACTGAAACTCATAACTGTTATCCAAATTCTGTATGTTTTTTCTGTGCACTAGTATGTTAAATTCCTAAATATTCGTCCAAGAATTAAAAATCTGATGTATAGCACTCACATTACTTTCTCTACTCTTGTACTAACCATTCTTACAAACTCTTATTCCTATATCTTGTTCCTCTTAGCCCACCTCGGTAGCGTGATGGTTAGCGTGTCTGCCTCACGTTCAAGAGGTCGCGAGTTCGAATCTCGCTTAGGGTAAGTTATCGGAAGGCTTTTTTCCGAGGTTTTCGCTACCCTAGGAAGACGAATGTCGGGTAGCTTAAAGCTCCATGGACCTCGGGCTCATTTGAGCATCATTTCACCCATTTCATTTCATTCATTCATCCGATATGACACTTTGTTGGAGGACGTTAATTTAAAAAAGAAATTCTTCCTCTTAGTTGAGATATGCAATAAGATAATTTTGTACAAATGTTTATTTCCTTCTAAATGCCAGGGGAATATTAGAATATAGTAGTCTTTGAGCGATAGTATTATCTTTTAAAGCATTTCCACCTTAACATATAAAAAAATGAACAAGTTTTAAGTTTTCCGAAACTGATACAAATAACAAAATGGTTAACTCTACAAAAAAATTTATTTTGACATAAATTGTGTGTTTTACTGAGATCTAAATTTTTTGTATAGTAAGATTTTGTCTGTCTCTTACGATTTACGAATTACTCAAAAGTTATCTAGAATAAATAGGACTACATAAGCTATAGCCAGAAAATTCAATATATACATTTCGTTTGGCACACAAATATCTTAAACATATGACGATTTTAATCAAAATCGTTAGAGCCATTTTCAAGAAAATCAAAATTGTCAAAAAAGTTTCCGGGTAAAGGGTAGTTTAGGGTGGGGCTGCTTTCTTCAAAATCTTCGCGTCGCATCCTTGAAAGATATTAAACTGGTTTTTAACCGACTTTTCGTTTTTGAGTACACAGACTGACAGACACTCAGACACACACATGGACCTTTTCTAAAAATATTTTTTTTTGGATTCAGGGGTCTCAAAACATGTATTTCCGGTGAAATCTCGACATCGAATTTTGGGGTGAAATACAATACTTCCTCTACTTACCAGTAGAGAAAGTAAAAATTAAATTATACATATACGGAGTATGACTATATGATAATTAATTTCAAAGTTTGCAACAATTTAAATATTGCTTTATGCTGCAAACAATGCATGTTTTGCTGTTTTATTAATACGCATATTATTTCATCAGTTTGCAAATTTTTGCAAATATGCTTGTTTTAAGGGTTACAAGTTCCTCCGCACGTGGTGGTGCCTACCACTCAAGATAATGTTGCTACCCTACCTTACCTTTCATGAATTACAGACGTGAAACTATCAGGTTTTTTATTTGCGTGGAACATCATTACCGTACCATCGCGGCAACCAGTGCTGCCACTGGCATTACCGTCTCTGGGGGAATCTTGGTTACATGAGCTGCTGAGCGACTTCTCGATAATCCTGTGTTAAGTATATTTTACAAATATATTAACATTTTATTTTCATATTTTAATTACAAGTGCAATATTTCCAAATAATATATGCCATTGAGTAAGTCTTGAACATAGGCAACACTGATATTTGGAAAATTTTGCCTTTCTCGAAACTGGCTCTAACGATTTTGATTAAAGTGGCATATGTTAAAGATATCTTTATTAAAATGAAATGTATATTTTGAATTTTTTGGCTATACCCTGTTTATTTTTTATGACATGTACTGTAGGAGATAGACCAAATCTTACTGTGCAAAAAATGTAGATCTTGCTAAAATACACAACTTATGTCCAAATAATTTTTTGTAGAGTGAACCACTTCGGAGATACTCCTTGTTATATGTGTGAGTTTTGGAAAACTTTGCACCCATAAGGAAAAAAAAAAAAGGTAATTTCTGCAAATATTTATCTCAACTAACACGAGGAAGATACAGGAATAAGAGTTTGTAACAATGCTTTGAGAAAGTGAGTGGAGAAAATCAAGTGAATGTAACACATTCTTTCCATTCTCTAACACGATCTAGAGTAGGTGGAGGAAGTATTACATTCCACTCAAAAAGTCAATATCGGAGATTCAGCAGAAATAAACGTTTTCAGGTCCAGTGAACCAATGAGATAGTATTGCGCGTGCGTTCACATGTGTGTCTGTGTGGATGATAGACCAAGAGGACTCAGTAGCTTAAAAAGGAATATTCTGATACATGAACGCCTTCATTCTTGAATCAAAGGTTTTAAATGAAGACTTTTAATGAAATCCTCCACTCCAAATATTTCTTACATGCAAACTTTTTTTTTTATTATCTGAAATACCTAAAGGCTTTGATTAGAGTATACAGAGTGGAAGGGAAGTCATTACTTTAATTTAAACCAGTGGTAGATCTCCGTATTTGGAACAGAATTTGTATCTTACTTTTTTGTTTCTAAAATATCTTCTTAGGAAATGCTGAGTTTTGTCGAAAACAAACTGGCAACATTGCAGATTGTGTATCACTTTCACTAGGTCAGTACATAAACAAACAGGCTTCACTACTTCCCTGACCAACTTCAACGCGACGTTGTTGAGTTACTTCACGTCTGAAACGGCTGCTCGGAGTATTCCTTCACATCTTTTAAGTGATTAATTGCCTCGAAACCCTGTGTGATGTCCCATAATTACTACCGAAGCTATGTCAGAAATAAGTTACTCTACGTTTCCTACAAGTAACAAACTATCTTCGTACATTCTTATGGAATTACGCATTCAATTTGGAACAAATACCATTTATTTTTTCTAAATCGGTTGATCAAAGAACAAAATGTCATATTTTTTGTTTGTAATGCTTCTATGAAGCACACATTGGAAGGAAAATAACTCCCCTTCCACCCCGTATTTGAGGTATTAATTTGACAAATTTAAGGTAATTTATGAATTTTTCTTTGTACAGCCTGTATAGTGCTCTTTATAAGGATTGAATTTTATACAATTGTATAAAGGGACAATCATAAAAAAGAATGTACTAGAAATTTGATATGTTGCGCTCACATAATTCTCTATTCTTGTAGCAACTATTTTTGCAAATTTTATTCCTCCATCTACCTCATGTCAATTGGAGTAAATATTGCTAGAAATAATCTCATTGCTAATTTTATTATAATGGAACATAGTAGGCTTTGAGGGATAGTCAAACCTTTTAAAAAGACAGCTGGGCGCCATCTGATGGCTATGAAATTGCGTTCTCTTGCACGACCAAGAGATAAAAAGGATTAACCATTTTCCCTTTGAGTTGAGTATTAGTGTCCGAAAATTCAAATAACAAGAAGTATCTCTGAAATTGTTCACAGCACAAAAACTAATCTTTGACATAAATTGTGTGTTTTAACGAAATCTACATTTTTGTGCAGTAAGATTTTCTATAATATATTTCACAATTTACCAGTTTAACAAAGTTATTCTGCCATGAATCTGGAAGTATGAATGAAAGTGTGTGTGTGTGTGGGTGTGGGTGTGGGTTTGTGTGTGGGTGTGGGTGTGTGTGTGTGGGTGTGGGCGTGGGTGTGTGTGGGTGTGTGTGGGTGGGTGTGTGTGGGTGTGGGTGTGTGTGGGTGTGTGTGTGTGGGTGGGTGTGTGTGTGGGTGTGGGTGTGTGTGGGTGGGTGTGTGTGTGTTCAAAGTATAAAAACCCCAAAGCTCGAAAAACCCACCGTTATACGTGTAACACCATTTGCCAATAGGCAAGGCCGCCGATGTGATCTTTACAGTTAAAGGCGGGATATAAATGGGACAATTAAAAAAAAGTTATCCTGAATGAGGACAACCTCTTGGAACGTTCCTACAAAATTCAAAATACATCTTCGTTTTACTGTGAAAATATCTTAAACATAAGGTATTTTATTGAAAATAAATGTTTCGATAACATTCTTAGGTATAAGCCTGGCACGAACATTGGAACGCGAATAATCACTTCATCTGAGTACTTCAGTACATAACGGATATATGCGAATTTGTTGTGGGTAGAGAAAACCTTGTAAGTATTCACGTAACATTTTTATTAACGACTGGTGCATGTAGTTTATGCACGTACATATAACAAAACAGAGAATCTCTGCAATTTTTCAGTATTTATTTTCAACACAAAACATTTTTACTTATTGTTTATTTCGCGAACAATTACTTCATTTGTATTTTATGCCATTGTGATCAGAAATACTCCGGTCTAACATTGTTTTTATATGCTTTAAATGTAAAAAGTGTAGAAACCTGAAATTATTGTTCCGTACTGTGTTTTAGGTATCGAAACAAGCAAATTCGATGGAATGTGAAACAAAAGAGCAGTCCACATCAAATGTCAGCCCAGATGACCTAGTTGTCGACTGGCCACTAAACTCGTTGGCTCGCTCGTTGACTCGCCCGCCCGCTGACTCGCCCACTCATCACTGACTCGCCCGCTCATCACTGACTCGTTCACTCACTGTCTCGCTCGCTCTCCGTCTGTCTCGCTCGCTCTCCGACTGACTCACTGACTGACTCGCTCGCTGACTGACTCGCTCGCTCGCTGACCTACTCGCTCGCTGACCTACTCGCTTGCTGACTGACTCGCTCGCTGACCTACTCGCTTGCTGACTGACTCGCTCGCTGACCTACTCGCTTGCTGACTGACTTGCTCGCTGACCTACTCGCTGACTGACTCGCTCGCTGACTGACTCGCGCGCTGACTGATTGACTCGCTCGCTGACTGACTCTTTTGCTTACCTACTCGCTCGCTGACTGACTGACTGACTGACGCGTTCGCTGACCTACTCGCTCGCAGACTAACTGATTGACTCGCTCGCTGACTGACTGACTCGCTCGCTGACTGACTGACGCTCGGTGACTGACTGACGCTCACTGACTGACTCACTAGCTGTCTGGCTGGCTCGTTCACTCGCTGACTCCTTGACTCCCTCACTTGCTCACTGGCTCATTGACTCGCTCTCTGACTTGCTCCTGGCCTCGCTCACCTACTCGCTCAAGCGTTGCTGTCATTTTCCTGGAACAGCCGATTTTGAGATTAACTTTTCTTTTCACTTACCTTTAATGTATCATACACGCTGCAGATAGATTTTATGAAGTACCGAATGTTATTTATGGAAATGTAAGTACTGTCTACTGCCAAGTTGTTACATAGTGGCATGTATTGAAGTTGGCCCTATCCACTTCACCAATAGATGTCAAACACTGCAAATGCTTACACACCCTTCTGCTAATACATCCCATAATTTATGATTTACAGTATTGGTATTCTAACTTTAACTTCTGTCAATTGACCATTTCCATTTTATTCTAACGTTCCCTAGAAATTCTCCTAATTTTCTTATCTGAGTCAGATGTATAAACACTTTGTTTATTGTAACAATACAATATTGAATTCGAAAGGAATATTCGCAAAAGAAATGTAAGTTATAATATAGAATGGGATTTTGCAGTGCAGAATAGTTATTTATGATACAAGGGTTAAAAGGAACTTTTTATTTTGTGAGTCGGTGTGAGTCCGAAACGAGGCCGCAAGCCGAGGAGTTGAAGAAACCTACGAACAAAATAAAATCATTTTAGCTCGTGCATCATACACTATTTTTTACACAATGCTGAATATTTATAGGTATATTATATGTAAATATACATTATTGGTTTAGCTTTCTCGTGGTCATGATAGTCACTGGGCTGCGCTGTTCAGTTGTTGCCTTTCTTAGCATCAGTATTAACATGATGACTTTTACAAAACCACAGCATTCTACACAAAGAAGACAGTGGAAAAAATGTTTTTTATCTTGCACCAATCCCGAATGTGTTGTATGGAATGTCGTATTAGTTTCTTGATTCTTTGGATAAAAATTCTATTTCAGTCTCTCCGCTGCTTGTAAAACTTCAATAGGTTCAGTACAGTCCATATTCACATTCAAATGACTCGTCATTTTATATAAACATTATATAACTGAGATTAGTGACCTACTTGAATGAGGCCATAGTCACATTGTGTAAGAAACCAAAGTTGGCATTATCGGAGTGTTAAAAGTTTTTGAGCACAGAGTGGTAGGATTTTATACCTCTAACACTGTCAAACTGCTAAAAGTCCGACTTTTACTATCAACTGTCTAAAAATGTTATTTTCTATTTTATTGTTGTGTTAATTTCTGGTTTTGTTTACTTTGGGTTTTCTTTGCCTAATTAAATTGGCACATACATTTACATTCTCTTCCAGAGTATGGGGAATAGTCCTGGATAAAAACAAATCCCATTCTTCAGCCAGATCGAACTCAGGCCTTTGGATTTGGAAACTAACATTCAAACCACCCGACCATAAAGGCAATTCCAGGAATATTAAATATTGTCAGAATGAACTCCTTGCCAGAGCCCCTCGCGTTGTGCGAAAGACCAGGCCAAAGAGAATGGGTTAGGTTATCCACGCTATTATCGTAACATTTCCGGTTACGTCAATCCTCTGGTGCGACATCTACATCATGTATTCCATTCACGAGTTTCCCTTTCGGAATATTGCACGTAGTAGACCACAGAAGACTAGCTATGCGTAGAACGCAGATATGCAAAGAGGGTCCACAATTATTTTGTGCGAAGAAATTACAAATTAGTTTAGTTTTAGGGTAACTTAGTTCTGCAAGAAAACACAAGTTTACACGTTAAATACAGAAAATATTTCAAACAGAAGTAGAACTCTGCTGGAGACACAGGGCAGTGTAGTGAATGTTATCACTCAGCCTCTACAACAGCGGTGCTCAACCGCAGGCAAGTTAGGGGAGGTTGAAATCACCACCTTCCACCTGCTGGAACATGACACATTTACCCATGGTTACTGAGTTCCAGTGGCGGGACATTCTTATATACAGGAAATCAAAGACGTACACATTCATATTCCACTCCTGATTAACCCACGATGTTTCTGAGGATACTTTTTGGCAAGATTTACGTTTCAGGAGGTCTTCAATATTTGGTACAAAAGATAAAGTGCACAGTTTCAAGGTGATTGTCACTTATCTTACTGCGATACTCACTTTTAATGTAGTTCATTTTTGAAAATGTTTGTTCGCAGATATAAGTGGAGCCAAAGACTGTCATTAAACTAGATGTAAAAAAACGTAATCTCGGATACTCACAACAGGACAGAGACCTAAATAATTCCCACCCTTCTTTCTCACAACATTTTACGGTCGTGGAATTCTGCAATGCAAGTAGTTTCATATTTTGTAGCTCGTGTGAAGCCTCACTACATGGCAAAGTCAAACGTGCAAAATGATTGTATTTTGGTTTCAAATGTTTTTAGGTCCTCAAATTGTGAAGAGAATGTGTCGTATAATTTCTTCAAAAGTTAGTTGTCTTTTTCGAGGGGAATAACGTTTATCGTCAACACGGAACGTAAGCAAGGGAAATGGTATAAATCTGCAACTACCAGTCTCCCAAATCAATTAATTAACTTCGTCTTCATCTCGAAAACAAAAACATTCGTCCTCCCATTAACTATATGTATTGTACTACTACTCCGTGCCATCCGCCTCCGTGCCTTGGACACTCGAGGGGGGATAACATGTGTAGGGGAAGCGAGCGTATGCTCGCTTTTAGAGCACCACTGCTGTGCAGAATTGACTGGAAAATTTCTGAAATAATTTATACAGCAAGTGAGGTATGGTAAAGGTAGAGGTGGAGTATAGAAAAGGGGATTTCACACTGAGCCACCTACCAAGTGTATGTTAGACACAAGGGGGAGGGATGAAATGAAAGTGGTCTACGGGCGTCTTGAAATCCGAAGGAGTAACGCGGGCAGGCGTGAGGGTTTCTAACGTGTGTTGGAGGTACGGTACTAGGGAGAAAACACATTAAAACGTAAGGATATTTCTAGAAAGGAGAAAATATATTAGAGAAACTGCAGCAAAGCAAAAGAGAAATTATAGAATGAGCAAAAATTTGCGGTTGCCAAATTCACATTACTTTCTGTATCACTATCGTTTATTTTTATATTTGTCATACAAATAGTTCTTACGAAGGCTTATTACTTTCTCTACTACGTATAGTAAGTAGAACTATTGTATACCACCCAAAAATTCGATTTTGGCATTTCACCGCGAATATATGTTTTGTGGCCCTGAATCCAAAACAAATAATTTTTAGAAAAAGGTCCGTGTGTGTGCGCACGCATGCATGTCAGCCTGTGGACAGTATAACTTAAAAAAAAAAAAAACCAAGGTTGGTATTTAAGCTTAATGTCTTTCAAGAATGCGACACGAAGATATTGAAGAAAATTCCTCCACCCTAAACTTACTTTTACCTGGAACATTTTTCGAAAATTTTGAATTTCTCGAAACTGGGTCAAACGATTTTGATTCAAATACATGTTTGACATTTGTATAAGAAATGAAATGTATATCTTGAATTTTCTGGCTATAACCCACGTATCCTGTTTACTCTGGATGACTTTTGCATGACTTGTAAACCGGTAAACATAGACCAAATCTTAGTGTACAAAAAAATATAGCTATTCATTTTTGATGCGTTAGTCGTGCAAAGAGAACAGAATTTGAACGCTTTAAAAATTTGACTATCGCTCAAAGCCTACTGTATTCCCATATTCCCCTTGTGCGTACAAGGAAATAAGCAATAAGATAATTTGTACAAATATTTATCTCAAATAACACGAAGATATAGGAATAAGAGTTTGTAAGAATGGTTAGCACAAGAGTAGAGAAAATCATGTGAGTGCAACACATAAGAGTTTTTGAGTTATGCTGTTCAGACTCTCACGTTCACATACGCAGTTAGACGGACCTTTACGGATATAGGAAACGAGTATTTCTACTGTAATTTTGAATAGATACCTCAGAAAGTAAAAATGGACAAGGAAAGAAAACTGCTACTTCAATGGGCACGGAATATTCCATTACTTCTTCGTGACCAAATTTGTCGATATGAGTCTTCTTTATCGCATGAGTCACAATGGACAGAAATTGCATTTCCAGGAGTATTAAATTTGGTTGGGAGGAGCTTCTGAACGAGATAAAATACAATAAAATACTAAACCTGGATTGTTGCATGCTGGATTATAAAGTTAGTTTTCTTCCGCTTTCGAGGAGAAAAACAGACGTGCTATCTGGTGAAAGGCATAGGGTTCCAGAAATCAAACGTGATGTAATTACCTTCGTAAACGTCTCTTCCCTTTCAACAGTGCTGTACTTCAGTTTCTCCGACAGCGCGTAAGCATTATTAGGAATCTTGTAAGATACGAGCCCCTCAAGTAAGTGCTAAATGGCACCAGACAGTCCTAAACCAATTGATATAGTTTTCCTTCACTGTGAGTTTAATTACAAATTACGTCTTGGTTTAATTTGATTGATGTACAGGAGCGAGAATAGAGCTTGAGTCATTGGGTGAAAGGAGAATCTGTAGGTTCCTTTTGTATGTTCGTTGGGTTACAATTTTGAAACTGTTTCGTGACGTAATGATGTAGCAGTTTATAATAGTAAGAAACTTCTTATAGTTCAAAGCAGGATCTTAACTCCTTACCTTTTTACTGCTTGTTGTGTCGTTTCTAACTCATTCATGTTTGCTTGAAACTCTCGTCTGCAAGAGTTGGCGACGGAAAAGCTACAATTACCTTGGGAGTGACAAGATTTAATCTTTGTATAGCTGTAACTTTTTATCTTTATCTTCACCATGTTCATCTTTACTCCAAGGACTAGGCAATGCTGCCTGTTCCAGCTTCAAAACATGTCTGACCATCGTTTTCTTGGTCTTCCTGGATGTCTTTTTCCAGTAGACCTATAGTTTAACACTTTCCTTGGGATCCTTTCTCTAGGCATTCTATTAACACGCTCTCTCCATTCATTTCTGTAACTGATAATTTTATCTGCCGAAGGATTTATTTCTAGTTCTTCCCTTAATTTTTTCATAAGAAATATCTAAAAGTGTGCATCCTTTTACTGTTCTTAAAAATCTCATTTCGGCAGCCTGTGTCTTGCTTCTGTCAACTTTTGTCATCGTCCATGTTTCGGATCCATAAAGAAAACTAGACACGGCCATTAATTTATAAAACTACATTCAAGTTTCTTTCCTGGTTTTGGTTTTAAGGCTTCTATTCATTGTACCGAATATTAGTTGGAACATAGGTAATTTATTTTTAAAATCATTTTCAGATTTATAGCCGACGTGCTCCAAAATATTTAAAGGCCGCGACTTGCTCTAATATATCATTAATTCAGTAATTACAATTTTGATTTTTGGAACGCCATTGTCTGTTTTATTTGTCGAAATTTTTAAAGTATGGTTGTCACATAAGTTCTGTAAAATATACACTGCTCTTTGCAGCTCGTCTTCAGTTAAAATTATCTGGTCTTCTGCAAATAGCATCATCTTAGGCGTAAAATTTGGTGCAATATGAATACCACCGTTAATTTTAAAAATCCATTCCTTAGTTAGGTGATCTATATCAATGTTAAACAATATAGGAGATAAACTGCAGTCCTGCGTTACACCTTGATTTACATATGTCCGTTTCCTATACGTTCCATTTCCAATACGTACGCTGATTGTTGTATCGTTCTATATAGCTATTGGTACTTTAATTAAATGATTTGGATATCCTCTACGAGACATAATTTCCCATAGTTTTTCCCTACTTACGCGGTCAAAAGCTTTTTCATAGTCGATAAAAGCTACATGTGTTTCAAGGTTAAATTCCCTTTTTTCTATTATCTGCTTAACTGTAAAAGTATCTGCTTTATTCTGTTTAATATTTATTTATAACACTCTTAGAATACAGATGCAGATGATAAACAGAAATTTACTTTTCTCTTCTAGATTTGACTACATTAAACGACAGGTTTCCAAAGGCTCTATAATTAATTATCAGGTATGGGCACCAGGTGAGAGATAGCGATTGAACGTGCATTACTCACCCCAAATTCTCTTGCCGAGCGACGAAGGTGGTTTGGATACAACATTTGCAGTAGTGGGTTCGTTTCACCTGTGTGGTAGTAATATCTACGCTTTTATTTACTATTCTTATATTAAACTTATTTTACATACATTAATTATTACAGCTTCCTACTCTGGTTAGGCAAATTACACAATCTTCAAGTTTATAATCTTCCTTTTCTTGCACGTTCTATCCTTACACTGCCTTATGATTAACATACTAAATTGTTTTTCTTTCATAATAAAATAAAGTAATAAGAAACAACTTCTATAAAGTGGAATCATATTGTCCCTTTTACATGTTTACAAATACTCGTGTTCAGAACGTTCCTTTGGAAAATAAATAGCTGTAAGATCACCGAAGTTTGACCATAGCGGCGTTTCGTATTTATGTTTGCAAATTGAAATTCTGATATTAAACAGTGAACTTTTTTGTTTTTGTAACTTACAAAAATTCTCTCTGCCACTTTTATGGAACAGACGTCTTAAGCTATACTTGTCACTGGATGAGGCGTGTCGGAAGCAAAGGTAAAGCTGAAGAGCAGTGAAGGGGAGGGATGGCCGGCGGAGCGAGACAAGAACGCGTTTTAAAGTGGCGGCCTTTTGAGTCGATTTTGCCCATGCCTGTTCTACATTAACCATAGAGAATAAAGGCTTTACTTACGAATGTTATTAAAGGAGATGCTGAAACTGCCCACCGTCGTTGTCCATACATACATTTTTGGCAACTCTTTAGGAAATTATCCATCACTCGCCGTAGTTCACGTTGAGAAATGCCTGCAATTTCCTGACGAATATTTTCTTTTAACTCTTCCAGGGTGTGTGGGTTTGTCTTGTACACGTTATGCTTTAAGTTGCCCCAGAGATAAAATCGCTGAGCACCTGGAAATCGTTCTGCAAGTCACACTTTCACTTGGCGAGCTGACTGAGTTAACACATACGAATCATAAATAAATACACGCTGTGCAGTAGAAAACAAATGCTGAGCCACAATACACTTTGTGTCTAAGTACAGGATACAATAATAAATTACTCAGTTTTTGGGTCTCTCTGACACATGGAACAAAGCTGTATGTTGGAATTATCGACTTGTGTAAACCTCGCTGCAACACGACGAGGGACTTAAAAATATTCTGCTCTGCTAAAGTGCTTAATCATTACTTCCATGGTTGTACAAAGCTATGAAAAATACGGAATGTAAGTAAAACTTAATCTTGGATCTAATTTAACAAATGTTATAATTGGTGACCTGATTGAAACATCCATTTCCGTAAGAATCATAGTGGTAAGGAATATTCCATATTCTGTTGTTGGGGTTTACATATGGCAGGAAAGCAAGTGCTCCTCACGCACTCAGTACACATTCAATAAGAAGAACCTGAATGAAGCAGCCGCATCGATCAGAGGCGACATAAAAGGATAGGATTATCGGAACTATTTGCCGCTCCAGCGACCTGGAAACTTTGCCGATTTCATCTGGCATGCTGAAGTTGACATTTGCTTGATCCACTTGTGTTTGAGTATTCAGCTCCATTAAGGAAATATGATTAATAATTTCATTGCAGAATGGAAACGTAACGGTCGCCCCGCCGGCCTGGGGGGGGGGGGGGGGGGGGGGGGGTAGATTATACACAGTGTAGGATTGTTAAGGCCACAGCTTTCGGAGGTAATGGAGTGAGAGAAGGAAGGGCTTGTGAATGGCAAGACTCTCTGTAGTGCATTGTAACACACAAGCCCCGATTTAGAATATCGGTTGCTGGAAAACCTTAATTTCGGGGTTTTCTCTTATCGCAGAGCCATTGCTCTACAGTTCACGCAGAAGACACTCGCTTACAAGGTCCTTCCTACTGAGTATAGTAGGTAGGGGAAGTATTGTACTCCACCCAAAAATTCGATATCGAGATTTCACCGGAAATATATATTCTGAGACCCCCTGAATACAAAAAATCTGATCTGTTGCACTCATATGACTTTCTCTACTCTTGTACTAACCATTCTAACAAACTCTTTTTCGTATATCTTCTTCGTATTAGTTGAGATAAACGTTTGTAGAAATTATGTTATTGCGCATTTCCTTATACGAGATACAAGGGGAACATGGGAATACAGTAGGCTTTGAGCGATAGTCAAATCTTTCAAAGCTTTCAAATTCCGTTCACCTTGCACGGCTAACGTATAAAAAATTTAATAACGATGTTCCATTTGACGGAAGTTTCGAGTTTTCCAAAACTCGAAAAAATAACAAAGAATACCTCTGAAATGGTTAACTCTACAAAAAAAAAAATTATTTCGCCATAAATCGTGAGTTTTAGTAAGATCTACTTTTTTTTTCTACAGCAAGATTTGGTCTATCTCTGACGGTTTACGAATTACGGAAAAGTCATCAAGAGTAAACAGGACTACATGGGCTATAGCCAGAAAATTCGATATATACATTTCATTTGTTATAAAAATATCTTAAAGATATAGCTTTTTTATCAAAATCGTTAGCCATTTTGGAGAAAATCAAAATGTTGCAGAATGTTCCATGTAAAGGGTAATTTAGGGTGGAGGAATTTTCCTCTCTCTCTCTCACTCTCTAACTCACTCACTCACTCACTCACTCACATACACACACTCACCTTTTTCTAAAAATGTCATTTTTTTGGAATTCAGGGTGCCTCAAAACATATTTCTGGTGAACCCTCGACATCGAATTTTTGGGTGGGATACAATGCTTCCTCTACTTACTATACGTAGTAGAGAAAGTAACTAGATGTACTAGAGGTTCCTGAAAACTTACAATATTAGGATTATTTCACGAAACCGATTGGTAGGTGTATTATAAACTTCCAATATTGACGGACTATTCTTGGTACAAAATAAATAGGTATACTTGAAATTCAATGCTAGGCACACACAGTGCCGAAGTAAACAATGTACGTTACAGATTGTTTCACATCAGTGATTCCGGTTATATGTAAGCTATTCATGAGTTAGAAACAACACAAACAATAGAGCCTGAAAATGAATATTCTAAATGAGCGTCATTAATTTTATAGGAAACACTACACTACCAAAATATAATTAACTCCGTTTGAAGCGATGGGATCTCTGCCATTTCTGCGTTGATTTACATTTGAGCTTGTAGTGCTCTTCTTTTCTACAATGTTTACACATAGTTTTATTGCTATTCCTTTGCTGCACTAAAACTTCATAATCAATTCATTCCTTGGTTAGAACTAATGCGTCATTTTCTCCTGATACACGAGGTTGAAATTAATGGTGTGAAGGTGGGCATAAAAACCTGGACAATTATTTTATATGTATATACAAAGTCTCCTTTCTTGGGTTCCTCAACTGCTGATACGAGGTTGCAGTTATCTATATTTATTTACTTACTCTGTCTAGAAGAAGCAATGTTGGAATAGCTTTTTTGTACCAGTAATGAGTAATGGCTAAGCTCAATTATAAATGACTAAAAGTCTTTAAAGCAGTGATGCCAAAAAGTATCACCGCGTGACATTCTCCTTTAGCTTTCGCTTGCTGGCGTGGCCGTACAGGATAAAGGTGACTGACATTAACTAATGCGGTTTATCTGCGCTCCTTTAAGTTTTAGAAAATAAGAAATTCAGTGTCGGACACAACATGTTCCGTTACAAATTCAAACGGAATCCTCCCAGAATTCTTCCTTGCCCTTGCATACTAATACGTCACCATTGAAAGGTAACTAGGAAGGGGTAAAAATGTATCCGCTTGTTTCACCTCAATAACACCACTGCTTTTAACTCTCTTAAATAGATGTAGGGAGCGAAAGGTCGAGGTCTCCAACAGTATTTTATATGCATGTTAATCATTGTTAATACATATATGGTGGTGTAAGCTAAATTTACAATTCATTTATCAATTATCATGGCAACAAGGCTAAAACTGGTGATGGTACCAGTAGAAAATGACGTCACACCTAACAGCACAGTAACCTAAAAAATAAGTTATTAATGAGTCCTTAGCAAAATATACAAACGTATGAATTATTTATAGATTGCAATGTTAAATGCGCAATTGGAGATTTTAACATTCAGAAGCGATTTAGTTCACTTCAAGTAAAGAATTTGTTGCGAAATTAATTAACAAAAGAGTGGATAAGAAAGCTTTGCCATATAATTCAGATATAGATTTATTTGTTCGCATTGAGAACTCATTTTTTCTTAATGTCTAATAAAATATGGAAAAGAAATTTTGATTTATTGTTGCTTTTTAGGTATTTTTTTTCAAGTATTGTAAAAAGTAAGTAATTGACTAACCACAAACTTTATCAGATCTCGAATGCTTGTGACTCGGCCTGATAAGTAGATATCAGTTACAGAACAATTGTTTCACAATGCTTACAATACCTGTAAATAAACTTTAGAAACAGGCAAATGACATCTTATAGAATTTAAGGGCGTATTGTTACATATTTGTGAAGTATATTTGAAAAATAACACCTTTACTGCAAATTACTTAAAGATTGTAAAGGAAGTTATATTAATTAATAATATTTTAGAAAAAGATACACGTAAAAAATGATAATTTACGCGCGGAGTTTATGTAGGAGCAAAGCTGACCGTGGCACACCCAATCCCGCACAGGCGAATCGCCGAATACGAAATGCTGTATTTAAAATGCGAGAATTTGCAATTTCGTGTTCTGAGTATTTGACATGCCCATTTTAGTTTACAAGTACGATAGTAAGCTATATTGAATGTTCTTACTTACCAAGTTAATATGAATAAGAAGTAAATTAATCGTAACCCATTTTTCTTTTTGTGCAGTACTTGTTTTAGGTGGTTTTTTATTAAAACATAAGTTTGAAGTTTGTATAAGAAATTTAAATATTTTTCCTGCTCGTTTCATATTTCACGCACTATCGTGCAAACATTGAGTGAACTATCCTGTAACACATTTCTACCTTAAATCGAATGAGTTTAGTCACAATTTAATGTTAGCCTATCATGCAAAGTTTATTTTTTAAGATATTCGGCAATGTTACATTTGCTTTAAATTATGACTAAAATAAAAATTATTATCGACGAAGTGGTAATTTATTGACAATAACTTTATTGGATATATATGTATCTCTGGTTAATCTCTGGTTAACGTACGACCAGGCAGTATAATGAATTAGTACCTTCCACTCTGCATATATATAATCGCAAAATTAGACCGACAAACTTTGGGAGCCGATGGATGACATTATTTTAAACACCCTTTGCTAAGGAAAGTTTTTGCTGCGGTGCTTCGTTTAACCTCTAGACGAGTTAATGTCATTAGCTACTGCCTCCCACCCAGTTTAAGTATTCACGACAAAATCAACAATGCAAATTAGTATTGAACTTATCTTAGTAAGACACACAATCTTAATCCAAGAAACAAACGCAGAACACATAAACAAATCACAAATATCTCATTGCTTACAGCTAATCACAGCTTTACTATTGAAAGCAAATGTTGGAACGCACGCCCATTGCGATTAAAACAAAGAGTGCATCGGCGTGTCCTATTCTGTCGTACTCTCGCAAAAACACCAGCCATTTCTTTGGTTTTAAAGTTTGTCGGTCTTATTTTCAATAACAATTAAATTTGAATAATAAATATAGTAATAATGAATGAATAAATAAATAAGCCCGTAAGATGGGAAAGAGCCTTCTACTAATTATAGTAGGGTTAGCTCAATATTACTGGTAGAGTGAGCTAGTCTCTGCGAGTTTGTTTCCTCTCCACTTTTGTCTTTAGCACTAATCGCCCAGAATTTGCATTTCCAAGCATCTTCTTCGCAATCGACTTTAAATTTTCGAGTATGCTTCTTGTTTGATTGAGGTTGTATTTTCGTATGCGTTCTCTTATTTCCCTTTTTACCCTTCTGTCTAGCTCCGAGTATTCTGTTGTGAAACTTCCTGTTTGCAGTTTTCTCTTTGTTCCGACAAGCTATTGTGCTCTCTGATAATTTGTGTCCGTTGCTAATCTCTGATTTTTTAAGGAAGCTTCTTCCACCAATCTCTCTTGTATCTACAGCCAAATGTACGAGTGTAATGAAAATGCTTATCTTAATCTTGGAGCACGTAGAAAAATAAGTCCTCGTAGATGAGTGGGCTTAGATGGTCCTGTGAGCTGGCACCGATTCCACTCCCGCGGCTGGTTGGAGACGTTGCTACTAAGAGCTGGTCCCCAGGAGGTCTCCTACCCACTGTTTGGTGTCACGGTACCTCCAGCATGAGGTCTTGATCTGAAAGGTGTGCGTGAGTGTCGGCAGGAATGCAACCAAACGAGGAATTTGCAAACATGTGACTTCATTTTCAAATTTAAAGCTTTTCGTAGAGAACTCCGCCAATATCTGATTAGAAATTAATTTCTAACATCGACTGTAGTGTTATAACACTATAACTTTGCCCCCCTTTAGTGACCGATGAGTAATGAGTAAGCGCCAAGCGGAGCACAGGACAGAGGAACACAAAATGTGTGTGGATTCACTGCGCGACTCTTATTTATAATCTCGATTTTGGCTAGTCGGCAAGCCTTAATTATTCAGAATCCATAGCCAAAGTAAAGAAGGTTCTTCATCACGTGATCGCATGAGCAATGCGAAGGAAATGATTTTGCTGGTCAATTTTAAGCAAGTCATGGCGAGATAAAAAGATCAACCTGTCAATCTAGACTTGCTCGCATAACAATTGTAATTTTTTCATTTACCTAATCTCCTATAATCGCTCCACCCTTAGATCCGCACTTGATGTAAACACAAGCCATCAACAACAAACTCGCAATACGCCGAAACCAAAGCACACCATAAAATATAGTACATTAAATATCGGCGATTATCTGTGAGTTTTCAAGATGTACGATAACCCGGGTGAAGACTACTTAAATGTAACGCGATGTTTCTAAAATTCCTGAGTAAATTTCGTTCTGTTGCAACATAAATACGAGGTATGAGTCCACGTGGTGTTTGTTTTGTTAGTCGCAGATGATAACATCCGGTTATCGCGGAGGGATACAAGGTGCAGATCTAAGGCTGGATGGAGTATAGGGCTTTCATTCTTGGGGCTACAATATACATTCAGCTTCACTCTTAATGTTCCTCACCTTGAGTATTAATTCCAATATCCTCTTGATTTTTCTATAGCTAATTATTTATCTTTGGATTATAATTTCGGCTTCAGATCATATTCTTTAACGCAGTACTATAATCATATAGTACCTATATGCGAGGCGCTGTTTTACTTATATTGTTGCCCCCAGGAGAGCACGTCTGGTTTAAATGCAATGAAGTTGCCTTTGCTATGAATTTGACCGCGTGTTGCTGTCCAGAGATGGCTCTATCTACAACATCTTATCGCGAAAAAGAATATTTGTAACTATTTACAAAGGTTTATAAAAATGTAATTAAGTTCCTGTAGTGTTGTTGGGATTTAATTTTGGTTTTTATTTAGCGCAACTTGACAGCAGTTATAATGTATACCAAACCAATATCTAAGAAGGAAATTGTTTTGTGTGAGAAAGGTAATGAAAGTAAATATGTATTTACATCTTTGGACATTCAGAAAGGAAAAATGCAACTTTAGGGGGTGTGTCGTGCATACGATATTAATGAGAAGGCAGACAAGCATTTCTAAGATAGTGTGACCCAGTTTTATTATACATTTGGTTGTAAGTATACAGTGAGCTTTGGATTTTTGTAGTACTTTAAATCAAGACACATTTACACTCTCATATTTTGTATTTCCATCGCTGGGAGGATGGGGAATAACCTTCGTTAGAGAAAAATTCCCACTACCCCGCTGGGAATCAAACTCGGGACTCTTCATACAGCAGACAGGTACTCTAGTCACTGAGCCACGCGGCCTGAAGTCACTTGACACTTTTTGCAAATGCTATTTTGATTAACATGAAGTAGATGAAACAACAAGCACTTTTAAGCATATTTTGTACGTCGGTGAGTAGAGAAAGTCATGTGGGTGCACACAGTAGAGTTTTATGCTGGTTGCACACAGAATGGATCTTTTTCTATGCATACTTTTTATGGATCCAAGAACTCTCCAGATGTATATTTCCGATGAAGTTGAACTCCGTATAATTGCTCATTCTTATGATGGCAGCGCATAAGACAGACTCGTCTTAATTGGCAGTTCAGATATATTCGATAAAATGAGTGAATCAATTCCTTGGAGAATGTGGAAGAGAGATTTATTTCTGATTTCTCAGAAAGACAATCTACAGACAGCAAGAGGTTATTTCTGCCTGACGAAAGTTCGTGGATGCATATTTCATTGCTGCCACATTTGCCGATACTCACTGCCTGTTGAAATTCTCTCCCTCGAGAACAAAACACGCTCTTGTCAACTTATCAAACTTTGTATTCTCCGAAGCGCATTTTTCTGCTTGAGTGAGACATACATTTGTGTTCTCTCTTGGAGATGTTATTCCATGGGATATAACGGAGTGCACTGGGTGGAGTAGGTCACGTGTTTTAAAACAAATATTTCAATGAATGCAATCAAACCGTTTACGGGTCAAAATAAGGCATTCGATGAAACGGTATTTCTTTACTAAAATATTTGAAAATTGCCTTATATGTATCTATCTATCTGTCTGTCTGTCTGTCTGTCTGTCTGTCTGTCTGTCTGTCTGTCTGTCTGTCTGTCTGTCTGTCTGTCTGTCTGTCTGTCTGTCTGTCTGTCTGTCTGTCTGTCTGTCTGTCTGTCTGTCTGTCTGTCTGTCTGTCTGTCTGTCTGTCTGTCTGTCTGTCTGTCTGTCTGTCTGTCTGTCTGTCTGTCTGTCTGTCTGTCTGTCTGTCTGTCTGTCTGTCTGTCTGTCTGTCTGTCTGTCTGTCTGTCTGTCTGTCTGTCTGTCTGTCTGTCTGTCTGTCTGTCTGTCTGTCTGTCTGTCTGTCCGTCCGTCCGTCCGTCCGTCCGTCCGTCCGTCCGTCCGTCCGTCCGTCCGTCTGTCTGTCTGTCTGTCTGTCTGTCTGTCTGTCTGTCTGTCCGTCTGTCCGTCTGTCCTAATCTAATCTGTCCTAATCTAATCTATCCTAATCTAATCTATCCTAATCTAATCTATCCTAATCTAATCTATCCTAATCTAATCTATCCTAATCTAATCTAATCTTGTCGGTGTGTCTGTGTGTCTGTGTCTGTGTCTCGGTGTCTGTCTGTCGGTGTCTGTGTCTCGGTGTCTGTCTGTCGGTGTCGGTGTCTGCCTGCCTGCCCACCCACCCACCCAACTATATATAAATGTACAGAGTTTCAATGTTCATACATATTTCTGTGCCTAAAGAATCTTCTTTCTCCACTCATATTTATCCATTCCATTTCTTACAGTCCTCTTGATTATCTGAAGAAGAACTGTGAATTGTAATAGTAGAGAAGACTATAAACTGTGTTAGTAACGAGAAGAAAATTGTGCATTTGTAGTAAAATTTAGAGGAAAATAAAACGGACTTTGCATTTCGCCATTTTTGTTGCAATATATATTTATGTACAGACTTTCAATGTGTACACATCTTTCTATATCTAAAGAATCTTCTCTCTTCACCTATTCCTATTCATCCATTCCATTTCTTCCAGTCCTTTTGCCCTCATTCTAGTTGTTATTTCCCACATCCATGAATTTCGAGGCCTTCCTTTTCTTCTTCTTTCGGATGGACTCCATTCCAAAATCTTTCTCACTAATTCTTCCAATTCTTCATTCTTCTAACATGTCCGTACCAACTCAGCTGTTTATGTCTTACATCAAATATTTAGTTATTATTCATTTTTTCTAATGTTGAACATCTCGCTGACCTCTTCAGAAAATCCATTACCTTCGACATGGGGTTTGATTCTAAATTTAATACAAATTTCCATGCTTTAGCTCCATATTTTTTCGCTATTGTATTATATGTTCAATTTATTCTTCCTGCTTATGCCTGTTGCACTCAGCATAGATGTGACAATATTTACCTTTATTGGTTCTGTTATTAATGTAATTTTCCTGTTTATCTTCTTCGTCTATTTTTACCCTCAAATAATCGAATTCTTCACATCTCTAATACAACCTTTATGTTCTTCCAGAATTAAATCTATGGTTTCTGTTCAACATCCCATTTAAAATGTTCTTTATAAATATATTTTCAGTCCCAATTTATTATATTTATTATATTCTTCTAGTAACTTACTAAGCATAAATTCCATATTTTCATACTGTAGCGCAATTAGTACCTGGTCGTCTGTAAATGACAGTGTATATACTGTGCCTGCTGATCTGTCTCCAATCGGTACTCCCATTCCTGAACATTTTTGTTCCAATTTGATAATGCTTTGTGTAGAAATATCTTAAATAATGTGTGCGGTATGCTGCAACTCTGAGGGGCCTTTTGTTAATTTAGTTCCTTCTGATACAGCTTTTCCATATTTGGTAGAAATAGCTAAAGCATCTTATACTTTAAGGGTTGGGCAAGCTTACTTTACTAGCTAAAAATAGTCGCTTTAGATTTTTTGGTTTAAGACCAAAGTATAAAATTAAGTACAATTTAACTTGAAGTTTTTACATTTTGATCATTGTGAAACCCTTAAACTTAAAGGTAAAAATATTATTGGTTGCTTACCGAGCGAGATGGCTCCGCGGTAACGTGTGAGGCTCATGTTCGGGAGGTCGTGGGTTTGATTCCTGTAGTCGACCTTCTTTACTTATGAGCTTTTTTCCTAGGGGTTTCTCAGATCGCTAGGCGCATACTGGGAAGGATAATTACATCCCCCGAATTTTTGTTCATCTATTTTATTTTACCTGCTGTTTGGGGACGGATGGGTGGCATTGTAGTCGCCTGGCCTGCCGAGGGGGACTACTGTCGAAGCCGAAGGGGCTGGTGGCCACTTGGCGAACCCTGGTGTCGAGGTGAAGAATATCCAGCACATATTAGGGATCCTCGCTCTGGCTTGCGTCTGTTGCTCGGGTTCCAACATGCCCGTAGGGCGTTCTCATCTCATCGCTTTCTCCCAGGGCAAGGGTCTGACATACAATTGCCCTGAGTGCCCACAGTGTGCAGTCCAACCTAGAGCATTCCACTGGTTACTTATTTTTTATCTTATTTATTTGAGGTCACAGGAACATCTTAGGTCATGAGCGACCATGGTAATACATAAAAGATTACAGCTTCTTACTTTCTTTTTAATACTAATTAAAATATAATACTGAAAAATAAAAACTCAGAAGTAGTTTAATTTTGCATTTAATCTGATGTAGAGGAATGCTTCATTTTCTCAATTGCACCAGACTTGTTAGGAAGAGTGCTGTGGGCTTTTAAGATGCAATTCCCGGAAAGAACGAAGTGCCCGAATTGAACATTTGGAAGGCGTGGTTAAATTGTTAACGGAAATTAATTAAAAAATCGTAACAATTACAAAATTTAAAGATACTAGAATTTTTAAACATAAAAAGTTTACCAAAATATTCACACTAAAAAAGGGAACCTTCATTGAAACTGAATAAACGATGTCGGTCTGGGTGGCTCAGTTGGTTAGACGCTGGCTACTGATCCCAAGGTCGCGGGTTCAAATCCGGCCCAGACCGATGGTTTTTAAGTGTGCTTAAAAACGACAGCTCCATGTCAGTAGATTTACTGGCATGTTAAAGAACTCCTGCGGGACAAAATTCCGGCACACCGGTGACGCTGATGTGATCCTGGCAATTGACAGCGTCGTTAAAGAACAAATTTCAAAAAAAAAATAAATAAATAAATAAAATGAATAAACGATATATTTTAAAGTACTTCGCATTTTCATCAAGGCAAAATTTTGAGTGCTGGTTTCTCAACTGTAGGAAGTTCATAAAAATATAGATGAATTTATTGGTATTTTACGAGCATTAGATGGGTAAACATTTTCTTCTTCCTACTGAAATTTCAAATTATTAGAGCCATTTCTGAGAGCCGTGGGTTATTTAAGGTGTAATAATTTTTTTTTTGAAAATTGAACCTGACGATTGTTAAAATAAAATAAATAGTATAAGATTAAAATTAAATTTTTAATTCGTAATATTGCAATAGGGTATTGAATGACATTTGAGGACGTGTCCTTATTTTCTAAATAGGACATCTCTTAAATGGCCTGCCTTACTTAGTATACATTGTTGTAGTTTGTGATGCAGATCCTGTATCGATGAATGCAACATGTCGTTTGCTATGGCTGTAATTTCCTCCGGTATGGCGTCCTTGAACTCATTAAGTTCCTTGGTTTCCTAATTCACACATGAGATTTGAGGTAACCCCAAAGCAAGTAGTCGCATACTGACAGATTTCATTTATAAGAGTGTGTTCACAGTAGTATATATTCCAACTCACTGCACTGACTTGGGGAAAGTTGGTGGGTGGCTGACCGCAGTACGAACAAGACTGAGCGAGGTTCACTTAAATATTGAAACCCTACGACTATCCAACAAAGGAAACAAAAGAGAGCCAAGAGTTCTCCAACTTAGACGAGTTCATCCAGTCTCTTACAAGGAAGGGAACACGACGGACATTTATTGACAAC
This sequence comes from Tenodera sinensis, assembly GCA_030765045.1. Classification (NCBI taxonomy): domain Eukaryota; kingdom Metazoa; phylum Arthropoda; class Insecta; order Mantodea; family Mantidae; genus Tenodera; species Tenodera sinensis. The sequence continues at coordinate 136,858,868 of CM060968.1, forward strand.
ATGGATACATCAGTAGACTGAACCACTTTCACTACCACGAACAATTTGTTCTTCCTATCTTTTATTTGTAATCTCGATAAATATTTTTGCTGTTTTATTAGATTTAGAAGTGAGATAGGCATATTGAAATATTCTGCCTTTTGAGAACTTCACACCACGGTTAACTTATTTTACTCTGTTATAGCGAAGACCTTAATGTCGTAAAGGCACAAATGAAGTAAAAAATAAAGTGGCTTCTTTATTACTTTTTTCCCCCAAGAAAAAAGAGAATCGTGCTATCTAATAGGGTCAAATTTGCACATAACTTGTATATTTTGTTTCAATAAGGTTAGAAGCTATTAATAATACTTTATTTAAAAAAATTAAGAATCTCAAATAATTTAATTGTATTGCTTATTACAAGCATAGGATTACATTTTTCAACTTAATTTTTTATTGTTAGCACTGTCATTTTTAGTCTTTCGAACTTACGTTTTCGGAGTAGATGATGCCAAATATTAAGAACTGCGCTGGGGTTTGTTATTTAATAATTATATTTGAATCCAAATATTTTTGGTATGGAAAAAGTAATAGGTATCTTAGCGAATAAAGAGCACAGATGTACGAGTATATAGAAGGCTGTGACTGAGTTTTAAAGTACTAGTGAGTTCGGTGTTGAAAATATCTAATTTTTCGCCTAAGGATATATTTCCTTTTTGTAACAACTGTAAAATATTGATCTATATAAGGCGAGTTATTGGGTGAGATGTAAATTACTGAAGAGGAACCTAGGCACGGATTAAGGTAGTTGCTTATAAAACAGCTAACCTAAACATATTCTATACCAACAGTAATGGCTACCGGCGGAAGAATAACCCAAGGTAATGCTACTAGAGCTACTTATTGTACTGTTACACGATCATTGCCAACCAAAGATCAGGCAATAGGTATAGACGCCATAGATCAGATTCCAATAAAGGAATATGTTATAGGTATTGGAAAAATCACAAATCCTAGCAACATTAGGTTTGTTTCCCGCATATCAAACTCGAGGATATGCATGTAACTAGCAAATAGAACTACAGCTGAAGATATAGTAAGCAAGCATTCAAAACTCAAAATAAACAACGTTCTTCTAGAAGTGAGTTCCCTTATTACACAAAGTGTCCGAGTTGTGATTTCTAATGTCAGTCCAGTGATCCCTGATCATGTAATAGAGGAGTATTTATCAGAGCCAGCCGACATTAACCGGGTCTCCCACCTTCAGCCCATAAGAGCAGGAGTTACAGAACCTGGTTTCACTCATATTCTCAGCTTTAGAAGGCAGGTATTTATTAAGCCTAGTGACCTAGAAAAACTACCAGTAACACGCAAATCAGATTTGATGATACAAACTATTGGGTTTATTTCACTACTGATACAATATTATTTGCTTCCTGTGTAAGCAAGAAGGCCATGTAGCAAAACAACGTAGAAGCAATTCCAATGCAGAAACAACACAGGGAAAACAAAGCCAATCTGTATCAATAGAGGAGGCCAGAAGCCCAGATATCTCTGATTTTCCAGTGCTTACTAGTACAAAAACCCTCATAACCTCAGCCAAACAAACACTGATGCACAGACCCCTATACCAAGGAGTCAAACCACTAAACAAGGCAACACAGAACCTTCTATACCTCCTGTGCAATCCAGAACTGTACTTCAGGAAGGAAGTGCTATTCAGAAAACTAACACAAATAGCTCAAAAATTGAAACACAGAAGACAGCAGGAAAACTAAAAAGAATACATCCATCCAGTAGCCCCTGCACTTCAGTTGAAGATGACCATGATAATTCATGCTCTGATACAACTGTTGAGGAGCAGTCAAAGAGGAAAGTAGCAGTAAGCCTTCTATACTCTGTTCATCTAGAGATTAGAGGAGATATAAACAAAGCACCGGTTTGTATCACTCCGCGGCCACGTGATTTCACAATGACGCAACACGGTTACCTAGGCTACGCGTAGGTATAATATGCATTTTACACTACTAAAAGGATATATTTACTTGATCCAAATAACACGTAGCACATGGAAATTAACTGCTCCTTACGTCATCTCTGTCCACAATCATACTTTTTCATTTCCTGCTCACAATCTCGAAACCAATCTCCAGAAGCAGCTTGTGGAGGGAACTTCGTTTTAAATCTGGAAGATCGGGTTCAGAGTTAACTGCCAACAGTACTTTGTTTAAGGTGGAGGTTCATTGTTAACAAAGAACTGGTGAACTTTTCGACGGATTGCAGATCTCACACTCACACATTCGTCGCAAACTACATCCACCATTTATCTGGTACGTGGAAGCTTTTGGCTGGGATCTTCACCAACTGACGACTTTTCTTTGCGTGTGCTGTAAATACTTGCAACTGACACACCGGTAAACTCGGATGTTAATTTCATCACGTCTTCGATAGCAAGTTCGGGATATTTCTCGCAGAACTTGTTAAACACGTTCAATATTGTTGTCTTTTCACCACTTCGCACCGGTTTGCCGCGCTTATGTTTTACAACACTCACTTATTCCGCCATGTTACTTTCATACTGAATAATGCGCGCGCAGAATGAATTAGGTTGGTTACAGATTCACTTAACTGCGTACTCGTACACTTTAACTATGCTTAGTACACTTAGTTCATGCTTTAGCAAACATTAAGTGACAATTCAGACCTCAGTAACAGTATTTCTTATAGGGACTATTTAGACGGCGAAAGCGTCAAGAGGGCGCGCTGTGGTCAAAACGCACGTGGCTTTGTTTACGTCTCCTCTAATCTCTAGATGAACAGAGTATAAACATGTTAACAAGATAGTAAAATCTATTGATAAGAAAGCTCAAATACTTAAAACTTTAACCCCACTTAAACAAATTATTGAGGCTAAACCAGAAGAGAAGAGTTTATCTTCAACTTTACACAACTGTCTGCTTTCATGCAAAATGCAGTGGACACTAAAGACATAATTGCAGAGGCATTAAATTACACTAAAGACTCAGAGAGATTGGCAAGTAACCTTAGAAGTTACATCAATACCTCAAACGGAAGAGTATTAGAAATCGAAGCACACGAATTGAGAAACAGGTATGTTTAGCAGTAACCTTGGAGAACCTATTAGGTGCAGCATTAGAAGAAGACTTAACTACCAGTTCTTAAGAAATGCACTTGGTAAAATGTTTTTACGTGGTTATGTTATCGCAACTATATTAGTTTCATCGAAAGAATTGGTCGTGATGTGAACAATGTCTAAAAATGTATCCTTCCGCTTTCTCGGTCTGATTGGAGCAGTGACGGAACTACTTTAGTAACCACGTGTAGCTAAGAGAGAAAACCACGTGGAGCCTGCAACTGTCATCGCCTGCCTTCGACCCACCAATGATTCACGCGGCAGTTGAAAACACGCTACTGATTAGGTAACAATTGCGTGTAGCACTCTGAACTAAAAACATGATAACAAATATAAATTTAATATCACTATAGAAAAGAAAGCTTTAACATACCTAATCTGAATCTGAAAGAGGTTGTATTCCAGATCGGAGTCCTCCCCCCTCTATCTGAATCATGTTCCTCTGCACTGCTATCTGGTTCCCCTGGGTTGGTAGTGAGACGGTCAACAATTACATCATGAAGAGAACCGCTTTCCAGAATTTCTCCTCTTCCCTCTCGGCGTGATGTATGAAGCCCCGCCACATATCAGGGGTTACCAACTGCAAGCCATCCACTAACCATGTCCTCATGTCAGCAAGTTTGAAAGTCTTGCTATTCCGCGCAACGTGGCCTTTAATCTGACTTCATGCCAGTTCAATCGGATTTAAGAGACAGTGGTATGGAGCTAGTCTCAGCACCGTATGTCCTGCTTCACTTGCCAGGGTGTCTATAACAAACTTATAAACTTTCCCCTCGTTTGCATTCCTGATAATGCGTATTAGCTCATCTTTAACCATGGTCTTGTCAAATAATACGCATTTTTCCTCCATCCAGGCGATAATGTTATTCTTAACCGCGATCTGTTGGGAATGCGATCCAGTTTTACAGTATGGTAAGACGCATTATCCATTACTATCACACTGTTAGGTTCAAGCAAGGGCACGATTGGTTTAAACCATGCAGTGAAAACCTCGCCTGTTATTTCTTCGTGATATTCGCCGGTCTTTTTAGATTCCATGACCAGTTCACCTCCCGAGCCATTGTCATTTCTAATGTGTAGCACTATAAGGTGTCTTCATTTACCAGTAGAGTTTTTTAGTGCTGTACTTAACCCCGACAAAAATGCCTACTTTTTGCTCTTATGGTAGTGTCTACCCATACGTGTGAAGTTGTGTGGCCTTTATTTACCCATGTTTCGTCTAGAAAATACAGCTTCCGCCCTTCCCGTCTGTATGCACGAATTTTCCTGGTAGTCTCTTCTCCATAACAATATATCCTCACGGTCAACGATGATGCTCTTGCCACCTCTATTCCGAAACTCGAAACCAATGTCAAGTAACGGATTGTGAAATAGTTTGCTTGAACGTAGGAAGCTCGGGACCGTCGTTGACAAACACAAGCACTTTCTTTATTGTAGGTGGCTCATTTATAAGGAAGAAATTATTAACTTTTCGACGCGCTGCACTGCTAACAATTTCGTCACACTGAACTTCCAGTACTGGTTTTTTATGTTTCCTTGATTTTCCAGGCGTGGTTAACTTTCCTGTTTTTAGCCTTTCACTGCGTGCGGAATTTATGCTTAAAGCAGATACACCTGTATACTGTGCTGTAAGGTTAACCATATCTTTTATAGCTAAAGTGGGATATTTCTCACATAGTTTGTGGAACACATTGAGAATTATAACCTTTTCACCACTCGTTAGAGGCTTCCTTCTAGAATGTTGCACCTGTTCGGCCATGATGGTTGACTAACTCTCAACTTCCCGCTTCCAAAGCTGAGTAGCAGTCTGCGCATGTTCTTCGCTCATTTTCTGAGTAAGTGTGATTAATTACTTTAGATTAATTTTGTTGCAGTTCTACATGGCATAATGACACGTTAGACATACCATTGTTGTGGATCAAGGCTTCACGGGTGTTCAGCCGTGTTAGATTTATAAAGGTGGAGCTTTCGGCCATTGTAGACTCCATGGCCATCTTCTCCATAACGTTCGCCGTGAAAGCTTCAGATCTTACATTACATACCATTGTTACATAATACAGAGAAGATCCAGTAGTTTTTATTACTATTGAACGAACTACCTTGTAGCCGATGTACCTTGTAATACGCGGCATCAGCCAATGAACACGTGCTTCTGTTTACATCACGACCAATTCTTTCGCTGAAACCAGTATAATAAGTTAGCCACCATATTCCTTACTGGCCGACTGGCATGGTCTGTTCACGAGTTTACAATTTAAAAACGACTCAGCTCTTAGTCAGTGGGACTTTTCCTGTTCTCAAATAAAACTTAAAATTGTAGTATGTTAGAAGGGAAACATTAATCATAATTGCGAACAGATTTTAAAAAGCAGTAACATTAAAAAGTGATGGATCTATTTTCTTTTGTTTCTGGTCATGCTACGAGCGTTTGTGTATTTCAAGTAGCTTGCTTATTTCGGCAGCACTATAGCTTGAATCATGAGTGCATACTTGGACAATTTATAACCTCTGTTACGTTGAATGGAGTTTATCACATCGGCAAGGCTTACATCAGACCATCGTTACGCTTGGAGCTCAGCGTTCTATTAGTTATGCTTGTAGTCAACAGGACAGTCTCGGAGTCTGTGAACTGAGCAGACTCTCCTCTTTTCCATTTTGTTCGGCGAGAAGACTAAACGTAATGCTCGCGATACAGAGGTCGTTGCTTTTGGGAATGTTTCTGCTTTGAAAATAACAAAACAAATTCGTTGTAGATAATAGTACCAACTCAGATGATTAGAATGAAATAAGGTTTGAATATGGTAATGCCAATTTTACTAAATGTTAATTATATTAACAGAGTTGAACAAACAGATGTACGGTTGATTTTACTCTGAAAGGGCGATAGTGATAGAACTATCACGTAACCTTGATCTTTTAGCGGAGACTTTTGGATGCCTTCTTCACTTTAACAATTGTAGCTTTGTAATTATATTTGTACTAGTTGTTTCGTAATTATTAATTGACCATGCTAAAATCATATTACATCTATAACATGTATCGAAAGTTGACTGTTATTCAATTTATCTCTTATACATATTGATTGTTTATTCATATCACGTTTAACTGTGACTAATATGCTGTTATATTTTTAAAAACATCGAACCCAAATTACCTTGTCGACGGGCCCTTAAACCTCACTCACTCACTCACCTCACTCACTCACTCACTCACTCACCGACTCGCTCAGTCATTCACCGACTTACTCAGTCATTACCGATTCACTCAGTCACTCACCGACTCACTCAGTCATTACCGACTCACTCAGTCACTCACCGACTCACTCAGTCACTCACCGACTCACTCAGTCACTCACCGACTCACTCACCGACTCACTCATTCATTACCGACTCACTCAGTCACTCACCGACTCACTCAGTCACTCACCGACTCACTCAGTCACTCACCGACTCACTCAGTCATTACCGACTCACTCAGTCATTACCGACTCACTCAGTCATTACCGACTCACTCAGTCATTCACTCACTCACTCACTCACCGACTCGCTCAGTCATTCACCGACTTACTTAGTCATTACCGATTCACTCAGTCACTCACCGACTCACTCAGTCATTACCGACTCACTCAGTCACTCACCGACTTACTCAGTCATTACCGACTCACTCAGTCACTCACCGACTCACTCAGTCACTCACCGACTCACTCAGTCATTACCGACTCACTCAGTCATTACCGACTCACTCAGTCATTCACTCACTCACCGACTCGCTCAGTCATTCACCGACTTACTCAGTCATTACCGATTCACTCAGTCACTCACCGACTCACTCAGTCATTACCGACTCACTCAGTCACTCACCGACTTACTCAGTCATTACCGAGTCACTCAGTCACTCACCGACTCACTCAGTCATTACCGACTCACTCAGTCATTACCGACTCACTCAGTCATTCACTCACTCACCGACTCGCTCAGTCATTCACCGACTTACTCAGTCATTACCGATTCACTCAGTCACTCACCGACTCACTCAGTCATTACCGACTCACTCAGTCACTCACCGACTTACTCATCATTACCGAGTCACTCAGTCACTCACCGACTCACTCAGTCACTCACCGACTCACTCACCGACTCACTCAGTCATTACCGACTCACTCAGTCATTACCGACTCACTCAGTGATTACCGACTCACTCAGCCACTCACCGACTCACTCAGCCACTCACCGACTCACTCAGTCACTCACCGACTCACTCAGCCACTCACCGACTCACTCAGTCACTCACGGACTCACTCAGCCACTCACCGACTCACTCAGCCACTCACCGACTCACTCAGCCACTCACCGACTCACTCAGCCACTCACCGACTCACTCAGCCACTCACCGACTCACTCAGCCACTCACCGACTCACTCAGCCACTCACCGACTCACTCAGCCACTCACCGACTCACTCAGTCATTACCGACTCACTCAGCCACTCACCGACTCACTCAGTCACTCACCGACAACCGACTCACTCAGTCACTCACCGACTCACTCAGTCACTCACCGACTCACTCAGCCACTCACCGACTCACTCAGCCACTCACCGACTCACTCAGTCACTCACCGACTCACTCAGTCATTACCGACTCACTCACTCACCGACTCACTCAGTCACTCGCCGACTCAGTGACTCGCCGACTCAATCACGCACTCAGTCACGCACTCACTCTGTGAGGGCACAATGTAGATAGCGGAGTTGCATATGCGCTATCGATTGCGGCACACTTAATAGCCAACGATTAAGACATTTCGCGAGTGACTAGTTATAAACTTCAGATTCCCACGGAAGGCTTTTGTCTGTTTAATGAAAATAACAAATTTTAATCCTAGTTTTAAGGTTCATTTCTATTGAAGATATACTATCTGATTTTCTTTTGTTGCAGGTAAGAGCGACTCTGCTACTCCCATGAGGCTGCTGGTAAGCAGTGATTTGGTATAATGAATGTTGCTACTTTTAAGCTAAATGCAGTATTAGACTTTTAGTGTAATTTTAATTTGCACTCGGCATTTGTGTGCTTCTAGCATAGTATTTTCATTTTCACCAGTCCACTCGAGGTCCTTCTCCCCGCTTTGCAATGTTATCCCAGTGACTGCGCAGTGAGGGAGGGCCAGCGCAGCGTCAAGTAAGGGAACTGTAGAAAGATACAGGAGCCAGAGTGGAGATACACGTGCGCGACCTTGAGTGGACTGGCCAGAGTGAAACCACAACTAAAACAGTAGTTCCCACACTTAGCTTTTTCTTAATTTGCACTATTGAAACACATGCCACTGGCAATATAAATATTGTAAAACGACGCTAAATGAAATTATATAACCGTTTTTCATATAGATGCGCTTATATAATCTTTTTTGCATGACTATTAACAAAAGCAAATGAGTTGTAAATGTTCGTTATGAATTGTATGAAGTTTGCATAAATATATTGAATAATGGTTAATTCTTTTGATGAATTACCTTCCGCTTGAATCACAACTCGCATGACCCAAGAACCTAAATGTTGGTGAACAACCAAAATTAAATTTCTATTGGTTAAACTCAATTTCCATTTGGATGGAAGCTGTTATTATGAAACAATATGCCTAAACATTACGAATTATCTTTCAAATTGCGTTTATTTGTGAAAGAATGAAAATTATTGGGCTTTAAATAATGATTAATGTGAGATTTGCCTCTAATCTCAGGGTTATGAGAGTTTTGAAAAGTACCCTTTTAGAAAATGCGAGTTTAGAAAATGACTAATTTGGAATATGTGAGATTTCATGGTAAAAAATTTTAGAACAACACTTGAATATTACCAAAAAAAGGCGGTAGCTGACCACTAAAATAAATTAATCAACTAAAATAAATTAAACAACTCCTTAGGAATGTTAAATGTCATTTTGTCTGCAAATTGATAGCAACTGCAACTGTGCTAATTTGGCTTGGTTTCTCTTCCACATCTCTGGAGCAACTGTACATTTCCATGGTGCAATAGGTGGCATTTTCTTTCATCACTACTATATGCGTGAAAATCCTTACCATTTAATCGCTGTTTACACAAATATACCTTCCTCAACCTAAGTAAAAAGTGATACTATGGCGAAGGGTGAAGTGAGGTGAGGGAACTACCGATCTCTGAGTGGTCGAATAAGGGACTGAACGAAACGAAACTCACAAGATCCAAAGTATCATGAGACTTTTCATATAAACAGGGGAATTTGTCGCCTATTTTAACATGGATCATGTGAGAAATAAAACCAAATTTTTCCGGAATCATATTCTACGCAAAATACCGAAGAGTTATCACTCTAACAATAACAAATTATTGCTGGATTTTAAAACTGGACTTGCATTTGGTCATGTTGCAGAAGAAGTAGCTGACGTCCACTGCTGGCATTTACTCATGTTTCTTTTTGACATACAACTTTTAATTTGCTATTTAAATGCCATATTCTAATAGAAGTGCAGATCCTAACGTATAGGGAAACAATTCTTTGGTCCAATCCAGGAAATTTAATCATGGCAGTGTTTTCATCACTCCAGGACATTTTGGAACACTAAAGCTATGGAATCCTTCAAATTCCTTCTTTTCTTGGGACCACTGTTCAGTCCGCCGAATAAGTCTCCCCTTAGAAATAACTGCAATCCAGTCCTGCGGCACTTGTTTTGGCAAATTACAGTTACTGTCTTTGCTTCCCAAAGTACGGTCAAAAGGCCACATTTGTATGCAATATAACCCGCAAGATACTTCATAGCATCCATGTTAAAATCTTCAGTTTCAGTGTACTGAATCACATAAGTATATTACTTAAAATTTTATTCTTTGATTGGTCGAAATAACTGTATAGAAGTGTCTTCAAGATGTGTTTTCCAGAAAATACACAATTTTCCGTCTTAGAAATTTGTGCGTTAACGCGTACAACAGAACGCATAATCCTAGAGCGATTTGGCACGTTTTATTACACTAGTTCGCGCCACTTCAAGTGCGCACTGGCTGAGGCAGAACGTCTTCAACATTTTTAAGATGAACAGAAAGATAAAAGCAAACGAAATGCAATGCCCTTCGTTTTGCCAAAAGGGTATTGCATGACCTTAACTTCCAAAACGTAGTGAAATTCAGGTATAACATAAACAAAAGGCTGCATAGCTTTCTGCATAACTATGCAGTGCTTATTTCATGTTCCAGAAACCGGGACAATATTTTCTTTCCCATTTTAAAGAGAAGAAGCACTCGACCCGTGCTGGAATAACATTGCAATTGTACATTTTGGTGATATCCCACTAATAAAGGCAATTTGCAATTAAATTACTTTATTTTGCCACCTAAAATAAGGATTTTCTCAGGTTTTGATCACTGTGGTCATCTATGAAAACGTGCAATGTCTAGAAGTAAAATTATTGTTAGCTGTTTAGGGTATGAAAATATGCACAGCATATATTTTAATGATAAAAATCTGATTAGTTGCACTCACATGCCTTTCTCTACTCTTATACTAAGCATTTTTACAACCTCTTGTTCCTATATCTTCTTCGTGTTAGTTGAGATAAACATTGTAGAAATTATCTTATTTCCTTATAGGTACAAGGGGAATACGGGAATACAATAGGCTTTGAGTGATAGTCAAATCTTTTGAAGCTTTAAAATTCCGTTCTCTTTACACGGCTAACTTATAAAAAATGAATAACGATATTTCATTTGTTTATGCCAACAAGCTCACTGCTTTTCATTAAACACACAAGCCGTGTGTGGGCAATGTTTAAGAGGTGGAATCAGGACTGAAAAATTCAATGCCGGGATTTGAACCACGGATTTTCCGCTTATCGAGCGGCTGTGGGCCCAAATGACCTCGACGGGCCGTTAAACCCCACACACTACTCGCTCACTCACTCGAGAGGCTGCTTTAACCACTAAGCTACCATGGCCAACTTGTAGTACGACATTAAATTCCCCAGCTGATTCGTACTTTTTCCCGGTTAACCACAAGGGAATCTCACATCAGAGATAAATACCCCAAGGGCAACTTGCAACTGTAAGTGTTTCATGTCCCGGGTTTAATTAATCCCGGCTATGGCATTGAACTTTTCAGTCTTGATTCCACCTCTTAAACCATATTTCATTTTAGAGAAGCATAAGTTCTCCAAAACTCACACAAATAACGAAGTATTTCTCCGAAATGGTCCTTTCTTTCTTTCTTCTTTCTTTCTTTCTTTCTTTCTTTCTTTCTTTCTTTCTTTCTTTCTTTCTTTCTTTCTTTCTTTCTTTCTTTCTTTCTTTCTTTCTTTCTTTCTTTCTTTCTTTCTTTCTTTCGTTCTTTCGTTCTTTCTTTCTTTCGTTCTTTCTTTCTTTCTTTCTTTCTTTCTATGCACCCTTTCTTTCTTTCCACCCTTTCTTCCTTTCCACCCTTTCTTTCTTCCTTTCCACCCTTTCTTTCTTCCTTTCCACCCTGTCTTTCTTCCTTTCCACCCTTTCCTTCTTTCTTTCTTTCTTTCTTTCTTTCTTTCTTTCCACCCTTTCTTTCTTTCCACCCTTTCTTTCTTTCTTCTTTCTTTCTTTCTTTCTTTCTTTCTTTCTTTCTTTCTTTCTTTCTTTCTTTCTCTTCTTTCTTTCTTTCTTTCTTTCTTTCTTTCTTTCTTTCTTTCTTTCTTTCTTTCTTTCTTCTTTCTTTCTTTCTTTCTTTCTTTCTTTCTTTCTTTCTTTCTTTCTCTTTCTTTCTTTCTTTCTTCTTTCTTCTTTCTTTCTTTCGTTCTTTCTTTCTTTCGTTCTTTCTTTCTTTCGTTCTTTCTTTCTTTCTTTCTTTCTTTCTTTCTTTCTTTCTTTCTTTCTTTCTTTCTTTCTTTCTTTCTTTCTTTCTTTCTTCTTCTTTCTTCTTCTATGCACCCTTCTTTCTTTCCACCCTTTCTTCCCTTCCACCCTTCTTTCTTCCTTTCCACCCTGTCTTTCTTCCTTTCCACCCTTTCCTTCTTTCTTTCTTTCTTTCTTTCTTTCTTTCCACACCTCTCTCTTTCTTCTTTCTTCTTTTCTTCTTTCTTTCTTTCTTTCTTTCTTTCTTCTTTCTTTCTTCTTCTTTCTTCTTTCTTTCTTCCTTTCTTTCTTTCTTTCTTTCTTCTTCCTTTCTTCTTTCCACCCTTTCTTTCTTTCTTTCTTTCAACCCTTTCTTTCTTTCTTTCTTTCTTTCTTTCTTCCTTTCCACCCTTTCTTTCTTTCCTTTCTTTTCTTTCTTTCTTTCTTTCTTCTTTCTTTCTTTCTTTCTTTCTTTCTTCTTCCACCCTTCTTTCTTTCTTTCTTTCCACCCTTTCTTCCTTTCCACCCTTTCTTTCTTTCTTTCTTTCTTTCTTTCTTTCCACCCTTTCTTTCTTTCTTTCTTTCTTTCCACCCTTTTCTTTCTTTCTTTCTTTCTTTCTTTCTTTCTTTTCTTTCTTTCTTTCTTTCTTTCCACCCTTTCTTTCTTTCTCTCTTTCTTCTCTCTTTCTTTCTTTCTTTCTTTCTTTCTTTTCTTTCTTTCTTTCTCTCCTTCTTTCTTTCTTTCTTCTTTCTCTCTTCTCTTTCTTTCTTTCTTTCTTTCTTTCTTTCTTTCTTTCCACCCTTTCTTTATTTCTTCCTTTCCACCCTTTCTTTCTTTCTTCCTTTCCACCCTTTCTTTCTTTCTTCCTTTCCACCCTTTCTTTCTTTCTTTCTTCCTTTCCACCCTTTCTTTCTTTCTTCCTTCCTTTCCACCCTTTCTTTCTTTCTTTCTTTCTTCCTTTCCACCCTTTCTTTCTTTCTTTCTTCCTTTCCACCCTTTCTTTCTTTCTTTCTTTCTTTCTTTCCTTTCCACCCTTTCTTTCTTTCTTTCTTTCTTCCTTTCTTCCTTTCCACCCTTTCTTTCTTTCTTTCTTTCTTTCTTTCTTTCTTCCTTTCCACCCTTTCTTTCTTCCTTTCCACCCTTTCTTTCTTTCTTTCTTTCTTTCTTCCTTTCTACCCTTTCTTTCTTCCTTTCCACCCTTTCTTTCTTCCTTTCCACCCTTTCTTTCTTTCTTTCTTTCTTTCTTTCTTTCTTTCTTTCTTTCTTTCTTTCTTTCTTTCTTTCTTTCTTTCTTTCTTTCTTCTTTCTTTCTTTCTTTCTTTCTTTCCTTCATTCTTTCCTTCTTTCTTTCCTTCTTTCTTTCCTTCTCTCTTCCCTTCTCTCTTCCCTTCTTTCTTTCTTTCTTTCTTTCTTTCTTTCTTTCTTTCTTTCTTTCTTTCTTTCTTTCTTTCTTTCTTTCTTTCTTTCTTTCTTTCTTTCTTTCTTCCTACCCTTTCTTTCTTTCTTCCTACCCTTTCTTTCTTTCTTTCTATTCTTTCTTTCTTTCTTTCTTTCTTTCTTTCTTTCTTTCTTTCTTTCTTTCTTTCTTTCTTCCTTTCCACCCTTTCTTTCTTTCTTTCTTCCTTTCCACCCTTTCTTTCTTTCTTTCTTCCTTTCCACCCTTTCTTTCTTTCTTTCTTCCTTTCCACCCTTTCTTCCTTCCTTTCCACCCTTTCCCATTTTCGGGAAAGTCAACATTTTCCATGTAAAGGGTAGTTTAGTTTGGAACAATTTTCTTCAAAATCTTCGTGTCACGTCCTTAAGACGTTAACCTTAAATACCAACTTTTCGTTTTTCAGTTATGCTGTCCACAGAATGAAACACACACAGGGACCTTTTTCCAAAAATGCTTCTTTTGGATTCATGGTACCTCAAAACATATTTCCTGTGAAATCCCGACATCGAATTTTTGGGTAAAATATTATTTCCTCTACTACACGTGCCCGCCTCGGTAGCGTGATGGTTAGCGTGTCTGCCTCACGTTCAAGAGGTCGCGAGTTCGAATCTCGCTTAGGGTAAGTTATCCGGGTAAGGTTTTTTTCCGAGGTTTTCCCTACCCTGAGAAGACGAATGTCGGGAAACTTAAAGCTCCATGGACCTCGGGCTCATTTGAGCATCATTTCACCCGTTTCATTTCATTCACCGTCCGATATGACACAATGTTGGAGGACGTTAATTAAAAAAACACAAAAAAAAACACTCTACTACACGTAGCAGAGAAAGTAAAAATATGTGATACATACACATGATTTTGTTTGCTCACTTTTGTGCAGTTATCTTACCAAGGCTTCTTTTATCTACTGCATGTTAACAGAGATAAACTTTTGTTACACATTATAGAAGGATCCAGTAGGCGAAAGGATATCAAACCTTTCCCTACCTTCTCTCTCTCCCTCCGTTTGAAATATGTTGCTTTTTTAAAAAATAATAGCTGGTGTAATCATTTATTACATTATTAAAATGCGTTTTAGTAAGGGGTGCATTGCAATTGAAACCTAAATGTTGAAGAAAGTAAAAAGTTTATCGGAATCTGTTAATAAAATGACAATTGCACGATTATGTGGTACATTTTGTTGTTCCTTCTTTCTACGCATCATTGCATTTTCTGTTTTACGAAATAAGAGCTTTGTTTAAAAATTAAAACGCGTAAGTTGACTTTTCATGTGAGAAAGCAGAATGGGTAGTTAGTTGGATGGGGTTTGAATCATATGGAAATGTGTGAGTAGTATATGGTGCAGGGTTCCTTCCCTTCTCAGTGTAGTATTGAATGAATGAATGAAAAGGTAATTCGGGCATGTTTTACAACATGCCCAGGCTGTTTTAGGGATAGTCCCTCTTCAGCCGCGTATTTTAGATTTTTTATCTTGGTGCGGGGCGGAGAGATCGATCTTGGGTGCGTTAAATTTTTGATTTTGCGTGTTTGTAGGTGTGGTTGTGTGGGTTGGTGTGTTCATCCCTGTATGTGAGGCGATGACTTCTGCCCTCTGAGAAAAAATTGTGTTTTTGTTGTATTGTGTGGTTGTGTTTGTGTGTTGCTGCAACGGCTCTCGGTTAGTTTTTGTCTGTGTTGTGTGTTATGTGTTTTGTTATGTATATGTCAGTGTGTTTGTATTTACTGTGTGCTTATGTTTTTTATGGTAATTGGTGTTGTCATTCGTGTGTCATTGTTAGGTGTTTTCGTTTATGAAGATAGCCAGCTGGTTGCCAACTCTCGTCGTGTTTATTGCCTTTTTAAGTGTCTTTTGTGCAGTCTGAGTCAGGTTTTGTAGGAATCGTGCTCTGTGTGCGGGTGGGGTGATGTCATATATTGGTGGTATCAATGTGCTGAGTATTTGTGTGATTGTCGTGTTTGTAATTTCGCGTATATACTTTGTGATGTTTTTCTGTATGTTTGTGAGTTGGTCTTGTAGGGACTTTATCTGTTGTTCGGATTGGGATATTACGTCTTGGAACGTGTTTACTGTCTCGTGCTTCGACATGTGTGTTTTAGTTTCGGGGATCTTTGGGAAATTTGTCTCGGGCCAGTCAGTCACGTGTGTTGGTTTGGGTGGTGTGGGGATGTTGTGGGGGAAGATATATGTCTTGGCAGTGTGTTCAGGTTGTGTCGGAGGTTGTCTGGGATACATCGGGCATTTAATTTGCCCGGTGTAGTGCCCATTCTGTCGGCAGGTGGAGCAGTAAGGGGTGTTATGTCGGATAGGATGTGTGCATCGTCGCGTGTCAGAGTTGTGCCCACAGTGGAAGCAAATGGGTTTTTTGGTGCAGTTTTCCTCATGATGTCCGTATGTCTGGCATTGTCTGCAAGGTACGTGTCGGTCTGTGTGCTTAGAAGGCTCCGCCCTGAAAATTTGTTTTTCAATGACGGCGCCTTCTTTCAGTATTGTGTTAATGGTTGTGATGCATGTGCTGAATATTCGTACGAGTTGCGTCTGTCTGTTTTGGCTGATGATCCTGGATGCGCGTGTTATTTCTGGGTACGTCTCTTGTATGCTTTGTAGTATTTCGTCATCAGTTATGTCGTACGGTATTCCTTTAACTACGGCGGTCAGGGTTTTTCGTGGTCTGTTTGGTTCTGTGTCAGGGTTGGGTGTGGGTCGGTTTTGTGGTGGGGAGTTTGCATAGTACGCAAACTTCCCGAAGTTGTGAACGGGGATGGTCTGGGTGAAAGTCACTGCTTGTTGTTGGTTGCGGAAGGTCAGTGCGAATGTTTTTTGTTGCAGTCTTTGGGCGCGGTAGAGTGAGTCTGTGTTCTGTTGTGTCTTTGTCATCAAGCTCTTCACGAGCCATGTATTCTGTTTGTCTGGGTTGCTGTTGATGATGTATATCGTGAAGTAGCCGTGAGGTGTGGGTGGTATGTAAGTCGTGCGTGGTGTCAGTAGTGTGTTAAGTCGGTTGCCGAGGTTTGTTGTAGATTCAATGCTGGTGTCAGAGTCATGATCAATAATGTCAGGAGCTTGAGAGGCTGTGCTGCTGTTGGAGCTTACAGAGTGCGTGCGGTGACGTGTGTTTGTTGGTGTAGGTGTACGTGGGGGTGTTTGTGTTGGTGTTTGTTGAGTGCGTGTGTCATGTGTTTCGTCGTGATTAAGTTCTGTCTCGCTTGCTGATGAAGAGGGTGCATGTTGTGTAAGCGGCGGTGTATTCTTTTTCTTGGTCAGGACGCGTCGGCGGGAAGATTGGGGATCAGGGGGTTTAGGAGGTTTGGCCGTAGAATGACGCCTGGGCATCTTCTAGGGCCGGGAAAGACTTAGGTGTGAGAGGAGGTGGCTGCTAAGAAGCGCGGTTTGGATAACCTTTGTGCCTAAGAGTAGTCCCAGTGGACTACAGAACTTACGTTCTTTGGCTATACTGAGCTAGCTCAGTAGGTTATTCCAAGCCTCACCACGAGGAAGGTAAGCGGGAGGGAGTATAGGGTTAGGTGGTGTTTGGGTAAGTGCCGTCGACTTTGGAGAGGCGTGCCCTTAGCTTGCTTGCCAAGCTTCTTCAGGCCACGAACTCAGGAATAGCGTGCCCTTAGCTTGCTTTCCAAGCTTCTTCAGGCCACGCTCCTGGACTCTTGGGCTCCAAACGCGTGGTCTTGTGCCGTATTAATGCCTGCTGCAATAAATATCGTGGCGATGCTTGCCGGAGAGTGGTACTGCCGTTTACCGCTTTCTGCCGAAGAACACCGAGGACCGAGGTCTTGCTGCTACAACGACTCGCCGCTGACTGGCTGTAGTATTGAAAGATGCAAATAAGCTTCATAACAATCACGTCGGGATCACCACTATTTTGGTAATTATATTTCATATATATATTTTCAACAACTTAATAACCAATAATTACTTTTCCACTCCCAAAATATATTTACTTTTTGTTGTTACTTTTACAATACCAAAAACTGGAGTTACTTTGTGAGAGCAGGAGTATTTTTGTGACTTAGGCGTATTTTTGTTTAATTTTGTACTGCTGCTGCACTCTGTTATCGTAAAGAGTAAAGACACATCACAAAATACATCTAGTTAGTGCTGCCATCTGTTCGAACTACTATTAAAACTAAAAGCGGTAATTAAAAATCTCGCATAGTCAATTTGTATTAGTTGGGTGACATTTCAGCAAAGTTGTGTAAACTTTCTTTTACCCTATGGAAACCTTACGACTTTGAAGGTTAAGCTGTGCTGAATGCGCTATTTATTGAATAAGTAGTTTATTAAAAAGTTCTTGGTTAATATTTTATTCTTGTATACATAAAACAAACATTCATAGCGGAACTTTGTGACATTGCAGTAAATAGTTTTCTTCAAATTAGTATTTCTTACATTTTCAGAATATAAAGTGTCAGGAAAATATAAAGGAAGGTTGATTCGTAATTACACCGACGATACATTATCATAAGCACTTTATGATGTCAGGAGGAATAAATTGTCCATATAAAAGCCTCCGAAAAGTGTTGGATTTTTAAGGTTAATAAACATCCGCAATGGGAATTGCTTTTGAATTACTTTTGAATTTTAAAAATGAAGTGCCTATGTTAATAAATTCTTTTAATTTTAGGCATGGAATACATAAATACACCATGGCTGAAATAGTCCAGGACATCCAGTAGTTGAAGAAACATTTGCAGCTCTCTGTATAACGATGTACGAGTTTGGTTTTCCCGTAAATGGTTTTGAGATGGATTGTGATCATGTCTTGATCGTGTAGGTCGTACCGTTCCTTGCTTCAAGAACAATTTCCCTGGAGTTGACTGGCTGAATTCATTTCTGAGTCGACAGCATATTGTAACACAAAGATTTGCAGAGGATATCTCAACAATGATGTGATTAATACATTTTCGGCCATCTAGAAGTAGAGCTTGTTGGAATTGCTGGGGAAAATATATGAATTATGATGTAACAAATCTTGTAGACGATCCTGGTTCATCTAAAGTTGTTACGAAAAGAGCAACGAACTACCCAGAGAAAATACGTAACTGCAATAAAACTTGCACTTCATTAATGCTATGTGGAAATGCTGTGGGCAAGCTTGCTTCACTCGACATTCATTATAAATCCAAGCACTTCTGGAGCACGGGACAGAAGGTGAGCCACAAGGTGCAAGGATGGTTTGATTACAACACATTTGAAGAATTTCTTTGTGCACTTATTACTTCCAATATTAATAAGGCAAAATGGACCGAAGGCAATAGTTGCAGACATACGCACATGTGAGACAGTGGTACTAAGTTCTTTGCTTTGCCCCCAATGCTACACATTTGCCACAGCCATTAGACGTTGCGTTCTTCAGGCCAATGAAAACAAACTGGAGACAGATCTTAAATGAGTGAAACGAGTCTCCACGTGGAAGTCGTTGCATCATAATACCGAAGCAAGTATTTCCAGGGTTGCTAAAAAAACTGATGGAAAAGAGGGAAGAAAATGAAGGAAGAATTCTGATATCTGGATTCAGTAAGTGTGCCATATACCCACTGAGCAGGTCAACGTTTCGCGCTGACTCTGTGGTTCTGTAAATGACGAATCTCATGTGAAATAAGCTGTAAGTTATAGTATTGTAGAGCATATCAAAAAGAGAAGGGCTGAAGTGACTACAAAGCAACCAACAAGAAAAGGAGAGTGAATGTAATAGCCGGGAAGAGCATAACAGTTAAAGATTGGAGCATACTTCCAAGGAACGCTCTGAGCCTCAACCCATCATCAGCAGCAGAATCAGTAAGACCACAATACCCGTAGTTCTGATGAGTGTGATGAGGAATCAGTAATTTATGTGAATCTGATATGAGGTGGCAAGCGGATTTTGATTCGGGTACGGATGTGACAAGTTTGCCCCAACTTGCACCTTTATCTAAGGAGGATAAAGTGGTTGGACAATATGTAGTTGTAGGGGAAATTCTACCCAGGAACAATCACGAAAGCTAAACAGAAAGGTGCCACTGGGCATGTTATGGAGATAGTAGGAAACCCCTGGAACTGGCCAATTGTGAAGGACGAAATTTGGACCAGTGATGAAGACGTAAGATGCAAAATTGATCCTCCGAAGAAGAGGGGGAAAATATTTTTTGACATTCCAGAATTGGCACAACTTTGTAAATAATAATGTAAAATATGTTGTAGAAAAACAATTTTGAGTTGGTGTGGCACTAAAGTGCCCTAAACCAAACATTCATAGGAGCTAATTAATAATAGATTTAATTTTTACTTTTCCCATCCCAAAATTACACTTAGAAAGTATAACTTTGCATTACAATGGTAGAATCAGTATGCGTTAAAGATGTACTGATAGTGGGTCTAACTTTGTGACAGACAACTGTGGCATAATAATGTGACATTATTAATATTAAATGAGAGTCAGTGTCTCTTATCCATTGATATAGACATCGGTTTTATAAATAAACTTCTCTCTCATTTACGTTCAAAAAACTAAGAAAAGCGTCACAAACTAACCCCAGTTTACGGTATAATAATAGCTATTATTACATATATATGTGTGTTCTAAAGAACAGTGTTGATTACGTGTATCTTGAAGGCAGCATCCGTAACACAGGATTTTATGGGTTTAATCAAAATCTATTTCCTACAACAGATGTTGAACAACAGAGTTGGTTTTTGCTTTCTATACTAGTAAATAGAGGAATTGCCCAAATAAGACTGACAAAACTTTATCCACTTCTCAACAAAAAATCTTCGCTTAAGTTAAAAAACTGCATACTACTCTACACAACTCTTAAGGCCGCTTTTACTATATGCCTGTCCAATTTGGGGAGGAGCCAGTGCTACAGAAATTAAACGCATCCAAACGTTTCAAAACAAAATCTTACGTATCTCAACTAATGCGCCATGGTTTGTCAGAAACAATCAACTACACAGAGAAACTGGAATCAGTACCATTCAACAGTCAATTTCTTCACAAGCCGAACAGTTTTACAGCAATCTAAAGAACGTTCCTGGATCTATTCACTACTCTCTTGGCAGAAAATCCAACTTCCCAACACGCATCAAGAGTCGTCTACCACTGGACCAGTTATCACAGCAAGATCTGATTTAATTTCAACTAATACTGTCAGTGAGGGGCCCAATGAGGTTTACCTCATTTCAATGTTACTTATTATATTTTATTTATTGTTATGTGTATTTCAACAATGGTCTGTAGAGCGCACATGCGCTGATCGATCAATAAATAAATTAAAAAAAAAAAAAATAGAGGAAGTATTGTATTCCACCCAAAAATTCGATGTCGAGATTTCACCGGAAATATGTTTTGAAGCCCCCTGCATTTTTAGAAAAAGGTCCTTGTGTATGTCTGTGTCTGTGTATCAGCATGTCAGTATGTGGACAGCATAACTCAAAAACGAAAACTGGGTTAAAAACCAAAGTTGGTATTTAAATTTAATGCCTTTCAAGGATGCGACACGAAGATTTTGAAGAAAATTGCTTCACCCTAAAGTACTCTTTACATGGAACTTTTTTTTGAAAATTTTGATTTTCTTGAAAATGGCTGTAACGATTTTGATTAAAAGAGATATTTTTATGACAAATGAAATGCATATCTTGAACTTTTTGGCCATAGCCCCTGTAGACGTATTTACGATTTTTGCATAACTGGTAAACTGTTAGACATAGACCAAATCTTACTATACAAAAATGTATATATTGCTAAAATACACAACTTGTGTCTATATACTTTTTTGTAGAGTGAGCCATTTCGGAGATATGCCTTGTTATTTGAGAGTTTCGGAGAACTTATAGAACTGTCAAATGGAACATAGATGTTTATATGTTTACCGTGCAAAGAGAACGGAATCTCAAAGCTTTAAGAGGTTTGTTTATCGCTCAAAACCTACTGTATTCCCATATTCCCCTTGTACCTACAAGGAAATACGCAATAAGATAATTTCTGCAAATGTTTATCTAAACTAAAACGTAGAAGATACAGGAATAAGATTTGTAAGAATGGTTAGTGCAAGGGTAGAGAAAGTCATGTGAGTGCAACAGATCAGATTTTTTAAAATTGTATATCATACTATCTTAGTAACAAACTAAAGAAAGGAAATTTTGATATAGTGGGTAGCTTTTCTTAAAATTTTTAATACCATAAAGTGTGAAAATGTCATAAAAACAGCGCATTATTATACTCATTATTTTTTTAAAAAAAGGTGTAAAGAATATCAAAATTACAAACAAACATTTGATTACCCATATTTTGAGCTATATTAAAGAAACATGTTAGATCTCTAGCTAAATTTCTGTGGGAGAATTGTTTCCAAGAAAAATGAGTTTAAAGTTGAAATGGAAGGTTTGGATATGCTCGTTTAAAAGGCAGATGCAGAGGCGCACCGCTTTAAAAATGGCGTCCAAAATAAGTGCTCCCCTCCCTAGAGGATTAAAGCTTTGCAGATATATTCTTTAGGGTATGGTGTATTTTTTACAATAAAAATCCAAAAATGGATTTTTTGAACAAATAGGCGAAAATATCACTTCAGCGTTCCCTTTACTTGAGTTTGAGCATGTAACAAAGTGAGGAAACTAATTATTTCAATGTTTGACCTATAAAATTACTTTTAGGGATAAGGGAATATTTGGTTCCTTTATGTTTAAAATGAAATTGTTCCTGTTTGGCAAGTGCGTGTGTGGAAAGTTGCGCTGTTACAGTGTTTCTTGAATACCGAGGGCAGTGAATGGCACTGAAGGATCTGTTACCCGAGGTCTGTAAGTGCGCATTAGGATCTGAGGCACGCAATACATACGTACGTACAAGGAATATCCATTCCGCGAGACCTACTTTCCTTGAAGGAGCTCCATCGACATGCGACAAGAAAGAAAGAGAAAACTTCACCCTTGCCTCTTTAATTCAATATAAGTATCACACAAGGGTCATCAATCAAGCGCTAGGAAAAGCAATTTATTGCGAAAAAGAGAGTAAACTTTGTTAGGCAGGGGAGCAAACTCGCAGCAGCACTCCCAATAGCTGTCGATCATCCCCCCTCCCAACCCCCCTTGTAGTTCAAACATGTCCATCCCCCTGATGTATGACGCTGGAATGAAGCTTAAATTGTCTACATAATTAGGTCCTGCCTTCGACAGCCTACACATTTTTCACAGCAGCTCTTTCAGCACTTGACGTTGCAAGGTTTATACAACCCTGGAGAACAGATTTTCAACTTCCTTGTAGCTGGCCAGGTTCTTACTACCTCTAGGCAAGTAACTAGGAAGTAAATGAAACCATAGTGCGTTGTTAGATGAATAATGTGGTTTGATGTCACCATCTTGTAGGCTTGCTGGTCACTTTTGTTTTGTACCATGTATCACTAGGCATTCTTATGTTTAGTCAGTGTTGCCAACTGTATTCCCATAAATCTCGGAGAAATAATTTGTATATATTATAATCGATTAATAATCCAAACTCAAAATAGATAAGTCGTAAAATATCCAGCTCATAAAAATTAGTTCAGATTTGTTCAATTTTTAAAAAAGGAAACACAAGGGAATTTACCAAGGTAAAAGTGTTTCAAATACTATTTATAAAATCTATGCCAAAATATTAAAAAGGCAATTAAATTTATTATCAGGAGTATCACGGATTTCAGCATGGGTTTATGAAGAGGAAGCTCTTGTTCTGATTCTGTTCATTTTGAAACAGTGCATACAAAAGAGATGACCATTTAATTTGGATACACATGTTCTTTTTTGATTTTATAAAGGTCTCCGATAAAGTAGTAAGAGAAAAGCTATGTAAAATAATGAGCGGTTATCCACAACACTTAGTTAAACAACTAAGGGGGTCAGTGCAACAGTGGTATAACCCGCCCCAATTCACAATTTGCAATACTGACGCCATCTGTTAGGTGTTCATGTGAACTATCTTCCCACTATATGGTTTGGATCAAAACCCATTCCCTATATTAAATTAAAGCTACTAATATTTTCCATCAGATGAAAATACATGTTGTGTGAGTGCAAGCGTGGTCTAACCATAAATGGCCAAATGAGAACCCAGCAAAAAAAAAAAAAAAAAAAAAAAAGATAAGCATATCCTGGGTCTTAACAATGTTAAGCTTGAACCAAAATGTGTCAAACCCAGACCAATATCCTTAAGTTTGTTAACTTAAGGATATTATACTGCTCGCAAAAGTTAAATGAATGTGAGCGCTGGCCAATGCTCAAGCGGAGCGCTGTTGCCAAGCGTAGTGCGTGTACCGACAGAGGTTCTGTACATAAGAGCGTGTACCACATTCGGCAGCGCTGGTAGGAGGGGCAAGCTTAGGATTCGCTGGAGTCTGCAGTACGGCCCGCCTCCGCTTGTCCCTTTAACTTTTGCGAAGATTATAATGACATTTTAAAATATGTTCCACAAGTTTATTATACATTTTGCAATGGTTTGATTTCTGAAAATGTTACTCAAAACTGCGAAAATGAGATGGATGGTGAATTTTTTGACATGCCTGATTATGTAAAATAGAAATGAAAAAAAAAAAAAAAAAAAAAAAAAAAAACTGTAAACATATTTCCATAAGCTTGAGTGAATAAAACATTTCATTACCTTTGAATATATCGTAACCATTTAATAACAACATACATTTGAAAATTATTATTTATTATGCGTGTGAAAATGAGATGAAGAGTGTAAAATATTTTTCCATATTTTGGTATACCTGAACGTTCAGTATATATGAATTAAACTCGTTTTATGCCCTTTAATATCTCCTGCCATTTAACAATAGCCACTTTGAAACTTTTAAAAATTGTATAGATAAAGCATGTTTCATTTATTAATAAAGGTACATATTTACTGGGAAGACGTTTTTTGCATGGTAAAACAGAAGATCGACAGTGATCCAACCCAGAAAAAGATCTGCAGCACACCACAATCTGTTATGTATCAAAATTATTTCAGCACTGATCAGTTCATTGTTTAATAAGTTAAGAACAATCAGTGTGATTCAAATGAACTTCTCCTTATCCTAAAAAATACTCAGGTGTGTTTAACTAACTCAGTTTTTCTCCATTTTTAAAAAATGATGGGTTAGACCACTGTTGTACTGATCCTCTCAATTGAACTGTATACAAATAAAAAATATGCATTAAAGCAAACGGAAAGGAGCAAGTAACTAATCTCGGAGTACGGCAATCCACTTCCCACTTTATTTATTGTGTATATTGACGCCGCTGTTAAGGAACGGCAAAGACAGACAAAAACTGAACTTAAAATAGGAAATATATTGTTGAACACAACTTTATTTACAGACGACCAGGTTATTCTTTACACTTCAGAAGATGCGCTTAAAAGGGAAACATGTAAGTTACAAGATATTGAAAAAAACTATAACTTAGACACATCTATTAACAAATCTAAGATTATAGGCTTCTGAAGGAAAGCTTCCCGTAGGATCGAATAGTCATTAATGACACCGTTCTGCAAGGATTTAATTTTTGTGAAGTGAATGAGCGTTTCTGAATCACATTTTCATACTGACTGCCAAACTGAAATCCGTTTTCGAGTATCACGTCAGAATTTTTTGCAATTTAAAATTTTGTGTTTTGAACATTTTTCGCAATGCATGTACTGTTGTAATATTACCGCGTGCTTATCGTTTGTTAGAAAGGCTCAACAGCTTTTAAGTCAACTTTATTACTTAACATGTCAAATAATATAACTATTACTATGTTTATATTTTATATTTTTATATTTATATTTATATATTTTTTATATTTATTAAAATGTAGTAACTTTATCCGCCCTAGGGGATATACAAAAATTTGTCATGGCGACAAGACATGCAATGTTTATTCTTGGATATGTTTATCTACAGTATCAGATACATTGCCATCTGCATCCAGTAGCACAGAAACTGAATCTCCAGTGGATCATACTTATGAACCAGGCAGTTCTGATGAGGATAAATCTTTTAATGAAAAAGAGTTTAATGATTATTGAGTGATTTAAATGTGCCTAAAGAATCAGCAGAACTTTTAGGCTCTAGGTTAAACAAAAAGAAAAGGAAGTATTGGCTGAGGGTACATATTTTTCATGGTAGAGGCATAATGAGAAGGAACTTGTCCCTTTTTTTGCTGAAGAAGAAAATTTGGTGTATTGCCAAGTCTTCAAATGTTATAACAAAAGTTACAATTCCAAAGAGTGGAGGTTCTTCATAGATTCTTCTCAAAAAGTCTTAGAGGTGTTTTGCTTCATAATGTAAATATTCATCCACCCATTCCTGTAGCCCACTCTTTTCTTTTAAAGGAGACATACGAAAATGTTAAACTTTTGTTACAAAAAATACAGTACGAAAACCATCAATAGCTAGCCTGTGGAGATTTCAAGATTATTGGAATATTACTTGCTCAGCAGACTGATTTCACAAAATATACTTGTTTCTTATTTGAAAGGGATAGCAGAGCTTGGTCAGTACACTGGGAAAGGGAACAGTGGCCATATAGGACTAATTTAACACCGGAAAAAAAAGATAAAAATAAAAAGTGAAGCTCTTAATTATTGCTGCCACCTCTCCATGTGAAATTAGGTTTAATGAAATAATTTGTGAAATCTCTAGATAGGGAACGTGAGTACTTTAAATACCTTTACGTTACATTTCATCATTATTGAATGAAAAAATTAAAGCTGTTGTAGGTATTCGTTGAACTACAAATTCGAAAACTGATGGACAGTTCGAGAATACCATGAGTCGAGAAGTGAAGGATGCCTGGACTGCTTTCAGAAATGTTGTTTTTAATGTCCTTGGAAATAAAAAATAAGACCCAAATTATATTAACATAGTGAAAATGATGCTACAAAATTTCAAACAATTTGGTTGCAACACGAGTGTCAAAATACATTTTCTTCATTCCATCTAAATTATTTACTGATATAGGAGATTTTAGTGACGAATAGGGCTAACGATTTCACCAGGATATAAAAATTTGGAAATGAGGTATCAAGGGAAGTGGAGTGTTCACATGATGGCGGACTATTGTTGGATGCTAAAAAGGGACTGCTCTGAACAATATCGAGAAGGTCAAAGAAGAGAAAATTTGAAGTGCAATATAGAGGTAAGGTTATGAATGTGCTTATAATTATTACTAATTAAATATTAATTAGTGGCAAATAAATTATGATGGCCTGGTTTTTCATACAAAATTCTTGTTGGGAGTAATTTTTATTAAATTTCACAAATTTTAATTTCGTTTCTGTTATTTATGAATGTTTTGAGAGCCTGACGTGATATGGGGGGGAATGGAGATTATTTTCGAATTCAAGACAAAAAAATCCGCTTAGGATCACCTATCAGATTAAAAAAATGTTTTGAAATGCAGAATAATGTAATAAATATAGAGCAAGTCAGTGATTATAATTATTCGTGATGCTGCCGGACAGAACTACATCAATAAAACACTTCAGTTCCACAAATATATAGAACTATTCAAAGAACATTTAAAAAAATAAAAAAGAGACAACTATGCTATTTTGTAAAGTGCTTACAGTCTAAAATGAGTTAGAAACAGCTGAGATGGAATTCCTCAAATGAAATGTCAGGATACAGATTAAAAGATCATATGCCCAATATTCAAATACGAGAAGAATTAAATATGTGAAAGTTAGAGGAGATAATAAATAAATGGCAATGATTTCAACACAATGGATAATGCCAGACTTACTAACCAGAAGGATGGCTTCAAGAGGACGACCAAAAACCAGATGGGAAGATTCTTTGGGTCAAAACGGGCTTTATAGCCTATCCTTGAAGTAGTAGTAGAAGAAGAAAATGAGGAATAAGAACTCAAAATGGAGAGCAGTTTAAAACGATTTGGTGAGGCATCAAATGATGAAATTGAAGCAATTCAAAATTCTATACCAAGTACTACAATAACAAATCTGATGTGTTGCACTCACATGACTTTCTCTACTTTTGTACTAACCACTTAAAAACCTCGGCGCAACAGCCCATGAAGGGCCAACGCCTATCGCCCAGCCGCTGCGTCCCCCACCTCTGCCCACTACAGGCGTCGTTGGTGAGGTGTAGTACTGGAGGGTGGGACGTGGTCGGCGCCTCGAGCCCTCCCGACGAGTTATGTGGTCTTCTCGACCTGGGGCCGCTACTTCTCCATCAAGTAGCTCCTCAATTGGTCCCCCGGGATCTAACGAGGCTGAGTGCACCCCGTGCCAGATCTACCAGAGGGGATAAAATCCCCATGCTGGTACCGGGGATCGAACCCGGGTCCTCCGTGACAGAGGCAAGCGCGCTACCAACTGCGCTACGGGGGCGGTCACTAAGTATTCTTACAAACTCTTATTCCTATATCTTCTTCGTGTTAGTTGAGATAAACATTTGTACAAATTATGTTAATGCTCATTTCTTTGTATATGTAAGGGGAATGTTAGAATACAGTAGGCTTTGAGTGATAGTCAAATGTTTTAAAGCTTTGAGCTCCCGTTCTGTTCGCACGGTTAACACATACAAAAATGAACAGCGATGTTCCATTTCACAAAAGAACTAAGTTTTCCAAAACTGACACAAATGACAGGGAATATCTCCGAAATGGTTCACTCTACAGAAAAAATTTATTTGGACATAAACTGTGTGTTATAGCGAGCTCTACATTTTTCGTAGTGTAAGACTTTGACTAGCTCCTACAGTTTACGAGTAATTCAAGTCATCCCGAGTACACAGGGCTACATAGGCTATAGCCAGAAAATTCAAAATATACATTTCATCTGTCATATAAATATCTTAAACATATGGCATTTTAATCAAAATTGTTAGTCATTTTCAAAAAATCAAACTTTTCGAAAATTGTCCATGTTAAGGGTAGTTTAGGGTGGGGCTGTTTTCTTCAAAATCTTCGTGTCGCATCCTTAAGACATTAAACTTAAGTCCAACTTTCGTTTTTAACCGGTTTTTCGTTTCTGGGTTATGCTGTCGATAGACTGACACACACACACACACACACACACACACACACACACACACACACACACACACACACACACACACACACACACACACGCACGCACGCACATACACACACAAGGACCTTTTTCTAAGAATACCTTTTTGGATTCAGTGGGTCTCAAAACAGAAAATTCAAGGCATGACTTAGAAACTGCCATGGAATCACCTTTGTATCATCTCGCAACAAAGAACTGATTCATCCTCCGACTAAAGGAGTGGAGTGGGGAATAGCTACTGATTACGTAAACGCCTCCAAAGAGACAAGATTGAATGATAACTGAGATGAAAAAGAGAATAAAAGAAAAAGTAAACGTTCTCGGGGAATTTTTAAATCAAAACCACTTATGGATATTACCTCACAGGACTTTTCCTGTTCAAAAGAAAACAAGTTCATAACGCTAACGTAATCTTTATCTGAGAAATTGTGGAGAAGTATAAAGCCAACGAGTTTAGCCATAGAATAACATGATGCTGCTGGATGTCGTGCTTGTAGAGCTCTTTTCCTTTTCTGTCCCAAGAGAGAGAAAGCTAATAAAAAAGAAACACAATCTAAAACCACGATCGTTGCATTTAGTTCCATTCCATTGCGTGACGACAACCGATGTCCTCAGATGATGTGTTTACACGTTGCTTTTCACTGCTGCCTTTTTCTTTTATGCGGTTCTTCGTACTACCATTCTCCATAGTTTGATTTGCTCTTCGGTTTAAAGGATACACAAGACGGAGCAAGATGGCTCCGCCGTAACATTTGAGGCTTGCATTCGGGAAGTCTCGGACTCAAAACCCACCGGCTGAACAATCCGATTTCCCTCAGTCGCCTAGGATTGGATACTTAAAACCATGACCCAAAGTTCCACCTTAAGTCTAAAACAATATTATACATAAAAAATCTGATGTTGCACTCGCATAACTTTCCCTACTCCTGTACTAATCATTCTTACAAACTCTTACTCTTATATCTTCTTCGTCTTAGTTGAGATAAACATTTGTACAAATTATCTTATTATTTCCTTGTAGGTGCAAGGGGAATATGGAAATACAGTAGACTTTGAGCGATAGTCAAATCTTTTAAAACTTTGAGATCCCGTTCTCTTTGCACGCTTAACATATACAAAAATGAACAACGATGTTCCATGTCACAAAAGTTTTACGTTTTCCAAAACTGACACAAATAAATGCTTCACTCTACGAAAAAATTTACTTGTACATAAATTGTGTATTTTAGCAATATATATATTTTTGTAGAGTAAAATTTTGTCTGTCTCTTAGGGTTTACGAGTTATTCAAAAGTAATCCAGAGGAATCAGTACT
Source organism: Tenodera sinensis (assembly GCA_030765045.1). Classification (NCBI taxonomy): domain Eukaryota; kingdom Metazoa; phylum Arthropoda; class Insecta; order Mantodea; family Mantidae; genus Tenodera; species Tenodera sinensis. The sequence goes on from CM060968.1 coordinate 136,888,582, forward strand.
ACATAGGCTATAGCCAGAAAATTCAAAATATACATTTCATTTTGCATACATATATCTTAAACATATGGCATTTTTATTAAAATCGTGAGCAATTTTCAAGAAAATCAAACGTTTCGACAACTTTTCCATGTAAAGGGTAGTTTAGGGTGGGGCTATTTTCTTTAAAATCTTCGGATCGCATCCTTGAAAGACATTTAACTTAAGTACCAACTTCGGTTTTTAGCTGACTTTTCGTTTCGGAGTTATGCTGTCCACAGACAGACAGACAGACAGACAGACAGACAGACAGACAGACAGACAGACAGACAGACAGACAGACAGACAGACAGACAGACAGACAGACAGACAGACAGACAGACAGACAGACAGACAGACACACACACACACACACAAACACACACGGACCTTTTTCTAGAAATGCTTTTTTTTTTATTCAGGGGCTCTCAAAGTGTATATTTCGGTGAAATCTCGACATCGGATTACTGGATGGAGAAATAAAAAACGATGTTCCATTTGACGACCGTTTGTTTTCCAAAGCTAACACAAAAAACAAAGAAATTCTCCGAAATGGTTCCTCTACAAAAAAATCATTTGGACATAAATTGTGTGTTTTAGCAAGATGCATATATTTTGCCTCTTAACATTTGGTCTATCTCTTACAGTTATGCAAATGTCAATAATAGACAGGACTATATGGGATATAGCCTGAAAGTTCAAAATACAGATATTATTTGGTACAAAAATATCTAAAATATGTCATTTTAATCAAAATTGTCAGTCACTTTCGGGAAAATCAAAATTTTTGAACAATTTTCCTTGCAAAGTGTAGTTTTGGCTGGAGGAATTTTCCTCAGAATCTTTGTGTCACATCCTTAAAGGATGTTAAACTGAAATAATAACTTTGTTCTTTAGGAACGAGGACGACTGCGATAGGCGGTTTTTGCCAGGTCAGTGTAAGACCCTCTACTCGCCGTGAAACTGTTTTAGTAGGAGACGGTAGTATAGGCTTGTTTGTGCTTTTTTCTGTAAGTCTGTCGTTTAGCGTTGTGGAAAGGTTTAGCGTTGTTTAAGGCAGGGTTATGAGATTTTTTTCTTTGAGGATTTGTCAGGTTTTCTTTTTTTATGCGTTGCCTAGGACAAGACTTGGCCTTTCATATCGTTCTCTGGGATCTAGGTCGTATACTCTCTCAGTCTCCCGATCATTTAGTTGAAACTGGAGGGCAGTTTGTCAAAGAAAGCTTTTGAAAGGATGAGAATATATTCTTTGACGGAAGGGAAGTGGAGGTCTTTTGGATTGTAGCGTTAGGGATGTACCAAGGAGAGTTACTTGCTTCTTAGATAGCGGGATTGAAGTGCCTCCAACTGACGTAGGTGCCTTTGAGCTGCGACTCCCCAGACCTGACAGGCATATATGAATGCTAGTCGAAGGACTTGTTTAAACAATAATAGTTTGTTAACCTGGGATAGATGGGACTTGCTCTTGTACAGCGGGTAGAGCGTTGTCATTCTCTTTCTCACCCGGCTACCGACGTCTTCGTCGGTCTGGGTGGCTCAGTTGGTAAGACGCTGGCCTACTGTTCCCATGGTTGCGGGTTCAAATCCGGCCCAAACTGATGGTTTTTAAGTGTGCTTAAAAACGACAGCTCCATGTCAGTAGCTTTACTGGCATGTAAAAGAACTCCTGCGGCGACGCTGATGTGATTCTGGCAATTGACAGCGTCGTTAAACAACAAAATAAAATTTAAATTTAAACGTCTTCTAAGTACGTCTTGTTTATCATTTTCAACATCAAACTTAAATAGTTTCGGAGCTGTTACTGCTATAATTTAATAAACCAAACCATCTCTCTGACTTATGAACGCAAAGCTACATTTGCAGGCTCTTACAAAGTGTACCGAATGATATTTTTAAGGTGACAGCAAAATTAAAAAGCAATGGACACAGCGTCGTTAAACAACAACATAATTTAATTTAATTCCAGTGTTGCATATTTCTTCCGTAGCCAGATAAATGCATTATTTTAAAGATTCGAGGGCAGTAGTTGCTGTTTTGTAGATCCTGCTTTTCACGTCTCCCCAGAAGAAATAATCCACAGGGTTCATACGGGGTGGAAGGGAAGCCATTACATTAATTTAAACCACTGGTAGATCTCGGTATTTGGAACATATTGTGTATCTTACGTTTTTGTCTCTGAACATTTCCTACGAAGATCGTTTTGTCGAAAACAAGCTGAGGACACTACCGGTTGTGTGCGTGTCACTTTCACTGGTTCAGTACATAAACAAATACTACTGCTACCACGCGTCTTGTGAATGTATCCTATGTTTACTCTACAAACGTAGGCCGATCACAACCATTAACTGCCAAAACATTAGAGAAAGTGCTCGAGCTGTTTACATGCGGAAATCAGGTCAATTCCCTGACCAATCTCAACGCAACGTTGTCGACATGCCTCGCGTCTGAAAAAGGTGCTCGGAGCATTCCTTTACGTCTTTTAAGTGATTAATTATTTCGAAACCCTGTGTGATGTCCAATAATTACTACCGAAGCTATATCTGAAATAAGTTACTCTGCGCATCTTACAAGTAACAAACTGTTATCTTCCTACATTATTGTGGAATTACGCATCCAATTTGGACAATTTGGAACAAAATTCATTTATTTTTTCGAAATCGGCTGATCAGAGAACAAAATGCCACTACACTTTTTTGTTTGTAATGCTTCTATTAAGCACACGTGAGAAGGAATGTAATGACTTCCCTTCCATCCTGTATAGCTTTGCCCTCCGAGGACCTGGAGGACTGGTAACGTCTTCGGGCTCTATTTTTGTTCTGGATGAGGGCCCTTATCCTATGTGGTAGAGGTGCACTGTCGAACTGATGTAGTGTTGGCTTTGGTAATGCGCTTTTGATTGCAACCACTACCGCCTCTATCATATTGTTAACCATGAGTACCACTTCTTGGGAAGTAGTGCATGGGTTAAGGCGCGCTTGGACTTGGTTTAATATGTTGGTGAACTCGTTGCAGTTTGTGGTCCGAGGGCACAATTTGGCAATGGACATAACGGTCGGTGGTGAAATATTACACTGTCGTCAGCATGTTGAATACATAGGCGTCACCATGGACCGCACCATGTGCTGGTCCACCCATATAAAAATAGCGCCAATAAAGGCAGACAGCGGCTAAAGTTGTGCGCCGCCATCTTCCGAAGCAAACAGTTGCAACTGAAATCCAAACTTATTCTATACAGGTCAATTATTCTCTCGGTGGTCCTGTATGCACGTGTGGTGGGGGCTAATGCCTCCAAAACTGCCCTGAAACAAATCCAAACCCTTCAAAACCTTTCTCTTCGAAAGATCATATCCGCCCCAATCCGAACCACTAACCAAACCCTCCACCTAGAAACTCAGATCCCATCCATCCCAGAGGCAGTAACAAAAAGAGCAACGGCAACATGGACACGCATTAGGAACCACGAAAACAACGTGATCGCCAGCATTGGCAAAGGCGAGCCGAAGCACCGCAAACATGCAAAAATTAAAATGTTCTAGACGCGGTACGACTCGCCGACTAATGCGTGTCCATGCAACTTCGGCCCCAGGCCGCGCACACATTTCGGCAGAGGCCAGTGTGAGTGAGTGAGTGAGTGAGTGAACGTGTGCGTGTATGTGTGTATATAACTGTATATATGTATATTGTGAAGTTGTACTGGGGTGCACGAAAACATAACTCTTGTTAGGCTCGTGCAACCCACTGAGACGTCTTAAGCTTTAGGATAATGTGGATCTTTAAAGAAATTACATTGGCAATTGGCAAGTGCCTTGCATTTATTATAACAACTTTAAAAATACAAAACTTAACACCTTGGATTACAGAGAATTTGAATACTTGTCGCCACTTCAAAGTGGTTAGAAAAAAAATCATTTTTGGTAATACATTTTGACATTATTGTTTAATATTTTAATATTTCAAAAATTTCTGCCATGCTGATAAAATTTTTACTCTCGTCCAAACCTTTTAATTATATAAATGCATCCGAAGAGCTGAAAGATAATTTAGAAAACACCTACTCGCGTATGATAACATGATGCCTCCCCTAGTACCATATAGTCACAATTTCTGCCCAGCTCCACAGAAAGCTGCTCTCTCGTTGAGCCTTGCCGGAGCTGGCTTGGTAGGGACAGATCACGTCGGGCGTTGCGCATGCGCCGCTGTTTCGGCCATTAGCTGCATGAGGTCGTGCAGTTCGCCGGGTAAGTATGCAGGCTCTCTCTATTGCTTTGCTGTAGAACTACCATGACGCTCACTAAATTTTGGTTTGGTGAGCTTGTGTTGATGGTTGTCTCTGCTTTTGACTCATAGGTGAAATAACGGCTTAATATAAATAAAATAAAACATTGAAGGATTAAAAGACTAATAAAAACTGTTCTCGGTGACCTAAAGTTGGTCACCTTACGGGTCTTCAACGAACCCGTAAACTGTAAATAAGACAAATACAATGTAATTCAAATTATAGCTTGTAAGCCGGGCCCCATGTACCGGTACCGGCAAACTGGAACTGAGGTCCCTGAGTCTTGCAAGTGTTTGGTATTTGGGACGTTAAGTTGATGGTGTCAAATGCGATCATATAGTGTAAAACACAAATGGTCAGTCAAAGCTGTAGCAAGTAGCCTCTACACGATTTTATACTGCATGTGAGTGTTTCAAGCATACCATAGTTTTTAAACGACTCTTAGTTTGAGTTAAGCTGTCTACAGACTGTCAGATACACATACATACACATACAGGGACCTTTTTCTAAAACTTTTTTTTTCTTTTATTCAGGGGGCCTCAAAACATATATTTGCAGTGCAATTTCGACATCGAATATTTTAGCTGGGATACTATACTTCCTCTACTTAATATATATAGTAGAGAAAGTAAAAATACGTGGTAATAGTGAATGCTGTGCCATCTATTCATAGATAATGAAAGAAGATGGACTGTATAGCACCCTAACGCCATCTGATGTGACAGAAGCAGAAGTAGAATTTCCTGCACTGCTCCTTCTGTGGACTCGTAACACGCAGGATGGTTTAATGAATAATTATTTTGTTGTTTAACGACGCTGTCAGTTGCCAGGATCATATCAGCGGCATCAGTGTGCTGGAATTTAGTCCCGCAGGAGTTCTTTTACTTGTCAGTAAAACTACTGACATGGAGTTGTCGTTTTTAAGCACACTTAAAAACCATCGGACATCGCTCAAGCCTTCGAAAGGAAACATCATTGCTTAGCTGCTTTCTTAGATTTCAGTCAAGCTTTTGACAAAGTCTGGCACCGTGGTCTACTCTTTAAAATTCGTAATATTGGTCTTCCTGATTACCTGTATCAATTAATTCACAGCTTCCTACTGGATCGCACTTTCTCCGTCACTTTAGGTTCAGACCGTTCCTCCTCTCGGCCCGTATTCGCTGGTGTTCCTCAAGGTTCCGTCTTAGGACCTACCCTCTTCAACATCTACATTTCAGACCTTCCTCCCCTGCAGTCTATCAATGTGTCCATGTACGCCGACGACACCACTTTGTTTACCTCCCACGAGGATATTCACACAGCTGGCAATCATCTTCAAACTGCCCTGGATTCTTTATCTCTATGGCTAAAATCATGGCGCATCGCCCTCAACCACAGCAAATGTGAAATGATGCTTTTCACTCTCCGCCGGCCCGCGTCTCCTGCACCTGTTTTGATAGATAACAACCACATACCTTGGAAGCGCAAGGACGAAACAGTAAGATATCTGGGAGTACTGTTTGACCGCCGACTTACTTGGAAGGCTCATATCAACAGCAAACTCAACTTGGCTTATTCCCGACTCTCCAAGCTTTATCCTCTGATTAACCGTAAATCTTCTCTGAAAAGTGCTACAGTGCTTTTACTTTACACCTCTTTACTTCGTCCTCTTCTCACGTATGCTTGCCCTGTGTAGGGTGGCGCAGCTTCTAGTAAAATTGCAGCCATGCAGTCCTTTCAGAATAAAGTTTTACGCCTCGCTCTTCACGCTCCCTGGTTTGTTCGCAACACTCAGCTACACCGTGAACTTGGAATTTCCTCCATAGTGGACTTCATCCGCCATCAGGCTCATCGCTTCTATGGTCGTCTTCACAAGTCCCAGGTGGGGTTTTGTTCTCCTTGGGCCATAGGTCGCAGCCTCCAAACCGCATCCTTAGTCGTCTGCCGCAAGATCTGCTGCTACCACCTGACAACCCGTCAGACACCGCAGAAGAGGATTGAGATCTACACCATTCTCACCATGTGCTTGTCCCTGAGGGGCCTATAGAGGTCGACCTCATTCTTGTTCAGACTCACGTTCTTATGTAGTAAGTTTTTTGTGTTTTACCTGTATAGCGCTGCAGCGCTGATCGATAATAAAGGCAAATTAAAAAAAAAAAATTAAAAAATTAAAAAATTAAAAAAAAAACAAAAAAACATCGGTCTGGGCCGGATTTGAACCCACGACCTTGGCATCATTAGGCTAGCGTCTAAGCAACTGAGCAATCCAGACTGACGTGATGGATAAGGATGAAGGCTAAGAGACAGAGAGAAAAGGATACACAGCGCAGGTACGTTACTGAAAACAATTAAAGACCGCTGTTATAAGGAAAGACCTGAAGGACGAACACATCCAAATGACGATGTGCGCTAGCAGAGGTGCCCCTAACGATTGCAGTCTAACTATCCATAACGACAGCAGTCCTGAAGTCGACTAGGGCTGCCTTAGCCACCCAAAAACTGGAGGTCCTTACAGTAGACGAGACGCTCCCAGAAAGGAAGGTGATCTCAGGAACCTACTTGAATAAACACAGTTGCCTTTTTGTTTTCAATATATAGGAAATCAGACCCCCATAACTATTATAAATGTATTATGAATAATGATTTACATTGTCTAAAGTGGCAGCCTGTATTCACTGGAGGTTGGTTTAACAATAAACGTCATACTACGGTACTGGCAAGCGCTCTACTTCTAATGGGAAGGCTCGAGTGAATCTCGGTTGGGTAAATTACACTTTAAGAATTTAAAGCCAAGATTTAAAAAAAAAATTCTTTTGTTCCTCAAACAATAATTTACACCTAAAGCTTTTTGTTGATTTTGTTTCTTAGTAATGACTGAAGCTCGGATTTGTAAGCACAATAAAATATACAATCAAATAATAACGAAAAATGATGAAAATTCGAGATTCGACTGATAAGTGCCTGGCGTCACATAGAGATGGCGGCACTGGGCCAGTTTGAAAGGTAGCACCATATAGTTTAACTATAGACTAACTTGTATCCATAGTTACAGATCAATAGCTCGTTTAGTTTTTGAATGACAGTATTTTAAACAAGACAGGTGTAGAGGTTTCACGAAAATGGAGCATTTGGAAAAGCGAGTAGTAGTGATTAAATACTTCCATTTGAAAGGCTTAACGCCTAAGGAAGTCAAGGAGGAAATTGACAGTACACTGAAAGACTGGCGCTTCATATACAATGATTAAAAGATGGGTTGCAGAGTTTTAAATGGGACGTACGAGCACTAGCGATGAGCCTCGCTCTGGACGCCCTGTGGAAGTCAACTCCAGAGATCATTGAACAAATTCATCCTCTAGTACTAGAAGACCGCAGATTAAAGTTGAGATAGCAGAGGCTATAAACATATCAAAAGAGCGAGCAGGTAATGTTTTGGGCTTTCACAAGGTGTGTGCAAGATGGGTGTCACGTTTGTTGACTCCAGATCAAAAGTTGCAAAGGAAAACTGTTTCTGTTAAGGATTTGGAGCTCTACTGTAAAATTGTCAGCGAATTTTTGAGACGGCTTATTACCATGGACACATCACTACACTGCTGAAAATAAATCACAGTCGAAACAGTGCATTGCTCTAGGTGAACCGAAACCAAGAAAGGCAAAGTTAATTTTGTCAGCCAACAAGGTTATGGCGAGTGTTTTCTGGGTTGTACAGGGAATTATTTTTATTGATTACTTGGAAAAGGGTAAAAGTATCATTGGTGACTACTGCGTAACCTTACTGCAATGTCTGAGTAATGAGGTGAAAAGTAAAAGACTTCACTTGGCAAAGAAAATAATCTTGTTTCTTCACGACAGTGCTCCAGCCCATCGTTCAGCCATTGCGCTGGGAAACACGTGCGAATAATTAAGGTTCGAGTTGCTTGAACATCCACCCTACTCGCCAGATCTAGCTCAGAGTGACTACCACCTGCTCCCGAACCTCAAAGGACGAAGATTTCACAGCAATGAGGAGGTCATTGATGCGATAAACAGCTATTTTGAGGACCATGATAAATCGCACTACACAGATGGTTTAATTAAATTAGAACTCCGATATGGCAAGTGCATTAACCTTTCTGGAGAATATGTTGAGAAATAAACAAACAATTTTTTAAAAATCCTTTTGTTTTATTGTGAGGCCCGGGACTTATCAGCCGACCCAGGTGAGTACCGAATTAAACAAAAATGAATACATGCAAATATAATGATAAATAGTTTCACAGAACTATTACGACTGTTATAAACATATGGAAGGTCATACCGAGATTTCCCTGTGTAAACCTCCTGCGTCTATCACTGGAAAATGTTTTGTATAATGAAAATATTCTTTCGACGCATGAGAAAAGCACCACAGTTCTTCTTCGGTGAATCTCTCCCCATTATGCGTTTATTCACCAGAAACCTTTTTAGAAATTTGACAATGTTTTGTAATTAATATTACTGTAATTATCAAGGATGCGACACAAAGATTTTGAAGGAAACTCCTTCACCCTAAATTACCCTTACATGGAAAATTTTTCAAAAAATTTTATTTGCTCGAAAATGGCTGTAACGATTTGGATCAAAATGCCATATATTTGAGATTTTATGACAAATGAATTGCACATTTTGAATTTTATGGCTATAGCCCAGTAAGTCCTATTTACTCTGTATAACTTTTGCATAACTGATAAACCGTAAGAGATAGACCAAATCTTACTATACAAAATGTATTTCTTGCTAAAACACATAATTTGTGTCCAAATGTTTTTGTAGAGTGAACAATTTCGGAGATATTCCTTGTTACTTGTGTTAGTTTTGGAAAAGAAACTTTCGGCAAATGGAAGATCGTCATTCATTTCTTTATGCAGTGAGAACGGAATCTCAAAGCTTTAAAAGATTTGACTATCGTACAAAGTGTGCTGTATTTTAATTTTCTCCTTACAGCTACAAGGAAATAAGCAACAAGTTTCTGTAAATGTTTATTTCAACTAACACGAAGAAGATATAGGAATAAGAGTTTGTAAGAATGGTTAGTACAAAAGTAGAGAAAGTCATGTGAGTGCAACACATCAAATTTTTTGCACATCTTGGGTCACGTTTTCATTCATTTCACCAGTTTACTATGTTTCCTTCTCGATTTTCCACAAAAGTACGTGTTGTCTGAGTTTTTGAATATTCGAGGTACTGTTGGTCCACTTTACCTCGGCTAATCGACAGTCTATGTTACTATATTATTACTTATCATACATTTGTTACCAGTTTTATGCACATATTTTAGAGGTTATTGAAATGATTGACTGAAGAGCAGTAAATAGGCTACAAAGAAACTGCAATTAATACATATTCTCGTTTGTAATTTCAATTTTTGTACTATAAAAAGGATAGAAAAAGTACACTACGCACTCAGTTTATGGTAAACGCTAGGTTGGTACGTAAATGATTCATTGAGAATTATGTCCGGTGAACGCCTTTATGCGTTTTTCTAATTAGTGCATGATTTATAAATGAATAGGATAATTGCCATAATAATCTATTTAATTTTGAATTTAGGTTTAGGGAAATTCTAAGGTCTTTCCCACAATCCCAAATGTCGACCATGCAGGAATCCATTTTAATTTCCCCTGGTTTAATCCATAATTAATCAGGATTATGAACCTCATATAGCTTCAGATCCGGTCGGGTCTTTTTGAAGTTAATCATACTCATAGGTATTTCCCAAAGGGCGGACAGTCATTATTTGATATTTTAAAACCAACCCATCATATTCATTTTAGTAGCAATGTGACAAAGGCTGACTTGGTATGACTTTAATTAAAAATTCTAATTAAAACATTAATTTTCCGATATCTACATTCAGCACACGGGGAATATGTTAGAAAGTTGTGATAATTGAAACAAATATTAATTTCAACTTTATCTCCGATAAAGCAGCCTAAATTTCAGAATAACCTTCATTAATCTTGCACCAAGTACGAGATTGACTACCCTGTACTCCTTAGCTACTATTGTTAGTAAGAAGTTGGCAGCCGAGTTAAACTAACCGACGTCACTGTCTCTGCAGGATAGTCAAAACCACGGATTCAAGCAAAATAAATAAATTATTACTCAATTCAGTGTAAAAACGCGGTTATTGCGTAACAGAATCTTATACTATATTGCATACCAAGAATTGTAAGGGATATTTATAAGGTCGGGAATGCATTTTGGGAATACCCCAAGCATTCGAGATCTGATAAGTATCTTACAGTTGGTAGTTAGTCCATTAATTTCTGCAATACTGGAACAAAACTGTAAAAAGCAATAATAAATCAAAATTGCGTTTCCATATTTTGTTAGACATTAGGAAAAAAACCTAATGTGTTGTACTCACATGACTTTCTCTACTCTTGTACTAATCATTCTTACAAACTCCTTTTCGTGTATCTTCTTAGTGTTAGTTGAGAAAAACATTTACAAAAATTATCCTATTGTAGGTATCTACAATGCCTTCTAGACCATGGCCTACAAGCCCGGAAGAACTAAACATATCTAATAGTCAAAAACCATTTATTTATTCGAAATCGCCTTAGCAAAGAACAAAATGCCATAAGAGTTTTATTTGTAATGCTTCTATGAAACACATATTAGAAGGAATGTAATGACTTCCTTTCCAATCTTTACGTATACCAGTCAGTTTGCCGTCCCGCACAGCATACTAAACATTGCTAGCGTTTTTTTCGACACCTGTATATATGGGATGGATAAATAGATAAAGTAACTATACATTAACCTAAAATACCATTAACTGCATTTTTAGAACTTTTTTTTTTTAAATCCGGTATTCTGTAACTTTAAGTATTATTTTTATTGGCCTTTCTATGGCCATATGGTTTCCCGGAATTAATAACATCCATTCATACCCCTCCCACCCTCTTTCGCTCTCTCCTCTATTCATTCATCCTCAAGAAAAACAAATCGAATGAAAAACGAAAAAGGGATAAAAGAGCTTACGACGTGATCAGTAATTTTACTTTCATTAGATATGTTATATTTAAGTTAATATATACAATGTCTTTCTTAATAAACTATTCCACATCGAACTATCAACTAAGCCTAGAGATAGAATTATATTTGGACGCTACCAAAGTTATGTTTTCCTGATTAATTCATTCTTCCATCAATTTACTCAACAAATAAAGTCTGAAATAAGATTTAGAATTGTCTAAATCTGGCGTGTCAAATTTACGGCTCGTGACACCATTCCGAATCGCTCGCGTATTCAGTTTTGCTCTAATCTACAACGTTTTTGCTCACTGAATTACTGGAATCAAATACAAGCACATAAATTGATTGAGACGTTGAAATACAATTAACTACTTCATCTCCCCTTCTGCCGTCAGAGATGTCATGTTCACTTCTGGAAAAACGAGGCAAGAAATACACTTTAATAACTTCTAACATCCGACATCTTCATTTCTGTCCCCTGTTTCTTCTACAGCTGGTCTTAAAACAGTTAAAGAAGATGTGTAGTTTAAAGGTGTTAGTTTCCCAAATGACTCGATGCTTTAACCCAAGGGTGCTCTACAGCAGGCAAGTTAGGGGAGGTGGAAATCACCTCCTTCCACCCGCTGGGACAGAATGACACATTTATCCGTGATTACTGAGTTCCAGTATGTACATTCTTACATACAGGAAACCAAAGACGTACACATTCATATTCTAATCCTGATTAACCCACGATGTTTCAAAAGATAAGCAAGCTGATTGTCACTTATCTTGCTGCGATACTCACTTTTAATGTAGTTCATTTTTGAAAATGTTTGTTCGCAGATATAAGTGGAGCCAAAGACTGTCATTAAACTAGATGTAAACAAACGTAATCTCGGATACTCACAACAGGACAGAGACCTAAATAATTCCCACACTTCCTTCTCAGAACATTTTACGGTCGTGGAATTCTGCAATGCAAGTAGTTTCATATTTTGTAGCTCGTGTGAAGCCTCACTACATGGAAACTTCAAAAGTGCAAAATAATTGGATTTTGGTTTCAATGTTTTGGTCTTCAAACTGTAAAGAAAATGTGTCGCATAATTGCTTCAAAAGTTCGTTGTATTTTTCCAGGAGAGTAACATTTATCGTGAACACGTTCCGGGAAATGGTGTAAATCTGCAACTACCAGTCTTAAAAATCAAGCACTTAACTTTATCGTCTTCACCTCGAAAACAAAAATATTCTTCCTTCCACTGAATTGCATGTACTATTATATATACTCCGCGCCATCCGCCTGTGATTAGCAGGTCTGGTTCGGCTTGCCTTGTTCACTGGAGGGGGTAGATTAAGTGTAGGAGAAGCGAGTGGTTTAAACCTTTCCAGCCCAAATTCTTTTGCTACTTATGCCAGTCTTCCTCTAATACATGGAATCGGTTTACTTAATGCGCGTAATTCACTTGAACAGCCAACATTATTTAAACTGGTCATTTATTGAAAGCTGTAGGTCGCGGGTTCGAGTCCGCAGTCAAATGTGCCTGTGGTAAATAATATAGGAGAACCTAAGTAAATCGGTAAAATAACGGCACGCTTTGATGATGGCGGGATATCATCGAAAATTGTAAAAATCTGATATGTTGCACTCACATGACTTTCTCTACTCTTGTACTAACCATTCTTACAAACTCTTATTCCTATATACTCTCTGTGTTAGTTGAGGTAAACATTTGTGCAAATTGTGTTATTGTTTATTTCCTGGTAGGTACAACGGGAATATGGGAATACAGTAGACTTTGAGCGATAGTCAAATGTTTTAAAGCTTTGAGATTCTGTTCTCTTTGCACGGCTAACATGTTCAAAATGAATAACGATGTTCCACTTGACAAAAGTTCAAGTTTTCCTAAACTCGCATAAGGAATATCTGCAAAATGGTTCACTCTACAAAAACATTTATTTTGTGATAAATTGTGTGCTTTAGCAAGATCTACATTTTTATAGTAAGATTTGGTCTACTTATACGGTTTACCAGTTATGCAAAAGTCATATCGAGTAGACAGCACTACATAGGCTACAGCCAGAAAGTTCAAGATATACATTTCCTCTGACATACAATCTCAAACATTGGCATTTTAATCAAAATCGTTAAAGCCATTTTCGAGATAATCCATTTTCGAAAAAAAATTTCCATGTACGGATAGTTCAGAAGGGAGCAATTTTCTTCAAAATGTTCGAGATGCATACTTGAAAGACATTGAAATAAATACCAACTTTCGCTTTTAACTGACTTTTCGTTTTTGAGTTACGCTGCCCATAGACACACATACAGACACACACGGACCTTTTTCTAAAAATGCTATTTTTTTGGGATTCAGGGGGCCTCAAAACAGATTTTCGGTAAAATCTCGGCATCGAATTTTTGTGTGGAATAAAATACTTCCTCTACTTACTATACGTAGTAGAGAACGTAAAAAACGGTTTTAGCATTGAATATAACAGTAATAATAGTGGGAGTAGTAATATTTCTAACTTTTTTCCGTAATCTCTCAGTTATTATTTTACAAACAATAACAAGCAAGATCGTTCCTAAGTAACTACGCTTGGAATTTCCCTTTTATTTCCCTTGTCAGTTAATATGAGTTTTAGATTCCAGGTCTAACCTTCATGCGCTGTTGAATGCGCACGTGGTTCCATCTGGCAATGGGATTCCCGTCTCATGTTCCAACACTGCACAACAGCAGTAACCACTTAGGCGATGTCACAGCGAGTTTCACACCATTGATCGCATTTTGGACCTTTCCTCTTCTGAGAGCAGTTAAGACACACGAGGCATAGAAGTTTCTGGGTTGTTGATAGCGAATAGTCAGACCAAAGGGTTTGATTTACACATTTGTTACACACAAAAAGGTTGTTATAAGATATTTCGTTGCACATACAGAAATGAAACGAGTGTATTAAATGGTCGTGACATCCTAAAATATCTGATGTGTTACATTCACGTGTCTTTCTCTATTATTCTTACAAACACGTGCAGGTAGACTATGGACGGAGAGGATTCCACTGTGAGCCAACTGTTACTGTAACGGGTGATCAAAAAGATTCCGAATCGGCTGCGCTCTGTTTTGCCAGTTCGCCTCCTCGGCGCTCGTCGCCGACTGCCGCTGTCATAGAACAGCGCGGATGAAACCATACAACATTTTTAAAACTAATTTTAAAGGCTTTATTTACCAATGTTATTAAAGGAGATGCTGAAACTGCCCACTATCGTTGTCCATACATTTTTGGTACCTCTTTAGGAAACTATCCATCACTCGCCGAAGTTCATGTTGAGAAATGCTGGCAATTTCCTGTCGAACATTTTCTTTTAATTCTTCCAGGGTGTGTGGGTTTGTCTTGTACACTTTATGATTTAAGTTACTCCAGAGATAGAAATCACAGATTACCTGGAAATCTTCCTGCAAATCAACTTGGCAAGCTGACTGAGTTAACACATACGTATCATAAATAAATATACGCTGTGCAGTAGATGAGCCATAATACACTTTGTGACTAAATACAGGACAAAATAATAAAGCACACTGGTAATAACTCAACCACACGTCAGTTCAATACTGTACTTTCAGAGCAGAGAAAAACAAGTCAACCGCGTGACCTTGTGTACAGCAGCTGCGTTATCGTGTACGCAACGCAGTGGTTCCGCTGTACTATATCAAACGCTGGGAGAAAGGAATGAAGTGAGAGCACTATACAGACGTGTTGAAAACCGGGCGAATAACGCGAGCCAGCTTGAGGATCCCTGAAGTGCGCTGGAGCCTGACACTATGGCTCGGGAAGAAGGTGACTGCAAAGCCACCCAATGGGCCTACAGCATGTAAAGGGTAGTTTAGGGTGGAGCAATTTTCTTCAAAATCTTCGTGTCGCATCCTCGAACGACATTACATTTAAATATTAACTTTGGTTTTTAACTGACTTTGCTTTTTGAGCTATGGTACTTACAGTCTGACACACACACGCGCGCGGAACTTTTTCTAAAAATGCTTTTTTTTTCCCCCGTGATTCAGGGGGCCTCAAAACATTTCCGGTGAAATCTTGGCATGGAATTTTGGGTGGAATAAATACTTCCTCTACCTAATATACGTAGTAGAGAAAGTAAAAATAGCTACATTACGCCTTTGAAATTACCTTTTCCATTATCACGAGAAGGGGAAATGACCTGAAAAATATGTGTTTACATTTGCATGAATTTTTGTCATTTGATACAGCTTTTCTAAATTATTCCTGCAAAATTCTATGTTTATACCATTAGTTAAGATAAGCGTTTGCAGGATATAGCTTTATTCGTCATCTATTTCTTAGATCATCTGGGGAGTCTGTAAAAGTTCTAGTGTTGCTTAATGGAAAATTGCGAAAAGTGGATTTTGTGTTCGCATAAAGCGTTTATTTTTGCGTGGTAAGACGACGATCTCTTATAACCTGAAATGCTTCGCTAGTGTTTGACAGAATTTATATGTGGCAGTTCCAGCACTAGAGATACCGAGTGCACAGGACAGCTGGTTGACGTCACAACAGAAGAAATGGTGAACGAAGTTCATGATATTGTGATTGAAGAACGGTGAGTGAAAATCCGTGAGATAACCTTACACATTTCAAATGAATGGGTATGCAATATTCTGCACGAATATTTAGTTCTGAGAAAGCTGTCAGCACCACCAGTGCCACAACTGCTCACACTTGACAGCAAGCAGGAGTTGTTTCAACACAATGGAAATAAGTTTTTGCAGCGATGTATCACAGTTGATGAAACCTTGATCCAGTACTGTCAACCTGACATAAAGCAATAATGCTAGCAGTGGATTTCCTTCAGTGAACAATTTCTAAAGAAAGAGAAAATCATTTCATCAGCAGGAAATGTCATGGTAGTCATCTTTTGAGATTCCCAGGGCGTGATATTCACCCACTACCTGGAAAAGGGCAAAATGATGACAGGTTCGTGTTATGCCACAGGAATGTACTTCACAGGGAACTATTAAAGAAAATACCCTTTACTGGCCAAAGGTGATAGCGATCCCAACCATTTCCTGTTGCAGGTCTCCGCCAGTACCCACCGCGCCGTGCCGGCAGCTGTTTTAACTATGCGCATCTGTCTGGAACATTGAATTACGTTCTGCATTCAACAGTTTTGCAATTTACTGCACAGTGTGACGTTATTTTTGGGTTTCTTAACGAAATGTGGAATGCTCTCCCATCAATTCATGCGAACCGTTCGAAACTTCGACGTCCCACAGTTTCCAAACCATGAACTACCGGACACAGTTTCCCTCTTGAAAAACGTCCACTTTTTCTATACATCCTGTACCCTTGAGGATGATGATTATAATTATGATACTAATAATAATGATAACCTCTGCACTACATAACTCTGGTATCTGGAAGCTACACCAGAGCGCCTGTGTGCTTTTTTATTAATTTGTTACAAAATATAGTAACACATCGTTTAACAATTTTACAAAGAAAGCTTAACAGCTAAACATAGGTTTAAATCACGTCACTGTAAAAGCAGCCAGTCTGCGGCGAGTCGTTGTAGCAGCAAGACGTCGGTCCTCGGTGTTCTTCGGCAGAAGGCGGTAAACGGCAGTACCACTCTCCGGCAAGCATCGCTACGATATTTATTGCGGCAGGCATTAATACGGCACAAGACCACGCGTTTGGAGCCCAAGAGTCCAGGAGCGTGACCTGAAGAAGCTTGGAAAGCAAGCTAAGGGCACGCTATTCCTGAGTTCGTGGCCTGAAGAAGCTTGATAAGCAAGCTAAGGGCACGCCTCTACTAAGTCGACGGCCCTTACCCAACAACACCACCTAACCCTATACTCCCTCCCGCTTACCTTCCCTGTGGTGAGGTTTGGAATAACCTACTGAGCTAGCTCAGTATAGCCAAAGAACGTAAGTTCTGTAGTCCACTAGGACTACTCTTAGGCACAAAGGTTATCCAAACCGCGCTTCTTAGCAGCCACCTCCTCTCACACCTAAGTCTTTCCCGGCCCTAGAAGATGCCCAGGCGTCATTCTACGGCCAAACCTCCTAAACCCCCTGATCCCCAATCTTCCCGCCGACGCGTCCTGACCAAGAAAAAGAATACACCGCCGCTCACACAACATGTACCCTCTTCATCAGCAAGCGAGGCAGAACTTAATCACGACGAAACACATGACACACGCACTCAACAAACGCCAACACAAACTCCCCCACGTACGCCTACACCAACAAACACACGTCACCGCACGCACTCTGTGAGCTCCAACAGCAGCTCAGCCTCTCAAGCTCCTGACATTATTGAGCATGACTCAGACACCAGCATTGAATCTACAACAAAACTCGGCAACCGCCTTAACACACTACTGACACCACGCACGACTTACATACCACCCACACCTCACGGCTACTTCACGATATACATCATCAACTGCAACCCAGGCAAACAGAACACATGGCTTGTGAGGAGCTTGATGACAAAGACACAACAGAACACAGACTCACTCTACCGCGCCCAAAGACTGCAACAAAAAACATTCGCACTGACCTTCCGCAACCAACAACAAGCAGTGACTTTCACCCAGACCATCCCCGTTCACAACTTCGGGAAGTTTGCGTACTATGCTAACTCCCCACCACAAAACCGACCCACACCCAACCCTGACACAGAACCAAACAGACCACGAAAAACCCTGACCGCCGTAGTAAAAGGAATACCCTACGACATAACTGATGACGAAATACTACAAAGCATACAAGAGACATACCCAGAAATAACACGCGCATCCAGGATCATCAGCCAAAACAGACAGACGCAACTCGTACGAATATTCAGCACATGCATCACAACTATCAACACAATACTGAAAGAAGGCGCCGTCATTGAAAAACAAATTTTCAGGGCGGAGCCTTCTAAGCACACGGACCGACACGTACCTTGCCGACAATGCCAGACATATGGACATCACGAGGAAAATTGCACAAAAAAACCCATTTGCTTCCACTGTGGGCACAACTCTGACACGCGACGATGCACACATCCTATCCGACATAACACCCCTTACTGCTCCACCTGCCGACAGAACGGGCACTACACCGGGCAAGTAAAATGTCCGATGTATCCCAGACAACCCCCGACACAACCTGAACACACTGCCAAGACATACATCTTCCCCCACAACATCCCCACACCACCTAAACCAACACACGTGACTGACTGGCCCGAGACAAATTTCCCAAAGATCCCTGAAACTAAAAGACACATGTCAAAACACGAGACAGTAAACACTTTCCAAGACGTAATATCACAATCTCAACAACAAATCAAGTCCCTGCAAGACCAACTCACAAACATACAACAAAACATTACAAAGTACATACGCGACATCACAAACACGACAATAACACAAATACTCAGCACACTGATACCACCAATATACGACATAACTCCACCTGCACACAGAGCACGATTCCTACAAAACCTGACACAGACTGCACAAAAGACGCTTAAAAAAGCAATTAACACGACGAGAGTTGGCAACCAGCTGGCTATCTTCATAAATGAAAACACATAACAATGACACACGAACGACAACACCAATTACCATAAAAAACATAAGCACACAGTAAATACAAACACACTTAAACATACATAACAAAAACATATAACACACAACACAGACAAAACTAACCGAGAGCCGTTGCAGCAACACACAAACACAACCACACAATACAACAAAAATACAATTTTCTCAGAGGGTAGAAGCCATCACCTCACATACAGGGATGAACACACCAACCCACACAACCACACCTACAAACACGCAAAATCAAAAATTTAACGCACCCAAGATTGATCTCTCCGCCCCATACCAAGTTAAAAAATCTAAAATACGCGGCTGAAGAGGGACTATCCCTAAAACAGCCAGGGCATGTTTTTACAACATGCCCAAATAACGTTTTTGAATTTGAATTGTCACTGTAAAATGATACAAGGTAAAGATTTAACAATTCTGACCCTGGAATTTTTATCCTGGTTCTTGTAGTTGATCATGTCTGGTCTTCAATTCTCCTCCTGTATTCCGTCCAGGATTCGTTTGGGTTCTTGTATGCTCTGAATCTCCTTCGCTCGACCCATTTGTCTTCCTTTTGATGTCCAAAATGCTGAGTCTGCTCGGGTTAGTAGTCGAATGTGCATTGCTTGAACTTGTTTGGTCAAAATGTGGCTCTATTGATGTTCTTGAGAGTCTTGCCTATCTTCTGCTAAGCTGTTGGTCTTCTATTGCATTGCATCTCGTTAGTACACCCTGGATATAGCGGAACTTTTCAAATGCATTGTCGCTATCCTTGGTTCAACATCAGTGGTTGTAAAACTTTCAGTAATTCATAATGGTCTGTATATGAAAACGTTTTAGGGAGGTATACAATTCATTACAGTCCTCGATCAAAAGAAGAATCAACAATAAGGGTTAGAAAGATCTTCCAAGACTTCAGTGGAAGACCAAGGCATGACGTCATTGATTCACCTGTGCTTTTAGCGGTGCATATCACCGTGTCAAGGATTTTAGAGGCTCATCTGGTAAGAGAGGAAAGTTTCGTGCTTATTTTAAACAATATTTGCCATCTTGGATGGTGAATGTTTTGCAGCACTTCGCCTCCTCCTAGGACAGTCTTGAAAGTTAACGGTAGCAGAGGATAAAGGGCAACTGGGAGTGCTTGCAACGAAGTTTCGCAAAGACCACGCGCTTGTGTTTCGCAATCTAATAACATGGCAGGAGTCAACCCTCTCGGCTGGAAAATGAGATGAATCCTTCATTTCTTTCATCCTTTCGTCTTTGCTCTCATCTTCCTCTGCTCTGAAATTTCATACGTACGTACGTACAGAGGCAAACAAGGACGTCGAACGGGCTGTGCTGCGGCTTGCACGTAATACAACGCAGGAAAGCGGCTTTATCATCTCAAGCAAGTGATTCTCTGTGCGGGCATTTCTTATTTCGTAAGAAAAAGTGCCTCGCGGCTTTGCTCGCGTATTGGCAATTCGAAACTCAAGGGAAAGAAGGAAAGAAAGAAGAAAAAAGGGAGCATCTATTTGTTTATTTGCTAGCGCGAGTTGGCTGTCGATTTCTTTCAAGTCGTATATTGGAAACTTCAGCATTCAAAACAAAGTTCTAATTCAAAGGACTCATCTTCCACCTCTCTTTTCTTAATGATGGAAATTGAGTTTCGCTTTCTGCTTACGGAGGGAAGGCCCTAATAAACTTTTGTTTAAAATAAATTAAACTGCTATCGGGTGTTTAAAAACTCTCTTCTCTGCGTAGTTGAGAGTTGATTTCAAGCTGCACAGCATGGTGAGGAACAGGTACTCTCTAAGCACAGCCCGCTCACAGCCTTGCAGTGATCAGTGTATATTAGCAGGTGAAAAAAGAAACTGAAGACCACGAGTTGCCCGGACTTGCTGCACAAGTCTGCAGAAAATATACGTTTTATTGACATCAGTTTAGGTGTAAGACAGGAAAGAAAGTTGTCGTTACTTTCCAAAATTAATATTTTATTTTAAGCTACCCTTTGATATTTTACATTTAGTATTAAGAATTAGTGCAACTTTAAGAATTATTGTCTTAATTTTAAATCGCCCATTATCAATTACATTAATTATTTTCCCTCAAGCAATTTCCATATCTTTAATTTAATTTTATGTGTGTCCTTTTTCAACGTTTGTATTAAAGGGGAGCGTAATTTTTTTTTGTTTAATTAACGTCCTCCAACATTGTGTCATATCGGACGAATGAATGAAATGAAATGGGTGAAATGATGCTCAAATGAGCCCGAGGTCCATGGAGCTTTAAGTTACCCGACATTCGTCTTCTCAGGGTAGGGAAAACCTCGGAAAAAACCTTACCCGGATAACTTACCCTAAGCGAGATTCGAACTCGTGACCTCTTGAACGTGAGACAGACACGCTAACCATCACGCTACCGAGGCGGGCAGGGGGGGGGGGGGAGCGTAAAGGCGAAATGTGCCAAAACAATAAATGTTTAGTTGTTTGGTAGTTTTGAGCATTATATCTCACTCTGTAACAAACACACACACACACACACACACACACACACACACACACACACACACACACACTCACACACACACACACAGTGTCTCTCTCTCTCTTTCTCATTTGTACTTTCAGACCCTGAGGAGGACAGAATAATTGCTATCCCAAACGAGGTACCAAACGGGGGGACCCCCTACTCAGGAACCCCTAATCCCGCGCACGAGGCAAGTGCTCTATGGGGCCAGGGTTGATCATTTTGTATGCTGGATACTACACCACTTCACAGAAAAATGATATCGTATACTCTTTGCACTACAGAGGTGTATGTACAAATGTGTGCCACTTCTATACATGACAATTTCCGTGCGATTACGAAAGTTGGCTTTTACTTTCAAAATATATTGAGCTTTATTCTCCATTTTTATTTGGAACATCTTTTTCTACGCTTAAAGTTTTGTGATGTAAATGAACCGCTTTTTCAGGAAGGATTAAACTAAAACAAAACTTCGTGGTCCAACGGTCTATGTAGGGGCATGAACTACCGCCCGACCGCTGCGATCCCCACCCACCTGCGCCATGAGCGGAGTAGTAATGGAGGATTGGAGAAAGTTAACCATCCGAGTCCCTCCCGATGTTCGCAACCAGGAGATGGAGTTATGAACAGAGAAACAGCATCGGGAGGGGAAGCTACGGAATTGAGGATGATGGTAGGAAATGGTGTAATTAATGGAAGGAAAGATGACGGGACAGTTGTTGGAATGAACAGCGGAAGAGATCGGAGGACCCGGAGAAAACCCGCCCATATGCCGTTTCGTCCAATCGAAACCCGTAAGCTTACCGTGGTGTAAGGAACGGTTGAAAATAACTAAATCAAGTTTTCATGTGACAAAAAAGGATATGTTAATTATGCTACTGATATACTTTAGTGTTACAAGTTGATTGGTTATGTTTCAAAAATTAATTGATGATAAATTTTAGTAAAAGTTTGCGTAATCAAGGAAAGAAATTGAATATATTGTATAAAGGAGGGTTTGTACCTACATACTGTAAAAATTTCAGTCTCATATCTTAATATTTTCTGAGATAATGGGATAGAGCTCCTCATCTCTCCTTTATATGTGCTCGTGCGCGCGTGTGTATGTCGATTTCAAACAAACAGTACACTTATAAGAGAGCACTAATGGAAAAGTACTACAATCCTAGTGTACTTCTACCGATAAGTTGGGGTAAGAACTGTATAATTGATGATTCTAGATTATGACCTACCTGTCGATGTGCCCTTAAACCCTACTCACTCCCTCACAGCAAAATTATTGAATGGATT
Source organism: Tenodera sinensis (assembly GCA_030765045.1). Lineage (NCBI taxonomy): Eukaryota > Metazoa > Arthropoda > Insecta > Mantodea > Mantidae > Tenodera > Tenodera sinensis. The sequence continues at coordinate 136,911,232 of CM060968.1, forward strand.
TCAATAAAACTTGTGTTAATGATTACTTCCTACCCGGACAGTCAGTGTTCGCCGGAGGATCAGTGAGTCAGTTGCGCTAGGAGTTCTGAAAGAGCAGCTTCGGCTGGCCCTTTAGGTGCTGAGGTGTATCCCGTTTTGTATTGTATGAGAAAGATTCTTTCTTACGCTCTACGCCGTTTATTTATTTCAGCCATTACAGTGGTTTGTTCTATTTCCATGCCTTTTCATAAACGTGATCTTCATTGGGAATTGATGTGTATACAGTTTAGAGTCAAATGGTCAAGTTGTTTAAATTGAAATTTTTTAATATGTGGACACCAAATTATTATTTGATGTGTTTATTACTGGCAGTAAATATGTAATACGTTTACTTAGAGAAAGTTGTGGACTGGTTAAATTTGATAATGTATTTGGGTTTAGAAACATCTGTTATGTTAAATACACGGCTCCATGAGACTGTCCACACTGATTGATTTAATAGGGGAAGGGGTACTCTCAAACCAGAGTGTAGACTTACCGTAACCTCCTCCGACCTGATCCACAACTATCCATGAGGCTAGTTGATGTTTAATTTTCAGGTATAAAGCCTGGCAAGCGGCCCTGAGCGGAGCAATACTATGGACGTTACAAGAGGGGAAGGAATTAAAGTTTAGAACTTCAGCGTGACAAAGAAGGCGAACATTTATAATCTGCAGGGCACCCTGTGATTTGCAGACCCCCCCCCCCCCACCAAATCCGGAGGTCGAGGATATACAGAGAACAAGCACCTGCCATACATGCCGAAACTCCCACCGGCACTTCGAACCCTGAAATAACCAAGTAGATGAAATGTGAAGTGAACTAAAATGTAGGGACAGGCAATACGGAGGACGTATTCCCCCAGCATGAATTAGATTATAAATCATTTAGGGGAAAACTACTAAAATGGTAGTGATCCACCTATGATAATATAACAATAAATCAAGTAAACTTTATACTTTTTGATTGTTTATTGCGTTGAAGGTTTCTGAAATGTAAGGTAAAAAGCCCTTGGCCACAGGAGTCAAACCCAAGGCCTTCCGAATACGAGCCATTCGGTTGACTGTAACCTAAGCTTTACATAATGAGGATACAAAGGACTTCAAAGAATTTACAAGAATTAAACATGTACATTTATGTACCATGTTACTACTTAAAACGTATCTGCTGTGTTTTAATCAAAACAATTTGAATTATTTTTGTAAACAACAAAATATATCGATTTTCCCTTGTGAGTATTGCGTGGAATATCTTTACCATTTGATATTTTTCCTACTTTTCATGTTTTTACGTTATGGTATTCTCTCTCTCTCTTTCACTCACAAAAAGCGGTTCTTTTTCAAAAACACTCTTTCTTCTTTGTTGTTGGATCGATGCAATGCAGCTTTTACCTTAGAAGAGAGGTAAGGGGTATGAAGGGTAAAACCAAACAGAAACACTCTAGTGAAAAGGGGAACAGATTGCAGCGCCCTATTGACAAACAGTACGAATATAGATATGCAAATCATACCCTGTCTGCGACTTTACATGATAACTATATATTACTAGTCTAGAATAAATCTGAGTACAAACGCTAAAGAAATTGCCTCATATTAAGGGTTAACAAATTGACTAATTATTAGACCGTGCAGACGTCATCTCATCAAGCACTTCCTAGCATGTCCTGTACACCTAGACTACGCGAGCTGTAAGACACCACACTGCTTGTAACTGTATCAACACCTGCTACAGAAAACGAATTTAGTAAAATGTAAGAGTATCGTGATTGTTTAAACAGGCCTTCGTAGCCCCCCCTACCCTCCTTTCCCTTTCTTTAACACTCTGCAATGACTCATCTTACTGGCTGGATATAGTTATAACCAATGACACGCCGGTCTGAAAGGAAAGTGTTGATTTTTTGTGGTCGCTTAGTAAATAGTTGCCCCTCTCTTTACCCCTCTCTAACGGTGGTTTATTGCATAGATATTAGAGGAAAAACTTTCATTCGAAAGTAGAAACTGTATTATAACGTAACAGACAAACATATTAAAGCTACTTTGATACGACCTTTAATTCTAGTAAAAGGATTACATATTTTTATACTTTTCATGTAGTATTGCATTGTGTTTACTGTAAAGATTTACACGTTTTTGTGGTTCTAAGGATGAAGTTAGACGATTCTGTGTTATAAGATCGCCATTCGGCGGCGATTCATTCCAGCATTGGAGCTCGCTACGTGTACACCTCTCCTCACTCTACTGGATTAGCTGTGTACGTGACTGGCTGCACGCGTCGTTGCTACGTGACCAGACAACAGACGGCTGGCTGACCTCTATTTTAGAGAGTTAGTCACGTGGTTGTCTACACGCTGCCTGGCGTACGTGACGGCTTGCAAACTGGTTCCTGCCAGAGTTGACCACGTGCTCCCTGCACGCATTTCCACATTGCCTTAAGGCAAAAGCACATTTTTTCTGCGATACGCCGCAAGACACTTGACAGCAAGTGGTGGGGTATCGCAGGAACACTTCTTCTGCGCTTCTTCGCTGCATCAAACCTGCACTCGGAGGGGGTGTGCATTGGAAAAAAAAATCAGGTAACTATTCCCGACAGACTTACGGACTAACGGACCACGAGACAACGGGGCTTGCAAGGCCATAGCCAATGGTGAGGACCTCTGGTCCTATACCTCAAGCCGTAAAGGCTTGCATAGGCGCCTCCTCCACCCCGGAGGGGGTCGGGTCCCCTACAAGCAGCCGGATGGCACCCGTGCCGACCGACTCTAAGAACGGACGAGACATGGACACCGACGGGCAACAACCAGGGACTAGTTCCCAACCAACACCACCTGAAGTGGCAGAACCCGCCGCAAAGAGGCTCAAGGGGTCCAAACGCAAGGGTTTGGCCCCTCAAAAGGTACTTCAACCATCAAAGATACCTGTACCAAACAACCCGCACCTCCCGCTGTCTGAGACAGAATCAGAGGACGAAGCCATGGCGCAAGACGACGGCATCACCGTCGTTGAGCGCAGGAGGAAAAGAAAATCCTCCAATACAAGTCTGCATCCCCCAGAAGGGGCCGAAGAACCACCCTTAACCGAAAAGGGCCTTAAGATTCCGCCCATCATAGCGGATTCTTTCACAAACCATATAAAAATCATGAAACTTCTTGCGGCCAAATTGGTCAAGGGTTTCGAGGCTCAAAGGAAGCCAAGAAAGGTTCATATCCGAACCTACACGTCCGAGGATTTCGAAAGGGCGAAACAAGTCCTAAGAGAGGAGCAGATTCATTTCTACTCCTACTCAATCCAGCGTCCTAACGTTGAAAGACGCATTATTAGGGGACTCTCCTCTGAGTGTACACCAGAGGAAATTACACAGGCACTCCTAGAGGAGCATAATATGAAAATCTCAGCTGCAGCGCAACTGAGAAAAACCATTTGGACCGAGGAGGGGTCCAAAAAGGTACCTATGCCACTATACCTAGTGGTAGTAGATAAAGTCCTGGACCAACAGGTACAGCCCATAGACGCCATACGCACCTTGTTCCACACTGTGGTCAAGATGGAGCGCTTCTATGGGCAAAATGGCCCAGCCCAATGCCGTAGGTGCATGGGCTTTCACCACTCCAGCCAAGCATGCGAACGAAAGCTCGCATGCTTACGCTGTGCTGGGGAGCACCTCGTCGCAAATTGCGACAAAGAGGAAAAGGAGTGTGCCAATTGCCACAAACCCCACGTAAGTGTTTACAAGGGGTGTGAAGTGCGGCAAAAAATTATAGACAGCCGCCGCCGCGGTCCCAAAAATGTGGCACCAGTCCGTGCAGGGGTGAGCTTTGCCGCCGCCCTTACAGAGGCTGAGCAAATTGTGCAGCAAGTGGAACATGCACAAACCACACCCGCACAGGCACAAATTGTGCAAACTACACTAGATACTAGTGTAAAGGAGAGTGTAGCTCCACCTCCCCGCCCCTCTCGCGAAAAGCGAGAGAGGAAGCAAAGAAAGGCTGAAAGACAACAGTCAGCTCTTCTTGAGCAAATGACTGAGTCTGACGCAGTCACCGCTACTGCCGAGGAACCCACCCCGGCCCCAACCCAACGAGCCCAACCGGCACGCACCACTCCGGTGGCCCCATTGACCTCACTAGGAGGTGTTACATCCTCGGCTGACCTAGAGGAATTCAGGACCCTGTCCAATTGGTTCGGGGACATGATTAAACGGACACTTCCCATTTTGAGGAAGTGTATGCAGACACTAACGGACGCCAATGTTGACGTCCTACAAAAACACCAGATCCTGCTGCAAACACTAGAGCAGCTGTTCCCTAGATCCTCCCAGTAATGGCCTACCGCGTCGTGCGTAGACCATTACGAGCCGCTTTCTGGAATGCCAACGGCGTCAGGGAACAACGTCCAGGCATTCTAGAATTTGTACAGTCCTACGGGATCGACATCCTCATGGTGACCGAAACACACCTGCATGCTGGTATACACTTCTCGCTGCCAAGTTACGTCGCCCATCGGTCTGATCGGGTCGGCCGACAGGGCGGAGGTACAGCAATCTTCATCAAAAGCATCATCACCCATACACCCTTCCCTCTTCCTGCCCTTCAACATGTGGAAGCTACTGCCATTAGGCTTGCCATTGGTGGTGTGGACACTTTGTTGATTGCGGCTTACGACCCTCCAGATCATCGCTTCTATGAAGCAGATTACACCACACTCCTCAACCTACACCCAGTAGTCTGCATCGCTGGAGATCTCAACGCGAAGCATGGGCTCTGGCACAGTCGCATTAGCAACCAGAGGGGGCGAGGGCTCTACCGCCTCATCAGCGGAGACCCAAACCTCGTCGCGCACGGGCCGAGAGGTCCTACATTCCATCCGGCCCGCGGCAGGCCTGAAATTTTAGACATCATGATCACCAAGAACATGCCACTACATTTTGACCTCTCGGCAGTAAATGAGCTGGATTCTGACCATGACCCTGTTATGGTAGATTCCACAGTAGCCATGCCAGCTCTGTTAAACTCAGACTGGACATTTGAGACCGACTGGGATGCAGCAGTCCTAGAACTAAACCGTTCCGTCGACCCTCGACCTCGCATCGATGATATCGAGGCGCTGGAAGAGGCAGCGTCGGACTTTTCCCACCAGATCCTAAATGCGGTACGCGCACACACCCACCGCATTCCCACCAACACCCCAGACCCTAGAACCATACCAATAGAACTCCGACAGTTGATAAAAGCCAAGGCAACTGTTCGGAAGCTATGGCAGCGTTTCCGCCATCCCAGGATAGGAGCAGTCTACCAGAGGTTCAAATCCCTGGTAAGGCGACTGCTCCGTGCGCATAGAACATCAGCCTGGGAAAATACAATGCAAACTGTAAATCTACAGGAGAAGAAACCCTGGCGGATTATAAAGGCCTTGAGGAAGGACAAGGCCCTATACCAGCATCCTCTGCACGGCACTCGTGGGAGACTCGCTTTTGAGCCCGACGAGAAAGCCACTGTGTTCGCGGACCACCTTGAGGTACAGTTTTAACCCCGGGAGGAGCCGCAAGACGAAGACTTTACCGAACTCGTGGATGCAACCGTGGATTACCTCTATGAGGAACCACGGCGGCTACATGAGAGGATCCATCTACCTATAATCACCCCGAAAGCGGTGATTTCTGAAATCCTAAGTCTGAACCCAAACAAATCCCCTGGACATGACGGCGTCACGGCGCTCATGCTTCAGCACCTACCCAAAAAGGCTGTGGTTCGTTTGACTCGGATCTTCAATGCATGCCTCCGTCTTCGTTACTTTCCGGTTTTCTGGAAGGAAGCGAGGGTGGTATGTTTATTGAAGCCGACCAAAAACCCAGTCTTTCCTAACAACTACCGTTCCATCAGCATTCTCCCAATCGTCTCAAAAGTTTTTGAGCGGTTGCTCCACACCCGCCTATTACCTCTGTTTGAGGAGAGGCAACTCCTACCGGATCACCAGTTTGGTTTTCGTCGGGGTCATTCCACGTCCATGCAGTTGCTGCGTGTGGCCGAGATGGTATCTCTGGGATTCCAGGGAAACATCAAGACCGTAGCGGTGCTGCTGGATGTGGAAAAGGCTTTCGCCACAACTTGGCACCAGGGCCTTCTGTACAAACTTAAGCAGGCAAATATCCCTCCACCATATCTCACTATCCTTAGCAGTTTCCTTCAGGACCGCACTTTCAGAGTGAAAGTGGAAGGAAAACTGTCTACCAAAAGACAAATAGCGGCCGGAGTCCCAGAGGGCAGTGTACTCTCCCCGCTACTCTTCGCAGCTTACATGTCCGATTTCCCCACGGAACAACATACTGCGACATGCCAGTATGCGGACGACGTCCTCATCATGGCACAGAATAAAAATGTGAGATATTGCCTCCCTCCCCTTCAACGACAACTCGACGCCGTCGACCGTTGGAGTGAAAAGTGGAGAATGGCTATTAATCCGGGGAAAAGCTCCGCTCTCCTCCTTGGTAAGGTTCGCAATTGGCGACCGGATCGGTCACTTCGGCTCAGGCGGAGAAATATCCCATGGGTAACCTCTGCCAAATACTTAGGCGTTGTCCTCGATCGCGGGCTAACATACGCCCCACACGTCCGCGCAAAGGCCAAAGTTGGTCACGCTGCGCTCAGACAGCTCTACCCTATCCTCAAATCTACTATGCCAAACCACCTTAAATTAAGGATTTACCGGGCCATCATTCCGCCCATGATCCTTTATGGCTGCGAAGCCTGGGGATCAGCTGCACCTTCACACATCATCAAACTTCAGTCGGTGCAGAACAGGGCACTAAGAATGATCTTCAATACCGGACGTAGATTCCCGTCTCACATCCTACATACCCAAACAGGACTTCCTTATATCGAGGACTTGGTAAAGGAGCGATCCCGAACCATGTACTCGAAAATCAGCTCCCACACCAATCAACTGGTACGGGTATTAGGTCAATATGACCACTTAGCACCTAGAAGGAAGAAAAGCTACCGCTTACCCAAGGACGTCCTTGGATAAGGGTAACGCCACTCCCATCCTCCATCACATCATTACCCACCACCTATTCCTGCCCCCTTTCTGTATCATGAATTAGGTATACAGAAAAAAACCTTTGCCCAGAACAAACACGCATGACAATACACGGACAACCTCCCATATCGCACAGATAAAGCCGCAGAAGCGGCTAGGTGCTGTGCGAAAAGACACACCGTACAGGAGAACCTGTACGACCTGATTATGGTTCTGGTTCTGGTTCTGTTATAAGAAAAACTAACTAAATAAATGCTGCTTATTTTAAGCAACACATTAAGAATTTGGAGATAAACCCCCCACGCTACCTTGTTCTCTAACACACATTCCAACGTCATTGGCCACTAATTACACCTCATCCCTTGCGAGACCCCGTAAGAGGTGATCCGAAACAGTGCGTATTACTAAATTCGTTTTGCGTGCAAGGGGAAATGATGGAAAGGAAATCGTGGTTAGAAATAATGCACCCTAGCATTCGCCTAAGTGACATAGGGAAACAACGGGAAAACTTATGTCAGAGTGCGCGGCCACGGGGATCGAACCCGCGACTTCCCGAATGTGGGCCATAGACGTTACTGCTTGAGCCATACCGCTCGGTAACTACATATAAAACATGCAAGGTTCCTCATTTAAAACCTAACGGGTGCACGTCATTTCACCTGTGCGCAATTGGGTGTGCCACAGTCGGCTTTGCTCCTACATAAACTCCGCCTGTAAAGCATGTATAACACTTTACCTTATAGAAGATGCTGGAAATGTCGTCCACCCTCGGCTAAACAAGCATTATATGGGGAGAACACATTCTGATTAAGTTGGGCCACTGTAATGTTTCTGATTTCATTTCTAATATTTTGTTTTAGTTCTTCCAATGTATGAAGATTTGTCTAAAAGTAAAGCCGTATAAGTGTACAAGTGTCCATGGTTTAAAACAAGGTGACCCAGTGTCAAGAATACATTATTGTGAATGATTATTGTGAAAGAGGAGAATATTAAAGCGATGAAACTTGCGGGTATACAGCCCATTTAAAAGGTTATATGAACGGCCTCATTTACATTTACTAAACATTTCAAAAACATTACACAAATTATGTGGCAAGGTGTTTTAGTATTTTAAAATTTAGAGGTCCTTTTTGTTTAGATACCCGCTACAAGTACAAATTATTTTCTTTTAACTCTTTTTTGCTGTAAAATTGGCACATCGATTAATGTTTTATTGGAGTCAGAGACCGTCAGCTGTTATTGCCTAACGGTTTTCATGGATGCTAATCAGACCTACCACCTGTTTATATTTTCTCCCTCCTTGTCGTTCTCCATGCTAATTTAAAATCTCACATTGCTACATTCAAATGCACACTCCTCTTTTTACTTTCTCTGCTACGTATAGTAAAGTACAGGAAGTATTGCATTCCAGCCAGATTTCACCGGAAATATGTTTTGAGGTCCCCGGATAAAAAAACATTTTTATAAAAAGATACGTGTGTGTCTGTGAACACCATAACTCAAAAAACGAAAAGGTGGTTAAAAACCAAAATTGGTGTTTAAGTTTAAAATATTTTCAGGATACGACACGAAGATCTTGAAAAAAAAAATTGCTCCACCTTAAACTACCTTTACATGGAAAATGTTTCGAAAACTTTGATTTTCATGAAAATGGCTCTAACGATTTGTATTAAAAGGCCATATGTTTAAGATATCTTTATGACAAATGAAATGTATATCTTGAATTTTCTGGCTATAGCCCCTGTAGTAGTATTTACTCTGGAGACCTTTGCACACCTGGAAAACCGTAAGAGATAGACCAAATCTTAGTATACAAAAAATTTACATTTTGCTAAAACACAAAATGTATGTCCAAATAATTTTTTGTGGAGTGAACCATTTTGAACATACTCCTTGTTATTTGTGCGAATTTTAAAAAACAAACTTTCGTCAAATGAAACATCGTTATTAATTTTCTATATGTTAGCAGCGTATACTAAACGGAATTTGAAAGCTTTAAAATATGTGACTATCGCTCAAGGCCTACGTATTCCCTTATTCCCATTGTACCTACAAGGAAATAAGCAATAAGATAATTTGTACAAATGTTTATCTCAAGTAACACGGAGGAGATATAGGAATAAGAATTTATAAGAATAGTTCAAAGAGTAGAGAAAGTCATGTGAGTGCAACACATTGGATTTTTTAAATGTGTAATTATTGACTAATTCGTAAGTAACTACATAGTAGCTGCTTGTAATGCACCAATAAACTCATTTGAGATTACTTGCCTTTATTTACATTTATACACTTTTTATTCCTACTTAGCCAGAAGGGATTTTCAACTACCCAAGCTTAAACTTTGTGCATTTTCGCGCAGATGTTTATTCCCATCATCGAGTGAGAAAGGAAAATGTACACATGGTTTAATATACCATTTAGCAGCGACCACATCTGCAGTCGAATGCACAGCGTTCTGACGTCTCAGCCCAGTGGTCTCGGATTCGATTTCTGGTTGGGGCGGGAATTTTCTTTAACCAGAATCATTAGAGCAGAGGTGGGCAAAAGCGGATTCATGAGTCCATGTGATTCGTGAAACTTACGCCGTGTAACTATGCAACACAACACGTTTCTTATTTACAATCACGTTGAAGCAATTTCTGGTCAAATAGACAAAGTTCGCGGTCATGTTGTATTATAAGGGACCCGAATGTGATATGATGGACGAAGCGGGTTTTCTCCTGATTCTCCGTTTTCCCCCACCACTCATTCCACCAATTGTTTCATTATCACCTTTCCAGTCACAGATTTTGCCTTTATTTCATATCTTCTTCCTCACTTTCATAGCTGGTGCTTGGTTGATCACCCACTTCCAGGTCTTCACTCTGTCCAGTCCATAGGTTCCCCTGTTTCCCGACAGGCGCCTGACCCTAGGCATTGGCTTGTAAGTCTTGGGGGGTGTAAGTCCTACATAAGGGGAGGGTAATCAGGCAAAGAAGAAGCAGCAGCTCTGGTAGAAAAACCTTTCTAAGTGGAACTCAAATATATCCATTATTATGATTATTGATGCAATCAGCGATCATTCTCATATGTTCGAATATTACAATTTCTCCATAACGTACAGGGTTATATTTAACCTTTTGTGTTATTTCATTTGAATGTGCAACATTCTTCTTCTCTCTCCCTCTTTATATTGCGAAAACGCTAAACTGGCGAATGAAATATCGCCCTTGTTGTTCCTTTTAGTGGACTGTTTATTAAACCACAGTAAAAACAACAGTTCTAATTGAGGTAGTGTATTCATTACGAAATCAAATTGATAAAAAGAAGAAGAGTGGCAGAAAAATTGAAAAAGAGAGATAGAGGGGAAAGCCAGAGAAGGTGGTATATCGCGAGCAAGTAAATGGAAAATAGACAAAACAATGCAATAACACAAACAGAGCTATGTTATATTTATCTTAGATAAATGTAAAGCAGCATTGCTGGTTATTGGTTTGATTGTACCAATACCTACTTAGTTTTCATAAGTCCTTTTTCACATTTATTTTCTTTAGTCACGCAAAGAGAATGGAGTTTCAATGCCATCACATGCGACCAGCTCTTAAACGAATCGATTATTGCTGTGTTCCCTATAGTCATTTACGTATAAGGAAAACTACTTATAGATCGTCTATGTCGATTAACATTAAATAGATAGAAGAGTGTTCTCTTTTTTTACTTTCTCTACTACGTATAGTATATATCGAGATTTCACCGGAAATATGCTTTGACAACCCTGAATAAAAAAGTGCTTTTAGAAAAACGCCCATGTGTGTGTCTGTCTGTATCTCAGCCTGTCTCTGACCTGACTGATTGTCTGACCTGACTGTAGGTGAACAAGATTACTCAAAAACGAAACGTCGGTTGAAAACAAAAATTGGTATATAAGTTGAAATTATTTTAAGGACACGACACAAAGATTTTGAAGAAAATTCCTCCGCCTTAAACTACCCTTTACATGGAAAATAGCGATTTTACCGAAAATGGCTCTAACGATTTTGATTAAAATGTCATATGTTTAATATATTTGTATGACAAATGAAATGTATATTTAAAATTTTCTGGCTATAGCTTATATAGTCCTGTTTACTCTGGATGACTTGAATAACTCGTAAATCGTAAGAGATAGACCAGATCTTACTCTACAAAAATGTAGATCTCCCTAAAACACATCATTTATGTCTAAATAATTTCTTTTGTAGAGTGAACCATTTCGGAGATATTTCTTGTTATTTGTGTCAGTTTCGAAAAACATAAAACTTTGGTGAAATGGAACATCGTTCATTTTTATATGTTAAGCATGCAAAGAGAACGGGATCTCAAAGCTTTAAAATATTTTACTATCGCTGAAAACCTATTGTATTCTAATATTTCTCTTACACCTACAAGGAAATAAGCAATAAGATAATTTGTACATATGTTTATCTAAAATAACCCAAAGGTATAGTAGTAAGAGTTTGTAAGAATAGTTAGTATAAGAGTAGAGAAAGTCATGTGAGTGCAAGACAACAGATTTTTTTTTAAGAACAGTTTGTACAAGGGTGAGTAGAGAGGGTCATGTGAGGGTCATGTTAGGGAACACATTAGATTTTTTAGTTATTATTTTGAAACAAAGGGTAAATCTTTAAATCGATACGCCCATTTCTGGTCCCTCGGTAATGCCTGTGTGTCCTGTTTTTCAACAATGACATTCCGTCCATTTCATCAAATGGAATGGTTGACAGACGTTACTGGAAATTACTTTTCACAATAACTGGATTGATCGCCCTGGAGTTAACGGGTGTTAGTGATGGAGCGGCCAGATTCCATATATATGAGGGGGAAACGAAATCACAGGAATACAGGAAAACGAAATCGTGGTACAATAGAATTACTCTATACCTGTTCAGGCCTAAGATATTATTGTATATGGTCTTCAATCAGTAGGGACAGATCTCACGTACAAACAGTTGGAAGATATAGAAAGAGTAAAAGTCGGATACCTCAAGACAGTTCTGGGCGTATCACCCTAGTCGTCTCCTTCTTCCCCCACCATCGTTTCTGCTGCAGCAACAATGGTATAATCACCACAAAGATGTATCCGTTACTTTTGGACTGCAGCAAAACACTCTCTCTGCACGTGTTTGCGCGCATTTCTAATTTATTATTATACAAATACTCCAGCATATGCCTACTGAGCATGAAAAACCCAAGATCAATTGGTCGGTTGTCGGGAATTGAACTCCGATATGTGAGGATACTGGACGAAAACGATTCATTAAGTTTACTAGGATCTATTAGGCGAATAACATAGTAAAATCATGAAACTAACATTGACATCATATGAAAATATAACATTTTATTAACGCAGAAGTCAGAATTCACACGAGTTTCTTCCCTACTTTTAAGTACCAGATCATCTTAATTTAAAAATTTTAATTTTTAATCTCCCATTCCTTAACCAATTAGTGTAAACAATACATTTGACCCAAAAGTTTACTATAGTGATTCACTGGAAATACACATTTTGGCATACCTGAATCTAAAGAGAGATGCCTCTATTAAAATACAAGGTTGTTTTTCTGTGTATGTGTGTTTGAGTATGAATGAGTTAACTTAAGAGTGAATGCATTACATACATATTTACTTAAGTTTTATGTTGTTTTCTCAAAAGAACTCTTATCAAATTCGCCGTATCTTTGATATATCGTCGTAAGAAGTAAAATGTATCTCTTAAACGTTCTGTAAATAGCCTGGGAAGTTCTCCTCATTGTTAGTGAATTCTTTATCAGAATTAGCTCGTGAACATCCCAGTTCAGATTAGGACCCCCTTCAATGGCAGGGTGGTTTATTGCTACATCTCTGGACTAGCCAACTTCGTAGGACTTCCACTTTTGTTTATCTTTCGCTATTCTGGACCACAAGTTTCCTAGATGACACTTACACACTTTATTTCACCGCTTTTATGATTTCCTACCGTCGTTTTCCATATTCTGGGTTCCCACAGTCACTGCATTTGTCCACTTTATAGGATCCATTTGTTGCACCTGGCATTCCCCATCTGCATTTTGGACACATTGCTGATGTTGCTGCACAACCCTATAGTATACAAAACCGCAATGAAAAACACTACAAAGGAATGAAATAGAAATTCTAACAGACTCTAAAGGTATTGTGATTTTATGAGCAGAAAAGTATTGTATGTATAATGTTAAAAAGAACACAGAAAACTATAAAAGAAAGAAGAAACAAAAAGAAAGAAAAAATCACTAAATTTGTGTGGGCCCTTCACAAGAATGTATGGATAGTTCTGACAGTGGCAAAGGCAATAAACTTCGGATACCACAGTAAGTTGTAATTCTAGTTTGCAGCAATACTTACACAAATTACATAGCTTTAGATCACATCAGCCTTTTTCATTTAAATGTATGTGAAAGGATTGTGGCGATAGCTTCAAGTAATATTTATTTGTTTGCTGATGATTCTCTTATGTCTTCATTGCATTATAATTATTTCTTATTTTTTTGCGATGAACGTCACGTTGCTAATAATTAGTCCTTCTACATGTATAAGTCAAGCATTTCCTAAAAAGAAAAGCAAATATATAAAATTAAAATGAAACAAACGGTACCTAGTATGTTACACACATAAAAAACTGAAATGAAAACAACGTTGTTACGCAGTGCACTAAAAGAAACAAATGTAACCTAATTTAATTAAAAGTTTCTGGTCTGTCTAACCTGCTACAACAGAACAAATATAAGAAGTGAATGTTGCAAAGGAATAAACACGAGTCAAATTCCGTATGATGCCGCCGGTCTGATAAGCAATTTAATAAAAAGTACGCGTATGCAGAACTTGTTATTCCGGCGTCTCTTTAACAAAAACACCCTGAGGCGCTTCTGTGCTACAACTTCATAGTGCACCAGCCATCGCCTCTGTTATCTAAACATTCCTGGCTAATATTTGCTACACATATGCTTCCTGCTATAAGGATATGTAGGACAAGGTCTATTAATGTGTAGATAACATTTTGTATCTTACGTTTTCGTCTCTGAGCATTTCATAAGGAGATATTTTAGTTTTGTAGGAAACAAGCTGGCAACAGTGCAGATTGTGTGGGTGTCACTTTCACTAATTCCGTACATAAACCAACACCTCAGTGACGCGCCTCGTGAGCGTAAACAAACACCATGCCATTTTCTTCCATGTTTACTGTGTGAGTGTAGGCCAATCAGAATCATATCTCCCAAAACATACACCACCCTACGTCGTGAGCGACCAACCTGTTTACATCCATCAACCGGTTCAGATCCGTGACCAAGCTCAACGCAACGTTGCCGAGTTAATTCACGTCTGAAAAAGCTACTCGGAATATTCCTTTAATTCTTTCAAGTGATTGATTATTTCAAAACCGTGTGTGATGTACCATAATTACACTCAAAACTATGTTGGAAATAAGTTACTCTACGCATCTTACAAGTAACAAACTGTTATCTTCGTACATTATTGCGGAATTACCACCCAATTTAGAACAAAAAGCATTTATTTTTTCCAAATCGGCTGACCAAAGAAAAACATGCCATTACTTTTTGTTGTTGTAATGCTTCTATGAAGCATATATTGGAACAAATGTAATTATAATAAATAATAATATAATAGAAATATAATATGTATAATAATAGTTAATAATAAATATAATAGATTCCCTCCCACTTCATATATATATGATATGATATGATATGTGATATGATATGTGATATGATATGATGAGATATGATATGATGAGATATGATATGAGATATGATATGATGAGATATGATATGATGAGATACGATATGAGATATGATATGATATGATATGAGATATGAGATATGATATGAGATATGATATGATATGACGTGATATGATATGATGAGATATGATATGATGAGATATGATATGATATGAGATATGATATGAGATATGATATATGAGATATGATATGAGATATGATACGATATGAGATATGATACGATATGAGATATGATACGATATGAGATATGATACGATATGAGATATGATACGATATGAGATATGATACGATATGAGATATGATACGATATGAGATATGATACGATATGAGATATGATACGATATGAGATATGATACGATATGAGATATGATACGATATGAGATATGATACGATATGAGATATGATACGATATGAGATATGATACGATATGAGATATGATACGATATGAGATATGATACGATATGAGATATGATACGATATGAGATATGATACGATATGAGATATGATACGATATGAGATATGATACGATATGAGATATGATACGATATGAGATATGATACGATATGAGATATGATACGATATGAGATATGATACGATATGAGATATGATACGATATGAGATATGATACGATATGAGATATGATACGATATGAGATATGATACGATATGAGATATGATACGATATGAGATATGATACGATATGAGATATGATACGATATGAGATATGATACGATATGAGATATGATACGATATGAGATATGATACGATATGAGATATGATACGATATGAGATATGATACGATATGAGATATGATACGATATGAGATATGATACGATATGAGATATGATACGATATGAGATATGATACGATATGAGATATGATACGATATGAGATATGATACGATATGAGATATGATACGATATGAGATATGATACGATATGAGATATGATACGATATGAGATATGATACGATATGAGATATGATACGATATGAGATATGATACGATATGAGATATGATACGATATGAGATATGATACGATATGAGATATGATACGAGATATGATACGAGATATGATACGAGATATGATACGAGATATGATACGAGATATGATACGATATGAGATATGATATGGGATATGAGATATGATATGGGATATGAGATATGATACGATATATGAGATATGATACGATATATGAGATATGATACGATATATGAGATATGATACGATATAATATAACATGATATGATACGATATAATATAACATGATATGATACGATATAATATAACATGATATGATATGATATAATATAACATGATATGATATGATATAATATAACATGATATGATATGATATAATATAACATGATATGATATGATATAATATAACATGATATGATATGATATAATATAACATGATATGATATGATATAATATAACATGATATGATATAATATAACATGATATGATATAATAAATATTATAACATATATATAGTATAAAAGTATGCAAATGAGAGATCCTCCTAAAAGAGTCACCGGTGTACCTGACGCAGAAGGTGCTTAAAAACGACAGCTCCATGTCAGTAGATTTAGTAGCATGCATAAGAACTCCTGCGGAACGAAATTCCGGCACATCGGTGACGTTGACATGATACTAGCAATTGACAGCGTAGTTAGACAACAAAATCATTTTTTAACATCTACATTTTTATAGTAAGACTTGGCGTGTCTCTTACGATATACCTGTTATTCAAAAGTCATCCAGAGTAAACAGGACTACATTAGCTACAGCCAGAAAATTCAAAATATATATTTCATTTGTCATAAAACTGTCTTATACATGGCATTTTAATAAAAATCGATAGGCATTTTAGAAAAAATCAAAGTTTTCAATACATTTTCCTTGTAAAGTGTAGTTTAGGATGGAGGAACTTTCAAGATTTTCGTCTCGCATCCTTGAAAGTTGTTAAACTTAAATACCAACTTTGGTTTTTAAGAGACTTTTAGTTTTTGATTTATGCTGTCCATAGACTGATAGGATACACGCACGCACAGACACACACACACACACACACACACACACACACACACACACACACACACACACACACACACGGACCCTTTTTAAAATGCTTTGTTTTATTCAGTTGTCTCAAAACATCTATTTCCGGTGATATCTCGACATCAAATTTTTTAGTGGAATACCATTCTTCCTGTACTTATTGTTTGTAGTAGAGAAAGTAAAAAGTAGATGCAGTTATTTAAACACCTAAGTAATAAAAATCCTTCGATCCCACGGTATCTCTACAGACAGGCTCCGAACGCACCGGATACAAACTGCCAATGCCTTGTGTACTTCGTATGATTAATTGCTTCAAGAAAATCTTTGAACAAGTTTAATAGGTGTAGCGTAAGGTATCATAAATTGCAGTGGCATATTAACCATGCCGGTCTTGTATCCGAGACACTGTGTGTATAAAGACGGCGGGGAATGTGTATTTTCAGAACACGCGAAGCTGTTGTGAATATGGAGAACGTTGAGGCCAAACAAACAGTTTTACACTCATTGTTTTAAGTTTCTGCTGTATGAACTGATTTGTCTCTGGAACTGTTAAACGTCTACAGAGTTGTCTCAGTTATTGTACAGCCAGTGGATCTCCGGCCCTGACGTTTCACAGCTCTGATAGAGTTGGACGGGGAAGGTTAACGTTGCCAACTTACAGTAATGAGCTTCGGAAAATGAATTCTCAAAATTATCTTAACAATGAAAGCATAAAATGTATATCCAGTTTAAAACATTGAAATACAGGTTTCGGTTTTATTTTCATGCAATATCTTCGTTACACTATTATTTTCTTCGAATATTACCTTTACATATGTAGCAGTAGCTGCTACTTTTGGTAATACTGGAAGCGAGTAACGCACCGGATGTTAAAACTTTCTGCTAGCACCAATCAGCGGTCTCACTGCTAGGTGTGGCTTCCAAACGTAGCACTGTGTTGCCAACTCCGTTTTACAAGGACCACGTGGTTTCAGCTGCTCTGGTGTTTGTGCAGTTTTTTTTCCCGGTAGGTAAACGGTATAATAATTGTCTCCATATTCTACTATTCTGTGATCATGTGTATGCATAGTGTCCACGTAAATTTACGAAGTAGCGATGCGATTTGTAGATGTATGAAATGTTTCAAATACCCTGTTTGAATTTTGAGCTTTAACCTTCAACTATTCGTTCTGAACAAGACGAACACAAAAAATAAGAGATCTGGCAACCATGTGCTGCGTATGCAGTTGCCACGTTGTGCTTTAGTAGACAAAAACCAATTGAAAGTTTAGTTAAAGCGGTAAAAATAAACGAATTATTTGTTTCCAGTGTTACACGTAGAACTGCTTGTACACTTAGTCATTTCGTTTAGTAATAGATTTGTTGAAAATATTAAAAAAAGACAAACATTAACTTTCATGGCTAAACCTGACAATGATGGAACCTATTCCCCTCTCATCCGCAACATCCCCTTACCTGCTACTTCCGGTTTGTTTAGCTCGTAGCCTGAACTTCTGTATAGCTAATGGGCAGATAGGATAGGAAAAGGATAGAAAAGGTTGGGAAGACTTGCCATCTCGACCAATGAAATACTTAGTGTCCTTGCCCTTGACGGGTCACCCCCAGGAGGAAGGACTGTGGTGAGAGGATACGAAGGGTGGTCGGCCCTGAGGAGAGAGGACAACAGAAGAAGGGATAACTACACTACTCCGGCTCCTCTCCTAAGGAGGCAGTCTCTGAGACCTTCCTAAAGGGCAGGGCGTCCCTATCCGGGGGAAACACGTTTACAGAGATCCGCCATGCCTGCCGAAACTGTTGCCGACATTTAGAAACCTGAAATAACCAAGCAGATGAATGGTGAAGTGAGATGGGATGGAAGAAGAGAAAATTCATGATATCCTTCCTTGCATTCGCCTAGCATCCTGAGGAAACCCCGAAGAAAGGTCGACCACGGGAATCGAACGCACGACCTCCGCAATGCGGACGCCACACTTACGGCGGGGCCATTTCGATTCGTAACTAATGGGCAGAACCCTGGTGCTTTAGTGCTTTTATCTAAAATACCGATGATTAGACTATTTGTGCACCATCTGAGACAGCGTCTGAATGACAAGTCAAGTGTTTCCCATTGCATGCAGCACTTCATTCAAACGTAATACATTCTTTTTATAGAAAGCTGCTCTTAATTCACAACAGGCACTAAAATCTGTAACTATCTAACCAAGAAACACTGAGACCGATCGTGTTGTGTTTTTCAGCATACTCTTGTATGTGGGATCAATAGTTAAGGACTGCAGCAACAATCACCTACTTCAGTTTTGGGAAAAAGAAAATTCCAGCATCTGTTTGCTTAGCTGTATTGAACAGTAGTTCTTTTAAGAAGCTTGCCTTGGATAACACGAATGCTGTATTAAGAAAGCTGCTAGACCAGCAATAATTGATCACACATAATTTGGCTGTTGCCTCACCGAATGTGAAGAAGAAGAAGAAGAAGAAGAAGAAGAAGAAAACTAAAAAGAAAAAGAAGAAGAAAAAGAAGGCGAAGGCGAAGGCGAAGTGCGAAGAAGTCTTCCAGTGTTTCAAATGTGGTTTTTGGTTGCATACAAGGAGCGCTAAGGTTAGGACAAAGAATATATATTTTACTACGATGTATGTGGAGTAAGGTCAATCAAACCTGTTCAGTTGATGCAATTGGTACAACTTGAAGTACGATTATTCCTTTGTTCAGAAATGTTGGCTTTTAATTTATAAGTACATTTCCTACAATTATAAGCCGAAATTATTACTGTTATATGCATATAAATGCCTATTTCATACGTTTGTGCCTATTCTGATCATTAATGCCTAAAACTGCAGTTTTAGCCAGTTCGTTCTGTTTGTAATAATTTGTGACAACAGTGTTTGCATTTGTTAGTTTTAACGTGAAGTTTTCGGTGAAGAAATATTTCTTATTACTGTATGTTTCGCACGGATTATATAAATAATGATTTTCCCGTTAAGAAAGAAACAAGAAAAGAGGGAAATGAAAAAGGAATGCTAAATAGGATTCTAATTAATGTTAGCCCGTCACTCTTGATTTGAACAAACACGTCATAGACAGTTCCGCTATAGCGAATACACGAATTTGGTCTAACTGATTAAACTCACATCTGTAAGTCTAGCACCTAATACTGGAATAATGTTTAGTTCTAGTCCACAGCTTAATAGAAACACCATAAGAACATGTGTTCTGCAGATGCACTGAAGTTAAATTTGCGATATTTGCCCGTTAATGTAGAAGGATTGCAGAAATATTGCTTTTCAAAACTGCGAGGCGAACTACGAGGTGACATGTCCTCCGAACAGCAAGGGAAGCATATGACTAATTTAATTCTCATACCATCTATGCAAGTACGCCTGAGAATTAGGTGACCCTTCGCGCAGGTCTCACTGAAGTTGGGTATTTACCTTTGTGAAAGATAGTACATGAGAACAGGAACAATAGAAGACTTGTGCACAACATTTGTAGCTTATCTCACGATCTTCCGCCCTGAAGATTGTGAGATATAACGGTATCTCTGCTATATATCTAAAGCGCGTTTCACCCTTAGAAGACAGTACACGTTAAATGGAGCGCAGTGTTGCAACATGTACTAGTTGCGAATCTTTCTCCGCGCGCGACCCCGAGGTGACTGGAGTCCTGTACTTAGTCCTTCAATTGCTGCTTGACGAGATGGGCACTTTTAACTTTGGTATCCCTCCATGCCTTTGTTACTGTATGACCTAAATTTACAAATGACTCGTCTGTATAAACTATTGATTTCCCCTGGTCCCTAAACCTTTTTACGTATTTTAGATATTAATGTCGCCATCTGATGGTATCGTCTCTTTCTATTAATATGCACTTCTTACCCCTTCTTTCATATTCGGACCCCAAATCATGTAAGAACCGACTAAGAGTGGCCCTTGAGAAATTTGATAGGGTCTCATCACTGTTGAATAGTGACAAAATTATATTCAGCGTGGGTGGAATATTTGCAAACCGTAAAGAATGAACAATTCGCTGTAATCCACCTTGCACTATTCAATCATATTGCGTTAACCTAGCGTTTTGTGTAGTCCCATCCTTTTTGCTTTCTTTTTCGATGGCGTTCTTAGAAGTCCTTTCATTACTTCCTTTTTAATCCTATACACTACTGTTTCTGAACACTTAATAGCCTTAGCTGTTTCTTTTACTGCCTTACACGCATTTTACTTCAAAAATAAACACATTCATAATTATTTGGCGTTCCTTACTTCTTAATTTACCAACATATCGTCTCTTCCTAGCTTCCCTCTCCATAACTACAAATATTTACAAAAATATTAAACAAATAACGCAATAACAGCTCACAGTTACACACACGGCTTCTTTCGAACTAATGTTAGTGCTGCTCCTTATACTATCTTCTGTGTCAGGCCTGGCGCTGAATAGATGAATACCTTTTGTTTGCCTTACCGGATAAAAGAAAGAGGTTACTGCCTTTTGGTTTATTTTAAAAACTTTCTCCAACCTTCCTCAACATTTGCTCTCGCTGGTTCCCTGATGTAAACTCAATAACAAAAAAGTTTCACACTGCGTAACTTTTGCAGTGCACAGATATAAAATTTTCCGAAAACATTTAATTTAAAAAATTATAACACTTAACTGGGTAAACATACATAATTCAAAATTAGGCAGGTAGTTGCACTATGGTCTACTCTACCTAAGTAAAAAATATAGATGCATTCTAGCAGTTAGTTTGTTAGTTAGCGCGTGATGAGTGTAGAAACAGCAAATTTCGGACTTCTATTGAAAAAAAAAAAACGTTTTCTGAAGAAATTTGGGCCTATAGAAATGTATAATGACTCTGAAAAGGATATAACCTGATAGAGAAAAAAATTCTGCATAGGATGTGTTCAAACCTGAAATTTATAACAAATGAATATTTATACCATGCTATTAGTAGTCTGGCAACAGCGCGAGGGTAGAAAAGGACGCGGCTAATGGCAACTTGTATGCGCTAGATAGAGACAGAGATGTCCCATTTAACTCCATACTGTCTTCTAAGAGTGGAACGCTATATAGATATTTCATTGATACAGAAAGTCACATAAATGTAACTCATCAGATGTTTTATCTGTTTATTTTCACACACATTTTTTCTTTCGAAAAGCACATTTTCTGTTTTCAAGGAAATTTGGAACATGGATTTCTGATGACATTTCCACATCGGATTTTTGAATAGGATTTAAAATTTCATCTGCCCACTGTATACATGTAGTACAGTACGATGGACGTGTTTTAAATTTTACGGTATTCACAAAATTAAAATGACATTTTTAATGTACTTGAAGTATTTGACATTCGTATTTTTCTGTGCAGAAACGCGAACCGCTCTAGATGATACGCATGACACCAGCATATACCTATTTGAGATTCCTTTACGCATCAATCTGGAGGTTCTTATATAAGCACAAAGGAACACCTCTCCAGAACGCTCAAGTGGAGTTGTAAATTCCTTCCGGAAATTGAGGAGCGGGTCCTCTTAAGCAAAAAGCGTCGCAAGTTGTGGAAACAGAAGTACATACTACCGGAATATGTTTTACTAAATGCACTTCCACAAAAGGAATGGGCGAAATGAAAGCAAGCAAGCAAGCAGGCAAGCCAGGCACGTTTCACAACTTGCTAGAACTTGGAGCGTCCTTTCTCTGCACGGATTTGCCTCCCAAAAGGGTATGAATAACACTAGTTCTGTTGAAGTTGGTAGGCGTGCTTGGGCCACAGCTCCCGTCTTCATGCTGCGGTCACACCAATTTCTAGGAAGGGTGATGAAAACCCTTACGTTATCCATCTATAAGATCCTCACTGCCGCAGCCTTATTACCTCCAGAAGACTGGATGACTCTTGCGGCAGACGTCATCCGCCAGGAGGTAACTTATCAGGTAACTTTGTAGCTTCGAGACTTTTAACATTGCAATGTTTGTTAATTGCAAAACCTTAGCACCAAGGTCTTTTAAAGAAACCTTCGTTACCTTCAGGTTGATTACAGGACATGATTGTCTGGCAAAACATTTAAACAGAATTGGGATATATTCTTCACCACTCTGTCCTCTATGTGATCTGCAAGAGGAAATGGATCGAGAACACCTTCAAATATGCCCGGCCACTTCTAGTGTCCTGCCCCATCCATCAGTGAAAAATATTGGAGAGCAAGAGGATTAATGACTTCATTGTCAGAAATCCAGCATTAGCTAACAACAACAACGTTAACAATATCTGATGTATTGCACTCACATGACTCTCTACTCTTGCACTAACCATTCTTACAAACTCTTATTCCTAAATCTTCTTCATATTACTTGAGATAAACATTTACAGAAATTACTTATACCTTATTACTTATTTTCTTGTAGGTACAAGACAAATATGAGAATACAGCAGCTTTTGACGATAGTAAAATCTTTTAAAGCTTTCAAATTCCGTTCACTTTGCACGCTTAACTTATAAAAAAATGAATGACGATGTTCCG
Organism: Tenodera sinensis; assembly: GCA_030765045.1. NCBI lineage: Eukaryota > Metazoa > Arthropoda > Insecta > Mantodea > Mantidae > Tenodera > Tenodera sinensis. Next base: position 136,934,644 of record CM060968.1, read on the forward strand.
TTTGACGTAAGTTTTAAGTTCCCCAAAACTCACACAAGACCGCCTCCCTAGCGCAGTTGGTAGCGCGCTTGCCTCTGGCACCGAGGACCCGGGTTCGATCCCCGGTACCAGCATGGGGATTCTATCCCCTTTGGGAGGTCTGGAACGGGGTGCACTCAGCCTCGTTAGGTCCCGGGGGGACCAATTGAGGAGCTACTTGATAGAGAAGTAGCGGCCCCAGGTCGAGAAAATCGCAAAACTAGCCGGGAGGGCTCGGGGCGCTGACCACGTCCCACCTTCCAGTGCTGCTTCTCACCAATGACGCCTGTATTGGGCAGAGGTGGGGGACGCAGCGGCTGGGCGGTAGGCCTTGGCCATTCATGGGCTGTCGCGCCGGGGTTTAGTAAAAAACTCACACAAATAACAAGCATATCTCCGGAATGGTTTACGCTACAAAAAAAAGCATTTAGACATAAATTGTGTTTTACCAAGATCTACATTTTTTTAAGATCTACATTTTTTTGTACAGTAAGATTTTGTCTATCTCCTACGTTTTACCAATTAAGGAAAAGTCGTCCAGAGTAAATATGACTTCATGAGCTATAGCCAGAAAATTTAAGATATACATTTTACTTGTCATAAAAATATGTCAAACGAATGAGCCACTTTCAAGAAAATCAAAATCCTTGAAATATTTTGCATATAATGGGTAGTTTAGGCTGGAGGAATTTTCTTAAAAATCTTCGTGTAGTACCATTAAAAGATGCTAACTTAAATAGTAACATTGGTTTTTAACAGACTTTCCGTTTTTTGAGTTGTGTCCACACACACACACACACACACACACACACACACACACACACACACACACACACACACACACACACACACACACACACACTTTTTTAAAAATGCTTTTTTGGGGGGGATTCAAGGGGTCTCAAAACATAATTCCGGTGAATTCTGGACATCGAATTTTTGGATTGAGTACAATACTTCCTCCAGTTTACTAAACGTAGTAGAGAATGTAAAAACAGTACATGGTATAAAAACAAACGTAATATATGCTGTGAAACTGTGAAGATAGCTCATTAGAACACCTAAAGGTGTGGAATATACTTTATATCATTTACATGGCCGAATTTATGAGGAAAGATACACAATCTTCGCAGACCGTGAGGAGATAAGGCTTTGCTGCTTCTTCTAATTCTACTCCTGGTCCTGTTTTTTGTTTATTAGCAGTTTCAAGGACAAACCCGCGTATTGTTTAACCCATAATACGCATGATCAGCTGACTCTGTGTACGCATCTAAATTGTGGGTAAAGCAGTCTTGTGAATTATGTATAAAGCTTTTTGAAATTGAATAATTTATTAATTTAAGTACTACAAGTACGTTAATAGGTGGAAATGCTGCAGTAAAATATTCAACACTGCTGTTCCACAACTTCGTTCTCATTTCCATGTTTATGAACACTATCCATCGCAATATCCATATCAATAAAAACTGTGGATTGAGCATTATGCAACGCAGTTCTCTGTGTACACATTGAATTTGTCTATATTTGCTGGGTCTCACTTTTATAAGTTTATCCACGACTATCCAAAACTGCCTGGTGTGTCCATCAAGCAACTTGAGAACTTTTGCATCTACACTTAAACGGGGATCTTAACAACACTAAACAGTCATTTACAGTATATATTTTAATATCAAACATATAATCATTTTAGTGAGATTTCGTTTTTTTTTTGTTTTTTTGTTTTTGTTATTGTTAGCATTGTCTCATTTAGGTGAAATAATTTAATTAAATTACTGTTACTTTAATTATTCTGCTTTTACTTTTACTTTCTATACTACGTATAGTAAATGGAGGAGCTATTGTATTTTACCAAAAATTCGATTTCGATATTTCACCGGAAATATGCTTTGAGGCCCCCGAATAAAAAGACATCTTAGAGAAAGCTCCGTGTGTGTGTTTGTGTTTGTTTGTGTCTGTGTGTCTCTGTCTGTGGCCAGCATAACTCTGAAATGAAAAGTCCATTAAAAATAGAATCTGGTATTTAAGTTTAACAGCATTAAGTATGCAACACGAAAATGTTTAAGAAAATTCCTCCTCGATTTATATAACAAACCAAATGTATATTTTGAATTTTCTGCACTCCTGTTTACTCAGGATGACTTTTGCATAACTAATAAATCGTAAGAGATAGACCATATCTTACCATGCAAAAAATAAATATCATGCTAAGACAAACAGATCATGTCTAAATATTTTTTTTTGTAGAGTGAGCCATTTCGGAAATATTCCTTGTTATTTGTGTGAATTTGGAATACTTTAACGTTGGTCAAATGGAACGTCGTCACTAATATTGTTGTATCTTAGCCATGCAAGGAGAACGGAATTTGAAAGCTTTAAAACATTTGACTATCGCTCAAAGCCTACTGTATTCCCATATTCCCCTTGTACCTACAAGGAAATAAGCAATAGAATAATTTCTGCAAATGTTTATTTCAACTAACACGAAGAAGATATAGGAATAAGAGTTTGTAAGTATGGTTAGTACAAGAGTAGAGAAAGTCATGTGAGCGTAACATATCAGATTTTTCAATGTAATATTGCATTATGTTTACTGTAAAGCTCTACACGTTTTTGTAATTCTAATGACAAAGTTAAAGCATTCGTTATAACACAGAATGGTTTAGCTCAATGAATACTAGTTAGTTTAATCAAGATACACATTTTCCATAATATGCACTAAGAATTTGGAGATAAATCTAATGAAAATAGAAACCTGGCTTTCTTACCGGTCCAGGTATATCTCTTTCTTTGTCATTACAGCGCCACGCCTCTAGCCCCATATTGTAATTGTTATCAACGGTTCATTAATCACTGCTTACGATTCTCCCAAACAGTGCATTTTACTAAATTCGGTTTATGCACTTATGTGTACACAAATAGTAATATACAGGTGTCCCAATTGAATCTCCCTATTGTCATATTTTCATATGCTTCGTGTGACTGGTGGGGCACATGCGGAAGTGATAACATCCTTGATTTGTGTATACAAACTTGATGAGTCATACGGATTAGTAAAAATTAGTTCATTTCGATATCTCAAATAGTTTGGCAGAAATACTGAAGTGTTAATTAAACACATTAAATTTATGATGGTCTGTAGGGGTATGTATAGGACTTCTGATATAGGTCTCCACCAGTTAGAAAGGGTAGGTATTACTTCCTCTCCCTTCCAGTTGAGGGAGGTGGCTATACCTATTAGTAATTACCAATGAGTTGACAACAGCAGCATAGGTATGTATACTCGATACAGAACATAAGGTGACAGTGTCAGCCAAGAAAATGAAAGGATGACGTAATAAGGTACCCTATAGACGGTAAGGAATGAGTTGTCCACAAAAGGGACTGTGCTGTCTGTACGCTGCTTGATGTGCTTACTTTTGGCGTGGGGAAATAGTCATTTAATTAATAAAATTAGCTCCTTCTGTCACTTTTAATGAAAATTATCTTCCATGTTAAGGGGCAGTATAATAGCAATCATATCTGTGTTTGGAAAGATTTAATGAGCACCCACTTTTATTTTTTTCGACATTTTTATGCTCCCCATTATAACAACAAGGCGGTTCTATAAAAGCCAATTAAGCTATGGTCGTATTTCTTTTTTTATTTCGATATCAGAAAAAAGAAAACATTAACGTCCGACCACTAGGAGCGTTTTGCGAGCTGATGGGTGTTTTGTTTTGCTCCGCTTGGTACGCCTCTAGCTGCCTTTTTTATTTTCTTTTAAGAGCGTGGATGGGGAGAAGGGGAATTTGTGCCTAAAACACTACAACGTCTTTGAAAATTAAAGCACCTTTTGGGGACATGTCGAAGTTCAGGAAAACGGTTCAACAAACTTTGTCAATACAACAGGGACTTGAGTTAGAATTGCTGCGATGAAACGAGTGTAATTTAACTTTTCTCTTGGGTTTATAAAACAAGGAAGTAGGGGGAGGGCTTTAAGAAAGATCCTATAACACTACTTCTCATCGCTTACCGTGCTTCAGAGAAATTATTCCAAAATCTTTGCTTGCATTATAAAGAAGCTGCGCGTGAGTTTAATTTTTAGAAGTGCCAGAATCAAAGAAATGCAGGTGTATACATTTTACTTTCTCTACTATGTATAGTGTGTAGAGGAAGTATTGTATTTCATCCAACATTTCGATGTCGAGATTTCACTGCAAGTATATGTTGTGAACAGCATAAAAACTAAAAGACTTAAAAACCAAAGTTGGTATTTAAGTTTTATATCTTTCAAGAATGCGACAGGAAGATTTTCAAGAAAATTCTTTTACCCTAAACAAACCTTGACATGGACCATTTTTCGAAAATTTAGATTTTTTCAAAAATGCTTCTTACGACTTTGATTAAAATGCCATATGTTTAACATATTTTCGTGGCAGATGAAATGTATATCTTGAATTTTCTGGCTATAGTCTTTGTTGTCCTGTTTAGTCTTGATGACTTTTGTATAACTGGTAAACGGTAAGAGATAGACCAAATATTACTACACAAAACATGTAGGTCTCGTTAAAAGACACAAGTTATGTCTATATATATTTTTTTGTGGAGTGAACCATTTCGAAGATATTCTTTGTTATTTATGCGAGTTTTGCAGTACTTAAAGTATTCTCAAATGGAGGCTCGTTAGTCGGTTTTTATCTATTTGGCCGTGCAAAGTGAACGTAATCGCAAAGGTTTAAACAATTGACTATCGCTCAAAGCCTACTGTATTCCCATATTCCCATTGTACCTACAGGGAATAAACAATAAGATAATTTCTGCAAATGTTTATCTCAACTAACATGATGAAGACATAGGAATAAGAGCTTGTCACAATGTCATGGAAAGGGTATGAAGCTTTAAGTTCAATATTAATTTAAATTAGGGTTTCTCTATTGCCCTTGTACTTTCAACGAAATGCGCAATAGGACTATTTCTGCAAAGGGTTAACATGACGTAGTTAAAAAATAAACTGTCGCAAGTATAGTTACAATTTGTTACTTGTAAGATGTGTAGACTAACTTATTTCTGAAATAACTTCGGTAGTAATTATGGAACAACACACACGGTTTCGGAATAATTAATCACCTAAAATACGTGAAGGAATACTACAAGCAGCTCTTTCAGACGTGAGGTAAGTCGACAACGTTACGTTGAGGTTGGTTAGGGAATTGACCTGGTTTGTGGATGTAAACAAGTCGGGTGCTTACGATTTCGTGTTATGTTTTGGGACCTAACGCTTGTGATTGACCTACACTTGCACAGTAAGCACGGAAGGACAAGGCACGGTATGTGTTTATGTTCTGAAGACGCACCGCTACGGTGTTTATGTGCTGACCTAGTAAAAGTGACATCCACACAATCTGCAGTGTTGCCAGCTTGTTTTCCACGAAACTAAAATATCTCTGTAGGAAATGGTCAGAGACAAAAATGTAAGATACAAAATGTATTCCAAATACCGAGATCTACCACTGGTTTAAATTAATGTAATGACTTCCCTTCCACCAGGTATATGTTAATTTTAGTACACTATTTTCAATATATCCCACCGCCATTATGGGTCTGCGATGGTCTGTTTAATGCTGTTATGAATGTGATATACAAAGCTTACACACATTGAGAACATGAGGAAGTTACATGCATTGGAAAATGGACGCTACATTATAAAGTTACTTCGTAAAATAGACAAATCTGAGTAGAGCTGGTCACGTAACTCAGTGAAGCATCTGCCTACTATGCTAGACTTCCCGGGTTCCATTCCCGGCTAGAGAGTGGGAGTTTTTCTGTAGAAAAATTATTTCCCATCATCCCCAACTTCCAATAGCATAAAGGAATGCATGTTGATATGGCCATTACAGTTAATGGCGACGTGCAGATGGTACAATTAAAGGATATTAAGTAAATCGGTTTAATAATGATAGAAAACGACTGGATGTACCAAAAACAGGCAAGTGCAGCTTTAATTATACAAGAAGTCCTCGAAGTTTGTGAACCGGTACATTCCAATAGAAAATACACGTTTTAATGCGTTAATAGCGTAGAACTATATTATTTATTATGGAATAAAATTGCAAAATGATATTTCAACTGTTCTAGTCCTAAAATTCCATTTCTTCGCGAACTAATTGTTAGTTTTATTTTTGTAGCATCCAAGCTTTGCCAAAATAAAGCGCTGTCGTAACTGAGAATTGAATTTAGGATACTTGTGTATATATTATTTATTCAGCTTCTTTCCGAATTTGACTCGGTATTTCAGAAAAGGATGCAGTGTAAAGCTTAAAACGTTACACTGATATTGTAGCGCTTTGCTATGTAATCCACCTTCAAATGAGAACGACATTAGCGTCAATAAATTTTAGCTTGAACCTTACAATGCACCTAAGTTATGACGTACATATTTGTTGCTTCACGTACGAATGAAATGTGCAAAACAACCATTTGAAAGAAAAGTGTTTTTGTCCCCCAGGACTGCTGAAATATTTACACATGCATTTTGGCACCAACTGCCGTAAAAAAGGCTATAATTTTCAGTGTCCAGACATAATAGAATTCTCCATTAAAAAGAAAAATGTAATAAACGTGTGTCAATATCTTTTGTTTAAATCCGCACCTGGTTTGGGTCACTCCACTCGAAAATCACCGTTGCAACGCATCGTTCCGGAAAGTAATGATGTCAACTGTTTCTCTTTTTACCGCTCTCTCACAGAAGGTCGCTTTCATCTGTCATGGACTGACCCTGGCCTTTATCTTCACGGGTTTTAATGAGAGAGAACTATAGTAGCATCGCACATTACATCGTTATATTTTTCCTCTCTGTGTGGCTGCCTCCCTGCGGCTAGGAACAAACCAGCTCCATTTGTGAGAACGCAACCGCTTAAAAGGGACGTTGGATGTAGATCATCCTGAAATATGCACAACACATCTACACTCCCATTGTTGCCAGAACCTTTTTGGTGCTGTTTAAAACTCTCGTTCCGTAGAGGGAACCAAGGACAGGGGTTTACCTCTCTCGAAATGGCCTAACGATTGTTATATCAAGCGCAGATTAACCTTTTCACTGCTACATAATCCAGTGTTCCTTGCAAGCACCGTGTCTAAAAGCAGTTCCCACCATTTCCCATTCTTCAGCACTACTTTCAGTACGTCAGTATCAGCTATACCAAGTTCAGTCTTAGGTTTGTCCGCGTCAAAACAAACCCACGTGACCAGTGCACCGTGGTACAACACGGTAGCAATGCGTGCAGGGAAGTAGTCCCATCCTAGTAATCTGAGTTTTAGAATGAATTTATCGTTAAATGCTGTAATATTCTACACAAATACCTGAGAGGTTGATTAACGCTGATGTATGCTGATAAACAGAGCTACAAGTCCCAACATGCAACTTGTATAATAACCTGATATCCGAGTATTGTTTACAGCAGCAGTTTCTATTTTGAATCATGGCGGACGGTCGCGGTGAATTTGCTCTTGCGTCTTCGTCGACTTATGTAAAGCATAAGGCGGGAAAACCATTGACTAGTGGTGAAAAAACAATAGTGTTGAACGTGTATTATAAGTTGTGTGAGAAATATCCAACTGTTCCCATCAAAGAAGTAGTGAAATTAACTTCTGAGTTCACCGGTGTTTCGAGTACCAGTATAAACAGTGCTCGTAAAGAAAAAGCTGAAACGGGAAAAGTGGTTACACCCGGGAAAAACGAAAGCGTGTAAAATACGCCATGCAAGAATGTGACGAGTTTGTTAAAAACGCAATTCGTGTCACAGTGCACAATTTCTTTTTTAAAAATGAACCGCCAACAATTGACAAAGTGCTCCAACAGGTTAATGCTGATCCAGACTTGCCTAATTTTAGAAGAACCACCTTTTATTAAAGTTAATTATTATAATTATGACATGTGCATCGTTTATTTTGTTGTAACTATCAATCTTATTGTCTCTAGTTACATGTTAGTCACTCTTTAAATTGGCGGAATAAGGTATAATTTCCTTTCTATTACGTACCGCATGCACTCACCACGTGGTTGTGTTGTGACTATTTCTGGCGCGAATGGCGGAAGGATACATTACAACTGTGCACTGGCCACCTGGGTTCAATTTCGCGCGGATCAACCTTAGAATGAATAGATAGTAGGTCGCAAAGTATGTCCTTGCAGAAATAAAATTACTTTCGGATTTGACATCACATTAACGCCTAATTACTGTGTCGTATCTTATTATAAATAACTTTCAGATAATAGTAACATAGGACAATTAACTGTCCAAACATTGCCAGTCACATTAATGAATCTTAATTAACGCAAGATGATATAAATGAACCTTTGATTGAAATAACTATGTCAAAATTTGTTATTTTAGAGCAGTGATGCCATTCTAGGTAATCGGAGGTTACAGAGGAAACAGTTTAATGAAATACACCAAAACAACTGACATTTTCCCCCTTCCCTCCAATTAAGGGGTTGCATTAGTACCACCAACTGTTCATAAGATATAACCATGGTAAATCTGTGGCCAGTTGGTGTTATTTCATTCGTTATGTTCTCATAGAATCCCTTGTTCTTTTAACTCGTTGCCGATAGATTTTAAAAGAAGATCCTGTTTACACGCTGTATTAATCTGTGGGTGTCATTGTATTGCTCGTGTATGTGTGGTTTTGTCTTGAATTGTTTTAGAGCAGTATACGGATTATAGTTAGTTATTTTTGTGTTAGCAATATAATAGTGCATTAAATATATATTACGATATTTAGCGTTCAGGAGTGACTATTGCAGAGCAAGATTTGCTGAAGGTGAGCAGGTTCATCATGTGTTCTATGGTAACGATGTACAAGCATTATTATAGTTTGAAAGCATGTTACTTTAACCGTGCGATATTTGAGGTTAGAAATAACTCTTTTATTATGTAGGTTGGACATGATCAGTACACATGGCCCAATACGTGTGGCTGTCTTTGAACATTTTCAATTGCTCCTTGGACTCAAACCGTAGGGTCCTCGACTTACGTTACAGAAGCATCATACACCATACTCCTCACACAACTCCACAGAAAATAGTCGAGAGGTGCCAGATCTAGCGACCGTGCTAGCCATGGAAAACTGGTCCTCCTCCACCAATCCATCGATTTGAATATGCGACATTCTGGTGCTTACACAGACTTACATCAAAGTGTCCTGGAGCTCATGTCGGCCATTTAAGCAGCTGTATACTGGTACACGTTGCACTGCTGTTAAAAGCGTTACTATTCTGGAAACTGCACAAGTAACGCAGTAGGATGGGCACCAATGACTATGAAGGAATTTAGCGCATGCGCAGGAATATCATCATGCTTAGGTCGTTCATCCCAGTACGCAGATACCTAAAGGGTTGCATATCTTCCGTACTAAGGTACGAAAACAAATGTTAAATTTTCACAACCGTTCGTTCTTAAAATTCGACGCTCTCCACCGTACAAACCGTGTATTTCCGAACAGGGTTTCCCATATGAAAACCATCTTGCACAACATACTAAGCGTTGTTGGCGTTTTTTTTTGGGGGGGGGGGGGACACCCAATATACTCCGCACCATCCGTTTTTGACTAACAGGTCTGGTTCTGCTTGCGTTCGTCAGTGGAGGGGGGGGGGGATAACGTGTAGGGGAAGCGAACATGTGCTGCACTGTTTGACTCCTGTGATAAATGCTACAAAACAAAAAGACGAACAAGTGATAAATCTTGTTGTTCCTTCACGGGTTCGGCAATAGTTTGTTCCGGTCTCATATTTGTTGAAGCCATCTTATTTTTTGTGGGTTTCCTTTTGATCTTCCCTAGGTTTATACTTGGTATTCTTCCTTTTCGCAATGCGGTGGTTTTAGCCCAGTTGTTGCTATATCTTTCTATTTCTTCTAATGATGGCTGTACTTCCAATTCTTCTCCAATTAGTTGATTTTTGATATGGTCCTCTTTCGTACATCCCTCGACTGATCGTATGCAGATACCTCATTTACGTGCTTGTGCCTTATTCTTCTCTTTTGTTCTTATAGTCAAATATTATTCTTGTTATTATTGTTGTTATTGTTATTGTTCTTGTTGTTACTATTAGTATTATTAGTAGTATTAGTATAATTATTAATATTAGTAGTATTAGTATTATTAGTTATTATATTACTAGCTCGTTTCATAGATTCATTATTCGATATTCATAATTTTATTTTTGAAGTACTACAACCACAGATTTTCTAAACAGTTTATGGATAGAAGTTTGGGGATGTAGTTAGCGTCGCGACTATGCCAAGAGTTTATTTTGGTAAATATCATATGTTAGAGTTTCTTATTCGCCAAGGCTTTACATTTTTCTGCTATCTTGTCTCACAGTTTTTTTTTACGTAAACACACAAACTGTTGCATAGCAGTTTTACGTTAGCTTCTCGAGGCTCTTTTTGCACAGATTGCAGTGAAAGTTAGGGGGGGGGCAGGATAACGAGGTAGTTAAGGCACCAAAAACCATGACGCTGACACCGAGCTAGCTGAGGTTAGCGACGTGTCCCGTGCAACAGCTGGTGGCCTACCTACCTACAATATCGTTTTATATGTACCAGCTTCCTGATTATCCTGCTGCTTCCTGGGCTACCACTAGCTACTGCATTTTGTTCACCTTTTACTTTTTGTTTAATTAGTACTGACGCAGCCCAGTTATCAGATTTCACAGTCTAGCTTATTCAGCCCCACATCTCGTATACATATGTAGGGAAGTAAACATCAACATTTTATCTACCCAGATACGTACACATTAACCTTCTTAAAATTACAGGAGTACATATAACTACACTGTCGAACAACATTAGCGTCCCTTTATTCAAAATATTTGTATTTCCTACATTTTTTTGCAATGAAACATACCTACATATATATTTGTGACCTATTGTTTTAGATTAGTACACATTTAAGGATAGCTTGTATTAAGAAACTTGTAAAAATTACAACTTTTAGAACTTCTGTATTAGTGATGATTTTGGAATTCGATCTTATAAATGTGGGGCAGGGTAGGAAATTAGTCACCCATGGTGTTAACATGTACAGTAGCCATAATTTTATGTTAGCATTTCTTTGAAATTGCTGCCCCAGTTGGATACGGATGTAGCACACGAAGGTCATTCGTAAAGTAGGGTCCGAAGTTTTGTACCATTATAGTTGTAAACCGATTGTTTAATACCTTACATGTTTCTACGTACTTGCCTCATTTGTTTAAATATTGTTACAGACTTTTGTATGCTGACGTCACAGAAGTCTGCCGGTCGTGAGGATAAGCCCTTGTCTAACTACTTTTTACTTTCTCTACTACGTATACTAAGTACAGGGTTCTTCATTTAAAACCTAACGGACGCACGACATTTCACCTGTACACCTGTACACCTGTTCACCTGGAGCAAATGTGCGTCCGTTAGGTTTTAAATGAAGAACCCTGTAGAGGAAGTATTGTATTCCACGCAAAAATTTAGTGTCGAGATTTTACCGGACATATATGCTTTGAGCGATTGAATGCTCTTCAAAGATGCTTAAATTGTGAAGAAGTAGCAGAACAATAGAAAATTGGCTTGATATCGGTCATTCATAAAAAGTGAATAAAAGATGATTGCAAGAATTATAGAGAATCAAGAGTAATGAATAGAGTTCAGATATTTATGACCTAAAATGTTGGCACTTCTGACCGAAAAAGTTAGAAAAGATGACGATAAATATGACATAAAGTTTTTTTTTTTTTGTTAGTTTTTCGAAGTCTTCAGAAATTCAATGTTTAAGTTAACATATTGAAAATCTAGTTTAAAAATCTAGCCCACTCAATAAATAATATTAATTTTATTGTTGCATTTTTATTTTATTTAATTACTCAACCCAAAGCATTTCCGAGTATTCTAATTATGGAAGTAATTGACCAGATCAGAAAATCTGACAACATCCATACTAAACTGTCCGTGCTTTCTTTGATTCTGTCACTTCCAATGCGTCTGTCTTTCTCCGTACAACATAGCTTACCCTCCAAATTCGCGGAAAATATTGTATATATATATTTAATTTATTTAGAGTCACTTTAACAATTAAGTCATATCGCGACTATTCTATGTAATACAGCGGTATACAATAAATTTAGTACAATTATTTAACCAAAAAAATGAGAATACAATCAAATCAGTACAACAAGTATGTTTCATATTATATTTTCGCATGCAAGCCCGTACCTTTGAGAAATGATAACACCCTTCTGCAGTTGGATGGCGTGTTCAGAGTGGTGGATAAGTCTCCAGTGATGTGATGAAGCTGTCGTTGTGTAGCGTATTGCTTACATTCTGTGAGGAGATGTTTTACTGTGTTGCAGACTTCACATTGTGGTGGCTGGCCTTTGCTGAGCAGGTATGAGTGGGTTAACCTTGTATGACCAATGCGGAGACGTGAGATAATCACCTGCTCTTTCCTGCTAAGAGAATAGACAGGGGAAGAATTGGTGTCTCCTTTCCTTACCATGTGTAGTTTTTCTGGAGGCGATTGATTCCAGGCCTGTTTCCATCTTGTTTTTATTAGTCTGGAGAAGTACTTTGTAATATCACGATAAGGTACTGCTTGCTGTTCATGTGTGTCTGTTAACCGACTTGCTTCTTTAGCAGCTTTGTCCGCTTCTTCATTGCCCTTAATGCCGCAGTGTGAAGGGACCCAAATGAAAGTATATTTTCTTTTTATTTAGAGCAATGGAATAAAGACTGTGGATATCTTGAAGCAGTTGGAGGTCAGTTGAACGATCTCTGAGACTTTGGAGAGAGCTTAATGAATCAGAAATTATAAGAAATTTACTCTCACTAGATTGGATGATGTATGTTAAAGCTTGCTTAAGTGCAGAAAGTTCGCAGGAGAATATGGAATAATATTTAGGGAGTTTCAGCTGAAGTTTCTTATCTGGGGTAATTATGGCACATCCATTGTCACTGTCCGTTTTGGAACCGTAAGTGTAGATAAATGTATGGTTAGGGTAGGCATTTGTTATTTCTTTAAACAGCTGTTTATAGGAAGATGCATCTGTATGAGATTTATGGTAAGCTGTAATATTCAAATTTAGTTGAGCAGTTGGTATTCTCCAAGGTGGTAGACAATGAAACTTTCTGGGCATTATGGCAGGAACTTCTATGTTATATTCTTCAATGCATTTGCTTATTTTAGATTTAAATGCCATTTCTTTTTGTGAATTAGCCTGTAAACGTTGGTTGGACGTTTCTGGGAGGACGTACTGGTATATCATTGATTCGGGTCTTGCTAAAGTTTTAAGGGCGAATTTTAGGCTCAGATCTGTTCTGCGGACGTTCAATGGTGGCTCGTCAGTTTCCATTGTTAAGGCAGAAACAGGGCTGGTTCTGTAAGCTCCCAAGCATATTCTTAGAGCTGCTGTTTGAATTGTATCTAGTTTCTTTAAAACTGAAGATTTAGCTGTGTTGTAGATCTGGGCTCCATAGTCGAGTTTACTTCTAATGAGAGCTTGATACGTTCGTATGAGGGTACTGAGATCAAAACCCCTAGTTTTTGCAGCTTAGGGTTTTTAGTACATTTAATCTTCTGAGGTATTCACTTCTCATATCATCAATGTGATATTTCCAGCTTAGAGTTGCATCAAACGTTAAACCTAAAATTTTGATAGCCTTCACTGAGTTGATTAGCTTGTTATCCACGCAGATTGTGGGGTTTGAGACTTTACATGGTGATTTGGAGAAGCATATGCATTTGGATTTATGATATGACAAGTTAAGACCAGCATGATTAGTCCAAGTGTGCAGATTTTCTAGTGTTTCTTGAAGAAGTGTTGCAGTAGTAAAGGGGTTTTCCCCCTTGCAAAAGATAGTTAGGTCATCTGCAAATAGTATACCTTTTACAGGTGGTGTAATACTGCTTACTATACTGTTGATAGCTATGAGAAATAGTGTGACACTGATTACTGATCCCTGTGGAACACCTCTGTTAATGGATTCTTCTTTTGACATGGTTCCTTTGTAGTGAACTTTAATTTTCCATTCCTGAAGGAAGTTGTCAATAAAGTGATACAAATTACCACGGATACCGATGTTACGTATTGTTTTGAGTATGTAAGCTCGTGAAATTTTATCATACGCTTTTTCTATATCTAGGCTTATTGCCATGAGATGTTGTTTCTGTGTAAATGCAGCTTTTATTTCAGAATCAAGCATTAAAAGATGGTCAGTGGTGGATCGAAACTGGCGGAAACCATTTTGAAGTTCGGTGAAGAACTGCATTTTCGCTAGTTTCCAACGCAATCGGTTATTTATAATTTTTTCAAGTATTTTACACATAGAGCAGGTGAGGGCTATAGGTTTGAAACTTTCAGGTGAAGTAAGATCCTTTTTTTGGTTTGGGGATGGGTACTATAGTTGCTGTGCGCCACTGTTTAGGAAAAGTTCTTGAGTTCCATATATAATTAAGGATTTTGTGAAAGTAAACCAGTCCATCTTGCGGTAAGGATTTTAACATTACGTAAGGAATGTTATCCGGCCCAGGGCTGGAGCATTTACTCTTTTCAAGTGCCTCCATGAATTCTGTGAAAGTAATGTTATCATTGTAGTTTTCTTGGTTATTTTCGTCAGGTTGGTAGCAGTGGGTCACCTTGCTTTGGCAAGCTTCTTCTCTTGAGGCCTCTGCAAAAGTATGCGCCAGTATGTTTGCTATGGTTTGGGGGTCAGTACTTGTAGTGTTTGTTGTATAATTGTGGAAAACTATATTATGTGTTCTATCGTAAGATGCCCATATTTTGCGAATTTTTTGCCATACCACTCGTGACGGGGTTTTTCTGTTTACAGTGGACACGAATGTTAGCCAGGACTCTTTCTTGCTGTGCTTTACTACTTGACGTGCTTTAGCTCTGGCTTTTTGAAACTCGATTTTGTGTGTGGGGGTAGGTTGCCTTTTGCATTTATAATAGGCTTTATTTTTTAATGCTATCGCTGTTTTACATTCTTCGTTCCACCAACTTACAGTCTTCCTAGAAACAGGGTATATCCTAGGAATAGTGACCTCGGCGGAATTGAAAATCACTTCTGCAAACGAGTTTACTAGTTTGTTAGTATCTGACTGACTGAAATTCATGGGGGATGTTAGATAGGATAAATTGTCAGAGACGTGTGTTCTGAACTTGTTCCAGTTTGCGAATGTTACAGACAAGAATTAGGGGATGCGCAAAATTGGTCTTAGGGACGTATACGAAACTGAAATATAAATGTAAAAATATAACAAAAAATACAAAACTTTAGGAGAAAATGTGTAAAGAAAATGGCAAGGGAAAAAACCCGTTAAAACGTCTAAATATGCCGGTATATGAGTCATGATATTTGCATAATTTTAATCACCGTAAAACAACAAACAAAAGCTAACATGATATAAACATCCCTGCCCTGGTGATGAATATATTTAGTCAGATATATGGAAAAATCAAATGATTGTTTAGAAGAACATTACAAAGAAAATGAGAATAAAATACAGGCAGGTTTCAGGTCTGGAAGATCTACGATAGATCACATATTTAAGCCTTTAGAATATGTAAAATAAATAAAAAGGAACCATTTTCTAGTGCCTGTTACATTTCGTAGTGTTGCGAGTAGTTCTGTTCACCACTAGCAAACACGCTAGTGCCGTAAGTTTTGAAGGACTCAATTCAAGTTCCATGTGACAAGGTTTTACTCTCCCCCCTCCACCCTTGTTGCACTTACATCCCCTGTTAGAAGCCATTTGCGAGGGTCGTTTTAGCTGCTTCGCTGCATTGTGAATGATGTTTGTAGAACCACAGAGCTGCCGCCCCTTCGTTTGTGACACTCAAATACCTGAGATTTTTTAATTGCTTTTCGCTGCAGCATCACGTTTAATTTCTCTGCAGCAAAACGAAATTTAATGTTCGCACGCTATTCGATTGCAGACATTTACAAATGCGGCGCGAGTGCACGCACATCAGAAAAAACAAATGAATGCTGTTATTGCGATTGCTATTCGTGGAACGAGAAAGCACTTTTGTATTGGCATCATCGATGCTGCCAACTTATGAGGGCTAAATTTTTCCTGTGTAGAGTTTCATTGGATGATATACGGGTTTGTTTTTACATATGGAGGTAATTACTACGTTTGTTTATCAAGGGCTTCAAAAGTGAAAGCGAGTGATTGAAAAATGAAAGTAGCATTTATACAAACGAATTCCTATTAACTCTGAGAGCAGTTATCTTGTTAGGTTCGGTTGAAATGAAGTAACGGTGGTAGTGGCGGTGGTGAAATAAAGCACTAAGAGATCCGATTCCAAGCATTTAACAGTTTATATATTCTGCCAAGTTGTAGTGGGTTTTAGAATACTGTTTCTATATCGGTATTTTGTAATTACCCAGTAAAATCTGACATTTAAGGCATGCAGAATGTTCTCAATCCATTTAAAATAAAGATGTATTCATATGTGTTTATATTTAAAGTGATGCCTTTCTTTATGTAATCTCAGTAACGACGAATGCTTGTCAGCAATATAGAAACAACCATAATGTAAATTATGAAGTTTACGTAGAAAAATCCCATTAAACGAATTTTAAAGGAATTGATTTTTAAACAAACAAAACATACGGATTACAGGACTTTTTCTACCCGGTATCATTCATTTGGATATGTTTTATACAATAATCTTAAAAAAAAGTGTTATTTTTCTCTCTACCTCAGTAACACACACTTTCATTACATATTTTTATTGAAGGTATAAGAAGTAAGCAGAAGGTTGAAATTTTTAAAAATTAAGGCCTATGTAGCCATATGTTGGCTTTGAAATCCCACGTCGGTCTAGGTGACTCACTTTGTTAGGCGCTGACCTACTGAACCCAAAGGCACGTTTTCAAATCCGGCGCAGTGCGATGTATTTTAAGCTTGTTTAAAAGCTACTGTCCCATGTCAGGTTTACTGACCAATAAAAGGGCTCCTGTGGGAGGAATTTACAGCACACTGGCCGTAACGTAACTAAACTAAACCCCGGCGCGACAGCCCACGAGGGGCCAAGGTCTACCGCCCAGCCGCTGCATCCCCCACCTCGGCCCACTACAGGCGTCATTGGTGAGGTGCAGTACTGGAGGATGGGACGTGGTCAGCGCCCCGAGCCCTCCCGGCCAGTTATGCGGTCTTCTAGACCTGGGGCCGCTACTTCTCCATCAAGTAGCTCCTCAATTGGTCCCCCCGGGACATAACGAGGCTGAGTGCACCCCGTGTCAGACCCCATGCTGGTACCGGGGATCGAACCCGGGTCCTCCGCGCCAGAGGCAAGCGCGCTACCAACTGCGCTACGGAGGCGGTCCTGGCCGTAACGTATATGTCATATATCCAGGAATCTAAAATTTGTCTACAATCTGTGTAATGCTATGTAGTGAAAGTTTTATTTCTTTGAGTGCAAATTATATTAACTAAACCGCAGCGCAACAGTCCTTTCCGGGCAATGGCCTAAGGCCCGGCCGCTGCGTCCCCCATCTCTGCCCACCGCAGGCACCACGAGTTCGATGCAGTATTACCCCTCAGGGACTTAACTGGGGACTTAACAGGGACCTAACCTAACCCCGATCAGGTCTAACAGCGGAAGAAAATCAACATGCCGCCTATGTATTAGTTGTTCTATTTCTAAATGGAAAGCCTTTACTTGTGCGAGGAGATGCAGCTTTAAGGAAGCGCAAGTACTTGGTCACCACCACCCTTAAACAGTTCATGGCAAAAGTCACATATAAACTTTAATATAAAATAAGGTTGCCAGTAAAAACTAAAATCAAGATACATAAATCTACAAAACAGAGAGGCAAAAGCCAGAATTAAAACAAAGTTATAGAGATATCAAGAGAGTAACATAACATTTCTATTTAAAGTTTTAAACTTCCAAATTCACGTTTATCTCCACTAAAAAATGAAACTCTTTCGATCGCTTGCTTTTCGTCCGCTAAGGCCTCTGCATGGAGTAGTGTACATACAAATACAAACTCAGTTTTCAGAGTCTATTTACTGCCAAGTAGTGGGAAATTAATTTCTTTTTCTATGGCTGCAAATTCTGCCTATATATTTGTTTTACTTGGCAACCGAAAAAGGAATATTCCATTATATAATACATGTAATTTTCTGTTATTATAGAAAAGAATGTCAAGAAACTATATAATTACTCAATTAATCTAGGAAGGATTTGAATTGCATATTTATCTGTTTGCCTTCCTTCGAAGGAATTAATGTTTTTCACTTCACTACCTTTTAGATAACACAGCGAGAAGCCGAGGGCTATGGAAGGAAGCTTCTTTATCTTAATTTAGAATAATGTTTCAATTGTTACTTTATATCGGTGATAAGCCTTGCTGCCATCGTGTAGGCGATCCGCCCACTGGTCTGGTTTCAAGTTCATCTTCCCCCACTCCATTCTTTTTTACTTTCTTTACTACGTATAGGAAACAGAGAAAGTATTGTATTCTGCACAAAATTTCGATGTCGAGATTTCACCGGAAATATATGTTTGGGGGCCCTGAATCAAAAAAGAAAAGGCATTTTTGGAAAAAGATCCGCGCGCGCGAAAAATTTTTGTGTGTATAGTGTAGTTTAGGGTGGAGGAATTTTCTTCTAAATCTTCATGTCGCATCCTCAAAAGATGTTAAATTTAAATATCGACTTTGGTTTTTAACCGATTTTTCATTTTTGAGTTATGCTGTCCACAGTCTGACAGACACACACATACGGACCGTTTTCTAAAAATGCTTTTTATGGGATTCAGGGGGCCTCAAAACATATATTTCTGGTGAAGTCTCGACATCGAATTTTTGGATAGAATACAATACTTCCTCTACTTATATGTAGCACAGAAAGTAAAAATATAGCGAAGATATCACAATCACTTTTGAGACTGTGCACTTCATCTTTAGCACCAAATATTGAAGACCTTCTGAAACGCAAATCTTGCCAAAAAAGTATCCTCAGAAACATGGTGGGTTAATCAGGAGTAGAATATGAATGTGTAGGTCTTTGTGCGGGTGGAAGGAGGTGATTTCAGCCTCTCCTAACTTGCGTACAGCTGGCCTAAACCCTGTAGTTAATTAGCCATATAATGTAGGCAGAATGACCCTATCGGTCCAGTAGCCGAGGCTAAACATGATATAGTGCCTGACTGCCACAAGGTTAATGTTGGTAGAAACTGCAGTGCTGCGTTAGAGGGGAGCCGAGCTACACTGTAAACACACTTTCTTCCTGACCGACCCACTCTGTCACAACAAACAAGAGTCTGCTTGCAGTGAATACACACTATGTATATTTTGACGGGCCAGTAATAATCTTCCTCTTTGCAGACGTTTCCTACCAAAAGAAAGAAGGAAGTCTCCCGTCCCCTTGTATCTTTAAAGCAGAACGCGTAGGTTCTAAAAATAAAGACATGGTTACTTGGAAGGCAGAGAAAATGTGCGGAATATTCATGAGCTTGTGATATTCTTAACCAAAAGTATGATGGCATTTTAATGAACAAGCTAGCTTAGCTGCGTGCCACCCTTTCTCTTCTATTTAAGTAGAAGTATTGTATAACACCCAAAAATTCGCTGCCATGATTTCACCGGAAATACACGTTTTTGCAATACTTGATATGTACACAAGTGAATCATTGTTAAAATATTTGATAGAGTAAGCTAAATGTACAATTCATTTATCAATTCCCATGGCAACAAGGCTAAAACTGATCACAAATACTTAACTGTACCAGTAGGAAATGACGTCACACCCAACAGCATACTAATCTAAAAGTTATTAATAAATGTTTCGCAAAATATACAAGAGTATGAATTATTCATTAATTGGAATCTTAAATGTGTCATTGGACATTTTGTTAACATTAAGAGGCGATTCAATTATTTTTATTTCTTCAGTACATCTTGAGGTGGAACCTGGACTTTCACATGAAATATACAAAAGAGACAAGATGAAAATCTTGAGCATATAGAATTTGATGCTCCTGGAAGTTTCCTCCAATGTAGTTCTAAAACTGCCAATTATTTTAAACATGGCCTACATATTCTAGTTTTTCAAGTGCTACATTATGCCATCTAGTATACAAACATTGAATTTCGCGGTACTTTAGGACACAATTGAGATAAACATTTGTAAAAATTATCTTGTTTATTTACCTGTAAGTACAAGGGGAATATGAGAATTCAGTAGGCTTTGAGCGATAGTCAAACCTTTCAAATGCCTTTCTCTTTGCACGGCTAATATATAAAAAATGAATAACGATGTGCCATTTGACGAAAGTTTGTCTTCCAAAACTCACACAAATAACAAGGAATATCTATCTACGAATTGGTTCTCTCTGCAGAAAATTTATTTGGACATAAATTGTGTTTTAGTAAGAGTTACATTTTTTGTGTAGTAAGGCTTGGTCTATCTCTTACGGTTTACGAGTTATGAAACTCATCCAGCATAAACCGGACTAAATGGGCTATAGCCAGAAAGTTCAAAATATACATTTCATTTGTCATAAAAATATCTTAAACATATAGAATTTTAATCAAAATCGTTAGAGCCATTTTCGGGAAAACAAAGTTCAGGAATACTTTTCACATGTAAAGGAGTAGTTAACGGTGGAAGAATTTTCTCCAAAATCTTCATATCGCTTTCTTAAAGTATCTTAAACTTAAAAACCAACATCGATTTTTAACCCACTTTTCGTTTTTGAGTTATGCTGTCCACGGACCAACAAACACACACATACGGACAGTTTTATAAAAATGCTTTTGTTTAGGGGATTCAGGGAGCCTCAAAACATATACTTCCGTTGAAATCTCCACATCGAATTTTTGAGTAGAATACAATACTTCCTTCTACCTTAGCAGAGAAAGTAAAAATTTAATTAAGTTATCACAATGAAACAACTTTTACATGCCTTACCAATATATTGTTCTTGTGTTTAACGGCTACTTTTACTACTACGGCACTGCAGGTGGTGATACTGATGATACATGGAATGAAGATGGAGCACCGGTGGAATGAGATGGCAGGGGAAACCGGAGAACCCAGAGGAAACCCGCCCCAACGCCGCTTCGTCCACCACAAATGCCACATGCGGTGACTGGGATCGAACCCGGGCCGCTTTGGTGTGAAGCGAATGGTCTGACCACTCGGCTATGGCGTGGCCTTTACCAATATATTACTTACTTGATTCATAAATTAAAAAATCAATCTAATATGCACAAACAATATGCACAAACATAAACAAACAAAAATATGCACACTGTTCTTAATTAAACTTAGAATGAAACAGTCTTATGTATGCATTTGGTTGAATGCTAATTCTTGGAACCTCAATACGCTGGTGGACAGCTCCCAAAATATGTCTTTAATTGACTTACCACAGATTTTTACATTCGAAGAAGAATGTAACCAAAAGTTTCATACTTATATCTTGCGAAAATCGTATTTAAGTGCTTCCATCGTAGTAACAAGCGCTTTCGATGGAAGGAAGGAAAGGGAAAAAAAAGTAGAATAACGATTCCAATTAAAGATAGGTACCTACAGGAACTTGAATCTTGAAAGTAATAACCACTGATGTCTCGTAAATGGTGAACTCCGCAAAGAAAACTAATAAGAAATAAATTGTGTTTTAAGGAGATCTAATTTTTTTGCTATTTTGTCCATCTCTGAGGTTTATCAGTTATGCAACAGCCCTCCAGTGGAGGATTTCATTCATTCCCAAAAAAGTTCAGTATTACTTCTCATTGTGATGAAGAGAACTTATTACACAAAATCGTTGGACATTTTGAGAAAATAAACATTTTCAAAATTGTTCCAGGCTTAGAAGATGTTGCACTTAAATACAAACGTTCTCTCCCTCACACACAAAGGGATCTTTTTCTAAAAATGTCTTTTTTAATCCAGAGGGTCCGAAAACATGTATTTCCGGTGAAATCTTGATATTGAAGTTTTAGATGCAATGAAATACTTCCCTGCTTACTATGTTTAGTGAAGAAAGTAAACTCTAAAAGTACTTTAACTATTACACTATACGTATGCTTCATTGACGAGTGGCAGTAGCGGATGGTAAACACAAAATCCGGTCCTAGGCTTGCCAGACCTTGTTGTGTTGTATAGTTAAACGCGCTAAGAAATCACGCTGAACCATTTACGAGAAATTCTTTATCATTTGTTTCAATTTGTCAGTACTTTTGTTCTTTCATTCCTTCGCCTTGCAAAGAGAAGGGAATTTCCAAGGCATTGGATAGCAGCCAGCTCTTAAAACATTTCACTATCGGTTACAGCTCATATTCCCCATGCACCTACAAGAAAATTAGCAATAAGGTAATTTCTGAAAATGCTGATATCGATTAAAAAAAAAGCAGATAGAGAAATAAACATTTATATGAATAGTGTGTATAAGAGTGAGTATAACTCTACATATATTTGTGAACAGAGTTTCTCCACATTGAACTATATTAAAAGTGATAAACAGATGTTTATCGTATAAGATTTGAAATTGCAACGTGTAATGCAACACAATACACGGCTGGGGCTTAAAGAGTGACAGTATGCGATAGTGGATGTAGGTAAACCCAACTTCCTCTCTTTCCCAAACGTTGGACATCGCTGAGATAGACATCTTGTACTCAGTCTACAATCATGCAGCTTATAAAACAGTTATGTACACAATCAGGGTAGAAAACCTGCCAAACACACAACCGCTGTACGAAGCTGGGTGATATTTTCTTGTAATTCTCATTGCTATCGCTGGTAATATCTGGCTAAAGTACGATGATGGTTAAATACCTCAGGGTTTCCTCCACATAATGAGATAAAATTGTGGCAAAACTTCGCCCTGCTAACTTGGTCATACAAAGCCGGACCAAGGGCCAAAGGGGCCGACCACACGGCCGATCGATGGAAGAATTTGGAACAGTGTTGCTATGGACAAACAAAGGGAGTGTTATAAACACCAACTCTGCTACCATAAAATTACTCACCAAGTCATAAAACTGCAATATTGCTATACAGATCTTGGTTTAGAGGAGTAAAGTCTCTAAACTTTACACCATATCTTCTGAATATAAATTATCTAATACAGTAGTTTAGTATCTCTATTTCTGAATAATGCTGTTGACTATACATTTCCTTTTTACTAACTTGAAGAAAAAGTAAAGCAGAAATAACAGTCTTCCATTCTGCTAACATGTCCATACCATTTAAGCTGCTGCTTCTTGATAAAAACTAAATTGAGTATTCGATCTGCATAACTTCTTTTATATGTGAATTTCTAATTTTTACTTTCTCTACTGGTAAGTAGGGGAAGTATTGTATTCCACACAAAAATTCGATGTCGAGATTTCACCGGAAATATGTGTTTTGAAACTCCTGAATAAAAAAAAAGAGCATTTTTAGAAAAAGGTCTGTGGACAGCATAACCTAAAAACGAAAAGTCGGCTAAAAACCAAAGTTGTATTTAAGTTTAATGTCTTTCAAGGATGCGACACCAAGATTTTGAAGAAAATTCCTCCACCTTTTACATGGAACATTTTTCGAAAGTTTTGATTTTCTTGAAAATGGCTCTAACGATTTTGGTTAAAATATCATATGTTCGAAATATTTTTATGACAAATGAAATGTATATCTTGAATTTTCTGGCTATAGCCGCTGTAGTGGTATTTGCTCTGGATGAGTTTTGAATAACTCGTAAACCGTTAGAGATAGACAAAATCTCACTCTACAAGAAATGTAGATTCCGTTCTCTTTGCACACTTAACATAAAAAAATAAACTGAACAACGATGTTCCGTTTCACGAAATTTTAAGTTTTCCGAAACTCACACACATAACAAGGAATATCTCCGAAATGGTTCACCCTACAAGAAAATTTATCTGGACATAAATTGTATATTTTAGCAAGAGTTACATTTTTTGTACAGTAAGATTTTGTCTATCTCTAACGGTTTACCAGTTATGCAAAAGTCGTCCAGAGTAAATACGACTACAGGGGCTATAGCCAGAAAATTCAAGATATACATTTCATTTGACATAAAAATGTCTCAAACATATGACATTTTGATTAAAATCGTTGGAGGCATTTTCAAGAAAATAAAAATTTTAGATGAATTTTCCATGTAAAGGGTTGTTTAGTGTGGGACTATTTTCTTCAAAATGTTCGTGTCGCATCCTTGAAAGACATTAAACTTAAATACAACTTTGGGTGGAATACAATACTTCCTTATACTTACCAGTACTGAAAGTAAACATGTACATTATATAAATGATTTTTCGTGCATACCATCGTATTCCTTGACACATTTCATACCGAAATGCTTGTTCCTATTTTATCTTAGTCACGTTTGAAAACACACATTTGGCAACGGCGCACTTCATTCTTTCATAAGAAAAGCATGGCCCATAAGAGCCCATTGTACCTTCATGACGTGAAAATTCCTTTAGGTAAGCTGTTCTAAAACTTAGCTCTGCGAGGATTCGGGGAAATTCTCTAAAAAGTAATTGGACAAGCAAGTTTAAAACTTGGGATGACAGGCCATAGATGTTGGGCCTCATTTAGAGCATACTCTATCATCTAGCAGGAAAAAGTACTAGGTACCACTTATTCTCAAGTATCTCATTTTCTGGCATCTTGAATTCAATTTGTAAGCGAAGTCATAATGAAATATCGATTGTCGATCTAGGAATCAATTTGCGTATCTTGCGGGAAGAGTGACAAAAGACGATGATAAAACGGCGTTGCTATTCTTTCTATCCACTTGCGATGTCAAAAGGTTTTGAAAAGAAAAGGATCAGAAATGAGGTTACTAAGTTCCTCGCGGTTGAAGGTAGAAAATGACAAGGTTTCTTTCTCGGGAGCAGCGAAAAAGAAAGGGCCCGCAGCGTTCTTGTAAACCAACCGTCTTCTCGTTTATTTAGAGTTTCTTCGACTCCGAACATTTTTTTACAGACGCTGTATTACGGTGGCACCAGTAATGACTTCCTTGTATTTCTTCAATTCCATTGCAAGTCTTAATCCAACTTCCTCTGAGGGGAATGAATAGCTTTTCCTTACGTCCACAAATATCACAAGCTGTTGTGTATCCCATGGGAATTGTGATATGCACTCCTTGGCCTTGCACTGTAGAATTCTGAAAAAATCTTTCAAAAGGGAGCTTTAGACCGAACATCATTATTATACTAGGACAACAGGAGAAGAAGAAGAACAAAAAAAAAAAAAAAAAAAAAAAAAAAAAAAAAAAAAAAAAAAAAAAAAAAAACACTTCGAACCGGCTGCATGGTGTTTTTCCTGACGCCATCCTCGGCGCTCGCTGTCACTACAATAGAAAGGCGCGGATGAAACCACGGAACGTTTTTAAAAGTAGTTGTAAAGGCTTTTCTGACCCACTTTATGAAAGGAGATGCTGAAACTGGCCACTGTCGTTGTTTATACATTTTGACACCTCTTTAGAAATCTATCCATCACTCACCGTAGTTCACGTTGAGAAATGCTGACAATTTCCAGACGGATATTTTATTTTTTCTTCCAGGATATGTGGGTTTGTCTCGTGCAATTTGTTTTAGGTTACCCCAGAGATAGAAATCGCTTATTGGTGCTCTGAGCAACTTTCCTCCACTAATGGCGCACCATACACCAAATTTTCCTTCATGAAGCATTACTTCATGAACAATATTTTGCCTAATGTTTTTTTTTTCGATCTTGGGTGGCTCAGTTCCTTTAGACACTGGTCTGTTGATCCCAAATTCGTGGGTTCAAATCCGGACAGATGGTTTTTAAATGTGCTTAAAAACAACAGTTCCATGTCAGTAGATCTACTGGCATGTTAAAGAACTCCTGCGAAACGAAATTCCGGCACACCGGCGACGCTGATGTGATCCTGGCAATTGAAAACGTTAAACAACAAAAGAATTTAATTATCCCTTTTTTTTTGGAGAACTGACACACAGGGTGCGTGACTAGGCTTTTTTCAGTAAGACTCTGAAACAAGTCATATGGACAATTTTTTATGAGAACAATGTGTCAGAAACAAATGAATGGAGATTTGTGGTCCCGCGATTTAACAGTTCCGATTTGTATCTTCAGCTTAAGACAATTGTCTTGTACACTTTATACTTTGTTACCCCAGAGATAGAAATTACAGTGGGTTATTACTACTAATAATTCTGTCCTGAAACACGCTTTCAGTTATTCTCATCGAAAGACTCGCTGTATAAGCTGTTGCTGAGTCTTGCTGAAAAAGAAGGCAAAATCACGCTCCTGTCTGTTAATTCTCTACACAGAGGGTAAAATTGCAGTTACGCACATACGGGCGTCAGCTGCTGAGTCGGAAAAAAAATTGGCTCTATTACTCAAAGCCTATTATTGTTCATGAAGTACCCCTTCATGACCAAAACATTGGTGTATGGTGTGCCATTAGCGGAGAAAGCTTTCTCATAGCTCCACAGAGTGAGTTCTATCTCTGAGGTAACTTAAAAGATAAAGTGTAGAAGACACACCTACACACCCTGTAAGAATTAAAACAAAATATCCGCCAGGAAATTGCCAGTATTTCCCAACGTGAATTACGACGAGTGATGGATAGTTTCCTAAATATGTGCCAAAATGTATGGACAACGACAAATGGGAAGTTTCAGCATCTGCTTTAATAACATTGGTAAGTAAAACCTTTAAAAGTAGTTTTTAAAATCTGATGTGTTGCACTCACATGACTTTCTCTACTCTTGTACTAACCATTCTTACAAACTCTTATTCATCTTCTTTGTGTTAGTTGAGATAAACATTTGTACAACTTATCTTATTGCTTCTTTTCTTGTAGCTACAAGGGGAATATGGGAATACAGTAGACTTTGAGCGATAGTCAAATCTTTTAAAGCTTTCAAATTCCGTTCTCCTTGCATGGCTAAGGTATAAAAAACGAATAACAATGTTCCATTTGACAGAAGTATAAGTTCTCCAAAACTCACACAAATAACAAGTAATATATCCGAAAAGTGGTTCACTTTACAACAACAACAACAACAACAAAAATTGGGCATTTGTTGTGTTTTAGCAATATCTACATGTTTTTGTATTTGGTGTATGTCTTACGGTTTACCAGTTATGCAAAAGCCATCCAGAGTAAATAGGACTACATGGCCTATAGCCAGAAAAGTCAAAATATCATTTCATTTGTCATGAAAATATCTTAAAGATACGGTATTTTAACCAAAATTGTTAGAGCCAGTTTCGAAAAAATCACAATTTTCGAAAAGCTTTCCATGTAAAGGGTAATTTAGGGTGGAAGAATTTTCTTTAAATCTTCGTGTCGCAGTCTTGAAGTACATTAAACTTAAATACCAACTTTGGTTTTTAATCGACTATTAGATTTTGAGTTATGCTGCCCACAGCCTGACACATGCACGCACGCACACACACATACACACACACACACACACACATACACCCTTCTTATGACAATACTTTTTTTTTGATTCAGGGAGCTTCAAAATATTTATTTCCGGTGAAATCTCGACATCGAATTTTGGGTGGAATGCAATATTTCCTCTACTTACTATACTTAGTAACACAGGCGGTAACGTCTGTGGTCCGCATTTGTGATGTCGCGTGTTCGATCCCCATTGTCGCGTACTCTGACAGGGATTTTTCCGTGGTTTCTCCATGTCACTTAGGGAATGCTGGAGTGCATACCACGGTTTCCTTTCCAAAATTTCCCTTCATTCCATTTCCTTATTAACTTTCAGGCGTACTTTCAGGCGTGTAGTGTTGGCAGTGCCGGGCAGATGGCGTGGATAATTCCGCTTGGCGACTGCTGTTCTTGGCGCTATGTAGCGTTTGGCCGGCCTTGTCCTCCGTCGGGGGACGCTCAGAGCAACACCGGACCGCGGTGTAATGGCTGTTTGGCGGGAACGCGTCGGATGGAGTAATCGGAACACTTGTTAGGGACTCTGTGGCCTGTCTAGCTGCGACCTTCGGTTCTCTTATTTCATCCCTGCCTCCTGGGAGGTGGGACCTACAATAGATCTGTGTAGGTCGAAGTGAGCGAGGTGTCCCTCTTTGTGTCTGTACCCTTTACTCCTTTTTTTCTCACTGACACATTAGAACTGGGATTTCTTGCTATAAGTAAAACCGTTATACACATTAGTGTCGATTATTCCTCCGAAGATTAAGATTACATTTCGGTAAATTGTGACGGCCCGATTGTTAAATTTTTCCTCTATGTTTAGTTAAACTTCTGAGTGACCCACAATTCTTTTAAAATGTGACAATTACTTGAAGTTTTTCTACTTTAAAATTTGGGATGAGAGAGTCGCCTTAACTTGCCTTCAGGCTAAAAGAAGTAAGGACGAGTCTCTGGTAGAGATTGCCATCATCTGTCTCGTTTTTTATTTTAGCATTATATGGATGACTCTTTAACGTTCTAAAGAGCTGTTTGCAGAAGTTCATCCAGTCAAACGACATGGTGGGGGGAAGTGTTCTTTAGAAATGAAAGCAGCATACCATTCCTCTTGAAATTCTGTCTGGCTCTTGATAAACTCATCACCCTGTTCTCTTTTTAACTCGTATTTTCACTTATGGCCCTGCTTTTTTATCTTTATTTTCTCTTAAGATCTGGTATGTTTAAAGCAAACTACGCTAACCTTTCGTTTTTTCGTATTATTAACGCTAGAGGTATCATTTTGGCACGTCCTCTTAGAAAAGGATTGCAATTTGCTTTAATCGAGATTGACACTTTCCATTCCAAAGAACAGATATTCAGCATCTTGCACGTTTCCCCTGATGTAATAACATTCCCAGTGCTACAGAACTTAAAATACACGTAATTACTTTATTTCTTCTCGAGTTTTAGGGGCGTTCGCTTTAGCGGATCATCTAGAAGGAATACTCATCTGGTTCACTCACATGGCTAACTGCTTCAGAAATTAACAATTTGGGTCTGAACTATTATAATAGTATACCCTTTTATGATACAGTACTTAAATAGCATAATATCGAAATAACACAATTATACATTCATTCACTTACATGTTTCTTAGATACCAGCTGGCTTATCCGACGTTGCACGATGAACTTCTTTATTTTCTATCCAATTTGCACTTTATTTCCAGAGTGGTAAAATTAAGATCTGTACAGAATTTGAAATCATTCGGATCACTCTTATAACTATTTTAATCTCCTCTTATTCGACCTAACAAGGATTAGATCATTCGGCCTGTTCTGGCCTAAGTCCATCTTTGCCTATGTTTATAATTTAAAATCTCTCTTGATATTCTTGAGGACTTCATTCTTTGTAGGCATGCTTCCCAATTTCCTCTATTTTATCATGTCTTTTAAATTTATGTAACTTTACCTCCTATCCTGGTTTCTTGTATGACCTAAAAATGATCTTAAAACTTTGATTTCAGTGTGACAAAAATGTTTTTGTCTTGTTATCCAGGATTCACTACCATACTGGTGTCGCCATTATGCTATAACATTTTAATTGTGTATCGATCCGTATTGTTTTTAATATTCTCGTAGTGTCGCAGCTTAGCAGATATTTATTTTATCTTGTATATAGCTGTCATAATAAAAAGGAATTTCACATCCTGGACAATTAAAATGGCGAATTTGTTGCAAAATGTTTTATCTGGAACTATTTTAACCCTTATTACAAGGGTGCTCAAACGCAGGCATGTTAGGGGAGGTTGAAATTACCTTCTTCCACGCGCAGGGACAGTAACCACGGATAAATGCATCATTGTCAGTTCCGGCGGCGGCACATTCTTACGTACAGGAAATCAAAGACGTACACATTCATATTCTACTCCTGATTAACACACCATGTTTCTGAGGATACTTTTTGGCACGATTTACGTTTCAGAAGGTCTTTAATATTTGGTGCAAAAGATGAAATGCACAGTCTCAAGGTGATTGTCACTTATCTTGCTGTGATACTCACTTTTAATGTAGTTCATTTTTGAAAATGTATAAGTGGAGCCAAAGACTGTCATTAAACTAGATGCAAAGAAACGTAATCTCGGATACTCACAGCAGGACAGACACCTAAATAATTCCCATTCTTCTTTCTCAGAACATTTTACGGTCGGAATTCTGCAATGCAAGTAGTTTCATATTTTGTAGCTCGTGTGAAGCCTTACTACATGGAAACTTCAAAAGTGCAAAATAATTAGATTTTGGTTTCAAATGTTTTTAGGTCTTCAAATTGTGAAGAGAATGTGTCGTACATATGCTTCAAAAGTTCGTTGTATTTTTCCAGGAGAATGATATTTATCGTGAACAAGTTCCGGGAAATGGTATAAATCTACAACTACCAGTCTTAAAAATCAAGTACTTAACTTTATCGTCTTCATTTCGAAAACAAAAGTATTCGTCCTTCCATTCAATTGCATGTACTACTGTCCGCACCATCCGCCTCTGACTAGCAGGTTTAGTTCTACTTGCCTTGATCAGTTGAGGGGGAAAATAATGTGTGTGGCGGAAGCGAGCCTGTGCTCGCTTGCTGAGCACTCCTGTCTTACTGGGTATGACTTTCGAGCTAAGAACAGAAACTTTAGTTACATTATTTACACAGCTGATGGAGCTTGTAAGTTGCTCTCTGGAGATTATTTTCAGAGCTTTGAATAATAATTAAATTATATGCATAAGCTAAAATCTGCAAATGAATGCCCATTACTTTATTTCCTATTTGTGTACTTAATTATTTTAATAACTAGTAAACTACATCTAATTATGTTTAAAAACTCCTTGGCATAAAGGTATTTAAATAATTCCTCTGAATCATTTTAAGGGAAATAAAGTGACAGAAAGGGGAACTAGACTTGTCATTTGTCACAGTGGTGTCAGAAGTGGGATTTCTCATTTCACTATAATGTTTCGGTTGGAATACAAGATTTTCTCTACGTACCACAGGTGAGTGTAGTGAAAGTAAACGCCTGCTAAACTTGGTCCATAGCTAACACATCACCATTAAACGTAAACTGGTCCAAAAGCACACTACAGCGAAACACCGCGATGCAAAATATAATTACAGTTACCGAAAAACTGTTAATTCCGCAGGTGGTAGGAAAGCGTTTGCGGACAGGTCTGCAGATACCCCACCAGTGGTCAGCTAATGAAATATTAATATAAATTGGTTAGAGGGATCTAGCAAAATATTAGATCAAACGACGCAAATAAAATTAATTTCTCTGCGGTTGCACGGGCGTATCTGTAATTAATGACATGCAGCTTTATCAAAACCTGCGGCCGCGGATCGTAACCTTGTATGGTAGGTAATGTTGATCAAAAATTGAGCTCTACCATTGCCGAAGCCATATTGCATTATCTCCACTGTGTGTGCTTTTGTTTAAATATAGGGAGTTTTGCTGTGAAGCAATGCACCTGCACGGGGCCATCAAAAGAGTGCACGGCAATGCAGACCTCATGTTAACACGACCCTGCCCCTGCAGGTGGAGAATACGCTAGATGTCATATTGTAAAAAATGACAATTTGACA
This sequence comes from Tenodera sinensis, assembly GCA_030765045.1. Taxonomy (NCBI): domain Eukaryota; kingdom Metazoa; phylum Arthropoda; class Insecta; order Mantodea; family Mantidae; genus Tenodera; species Tenodera sinensis. The sequence goes on from CM060968.1 coordinate 136,966,175, forward strand.
CATCCCACTTCTGACACCAATGCGAGAAATGACAAAGTCCAGTTACTTTTTCCGTCACTTTTTTTTCCTTCTAAAACTGAGCCAAAAACAGTTCTGTTTTATCGTTAACGCAATCTACAATTCGTCGCGACCTTGTAGGTCACAGCTGTTCTGTCCACTCGTGACCTTGACACACCCTTTTCTGTCTTTCAGTTCTACTACTCCATGTCGCTTTTTTCAAACAGATACTTTTGACGACGACGACGACACACACACACACACACACACACACACACACACACACACACACACACACACACACACTGCTAACAGCTGTCACGTTCAACACTTAAGGGCTCCATCATAAAAACCGGCTGCTCAGATTACAAATTTGTTCTTTTGTTTGTTTATTCATAGAGGTGTTTGCCTGCTGCTGACAAATGGACTTAGGCTTACAGGCTAAAATTTTCACAGCTTTACGAATATCGACATTTTTGTATAGTCTTTTTAGTTTATATAAAACCCATATGGTCACCACTAGTAGGTCACAGAGAGCAGTTTTATTACAGATTAATGTGTCCATGAACTAAGAAACTAAGTTTCTTCTCTTACTATTACACACACCACACACACAACAAACACACGTGCTCACACCTGTGCATACGCTGTATTTACCTGCCACACAAGCACATACACTCACTGCCCTATATAAACTGTGTACACTATTTTACACTTTGTACACGTCCCACGGTTTTGCGTGCAATTTTTACTGTCCCAGACTGGCTCACGGACTGGCTCACGGACTGGCTCACGGACTGGCTCACGGACTGGTTCACCGACTGGCTCACGGACTGGCTCACGGACTGGCTCACCGACTGGTTCACCGACTGGTTCACCGACTGGCTCGCCGACTGGTTCACCGACTGGCTCACCGACTGGCTCACCGACTCAAGTACAACGTCGCAATCTACTCAAAGAAAACTAAGACCTGCATTTTATGACCCATATATCTAGACATATTTTATCTAAAATATTTTAGGCATTTTGAGCAAGTAAAAATGCTCCATATAAATAGTGGGGGAATTTTAAAAAAAATCTTAGGCTCAACTTAAGTACTGCCTATATATAATCAATATTTTTTCCGAGTTATGCAACGCATACTTATCCACTTGTGCATACACACATTTTTCTAAAAATACTTGTTTTCCATTTAGGGGTCTCGAAACATATTTCTGGTGAAATCTCAAATGTCAAATATCATTTTTGTGGTTTCAGAAAACTTCAAAACATTTTATATGAAATTCGTATATTGGAATTCTAGATGGCGTAGAAAGGTTTCTCCATTTACTATAGGTGGTAGTTGGTACTGATGACAAAAATCTTACATGTTACATTCACATGACTTTCTCTATTCACTATCGCTTATTTTGACCTACCTTCTACCAATTATTTTAACGAGAACATATTTTCCTGTCTACTTCATTATAATCGAGATAACCTTTGCAGAAATAGTTCGTTACACATTAGTGGAGGGAACGGGGGGGGGGGGGGGACCGAATCGATAGCCAGTTGTTTAAAATCCGGGTCGGTCGCTACATGCGGCCTAGAAATTCCATACTCCTTCCATGGCTTCCTGAGAAAGGCTCGAGTAGAAAAAGTCTTACGTTACATTCAGATGACTGTCTACCCGCTATACTTTAATTGTTCCTACGAAAGCTTACTTCTCTATCTACTTCAATACTCATCGAGATAAGGAAATGGTTTCTTTACGCATTCCGCTGTAGGCACGAGAAGGGGAATTGGAAAATAGAAATATCATTGTATGTTAGCTTTGAAACTCGAGACTGTTTCCCTGATTTCCTAGATTAACTTCAAATGAAATATGTTTCCACTTAAACAAAATTCTTTATATAATCATCTTTTTACCAGTAATTTTTAAGTTCATTTATTACTTAAATTTTATATACCCTAGAAATCTTTGAGAATACAGAGAATAGATTAACTTAAAGCTTATCCCTAATAATTTTTATTAAAAATATACTATCAATCTATTAATGCAATTGGGAGAAACACGTCGACAGCACTTTGAAAAAAAAAAAAAAAAAAACAACAACTAGGAAGTATTGAGATATTAAAACCATAAATTAATACTGATGTTAATATTGTAGGGAAAAATTGTTTATGGAGGGCAGTGGTGTAATTTACGAGAAACAAAGCAGTTCCTTTGGAATTTGTAACGTGATATGTTGAGGCAATGTTGACTTTCAAAGGAGTGCAGACGTACCTCATTAGCCAATGTCAGTCACCTTTTCCCATCTCGGACATACCACTAAGCCAAAGCGAGTGAAGAGGGTAACAGAATGATTCGTGATGTCACTTTTTGGCACCTCTTATGTAGGGTAATCTCAAACCTTCTCAACCGTTTATAACAATTCTTTCACGGTTAAAATACCAATTCGTTCTGAGAAGCATAGGCTTGTAAGGCACCTTCTAATTTACTTTCATAGCTTACTAAAGAATTAAAAGGATTCTCAAAGCTCTTGTACTTGAATACGAAAACATTGGAGTTAAATAGGAACTTATTCATGAAGGAAACCTTGATTTTAGTTGAAGTCATGAGTTGTTACTCCATAGAATATAAACAGCTGCCGAGCATAATAACAAATGCCACTTATGTTATTGCAAGCAATTAACATACATAACCGTGGTGTAACACTTCTACAGGCAGAAGACACAAAGGGACCATAGATTTTGACCTTGTGGAGATCAGGGAAGTCGGAAGGTCTGCTACATATGTTTTGTTTAAATATTGGCGGTTTCTTCATTCTTGTAACTGAAAGAAATTGCAATTATAAAGACTAAAGGGGAGAATTACTATAAAAATCCTATAGTTTATCGTACCATAAAGTCTTATAACGGGGAAGAATTCGAACTTCACTGGAGTTTAAAAAGCTAACCGTGCAACTTTATTTAAGTCAGCTAGTAACGGAAATCTTGAGTATGCCTATCAGCGTAGACAAAGTATTTGGAATAAGTTGTTTATTTTAAAGGAATCTACATTTTTTGTGCGGTAAGCTTTGGTCTTATGGTTGGTTATTTTATTTGAAGGAAAGCTATTTTTGGACGCTTAATATTACGAATGCTAACATATTTAATTATTTTGTACCAGAGTTAAAAAACACCCTGGGAATTCAGTAACGTCATTGAATACCACTAAGAATAAAATCTGACATGTTACATTCACATGACTTTCTCTACTCTTGTACTAACCATTCTCACAAACTCATTTCGAGATAAACATTTACATAAATTATTGCTAGTATTCTTGCAGGTGGCAGGGGAATATACGTAAAATCCACTACTTGGATAGCTGTCCTATTTTAGGTTGCCATGAAGACTCTCCTGCTAATAGATCGTAGAAAAAGCCAAATTTAAATATGAATGATAAAGCATAAAACTCGCATAATATAAAAATGATAAAGTTTAACACCCTACAAAACTATTTTAAATTTGGAAATATCATTGTGTGTGTGTGTGTGTGTGTGTGTGTGTGTGTGTGTGTGTGTGTGTGTGTGTGTGTGTGTGTGTGTGTCTTTCTGACTGTAAACAGTATAATGTGACTTTGGTTGTGTTGAAAAGTAAAGTAGTCAGTTGTTGTCGGGATAAAGAAACACTTTTATTTCCGTAAACAGTAACTTGTACACTCGTTGCAACAGCAAGAAAGTCTTTTCCGATTCTCCAACAGCACGGCTCCGAATTCGTAACACAAAGAACTAACTCTTCTCCGTCGGCACAACGCTTCACATCGTCTGTCCGTCTCCGTCGGCACGACTACTCAACCTTCACATACGTCTGACTGACTCTTCTCACACTTTACCGCTATTTATATCTCCCAGGCACTATTCTGGAAGCTTCAGGAACGTTCACTTATTGCGGTGAGATACAAAGTAGAAGATTCCAGTAGCCTCTATCCTTTTCTCTCTTTAGGCAAGCGCCCCAACAATGCGGCCATTCTCTATCTCTTTCCTTCGGCTCCTTTGCGGTAGTGCCGACAATAATGCGATGGGTGACACTGCGGTTGTCGGCAATTAGATGCGGCGGGCGCGGTGACAATAATTCAAAAACAAAAAGTCTGTTCAAAACTAAAGTTGGTATTTAAGCTTAATATCTTTTAAGGATGCGAGACCAAGATTTTGAAGAAAATTCCTCCACCCCAAATTACTCTTTACATGGAAAATTTAAAAAAAAAATTATCTTCTCAAAAATGGCTAACGATATAGATTAAATGAATTATGTCTGAGATATTTGTTATGGAAAATGAGATGCACATTTTGAATTTTGTGGCTTTAGTCTATGTAGTCCTGTTTAGTCTAGGTGACTTTTGTATAACTAGTAAATCTTAAGAGATATACCAAATATTACTGTAGAAAAAATGTAAATATTGTTAAAACACACAATTTATGTCCAAAAGCACTTTAGTGGAGTGATCCATTTCGGAGATATTTCTTGTTATTTGTGAGAGTTTTGCATTAAATATGTTTTTCTGAAATGGAAGGTCGTTGTTCATTTTATCGGTTCGCCGTGCAAAGAGAACGGAATTTCACTGCGTTCATATAGGGATCGGTTATAAAAGATTTGACTGTCACTTAGTCTACAACAAAATTAGATAATTTCTGTGAATACAAACATGAAGACGGAGGAATAAGAATTTGTAAGAATTGTTAGTGCAAGAGTAGAGAAAGTCATGTGAATGCAGCAAATCTGGTTTTTATTAGGTGTAAAGAAGTGCGCTCATGGATGCCTAGTGTGCCAGGACATTGGCGGAAGGGAAATTGGTAGGCGAGTTAAGCCAGAGAGTGAGTCTTGCATACAAGAGGGCTATTATTTAAAGTGCGGAAATACGTCTTGACGTCTCATCGACCACTAAGTGGTGCCTTGCTGAAAGCTCTTGACTTGAGCTCTCTGTGAAGCGCTAGTCAGTTGTTGTAGACACATGCCATGCGTTCCGTGCAACATTCTGCAGCTCATTCGCACATTTCCTCCTACATAGAACCAACTCACAGCAGCAGGCATTACCGAGTCACATTTGCAACACGTTCCTTTAAAACAAATCAAACTGCAATTTTGCACACACTTTAATTGACTTCAACGAACGTTCTTATCATATTAATTACTTCCCATGGACTGGTGGAAAAATAAAAAAAAAAAGTCTGATGTGACTTTCTCTACTCCTGGGCTAACCATTCTTACAAACTCTTATTCCTATATCTTCTTCCTGTTAGTCGAGATAAACATTTGCACAAATTATCTTATTGCTTAATTCCTTGTAGGTGCAAGGGGAATATTAGAATAGTCAAATGTTTTAAAACCTTGAGATTCTGTTCTCTTTGCACGGTTAACATATAAAAAATGAATAACAATGTTCCATTTGACATAAGTATAAGTTCTCCAAAACTCACACAAATAACAAGCAATATCTCCTAAATGGTTCACTCTACAAAAATGTATTCAGTCATAAATTGTGTTTCAGCAGGATCTACACTTTTTGTATAGTAAGATTTGGTCTGTTTCTTACTGTTTCCTAGTTATACAAAGGTCGTCCAGAGTAAACAGGGGCCATAGCCAGAAAAATCAAGATATATATTTTATTTGTCATCAAAATGTCCCAAACATATGGCGTTTTAATCTAAATAGTTGAAGCCATTTACGAAAATCAAAATTTTTGAAAACTTTCTTTATAAAGAGTATTTTAGGGTGCAGGAGTTACTTCAAAATCTTGTTTCGCATCCTTGAAATACATTAAACTTAAATACTAACTTTGGTTTTTAACCGATTTTTCGTTTTCGAGTTATGCTGTCCACAGACTGACACACACACACACGCACACACACACTCACACTCATACTCACACACACACACACACACACACACACACATACTCACACACACACGCATACTCACACACACTCACACTCATACTCACACACACACTCACACTCATACTCACACACACACACACGCATACTCACACACACACACACCACACACACACATACTCACACTCACACACACACACTCATACTCACACACACACGCACGCACGCACGCACACGCACACTCACACTCACACTGATACACACGCTCTTTCACACTCACATTCACACACACACACGCACACACACACACTCACACTCATACTCACACACTCACATTCACACACACACGAACACGCACACTCCCACTCACACTCATACTCACACACTCACACTCACATTCACACACACGCACACACGGACACAGGTGAAGTACGTGTGAAGGTTAAGATAAGATAGCTTTAAGATCCAAAGTCACGAGGAATTATGGATTATATTAACGGTAAAACATAACTTTATTTTCGTGTTTCAGTTTTAGAAGAGAAATAATGTAGCAAAAAGGTAACCGGACATTTAGTTTGTTACATGGTGTCAGAGGTGGGATCTGCCACATTATTTTATCGCAGTATTAGTAGATAATTACCAAACTGTGTTGCGTTACATATTTAAATTCAACTTTCCTGCCGTATCCATTTGCCTTATCTCCAAATAAGAACTGTCCTACATTAATGATCTGAGATAGATTACACGAGTTATATTCATGTCCATTTCCGTAGAGAGATGTCTCATTTTGGCTGAGTATGTGAACATGGTGAGCTAGGAAGGAACCGCAAACATAATGGACTTCTGCGGCTTGCATTAGTACTTAGTCACATTTCTATAAACGTTATTTTGAACCGCACGCTGAGAGCATAACTAAGCTGAAATGAAGTTTGTTTATGGTTACAAAATGTAAAATTAGTTATGAGATCCTGTTTTTGGCATTGCGAAATAACAGTGTGCGATTTGTAACACATAACAAATAATTTAAGCTGTTTGTATACAATATCAGAGGAATAAATAGTGTTTTTAACACCCGTTGTTCCAGCTCAGTGCTCGATCCCGGCCTGGTTGGTCTCTGGAGTACTTGCTGGTGCAGGCAAGTTTTCTTCACTTAGTTATTCCCTTCCCTTCCCTTCTCTTCCTAGAGTCTCCAGAGAATGAATTTATGAGTAAACGAGTATAGTTCAGCCTTTGGGGCAATAAATGCAATGTTTATTTAATCTAACATAAGCGAATTACGAACATCAGAACTTTTTACCTTCTCTACTACGTATAGTAAGTAGAGCAAGTATTGTATTCCACCCAATTCGATATCGAGACTTAACCGGAAATATGTTTTGAGGTCCCCTGAATCCAAAGAAGCATTTTTACGTGAAGGTCCGCATGTGTCTGTCTGTCAGTATGTGTGTCGGTCTGTGAGCAACATAACTCGGAATCGAAAAGTCAATTTTCGAGAGAATAGAAATTTTCGAAAAAAATTTTATGTAAAGAGGAGTAGTTTATGGTGGAGGAATTTTCTTCAAAATCTTCGCGTTGCATCCTTGAAAAACATTAAACTTAAATGCCAACTTTGGTTTTTCGTTTTTGAGTTATGTCGACACACACACACACACACACACACACACACACACACACACACACACACACACACACACGCACGCACGCACACGTACACACACACGAAACGTTTTATAAAAATGCCTTTTTGTATACAAGGGGCCTCAAAACATTTCCGGTGAAATTTCGATGTCAAATTTTTGGGTAGAATACAATACTTACTCTACCTACTACATGCAGTAGAGAAGGTAAACGTGTAGATCTCGTTAAAATATGAAATTTACGTAAAACACGTATGCCTTTTAATTTGTTTCTGAGATATAGTTATTATTGATTTGAACTTTTAAAGATTTATTCATATTAAGTGACCATTCATTTATGTTCTCTCGGGGCACGTAAAAAGTTGCATAAAACTAGAGCTACAAATGACAGTTACTGGTGTTTTCTTGCGGAAGGAAATTACATCTAAAATTGCAGTTATTGTTTCTTTTTCAACATGGAACATGGCTATTCATTTTTATACGTTAACCGTGCAAAGAGAACGGAATTTTAAAGCTATAAAAGGTTTGACTATCGCTCAAATCCTACTGTATTCTAATAATCTCCTTGCACGGGTAAGAAAACAAGCAATAAGATAATTTTTGCAAATGTTTATCTCAACTAAGATGAAGAAAATATAGGAATACGAGTTTGTAAGAATGGTTAGTACAAGAGTAGAGAAACCCATCAGATTTTTGCGGAATGTTCCAAAACATTATACAAATACAGGTTATGTTAAACACAATGATATAAGCTTAAGAATAAAGTAGATTAAAAGCTTGTCAGCCACATTCTCTATCGAGAAGTTCGTTCAAACTGCTGCACCGCACTGAACGGTAAATAAAATTTTAAAGTCCTCATATTTGTTATTTGTCAGGTGGGTATACTTCGATTCTGAGCTCTTGAAAAGGAGAAGGGACCATAAATCTAACCGGCTCAATACCTCAATGAAGCAAGGAAACAACAAGGAAGGAACACTAAGCCAATCTGTGAAATATGGGTTATAAGCTGTTGGCTTTTGTGATGCCGAGAAGCCACTACGTGAAGAAGGAAGGAAGCTTCTCAGAAAAAGTAGAGTACCTATCTTAAAATGTTCACTCCAAACTTCTCTGTCACTCTGTAGTGTTGTATGGGACGAAGTTAGGAGTAAGGTGAAATGAAGAGTAACTTTCTGACTGTTTAGTTTACCTTGTCAATTTTGAACATGTACAGCGCTTGAACAAATGTTTGGCTAGAATTGTTTATAAAATAACCTAGAAACAAATTTAATACTCTTATGAACCAAATGATTGATTTTTGCAACAGGTAAAATAAATGGAATTAAAATCAAAACGTTTACATAATTTTCATACATACATTTTGGCCGTAGTAATACCAGTGCTTGTAATGAATGGATAGATGTGAATTGATGGGTTGCTGAAAAAAAAAAAAAAGAAAGAAGAAAAATCAAGTTTTGCAAATGTAAAACTTTTGTTGCCCAAGCATGTACCATACATGCATTTAGGTTTGCTAATCTATCAGCAGGGCGGCGCCGTGGCCGAGCGGTTAGCGCGCTCGCCTACCACCTAGGCGGCCCGGGTTCGATCCCAGGACCGCATGTGGTATTCGTGGTGGACGAAGCAGCGTCAGGGCGGGTTTTCTCCGGGTGCTCCGGTTTCCCCCGCCATCTCATTCCACTGGTGCTCCATCTTCATTCCATGTATCATCAGTGTCACCGCCTGTAGTGCCGTAGTAGTAAAAGCCGGCGTTTAATACTACAACAACAACAACAATCTATCAGCAGCACCATCTTCACGGAAATTACCAAACTAATGGCGTAATTTCAATAAGATTACAAGTTTTGTATCTTTTTCTACTCGTTTCGTGTTAATCGATATAGAAATCTGCAGAAATGGTCATATTCCGTTGTAAGTATTAGAGAAATGCAGAGGCTTTGCTAAACGGAAATGTAGTGCGTAGTACCAGCAAGTTTTCTGAGCTTCTCCTCTAATTTAATTTGACAGATATTCATTGTTATACAGGATGTCCCAAAATCAGACCAACAAACTTTAGGAACTGATAGATTACATTATTTTAAACACTTTCTGTTAAGCAAATGTTGGAACGCACGTCCATTGCGATTAAGGGACACTGGAGTGAAATTTTGGTCAAAATTGTCAAAAAGTCGATTTTTTTTTTTACCTTAAAATGTTGCTGGAACACCGGTGCATTTGGATCAGCTAACATTTTTCATATCCCCCACTCCATGTGGCCCTTTCAAATAGTGCTCTTCCCTTAACGAATTAATTATTTTTTGTTGTTTAACGACGCTGTCAATTACCAGGATCACATCAGCGTCGCCGGTGTGCCGGAATTTCGTCCCGCAGGAGTTCTTTTACATGCCAGTAAATCTACTGACATGGAGCTGTCGTTTTTAAGCACACTTAAAAACCATCGGCCTGGCCCGGGTTTGAACCCGCGACCTTGGGATCACTAGGCCAGCGTCTAACCAACTGAGCCACCCAGACCGACTCTTCCCTTAACGTACACAGGATGTTCCTATATAAAAGCCTGTTTTTCTCAAAACCACATTTCTGCACATTCCAAAAGAAGGTCGCGCCTGAGTTTTGCTTCAAATTCAGTGAAAATTTCCAAAAGTATTTATAAATAGCAGCTAAACAAAACTATGATTCAACATTGATGTTATCATTAACATGAATTCCAAAAACAATTTTGTATGAAGAAATCAACAATTTTTGAGATTTAAAAAAAAAAAAATATGTACAGCATAATCAGCGAACGTATTTGAAATATATCTTCATACAATTGTTACCCATGTTTTAAAGTACAAGTTCTGGCAATATAAACCAATTTTGAAAAGTCAATAGACACGAGCTCTATTTTGAAAATGTGCCTATTAATTCATAAAATAATTTATATATCATAAACGAATTATCCGATTTTAATGGAATTTGGTGTACATCCTATTCTCATATAAATACAAACACAGTAGAACTTTCAGAAAAATCTATCAAGAAATGAGGAACTTGCAAATTTCACTCCCAGTGTCCCTTAACACAGAGTGCGATTAACTGTAAACAAAGACATGTTTGTTTTGTTTATGTGTTCTGTGTTTCTTTCCTGGATTAAGATTGTGTGCAATACTAATTTTCATTGTTGATTTTGCCGTAAATACTTAGATTACTGCCTTCCACTCAGTTTATTACATTAACTCGTCTAGTGCTTAAACGAAGCAGCGCAAGAAAAAAAAAAAAAAAAAAAAACTTTAACAAGAACTGTTTACAATAATGTTATCTATCAGCTCCCAAAGTTTGTCGGTCTAATTTTGGGACGTTAAATATTTCCATGTTAGCTTACCATGGTATTTTACGCCAGCAAAATACCTTTCAGGTTTTTATAACAAACACAAAGGCGGTTATTAAAATATCTATAGAAGCTTAACAGCAAAACAAGGGTTTGTTTTAGGAGATTAGTGGCAAGAATAAACCACATATGAAGTTGTAGGTAAATGAGTTCAAATAACGTGCATAAACTAGAGAACCACTGATGTCGGATTTGCATGAACCATTTGAACACAATGGAAGAAAATTGCTTTCGAGCAAGGCATTAAATTATCATCCCTGGGGAAGAAGTAAGATCTTGATGGAGAGATCGGCCCTGAATATTAGAACAAACGAGCCACAAGGCACAAGCCACGTGGGTGGTGATGATGAGAAAGGGTTGGATGAATATCACGTTTAACATTTATGGCGACTGAGAGAGAATCCCATGTTCCCCATTAGGAGGAGCAGACTTTGATCACCTCGAGATATGTGCGCGCCCGCCCGCCTTGTCGTGCGAATTACATGCAAGGGAGGATTTATTGTAAGGTTAATATCGTTTGTTGTGAGTCTAATTCCCACAGAGATTGTTGAAAATGCAGACGTTGCCCCCCGTTTGTCCCTGTCTGTCACATCTGCCTTTTGGCGAGGGGAGATTTGTGGGTCGGGCAGCAGTTTTGTCTGGCTTCAAGCGGCCCACAAAAACTAGCTATTATTTGACTATTGTAAATATACATAACTTTCACAACGAAAATTGTGTGGAATAAGGTAATATACTTAATAATGTAAAACGGAGCAGATGGCTCTGGAGTAACGTATGAGGCTCGCACTCGGGAGGTTGTGGGATCGATTTCCGCGGCCGAACTTTCATTTCACCTTTTATCTGTTTGATTATTTCAGGGTTATAAGTGTCAAATTGTTGAATTTTATATTGACTTCCTTCTAGCCCAGCGATGGCCCACGTTTGCGAATGAGGGGAGTTTGGGTTTACCTCTTTCCGCTATACGCGGACTTCGCCGCTCTTTAACCCCCAGCGGTCCATTGTATTGCAGTGGCTCGTTGGTTACGATTTACGAAAGCACTTTGAAATATTATGCGATAAACATCTGTTCATTAGTGACTTGTTTGGTAGTGCTTACGTTTAAGAAGTCTATCAATATGTGGTGAAGTGCATAGCATTAGAAGATACACCAAGTGATCGTCGCGTAACATATTGCGATACAGACTTTTAATATAGTTCAATTTGGAGAAACTCTGTTCACAAATATATGTAGAGTTATACTCATCTTATACATACTATTCTTGTAAATTTTTATTTCTCTATCTACTTCATTTTAATCGACATAAGCTATTTCAGAATGCATTTTATTGCTAATTTTCGTGCCGTTGTAAGTGGAAAAGGAAGTGCACAGTCTCAAGGTGATTGTCACTTATCTTGCTGCGATACTCACTTTTAATGTAGTTCATTTTTGAAAATGTTTCTTCGCAGATATAAGTGGAGCCAAAGACTGTCATTAAACTAGATGTAAACAAACGTAATCTCGGATACTCACAGCAGGACAGAGACCTAAATAATTCCCATCCTTCTTGCTCAGAACATTTTACGGTCGTGGAATTCTGCAATGCAAGTAGTTTCATATTTTGTAGCTCCTGTGAAGCCTTACTACATGGAAACTTCAAAAGTGGAAAGTAATTGGATTGTGGTTTTAAATGTTTTTAGGTCTTCAAATTGTGAAGAGAATGTGTTGTACAATTACTTCAAAAGTTCGTTGTATTTTTCCAGGAGAATAACATTTATCGTGAATACGGAACGTAAGCAAGGGAAATTGTATATATCTAAAACTACCAGTCTTATAAATCAAACACTTAACTTTATCATCTTCATAACGAAATCAAAAAAGTTCGTCTACTTATTGAATTGTATGGACTAGGATACTCCGCGCCATCCGCCTCTGGCTCGCCTTGCCTTGACCATTGGTGGGAGGAAAATAACGTGTAGGGAAAGAGAGCGTCTGCTGTACGTATGGACTAGTAATGGATCGAGAAGGTGTTGCGTTAAGCAGTTGTTTTTACATACCTGCAATAACCATCGTAGCCTTTTTACTCGCGTTGTGAGTGAATTCACGGAAAGGAGCTGTAACGGATCATTGCGGCCATTCACTGTAACACACCTCATGCCGTAAAGGATGCAAACTTTTCACAGGTGCAGAGAAGGTGTACTACGAACGTGGTGAAAACATTCTTTAAACAAAGCGTATAATAAAACTGGAAGACCGCGCTTGGTTCCCAGTACTTTCCAACTCCAAGTTCTTCGCAATAAACTTGAACAAACTTCGTGGTTTACGACTGAGCCGGGAGAAAGCAGTTTCAAGGAAACAAGAAGTTTTTTTGTACTTGGAGATTGAACACTGACGTACGTATTATAACTTTTTATGATATATCTTTGGACTCAAACGAACTGAAACTTAGTATGTTTGAACTTTGTTACGTCTACCATAAATATAACTAGATTTTAATTACTTTGTCAATAAACTCGATTTATTTCTGTCACCTTGTCTCTCTGGAATACCCACCATATAATTACTTGTTTTTTGTATTAATAACTCTTAAGATGTCTTAAATTTTCAGTAGTAATTAATTTATGGGCAATATATGTTGCGTATCCTTTGTGGCAACATTTTCATGCATTGAATAATTGTAAATATGTTTATCACATTTTCTTCTGGTTTCTTTCTTTTCAAAATGTTCTTAGACGATGCCTTGAGATAATGAACAATTTACGTAATATAATATATTCAGCCGGCTGCATGTGTTTTCCGAAGGACGAGAGGGTGTAAGGGAAAGAGACGAAAAATCTTTTTTTGAATTACTTGCTCCTGGTCCGGCCGGCCCAGCGATGGCTTCACCAGAGTTATTTACTTTTGCGTGTGTTCCTCTGATGTGTGGTCAGCGGGAAGTGAACAAGAATCTAAACAATCAATTTTATTCTATCTAAACAAATAAAAATTATCACATTCTTTTCTGTTCGTATTTAAATAAGTAACGGTGCTTTTTCGTGATAGCATTATTGGCGTTTAAGCAATGAGTTTGAACAATACCTTAAGGATAATGTATTTGACGTACTTATCTTTAATAATAATAGTAATAATAATAGATAAACCGGTTCAGATTTAAAGAGTGATAGCTAATGGGGAGAAGCTACTTCGTAACCTATAGAGGTTGATGCCTCATAGTTTTGTGAAACATCCTCTTTTGCAATTTGCGGTAGTTCTACGCACGCGCACGCGCACGCTAAACTTTCATTTTCCTTTGAAGTTGGATTTTCCTGCTGTTTCCCACAAACAGTTTTAAACTTCAACCTGAAATTTCAGGTCAAATACACGATTTCATATTCGCTGAATAAAACCAACTTGAAAATTTTACATTACGCATGCGTGTGTTTCCATGAATAGCTTACAGAAACGTGGTATATTAAAATTATTTAAATGTTTTAAATTTAATTTAATTACAGAGTGATGCGACGCCTCTAATGCCGAATATTTAGTTTCCATCCTCGCTGCGAATTCGTTCTTGATTTATTACGTTAATGTTGTTTTCATTACATTGAGATTACTTTCTTACGACCAAGTCTAAAAGAAATGTTGGAATGATATTCTCTTTGGACTTACAAACACATTACGCCCCTCATTCTTGTGGGCAGGTATGAGCTGGCAAGTTGATCTTTGAGACCACCTGGCATAACTAATAGATAAGCCATCATGACTTCCCCCCGCAACAAGGAACATGGAAGTTGGAAAACATTTGAAGCCGATCCTGTACGCGCGCGTGTGTGTGTTTGTGCATGTGTGCGTGCGTGTGTAAGTTAGAAAAAAGTAATTCAAAGGTCTGATAAATTCTACCTCTGCCGTAAATTGTTTAACGATGCCAGATGAAAATTCCCCGGTCTCGAACAACCCTTGCATAGCAATTTATTTTTTCAAAATTTTCTTAAGGAAGAAACTTCATGTTTGAGATGTTTCAATGACGGATAAAATTAAAGTATTGAATTTTCTCTGAATAATCTGAAAATTATCTTCATTTATGTTTTAAGTTGTGTAATTTAGAAACTAGGAGGCACAAGTAAAAATATGCTGCTTAGCCCAGCATTAACAGTAGCATTACTGCTTTTATATTTTAGTTTTATCCGGATTGAACTAGGATGTAGGATATATAGGTAAGACATATTAAAAGACATGGCATTGTTTTATACAGGGGCTCATTCCTAGCAAAAATTGATTTGCGATAAAAACACTTGCGTTTGTTTATATTTTATATGTGTAGCTAAATATTTCAAGTTGAGGCTATCTTAGGCTACAGTTTACGAGAGTGGAAGAATGACTGTTCAGTCACATGCAAGTGTGTAAGGTTCAGAGAAGGTCGTGTGACTATTACGCATCAACATTTGAAGTTTAGGATTTATATAAAAATAATAGTCAGAAGTGTATTTCATTAAGTTGATCTAAAGAGATAGAAATAGTCTTCATTTCCCTTTTACACCTGTGAAGATTACTTCCATCGCTTCGAGAGAGCAATAGATTATTTAAATTTGGAGACAAGGAGAGAAGGATTGGATAGGAATTTTCTGGATGTGGGAGGGAGGTACATCAACAATAATGGATTTTTCTCCATGGAATAAAAACTACGTCAAACAGGAGATTTTTCCCGGTCTGCTATACCGAAATATTAGAAGCACCACAATGAGATCTGCAGCACGCTTCAAGATTCTGTATTTCATTTCAAAGAGAGAATTCCTAGAATAAAAGCACTTGTCATTCGTTTTTTCATGCTCTTTTTCCGTTTTGTTTAATCCGCTCAAAAGAACGGCAATATTCTCTTCCGGCATTTAAATTAACACCTAGACAATGTTAACGCTTGTAAATGATTCCTTCTCACGTGATTCATTATATACTGGTTTGTTTCAATTACACTTCACAACGGCTTTGTATAAATTACAATTTGATACAGGATAAAAACTGGATTAGACCACTTAGTTTAGTTTAGGCTGTTCCAGTTGAGATTACAAATAACGCTAGTTTATGTTGGTAACGAAATAATAGAACCACTATATTTGTGCTGTTATTTATGTGGTGGTGGTGGGGTGGGGATGGGGGTGGTCGGGGAGGTGGTGGGATATGGTGGTGGTGGTGGTGGTGGTGGTGGTGGTGGTGGTCGGGATACGCACACTTAAAAACCATCGGTCTGGGCCGGATTTGAACCCGCGACCTTGAGATCAGTAGGACAGCGTCAAACCAACTGAGCCACCCAGACCAACGGTTGTTGTTGTGATGGTGGTGGTGGTGGCGGCGGTGGTGGTGGTGGTGTTTTCCTGCTATTTCCCACAAACTGCATTCAATGTTTTAAACTTCGATGTGAAATTTCAGGTGAAATACACGATTTCATGTTCGCTGAATAAAAACAATTTGGAAATTGCCCATGCGTGTGTCTCCATGAATAGCTTAAACAGAAAACATGGTAAATTAAAATTTAAACGTTCTAAATTTAATTTCATTATAGAGTGATACGACGAATGTAATGCCGAATATTTAGTTTCCTCACTGCGAGCTCATCCTGGATCTATGACGTTAATGTTGGTTTCTTTACATTGGGATTACTTTCTTACGATCAAGTGTAAGAGAAATGTTGGAGTGATATAAGCCATCCTGGCTTCCCCCGGCGGCTAGGAACATGTGACTTGGAAAATATTTGGAGCCGGCTGTACGCCATGACTGTGAATTTCCTTTTTCGGCTGCCTTGGGATTGTGCAAGCGAATTGCGCATCCCCTTCCCAATTCAATTCTAGTTGCCATTACTCATTCGGAGCTAAACAAATACAATCTCTTATTTTTACAGTATTCATATTTTTAAGTGGTGGAATTATAACCTGAAACTAGAACACCATATTCTACCTTTACGCAGAGAAAAGCTACTTAAATGCCTGTTGTATATGCAATACAACGCTTTAAAGGAATATTAACATTCAAAATAAATTGTTTCCCATAAAAAGGGCAATTAAATACACAATTTTTGAATAGACTGTGTAAAAATGTGGATTTAAGCCATTATAGCCGAGGATAAGACAAAACAGGGCAATACAATGTTTCAGGAACGTGAGAAACATTTTAGATACGCTGCAGAGTTAATTAATGAGCGCTTACAGCACCGGAGTATATGATAAAACTTTTTAAAAGTTCTATCCCATAATTGCGGCTTTGACATAGTGTGGAGCAATGCTTTGACTAGACCGCAGTTAAACTTACTGATTCTGACTTTCGTGTTTAATAAAGCATATAATTCAATCTGAGGAAGAGACTTTCTTAATAAACCAAAGTATTTTAAAATCCCAGAATGAAACGAAATACTTGAAATTGATTAATCGCTCTTTTACGCAGATTAAATCAGGGTTAGGAGGCAAAAAGGAAATCAGTGTGGTCTCGTTTGTTCTAAAAGGGCATTATGCAACAATGTTTGGCAGAATTCCTTACACAAAGTCTTCTTTACCTGATTACCCTCCCCTTTTGTAGGACTTACATTCCCCAGGATCAGACGCCTATCGGGGAGAACAAGAACCTATAGACCGGACAGAGTGAAGACCTGGAAGAGGGTGGTCAGCCAAACACCAGGTATGATAGTGAGGAAGAGGATGATATGAAATGCAGGCGAAATCGATGATTGGAATGGTGATTATGGAGCAATTGGTGGAATGAGTGGTGGGGCAAACCGAAGAACCCGGAGAAAACCCACCAGGACACCGCTTCGTCCACCACAAATACCATATGCGGTTCACTGGGAACGAACCCGTGCCACCTAGGTGGTAGACAAACGCTCTAACCACTCGGCCACGGTGCCGCCAATCCAAGTGCCATATGAAACTAAGCCATTGTTTTATAGAATTTTATTGTTGTTTCCTTCCTTGTTTTTTCGTTTTAATGTTCTATGAATTGTGCCACATGTATGCTGAAATTTCGCCTATGTTGTATAAGTATCTCTGTGTTTCTTTACCTATATTAAATTGCAACCTAGATATGCAAAATTTGAGAGTTGTTCTATGGCTTTATCCTCCAGTGCTATTTCCGATCTTACTGGTTGTTTACCTAAAAACGCCATCAATTTAATTTTTGCTTTGGAAATTTTAAAATTATACTCTTCACTTATTTCATTCAGATAAACTAGAAAACATTGTAAGCCATCTTCCTTTGTTACATTGTTATTGTTGTTACAATATAACGTCATCGGCGTATAGTAAAAGGTAAATACTACAATGGTCCTGTACTTCCAGTGTATCTTGATATCCATATGGTTAAATGAGCAGAATGCATCAGACAGGTATCATTAGATCTAAGTTAAGTTGTAGGTTAGTTTTGAGGAGATATTACTGTACAATTCTCACACTAAACGCAGAGAACTACTTTTTTACACCCTCGGTGAAGGAAGCATTTAGGCGAGAGGTCCCGAGGAGTGGGGCGAAGTTTGCATTTAGGAGTACAGCGAGTTAGCGCAATATGATTGACAAGTTCAAGAGATGCGATTGTTACCGCGCAAGCGCACTGCATTCTCGAACATGTCCAATTTCATTTCCTTCCCCGTTTTCCTAGCAACGAAGATTTCCCTCCCTGTCGTTTAGCAGAAGTTGCAATCAACTTTCTACGCGGTTAGCCAACTTGACGTTTCTAAATATAATGTAGCAACTTTCTATATTAAAATTAGAGGTTAATGCTGTAAACACAATTACCTATTTTTATCGAACCATTATAAGTGCACATAATTATTCTTCATACATAATAATACTAAAGCCAATGTTTCATTTTGGAATAGTTATATTCTTACCGTGTTTATTATTGTTTGTTATGTTTGTGTTTCTGACAGAAAACTGCTTGCAGTTGTCTACTATAGCAGGAAATTTGAATCTATGAAAGTATGGAAATTAATTACATGGCGAAAATGAAGGAGATAAATCTTTGGACTTTATCCTTAGAACAGAAGTTGTTTTCCGTGTTTATTGTTTGCGACTGAGAGAAACGACATCTGGACAAATAATGCTTGTTGTAATATTTCTCACTTCAAACAGAAAATGACAAAACATGAGAGCACGACTGCCCTTGTGAATTGCGAGTTAGAACTAAATGTTCTGGGAAAATACATCAAGTGTTTTACGGCTGCCCGGTGACCAAGTGGTTAGACCGTTTACCTACCACCTAGGAGGTCCGGGTCCGATCCCAGAGACCCGCATGTCGTATTCGTGATGGACGAAGCGGCGTCAGAGTCGGTTTTCTCCGGATTCTCCGGTTTCCCCCGCTACTCATTCCACCAACTGCTCCGTTATACCTTTCCAATAATTGATTTCGCCTTCATTTCATATCATCCTCTTCCTCACTCTCATACCTGGTGCTTGGCTGACAACCCGCTTCCAGGTCTTTACTCTGTACAGTCCATAGGTTCCTGTGCTCCCCGACAGGCGTCCGACCCTAGGCACAGGCTTGTAAGTCCTACATAAGGGGAGGGTAATCAGGTAAATAAGAAAAAAGGAAACAAAAGTGTGTGTGTGTAAGAGAGAGAAAGAGAGGGTGAAAGTGGAGAGCAAGTATTACACTGCACACCCACTACAACAAGTCACGAGCCGCCACTGGTCTCAGGATTTACTCTTGCTTGCGCACAGTTGTCTGAAACAGAAGAAAATTACACACACACACAATTACGAAAAATGACGCTTCTCTTAGTTCACACTTTACTTCTTGCTCCTTCGTGTATCCCCTCAACTCCTTAGAAACCCGAGGCATAAAGCGGAGGACATCGATTGTAAAAGGATATACGGCAGAGCATTTTCTCTTTAAGATTATTGGGTTCTAGATTTATTCAACGAACTGTAATCCTCTTTTTCAGAACGCTCAGAAAGCGACAGATTTTCACGACAGTGCGAATGAGGATTTAATGCTCCAAGCATAATTTGGAGTTAGCGGGCAAAGGGGGTAGGGGCTCAGCTACACGCTCTTCAACGGATCTTCGCATCAGGAGCAAGTAGCGGTAATCAGCTTAAGAGGCTTAGGGTTCACCGCAGGACCTGTAGTGGAGAATCAAACTATGTCCTTTAGGCCCACAAGAATTCCCACTTAAGGTGACACAGTTTTGCCATCACAAATCTGTTCTGCCTATACGACAGTGAAACCATTATTTCTAAAATGTGTACAGCAAAATTCATACAGTTCATATTCCATTGAACCGCATTTTGCCCGCTTATTGTATAAAAATTGCAACGGTATTCTTAATGTTGTCGAAATTATATACAAACTTAAAACATTTTTACGTTCTCTACTGGTTAACTAGAGGAAGTATTCTATTCCACCCAAAAATTCGATGTTGAGATTTCACTGGAAATATATTTTTGAGGCCCCCTGAATACAAAAAAAAAAAAAAAAAGTATTTTTAGAAAACGTCCCATATGTGTGTGTGTCTGTCTCTGCCTGTCTGTCTCTGCCTGTCTGTCTCTGCCTGTCTGTCTCTGCCTGTCTGTCTCTGCCTGTCTGTCTCTGCCAGTCTGTCTCTGCCAGTCTGTCTCTGCCTGTCTGTCTCTGTCTATCTGTCTCTGTCTGTCTGTTTCTGTCTGTCTGTCTATCTGTCTCTGCCAGTCTGTCTCTGCCTGTCTGTCTCTATCTGTCTCTGTCTATCTGTCTCTGTCTGTCTGTGTCTGTCTCTGCCTCTGCCTGTCTGTCTCTGTCTATCTGTCTCTGTCTGTATGTGTCTGTCTGTCTCTGTCTGTCTCTGCCTATCTGTCTCTGTCTGTCTGTTTCTGTCTGTCTGTCTCTGTTTCTGTCTGTCTGTCTCTGTTTCTGTCTGTTTGTCTGTGTCTGTCTCAGTCTGTCTGTTTGTCTGTCTGTCTGTCTCTGTCTGTCTCAGTCTGTCTGTCTGTCTGTCTCAGTCTGTCTCTGTCTGTCTCGGTCTGTCTATCTTGGTCTGTCTGTCTGTTTGTCTCTCTCTGTTTGTCTCTGCCTCTGTCTGCCTCTGTCTCTGAATAATTGAATAGCAGCTTAGTACCAAATAGGTACAGCATATTGTAAACCTCAAAGTAATTAAATATTTAGGAAATGGTATGTGCTACAAAATTGAGTGTGTTTTAATTTTAATATAAATATAATAGCAGTTACATAAAATATATTATTTATGAAGAGAACTTGACAAATTATTCGTAAAGGTTCAGGATACATATTTTTTATGATACAAATATCTTAAACGTTTGGTGATTTTAATCAAAATAACTACTCCCACACCATAGAGGTAGTCTTATTGTTAATGTTTACAAATCACTTGTTTGTTGCATTATTATGTTGTCTTTAGTTGCCATGGAAACAGTGAAGTTCCGAGCGCCTAAAGGCATTGGGTTCTTGTATCTCATGTTTCAAAGCTGAGAGAGAGAGAGAGAGACAGAGAGAGAGAGAGAGAGAGAGAGAGAGAGAGAGAGAGAGAGAGAGAGAGAGAAAGGATTAAGTGAGATGTGATAAGGGTTTAGGGCAGAGACAAGGTAAAGAAGACTGTAATAGAATATCCAACGCAATGGCGGGAGAGAAAATATTAATTTTAATAGAATTTAGTAATACGTTTTCTTTTGTACTTTTGAGTGTACGGGTTTTATTATTCCGATATATAGCAGTCCCTGAATATTTTCTTAACAAAAGTAAGTAGTATCGAAGGTTACATTGATAAAGATTAGCTTTTGAGATATTTTAAGTATTCTTTCAAACACTTCAGTAGTTAAAAAGGGGGTAAAGAGTAAAAGATGTAGACATAGAGGGGACACCTCACTCACTTCGACCTACGCAGATCTCTTTGGCTACCATCCACCAGAAGACAGGGATGAAATGAGGGAACTGAAGGTGCCACACACGTCGCAGCTAGGCAGGCCACAGAGACGCGCGGAAGTCCCTAACAAATGCTGAGATCTCTTCATCCTGGCTCCAGGACAGGCCCCGCTAATATCCATCACACCGCGGTTCCGGTGTCGCATTAAGCGTCCCCCCACCAAACGCCACCCAGCGCCGAGTACAGCAGTTACTATGCGCAATCATCCGCGGCACTGCCAACACTACGCGCCTGAAAGATGATAAGGAAATAGAATGAAAGGAAATAATGGAATGAAACCGTGGTATGAAATAGTGCACCCCAGCATTTGCCTAAGTGACATGGAAAAACTACGAAAAACCCATGTCAGAGTGCGCGGCCACGAGGATCGAACACGCAACCTCCAGAATGCGAGCTACAGACGTTAATAACTACAAAAACGAACGATGCTGTTTTTCATCAATTATTTATAAGTGATTGCTCCTTTAGTTTTATCTAGCTGTTTCGTTACTTTGAGCTGAGTTTTACGCTAGATTACAGCCTGTTAAAACTCCGCCGTGATAACATTTGTATCAAGATATTTAGTGAGCAGTGTATATCACAGGAGAGAACATCAGATTTGAGATTAATGGCGTGCCCGTCATTACAAGTTTTATAGTGATGTTCAATCCCCAGGCACTCAATTCTTTTTTATGGTTGGTTTTCGGATTAGCACTCAGCAGCGCGTCACAACTCTCCAGAGGGGGTGGATCCTATCGTGATTGGCGGTATAAGCTGTTTATGTTGTGGCGTGCCTGTACCGCAGAGAATACCTGCATCTGGTTGCTAGAAATCATTGCTGTAGTTTATACAAGAGGCATGAAAAACTATAGTCAAATGAACAAACGTACAGAATGTTATAAAAGTAACCGAACGACGTCAGACAGAGTGAAATGGCTCCGCAGTCTGTCATTTAGGTAGTGTTCTATGAGGGTTTAAGTTACAGCATTTTGCTACCGGAGGCCGAAGAATGCAATGAACCTGATGAGCCAATGATAACTTGCATCTCGACCGTAAGGCGATATGTTTTGCCTAAGCCTCTGACGGGGCACCACCCGGTATGACGAGTGTGACGAAAATCCTAAGGGCGGTCAGAATATAGCAGCTGACAGGGTCCCTGCATTTCCCCAGTTAAAGTGTGTGAGGTTTAAGTTGAAACATGACCATTATGCTACTACCTGACTGTTCTAGGAGGGGTGTGTGCGCTAATGACGGTCCAAGTGCTGAGAAACACTATCACAGTCACCCTTCACTGTCTAGTCCCTCAAAATGAGCTACACTTCTGACATTTAGAGCACTTTCTATGTACAGATATATGGAAAATATCCTGATATGTTTAACCGTTCTTGCTTTGGTGATTTTCGTACTGTTACAAGCGAGAGTTGGGAAATTTAAATAGCAAGTTTCAATACTAAAGGATTTGAGATTATGAAGTTAAGGATTGGCAACTGCTTTGTGGAATATAGTGCTATTTCTGTCTACGTTTCATGTTTAAACTTAAACCTCACACACTATAGGACACCGGTGGAGGCTGGCATAGCTCCCCTCCCCGCTCGTGCTTGTACTATCCCATGGGGAGCTCGAAAACCAGTGCCTCACCTTCCAATCTGAGGGTCCAGATGCTTCCAACTCTGAAAGAAACCTAACGAGTTGAAGGCTTAAATGATTTATGGAGAGACAGGAAATTCTTCCCAGCATTCATATGGTTACCCAGAGAATCCTCCGAAAAAACCCATGGGTCAGGAAGATCAACCACGGCGATCTAACCCGTGACCTCCCAAATACGAGCCACAGACGTTAGTGCCTGAGCTATCGCACTCGGTGACGAACTTTAAAATAACATTCACGTCTTTGCTAGTGGGCATCGTCATCTGCTTCTGGTCGCTCTTCGGTCTCCGGGTTATCCTTTCCTCCGATGGCCTGCATATTGCAGTATCTTCTAGAACCAGTTATTAATAAGTATATGAATTAGCAGATGGAGTGCCATCAAATGTGTCACAGTGGCTTCTAGTGAATTCCAATTATTTTGTTCTCTCTACTACGCATACCGAACGAGGTAGTACCGTGGTAGCGTATACGACTTGCATTCAGAGGCTCCCAAGTTCAATGCCCGGCTACCTTTCAATCTGTTCTACGGGTTTTTCGTGGTTTCCCCGGGTGGATAGACGACTGCTGGAATAGTACAAGATTCCTGACTTTCCGTGACTATCATTTCCTTCATTGTCATGTTGTGGGATGATTGTAGGACTAGGCGACTGTGTTCAGTGGTAGCAGCGGGGTGGTGGATGTGCACTCTACTAGGGAGCTCGTTGGGAATTAGGGACTCGTGGCTGAGTTCACGCGTTCGTACGGGAAATATTAGTGACCCCGTTTATGCTTTCGTTATCCGGATCTAGTCACCCTTTGAGTCTCTCCACTCATCCCTCTCTTCCAAGGACCATCATAGAATCACAAAGGGCAGTGTGATCTATGGTTGCGGGACCGCTTCTGTAACATATATCTTTACCATGCATTCAAGAGGTCACTGGTTGTAATCCCTGTTAAGGTCAATTAACAGATGCTTTTATTTCTGTGACTTTCCCTTATACTGAAAATATAATGGGGAAGTTTAAACTCTATTGTCACGAATGATAGTCCACTTACTTGTGATGTTACTTTATTTCTCTTCCAAAACTGAGTCACAAAAACATAGTCCTCTGTGAGCTTGCAAGTCATGGCTGTTCTGTTCCTTCATAATCTTGACACACACTTCACTGTCTTTCTACTCTCCGAGTTCCAGAAACAGCTGGCTTTGACGAAACACTTTCTCAACATTCAACTGAGAAAGTGCTTAATACTTATCTAAACTTCGTGTAAACGAGCCGGCAGTCGAAACATCCTGCAACATTCTGGAAACGTTTTGTTGGCCACGTATTTGTTCTGACCGCTCCATTGTCGTCGGGCCGTGTATTTACAAGGGCTGGTGTGAGGTAGCTAATACCGGCATCACTGTATGAACACCGGGCTCATTTTAATGTGAATAAGTTTCCTGTGTAAAAGACAAGTCACGTGAAAAACACTATGTATAGAACATTAATTTAAAGACTTTCGGCTAAAGTTGCATTCTCTTAACTAAGTAATAAAACCCATATTAGTAACAGTAGTCTTATATTTACATGAGTACAGCTACCAATAAAAAGGAAAATGTTTTTAATTTGAGCATTTCTGCACTTAAAAACGCAAACATTTGTGACAAATATGAACTTTAAACATTCTGTTGGCGATGTTAGATGTTTGCATTACATTTACAGTGTTTAACAAAATTTAAAAAATATTTTTTTTCAAGGGTTACATTTTTCGCGGGACATAAGTATTCATACAACGCTGATAAACACAGAACAAATGCCTGTCACTTATTGCTAAATGGGTCGCAAAGGAAACGAAACATCGTTAGACTTAAGAGAGAGGATTACTTCATTGCATAAATAGAAGAATTTATATCCTGAAATATGACACCATAGAAGAGGTGGTTTGACAGTGCAGAGTGTTATTAAACATTTTAAACGAACCCATATGCTAATAAATGAAGAGAAAGTGGGCCGCCCACAGAAGCTAAATTCTAGGGAACAAAGACAGTTGAAAATGGTGAAGAAAACCCCCTTCTTGCCTTTTCTGAAATTTTACATATGTAAAACAACAGTATGGGAAGCATGCAGCGGTCAGGAGAATAAGATGACTCATCAATCGTACAAACCATTGCAGGTTACCCAGAAAGAAGTCATATATCAGCAGGGAACCAGTTTTTGTTTTTGGAAGAAAATATCTCCTAATGATGACAGATTGTGAATATTGAGAAAGTGGAATGTACTAAGCCATAGTGATTCCGCGGGCTGATTCCTATCTTACCATGACGTGCTCTAAAGTTGACCAATGGAAATCGCTTCCTTCGTGTTGCTCACGCAAAAACAAATGCAACGCAAGACACACTCGTCTTGAATCGAGTCGAGATAACGCACGTGCAACCTGGGAGTTGTACGTAAGCTAGCGCGTATACATAATTCGGCGGTTGCTAAAGGGTGACAAAGTTAAAGTGTTATAACGTTGTAGTTGAAGTTACAAAGTTACATTCTATTTAAATATCGTCGGCAGTTCTCAACAAATCTGGAAATTTGCAAATAAAGTTAAATGTTGGTTAATTCTTCGTTTGGTTCCATTCCTACCACAACTCACGCATACCCTGCAGATTAGGACCTCTTGCTAGAGCTAGTCCGGACATCGAGATCTTATAGGTCTTAAAGGCGACGTCTTCGACGGAGAGGAACGTTTGCCTCACAATTCAGTTCCTTCTATAATCACTCTTCTACAAATAATTAATACAGCTTTCTTTATGATTTAAATAGAAATACTACCTATTACATTCACACAGCTTTTTCTAGTCGCATTTCTTCCTGTAGTATTTGTGACTATTTCACAGCGTATTTTCATACTGTTTTACCCATGTTCCTATTTATTTTGTTTAAGTTTTGTTACTATAGTATCTCAAGTCTCTTTGTTTAGGCCTATTAAGTAATTTTGTTTAAAATATCTCCGAAGAAAACAAGGGTTTTGGGTAAGTGGAACCTAGGTCTAAAAGTTGTAGGGATAAGTCGATAAAACATGGGCAAGGCCGGGTGTTTTAGTTATTTCCGAACGTATTGATCTGTTGTTTGACATCATAAATTATTATGTTGCATTTGGACCTTTTGAGATGAGAAAAGTTACTCAAAAGGCTTGGAGACATCGAATTCTTTCCTTTTAGCCTTTGAGAGTTAGAACAGATCGCTTGCTTTGTTTAAACCATTACGGATATACCTACAGTAAAACCAGCAGTTAATTCTCAAGAGAACAAAAGATCCGAGCTAAATCCACCCCAGTCGAATGTATTATTTTTCCCCCAAGTATTTTCAGCTGAAGCCCGGCTCAAAAAGCAGCTTTGTGATATTGAAGCTCCCCCCCCCCCCCCCACACACACACACACACACACACATCATACGTCTCTAAAAGTTTCTTAAAGCACAAAAACAAAGGAAGTTGGGAGGATGGAGACACTGTCTTCTTTTATTCCGGTTGGATTGCCAAGTCTTAACAAAAGGAGATCGCATCGCACTTACTTGGTTCAGGTATCTTTCGTATTTCCCCTTTCTTTTTTCTCTGTTTTTTCTTTGTTTTTTCTTTATTTTCTTTCTTCTTTCTTTGTTTCTTTCTTTCTTTGTTTCTTTCTCTTTGTTTCTTTGTTTGTTTGTTTGTTTGTTTGTTTCTCTGTTTCTCTGTTTCTTTGTTTCTTTATTTCTTTGTTTCTTTGTTTCTTTCTTTGTTTCTTTCTTTCTTCGTTTCCTTCTTTCTCTCCTTCTTTGTTTCCTTCTTTCCTACTTATTTCTTTCTCCCCCTTTCTCACTCCTTTCTCTATCTTTCTTTCTCTCTGTTTTCCCTATCGCTCTTTCTCTCTCCTTTCCCTTTCTCTGTTTCTCTCTCTCTTTCCCTACCACTCTTTTTCTCTCTCCTTTCCCTATCTCTCGTTCTCTCTTTCCTCCCTTCTTCATTTTTTCTTTCTTCACTCACATAACACACTTATGTTTTAAGACCCCCTGAATCCCCCCCCATAAAAAAAAAAAAACTTCTTAGAAAGAGGTCTGTGTGCGTGCGTGCGTGCGTGCGCGCGCGCGTGTGTCTGCTGTCTCTGTATGTGGACAGCATAACTCAAAAACGAAAATTCGGTAAGAAACCAAAATTCGTAGTTCGTAGTTTTATGTCGTTCAAGGATGCAACACGAAGATTTTGAAGAAAATTGCTTCACCCTAAACTACCCTTTACGTGGAAAATGTTTTGAACATTTTTATTTTCTTGAAAATGCCTCTAACGATTTTGATTAAAATATCATATGTTTAAAAATATTTTTATGAGAAATGAAATGCTTATTTTGAATTTTCTGCCTATAGCCCATATAGTTCTGTTTAATCTGGATGACTTTTGAATAACTCGTAAACCGTAAAACAGACAAAATCTCGTTAAGACACACAGCTTATGTCCAAATAAATTTTATTTTTAGAGTGAGCCGTTTCGGAGATAAGCCTTATTATTTGTGTCAGTTTCGGAAAAGTTAAACTTTCGCCGAATGCAACATCGTTGTTCATTTTTTTACATATTAACCGTGCAAAGAGAACGGAATCTTTAAGCTTTAAAAGATTTTTCTATCGCCCAAAGCCTACTGTATTCCCATATTCCCCTTGTACCTACAAGGAAATAAACAATAAGATAATTTTTGCAAATGTTTATCTCAAGTAACACGAAGAAGATACAGGAATAAGAGTTTGTAAGAGTGGTTAATTCAAGAGTAGGGACAATCATGTGAGTGCAACACATCAGATTTCTTGGAATAAAATGTTTTCGCGAAGTTACAAAGCACAAAGTTGAAAAATTACAAAGCAGGATAAAAGTAAATAAAATGTACGTTAAGTGTTTTGAATCTGTTGCTTGTGGGTAGAATTGGCTTCCTTAGGTTTTAAAACAATGAACCTGTAATGTCATATGTTGCTATGGATTAAACTTTAATTCTTGATGGAAAATGTCATGAACTGAAAGCTTCTAGCAAAGTGAGTTTCTACATTTAAAATTACCTTTTAGTCGTGATTTAGTTTAAGTTAGACCAGCGAAATATTTTGACAGAAATCTGCAACTCTGGCTGTAATGTTTATTTGGCCTTGAAAACAAATATGCCAAGTTTTATCCTGAGGGAAGGATTTTGTTTATACAGTAGCTGCCCACTCACTCATACGCTATGTCGAACCAGCCCAGGAAATTAAAAGGGGCTCCTCACAAGTGTTTAGAGAAAACTGAAGAAAGATTTGCATTTAACTGCATGCACGTGAGGAAAGTTGTTCGCCCGCCTACACGCAAGGCTATTTCCAGTCAACCTGAGCTGCAAGTATGCAAACAAACCTAATACTCCGTGTTCCCAAATTAAATTACACAAATGTATACAATGGAACAGTTTCTGCAACAATAGGCTGTTGCTGTGTGACCCCGATATGTTGGTGACGTCAGTTCTGGCAGTTAACAGTGTTTACCCTTGTAACATCTTGCATCTCGCTGGAACTAAATTTATGAACCTAACTTCAGTAGCTTGAATCCTGAAACATAAACATAGCTAAAATCACCATTTAAAACTTTTGTAGATAGGTATTTAATATTATAAAGACAGAATACATCTCAAATTTTGAGATTGCCGTTTATTTTTAAATTCACTTTGAGAAGACCATGTAAGCTCGTATAAGTAACGTCTTCTATACAAGGCCATGATTTTGAGATGCCCGTTTATTTCTTATGCAGTTCTTGACTAAGGGCACTAGTTTTGACATCGCTATTTACTTATTCATAAGTACAAAAGTTCGGTTTAGAAATTTAAAACGGCTGATCAATCGTGAGGTTATAACCAATATCTTTTATCTTCTTAAATAACTATGACACCAAATAATAGGTGCAAAGGTTTAACACTTCATTTCTTCCGACCGATGATTGTTCCATCACCAAAGGGTGCTTATAGACTATGGAGCATTCGTAACACTTGGAAGACTATAAGGAAAGTCTACATTTCTGGATGTTTCATATCCATTTTGTCTGAATATCACGGAATTTTTAATTTGTTGTTAGGAATAGATTGTATGAGTAAACGGACGATTTTAAAGTACAGAAGAACAGAAGAGGCAAATGAAACTAATGAATTAGTTCATTCAAGTTTAAAACCTAACCGTGCGATATTACGTTACGGCAACTAGTGTCAATAATAAAAACGTATTCAGAATGTCCGTGTCAATTTTCGAAATAAGATAAATAACCGATGTGATTTGTGCCGCATCAAGGTTCACGTTATTGCGTTAAATATTTGGAGATTTCTAATTTTCTCTGCCTTTCTCTCTACCCATTCCTCTCCCGTTACTCTTCCTCTACCTATTTTTTCTCTGCCCTCCATTGTCCTCATCCTTTATCTTTCTCTCTGTGTAACATAAAAGTAATATTATATTTTGCAAACTAATAATAAAATTGTTTCTTCCAGGGAGTTAACAACAATTAAAAGGTGATAGTATGCTACAATATTATACTGTCTTAACTAGAAGAGAAGGAAGCATGAAAACAGCCTAGTACCCTTGTTTTCAATTTCCGAATTGTTGTAATAACTTGATACTAATATTGCATACTATTGCAGGATAGAGACTTGGGTAAACTAGATTATAATAATTTCTTAAACGGTACATATTACTACTATAGCATTAGAATATAAATGTACCATTACTGTCAATTGATAAACAAGCACCTGTTTACCACATGTCTATGAATTGGACCAAAGCGACCAAAACAAAAATAATTTTAGATCATAACAACACATCCTCGCATATAGCAAAGCTGGATGCCCTAAAGTGCAGCATCATAGACCTCCAGCATGTACCTCTGACCTTATTTTGTTTCCTTTTGTCACTTTTGCTTGTATTTCAAATACAAAATAGTTATTTATGATACAAACCTTCAAAGGAACATTTTATTTTGTGAGTAGGCGTACTTCCGAAGCAAAACTGCAGGCCGAGGAGTTGAGGAAACCTACGAACAAAATAAAATCCTTTTAGCCTGCGAAATATACATAATTTTTAGACAATGCTGAATATTTATAGGTATTTATATATTATATGTAAATTTGCATCATTGTTTTACCTTTTTAATGGTCATGATAGTCATTGGGCTGCGCTGTTGAGTTGTTACCTTTCTTAGTATTTGTGTTAACATGATGTTTACAAAACTACAACATTCTACACAAAGAAGGCAGTAGAAAAATGTGTTTTTTTATCTTGCACCAGTCCAGAATGTGTTGTATGGAATGTCGTATTGGTTTGTTAATTTGTTGGATAACAATTCTAATTCCAGTCTCCTCCTGCTAAGACTTCAATATGTTCAACACAGTCCATATTCACATTCCTTTTATATCAGTATTGTATAAGTGAGATTCGTGGTCTACTTGAATGAGGCAATAGTCACATTCTGTACGAGTAAGAAACCAAAGTTGGCACTATCGCAGTGTTAAAAGCTTTTGAGCATTGAATCGAAGAATTTTGTACTTCTAACACTGTCGAACTGCTAAAGGTCCGACTTTTACTGTCAACTGTCTAAAAAAGAATTATATAATTAATATTGTGAAAGATAAAAATTGTTTTAAATTAACTGAGTTGTAATTATAAATATGGATGAATGAAGTATAGTAATTAATCATTACTAAAAGAACATATAAAACATTAAAATTGACTGAATAATTAACAAATTATTAAGGAAACAAATATAAAGGTAAACGTTAAGTAGATAAAATTATAAACACTTAGTGATAGAATTTGAATATGCTGGCTACCAGCAACAGTAGTTAAAGTAGAAATTTGTGATTTTTGACTGCACCTTTACTGTAAATCTCTGATGCTCGTCTGATGTCTAAATTGTTCTTCAAAAGTTTTTATTTTATTAACTATTGCAGTTTTTATTTGAAAAATTAAGTTTAAACTACACGTAAACCTTTTTGTTATGAAATAAATGTTAAAGTATGAATATACCTATGTCCTGGTGTAGTAATCTAGGGACTGGGATAAAATATTCATCCTTTATTTATATATTTTATTTTTTGTCTCAAATAGGCATGTAAGGTTAACGACCTACCTATGAGGTATTAGTATACTAAATAATACTGTAACAAGATCGGCAAAAATCCGAAGTCCGCTTACTTTTGTAACCCTGTTATTTTCCTCTACATTTTAATACAAATACACAATTTCCTTCTCGTTGCTAACAGTTTATAGTATTCTCTACTATTACAATTCACAGTTTTTCTTCTGATAATGTTTCTCAGTCTTTCAATGTCTTTCTCCAGTTTCACTGTCTCTTATAGCTTTATTATTTTCGATACAAACACTCGACGACACATACATACACATTGACAGGCTGGACGGCTCACTCTCGTAACAAAAACTAAATGTACACGACGACTTACACAACTCTGACAGCAAAAGCTAAACTCGAACTCTAAAATCACAGATTAACTCTGTAACTGCTCACTGTCTGTCCTGTTTATACTGAAGTCGGCGTGACATAACCTCCTTCGACTTCTTTCCACGTGCACGTGTACATGACTCAGCAAAGAAGATTCTAGAGATTGCTGGACACTACGGTGTTATCACGCTGTTCGATCCCATACACACAGTTGACAGGTATCTTGTAGCCCCAGTCCTCCTTTATGTTTTGCTGGCAGCATTGTTTATTATCACGTACACACAGTCGCTCGCCATATTCAAAGTCATCCGGTCACATCTCGTATATTGTTGAACGGCCTAGTGTCATCAATAAAGATGCCGTATTTATTTATCTAGTTTAGATGAGATTATTGTTAATTCAAAATTCGAAATTCACGAGGAACCTTTTGTATTGAATATAGAGTAGAATTTTAGCATGCGGTTGTATGTGTCTCTGTAAGTGTTACATTACATGGACACCACGATAAATTTACATTATCGTTTGTACATCCAATTTAGTAACAGGTAGGATACGAGGGAGGAAGGAAGATTAGAGTCAGGATGAAACTATCTTCTAGACGCGCCAGAAGGTCGTCTGCATAATTATAAGCTAGGTCGTCAGTAATTCTATCCCGGCTGGCTTCACGCCGTCCTTCACCACAACATTCAGACTAGGAAAACGCCAGAAAATTAATAAGAAGCCTCGAGCAAGTTCGGGAACTTAATCAGTTTTGCGGAAGGAGATAACTAGAAGGTATGTGTGCATTAGCAAGCGCTGCCAGAGCTACCAGCTGCGGTTCTTGCTGCCTCTCTTACCGGGCACTGTAATGGGAAAAAGAGCCAGATATGGGCCATTTGTGTCGGCCGGCCGGCCTGCAGGCTGCTTTCACACCTTTTGTACAAACTACTAACTGAATACATTTGAGAACACACAGGCACAAGAGGGTGAAATTTAGTTTACTGAGGATATGCGTGTTAGTTACTGGAGTACTTAAAGTAATATTCCACATGCAAAAGCATAGTAGAGTTTTAAGAAGTGGAGGAGAATTTCGGCACCACGGTCTGGTAGATAATTTTGGGGAGGGAGGTGTGAGAGAAGGGATTAAGTAGGACGACCATGCCCGATAGCGGCAGTGGGACCCCTATCGTTTTCAGATAAGAGTATCCAGATTCAATGGCACCCCATCAGTGAAAATGAGCAGATCCTGTGCCAGTTTTCTCCATAAAGCACATACAACCGAGCAAGTTGGCTCAGGAGATAAAGTCTGTAGTTCTAAGCTGGGCGGGATCGATCCCAGTAGCCAACTCATGGTTTTTTTCGGAGGTTTTCTCGGGTCGCCAGGCGAATGCTGGAAAGGATTTATAAATCTTTCAAATGTCCTGTCCCTACATTTTATTACATTAATTATTTCACTCCGCCCTTCATCCGTTATGGTTGGAAGTGTCGGCGAGGGTAGCGGCAGCAGTAAAGTGGAGAGACTCTGCCCTCTGCTCTGTCGCGGCAATGTTCCGGCGGATCCACTCACCTCATCCATCCTCCCGTAAGATCGTCTTTCGGTCGAGGTACTAAGTCCCTTTTCGCAAGTTGTCATTGAACCAAAGCAATCCGCCGGATCGTGTCCATATGTGCAATACTGAAAGAACTAAATAAGGACAAATAGGGGACAGGTAAACTTAGAAGCATATAGAGAGTGAGTCACATAAAATGTTGAAAGTTCTTAAATGAATAGACGAAACTAAATTCCAAGAATTCCAAATAATATTAGGAAAGGGTCCTTCCAAAATATAACGCAGAAAATACTTCCATGCGACTTCTTAGAAGACAACGCAGGGCCAATGTTAAATGGAACTCTGGTTTTTATATTTTAGATCCATCCTCTTAATAAACTATGCAACCTTTGTTAAAGCATATTTTAAATGAATTGTTGAATTATGTTTTCATTGAAATATACAATAGTAGAAAAGAGTGTTAAACCAGTAACTAGGTCAATAAATACCCAGGTGGCTACCTTAAATTATTTTATTTAATACATAAAGTGGTGTCCATTAACATTTAGACCACCTATGCCCAATATTTGAGAAAGAGGTGAGGTTGGATTTACCTCCTTCCACTTTATACGGACTGTGCCACTGTTTCAACTCTAAATTTTCTTGCAGTGGCGTGTTAGTTACATCTAGGTTTGATTTACGAAAACACGTTCTAATCTTATATGATAAACATGTGTTCATTAGTGACTTGTTTGGTACTGCTTACGTTTGAAAAGTGTGTCAATATTTGACATAGTCTTAGAAGATACACCAAGTGATCGTCGCGTAACAAATTGCGATACAGATTTTAATATAGTTCAATTTGGAGAAAATATTTTCACAGAGTACTTTAGAGAGACAGTGGTGTCAATTTCAGAATGTTAAATAGGACTTTCATTTTTGTATTTATTATATAACAAGGTAAGCAACTTTTGTGAAAACAGCTTTTTTTCTAAAATGAACTGTTGAAATGTTTTTCATATATGTATATAGTAGTAGGAAAGGCTTAACGAATATGACTGACAACTTACCAAAGGGGACCGAAAAAATTCATGGGTCAGTAAGGTCGGCCACGGGGATCGAACCCGCGACCTCCCGAATGAGGACCACAGACGTTACCACCTGTGCCATTCCACTCGGTATTAAACGAATAAGTGGATCAATAAATACTTAGGTGAATACTTTAAATTACTACTTAAAGAACCCTCCGTTAACATGTAAACACTTGGTGTCTCTTTTGGAAAGATTTCTCTAATTAGTAACAACATATAGCTACAGCGTGCTACAAACATAACGCAGGTATTTGAAATGTCCCATTTGTGAATTTTGAAGAGCCACAGTAATTCATCAACATGACCAGCTATATACAGTACTGTACTTTGAGAGTTGAGGTGCCTTTGAAATAATAGTATACCCACATTTCGTGCTTAATTTCCTCCTGAGTTCATGATATGCACTAACACAAATGTTGCAGTCAACAGTTTTATTCCTTACAAATAAATGTTTTGCTAAAATTGCTTAGTTTATTAAGGGAAACAAAAATATAAAAATATACTGTTTACATATAAAATTCTGAGATTAACATCCTGCACCTATAAACGACCCCATTGAAATATTTTCCATGTCTTATTTGGAAGTTCCTTGCTTCAGTAATATTTGAAATTGTATTTGGTTTTTGACTTTCTCTATTACGTACAGTAAGTAGAGGAGTGAGTGAGTGAGTGGGGTTTAAGGGCCAGTCGACAGCTAGATCATTTGGGCCCTAGAATCCCAAAATCTGAATACCAAAAATTCTGATGTGTTGCACTCACATGACTTTCTCTACTCTAGTACTAACCATTCTTACAAACTCTTATTCCTGTATCTTCTTCGTGTTAGTTGAGATAAACATTTGTACAAATAATCTTATTGCTTATTTCCTTGTAGGTGCAAGGGGAATATTAGAATACAGTAGGCTTTGTGCGATAGTCAAATCTTTTAAAGTTTTGAGATCCCGTTCTCTTTGCATGCTTAACATATAACAAATGAACAACGATGTTCCATTTCACGAAAGTTTTAAGTTTTTCGAAACTGACACAAATAACAAGGAATATCTGTGAAATGGTTCACTCTACAAAAAATGTATTGAGCCATAAGTTGTGTGTTATAGCTTGGTCTACATTCTTTGTACAGTAAGATTTTGTCTATCTTTTACGGTTTACGAGTTATTCGAAAGTCATCCGGAGTAAACAGGACTACATAGGTTATATACAGAAAATTCAAAATATACATTTCATTTGCCATACAAATATCTTAAACATATGGCATTTTAATCAAAATCGTTAGAGCCATTTCCAAGAAAATCAATATTTTCGAAAAATTTTCCATGTAAAGGGTAGTTTAGGGTGAGGCTACTTTCTTCAAAATCTTCGTGTCACATCCTAGAAAGACATTAAAATTAAATCCCAAATTGGGTTTTTAACCGTCTTTTCGTTTTTGAGTTGTGCTGCTCACAGACTGACACACACACACGCACACACACATACACGCGCGCGTGGACCTTTTTCTAAAAATACGTTTGGGCTCAAGGGTCTCGAAACATATTTCCGGTGAAATCTCGACTTCGAATTTTTGGGTGGAATACAGTACTTCCTCTACTTACCAGTAGAGAAAGTAAAACGCATTTTTAGGTAAAAGTCCATGTGTGTGTGCGTGTGCCTGTGTGTGTACGTGTGCATGTGCACGTGCGCGTGCGCGCGGTGGTGTGTACAGCATAACTCAGAAACGAAAATTCGATTAAAAATCATATTTTAACATCTTCTAACGATTCGACACGAAGATTTTGAAGAAAATTACTCCATCCTAAACTACTCTGCATGGAAAAGTCATGTGAGTACAACACATAAGATTTTAATTTTGATGTTCCACACTGCCAAATACCTTATTGACATTTGACTTTTGGCTTTACTACACTTCAAACTAGGTTTATTTTGAATAATGCAACTGGCGGCCTAGCGGGTCTGACCTGTAGCAGGTAACGGGTTCATGGTTCAGTCTAACGCTGTTCGGCTGGTGTGTGGAGGCAATAACGTCTACAAATTGTGTTTATTGTGTGTATACTAGAGAACAACGAGTATTTATCGTGTTAAGTTTTGCTCGAACGGATTCACTGAGGACTGTTAGCTGGAACTTCAACATATATTCCCTGGTGTCACAGATCCTAGCAAATCCACATATATAGGTTGTTCGAAAACATTAAACACAGTAGGTCCACGTTGGATCAAAATAAACATAGACAGCCAATCGTTATAACAGAGAGATCAGATGAGATGTGATTGTTGTGCAACGAAGTGCAAAAAAATCTGAAGCGTTGCACTCACACGACTTTCTCTACTCTTGTATTAACCATTCCTATAAACTCTGATTCCTATATCTTCTGGGTGTTAGTTGAGATAAACATTATTGCTAATTCCTTGTAAATAAATGCGATAGTAACATTTTCAAAGTTTTCAAATTCCGTCCTCTATGCACGACCAAACAGATAAAAAGTTGAATAGGAACCTTCCATTTGAGAAAAGTTATCTTGCGAAACTCGTACCGATAACAAAGAATATCTCCGAAAGGGTTCGCTGTTTACTAATTATGCAGAAGTCATCCAGAGTCAACAGGAATAATAAGGCTGTAACTAGAAAATTCAAAATACACATTTCATTCTTCATAAAAATATCTTAAAGATATGACAGTTTAATCAAAATCGTTAGGGCCGTTTTTGAGAAAATCTAAATTTTGGAAATATTTTCCACTGAAAGTGATGTTTAGGGTGGAGTAATTTTCTTCAAGATCTTCATGAAACATAATAATTTTGGTTTTTAACATACTTTTCGTTTTAGAGTTATGCTGTTCACAGACTGACTGACAGGCACGCACACGGAAGTTTATCCAAAAATTCCTTTTTTTTATTTTTTTTTTTATTTAGGGGGTCTAAAATTGCTTTTTTCTATTTAGGGGTCTTAAAACATATATTTCCGGTGACATCTCGACATCGTATTTTTGGGTGGAATACAATAGGCTTCCTCTACTTACCAGTAGAGAAAGTGAAAATGCACTATATTGCTTCCCTGTGTAACAGAATAATGTAACAAACAAAATTGCAAAATACGCCATAACTTTGTATGACAACTATATTACAAAACAAAGGTGTTTCCCAATAATCGTGAAAGCGGGTTCATACATGCAAATTAATTGTTTTGAGTTAAGGGTTTGCACATGCATCTAATAAATTAGAGATAGTAAAATGGCAGAGCAGTTTAATCGATACCGCTCGGTTTATTCAGGCTGCCTTGTATTGCAACTATTCCTTTACAGGTGTGATATTTGGAGCCTAGAATTACAGCAAGCGTTGGAGTTTATAACACTGTAATTTATTTTCTTCCACCTACTACTTCCAAGTTATTTATGATTACAAACAAAAATTAATTGTATAATGTGAAAGTTTTGTTCAAAAATTAAAATTTTTTAGTTATTAGTATATACGAAAACCAGTTTATATTTAAAATTGTAATTGAGGACGAAGAATTTAAATTTTACTGTCAGTGAATATGGCTATGTATGATTTTTGTTATATTCGTCATGTGACAGATTTAGAAAACTAAGAAATGAATTGCTTATCATGGAGAAAATGACAGCAATTTTATGCTTGCTAGTGCATTGATATAGGTAATAATGGATAGCGAGAATTATAACAATAGTAAATTAATATAAAAGCCTCCAAAAATTTACTTTTTAAAAATGAAACTGTGTAGATTAAGTTAAGAAGCATTTACGAAGTGATATTTCATTCATTAACACATGTTTTACTTTCCCTACAACATTTAGATAACATTCTAAAAAGTTGATACTCATTTTTCCCCGGAAAACAGCCCCACGTGAATAATAAATGTATATTTACTTAAGAGGTTGAATCAGAAGCTAAAAATTCAATGCCATAGCCGGGATTTGAACTACGGATCCTCTGCTTATAGAGCAGCTGCTCTAACCATTAAGCTACCATGGCCAACTTGCCAGTATGACATTAAATTCCCCAGCCGACTACAAGTACTTACGGTTGTAAGTCGTCCTTGGGGTTAACTCTGATGTGAGATTCCCTTGTGGTCTACCGGGAAAGTACGAATCCGTCATTAAGTTTATGGAAAACCTAAACGGAAACAACAAATGAAAAGTAATCCCTACCTTCCCTCCAAAAACACGGGGAAAATTTCCGTGTCGGATTTCGCAGCATTCACTTAGCTCTTTACCATCTCTTTTCAAACACCCTGTGTATTTTTACAGGACGATTACAAACATAAATTTGTGTAGCAATTTCCTTTTTAGGGAACAAAAGCCTGGATCCATTAAAAGGAAGTGTAACAATGATATAGTTTCCATTATATCGGGTCGGTCGGTCAAAATACCATTACATTTTCCCATCAGCCGTTTACGTTCACATATGTAGCGTTATTTAGGTTTCAATATATCGTATTTTCTTCTTAAGGGATTTGAAACGATTAGCTTACAGCGTGAAATGTAAATAATTGCAACCATTGAAAACAGAACTTCATTTCTGTAATTTGATGGTTTCAAAAACATATTTTAGCTTACGGGTGAATAATTTCAATACGACTAATGTGAAAGCAGTTGTGTTAAGCTAATGGATGGATGAGCAACAATATTTCACTTTTAGGCGGTTGCACAATTCCCAACATTGACATATCCCTTGATGCAAGCGGCTGGCACGCCTGCACTTTAAACACTTCCATTTGGCTTTAAACATTTGTCGTGGAAACAGTTCTAAATTGACCTGCAACACTGTGTCCAGAACATCATAACCTATGGGTCATAATTACGAGCGATGCTGTTTACTTTGTCGAAATCAGAAATTTAATATCTGGACCTCACCGGCAATGCATGTTTAATGCCCTTTAACACAAGTAAAAATACTTTTATAGTTGCATATTATTGTAGTTAGCTAATGCTAGTTTTCTGACAATGAAGTCATTAATCCTCTTGCTCTGCAATATTTTTCAGTGATAGAGCAATAGCAGTAATAGTAACCGTTTTTTAGAGAGCACCATATTTTTGTTTTGGCGGTTACATCGCTCTCTCACAACCCACAGAATGTCCGGAGGACCACAGCTGTCGTTGGTTTACGGGTCTCACCGACCTGACCGGGAGAATTAACAAAATAAATTCACCGACCATATCCTCTGATCACCAATCAGAGGACGTATTACATGCCATGACAGGTCAGCATGTTAGGGGTTAAGATTTTATAGAGAAATGGAGAGGTTGGAAAAATAAAGACTCCCTAGCCCTCGGGAACCCTAATAGCATCGGGGTCGGAAGAGAACAAGAGATGACCAAGGTAAGGTCAGATAGAAAAGTTACAGTGAGGAGCAAAACACCAGTAAGTGGAAGTAATGTTCTGCTCAGCTTGGGTACCTTGTGGTCGCCATTCACATATCCCCTAGACGGAGACCCCTGAGTAAAGTAGTATATTATGCAACGAGACTTTAATTACCATTATAGTTAAGTTTCATACCACAATGCACCTAATTTTATAGTTGAAATATTGTAAAATGTTGTGCACTCACCAAGGACAATGACCTACATATTGCATCAGCTGATATTTGGAGTTCTGCGCAGGCGCTAAACGATCCCTTCGTTTCCAGCACGTCACAGCTGCATGATGAAAATGATAACCTTGGAATACTATGTAACATTGAAAAATAGAAGGCAAATTGAATATATTGGTTTTGAGACGAAACTTTATTTCAGGTATAAGTTATTTGTTGTACAATTAGTGTGCTTAGTGCAATATTCTTGGAAGTTGACGCTGTATTGAGGTTAATTTGTATGTTTTGTGTAAGTTGTATCTTACTTAGGTGGGTGGAGTAAGTTGCATCTCACTGTCAGTGTTCGACATTTTAGCGTTTTCTAAACTCGCGCTAGTTGCGTTTCAAGAATTAATCGATATTGCACTGTGCCATTGCAGCATGGGAATTCTCTGATTGGTGGAACACCTGTCCTTTAATGAAAATGGAGCTGTCCAATTGGATGAAAACCACTCCTTTAATGAAAGTTTGAACTTAAGGAGGTCCATAAAAGGATCGCTATCAGACTTATAATTAATCAATTTGGATATGGTCGAGCATAAACATCTTTATGCACATAACCCAAAAACGAAAAGTCGGAGAACTACAATCTTTAGTATTAAAGTTCAGCATCACTAAAGAATAAGACGCAAACATTTTTTACCATTTCCCCCTCTACAAGTTACCTTTTATATGAAGAATCTTGATTAAAATACCAGATGTTTAACACATTCGTATAGCTAAGAAAATAAATGTGTTTAATTTACGATGTGGAACATCCTTTATTTTGCATTAATTCTGTACAATGTTTACTTTCTCTACTGGTAAGTAGAGATTGTGTTCCAGTCAAAAATTCGATGTCGAGATTTCACCGGAAATGTTTTTTGTACTTTACTATTCGCGGTAGAAGTAAACATTTATCTGTGTTTTAGCAAGATCTAAATTTTTTGTATAGTAAGATTTGGTCTATCTCTTACGCTTTACCAGTTATGCAAAGTCGTCAAGAGTAAACGCGACTACATAGGCTATAGCTTGATTTGGAAAACGCATTAGATAGCTTCCAGAATTACAGCTCCCTCGTCTAGCTTATCCCTTCAAGTTTTTAATTAGTGAGTGGGTTTTAATTTACATCAGAAATGCCTTGGCTGTTTATTTTGGAACGTTGAAAGCC
Organism: Tenodera sinensis; assembly: GCA_030765045.1. Classification (NCBI taxonomy): domain Eukaryota; kingdom Metazoa; phylum Arthropoda; class Insecta; order Mantodea; family Mantidae; genus Tenodera; species Tenodera sinensis. The sequence continues at coordinate 137,007,248 of CM060968.1, forward strand.
CTTGGGATTACTGACTAATAGTGCTATGCATCATCAGCGCTCTTTCCTTACCAGCGCTGGGCGTTATCCCTTTATGACAGGACCCTAAAATATGTCTTTGTGTGTTTTTGCTCAATGAATTAGGATTAATTACGCTCAAAGTACGGACTCTTTATACCCAGCTATTATCGTTGCGACAACAGCGCTTGAAATAAATAGTAGCGTTTACGTTTCAATGTCCCTTTAGGGTGAATTATACGTACATACTTTGTAGGGGAGTTGTCGTCGTAGCGTTTCACTCGGCGAAACCTGAATAAGTGATGGATAGCGTTGCTAATGACTGACTGTGCCTCAAGATAATTGCTATTTAAAATATTGAAGAGCTCCGAGAATGGGGCCCATAGCAAGCACACAAAGTTCAGCAGCTAAGGTACGGCAGTCAGGCAGGCATACAGAACGGACGATTAAAAAGAGATGTGCACCACTGCCCCAAATGCGCTTTTAAATTCAAGTAACGATCTGACATATCAGAAGGATGTAACATTTCAATCTTCACTGCTTTCCTGACGACAGCAATACTTGGTTGATCTTTTACACTACACGAGTTAGGCAAATCGCCTGTTCCGATTCATAGCATTCAGGAACTGTAGGGACTTAAGACACTCAAGTTATGCTAATTCTATACAAAAGTCTTGTTCGTAGTAATTTAGAATATGCCTAAATTGTATGGTCACCAATGTATAAATGTCACATCAATCAAATAGAGAAGATCCAAAAAAGTTCCTCAGATGCTTATATTACAAAACTCATGGTGTTTTTATTTATAATCAGAACTTGCCGTATAGTCAACTGCTTGACGAATTCAACATAGTCTCACTTTCTGATCGTGGAGTAATAGCTGAACAATTACTTCTTTATAAACTCATAAATGGCCTGGTATCCACTGAAGAACTCCTTGACTGAATATATTTTAATGTCAGTACTAGTAATTTTAGAAATCGTCAGCTGTTTCAATTTAGGACACCGAAAACCTCATCCCATAAAAATTCTCCCGTTCTTAGGTTGTGCGCGAAATACAATACATTTTCAACTAAAATAGAGCTGGATTTTAGCTTACCTTACAAGCAGTTTAAAAAACAATTAAATATGGGAATTATTTGCATGTGATTTTCAGCTGTATCAGTTATTGTTATCTGCAGAATCAGTATACCATTTACACTTCTAGTCTTATATAGTAGTTTAATATGTTTCATTTTTAGTCTTAGTTTCCTAATAGTTTATTGTATTCTCTTTCTGTTATATTCAAACTTGTTTAATTATTGTTCACTCTGTTGTATCACTTATTCGCTTGGTCAGTATACAATTTGCAATGGCTTGTCTTCAATAATAGCTTACTATATGTATAGTTTATTTTCAGTTTCTTTGTATTGCTTCTTATATTTTTGTTTTGCATTTAGTCAAGCTTGTGTAAATAAATTAATTGTAGCTACTGTAATTGGAGCTTTGCTCTGTTGTAGCACAAATGAATAAAATAAATAAATAAATAGATAGACAAACAGACAGACAGACAGACAGATAGATATATTTCCATTTTTTGAGTGTACTGTCTCTGAATCTTCATGAACTGTGCCAGTATACCAATTTTGGAAGCCTTGTTTGGTCCATTCTGGATATATGTTATATCTACTGAATTTCATCGGTATATGGAGTTCATTTCTGATATCTTCATTTCGTATTTTATCTAATCTTGTGTAGCGTTTGGTTCTCCTTAAAAAGGTCATTTGTGCACTCTGAAATTAGTTTTCACTTCCTCTGCATAGTAAATGTATTCGACCCGAAATTTCGTAGTCGAGATTTCACCGGAAATATATGTTTTAAGGTCTCCTTAACAAAAAAGCAGTTTTATTAGATAAAGGTCCGTGTGCATGTGTGTGTACGTGTGTGTGTGTACGCGTGTGTGTGTGCATGTGTGTGTACGTGTCTGTGTGTGTGCATGTGTGTACGTGTGTGTGTGTGTGTGTGCATGTGTGTACGTGTGTGTGTGTACGTGTGTGTGTACGCGCGTGTGTGTGTGCATGTGTGTGTACGTGTGTGTGCATGTGTGTGTACGTGTGTGTGTGTACGTGTGTGTGTTTGTGTTTGTGCCTTTATCCTGATTCTCCATTCTGATAAATAGCTGTAGGAAATTAAATAAGGTTTTTAATTTTGTATTTTAGAAAATAAACACTCGAACCCCGGCAGCTAGCAGTCCTGAATTCCATGGATAGCGATGCAATGCTCTCGGCTATTCTTCACTTGGCTATTTGCGCTCTTTTCATATGAGATTAAGTTTTATTGTTACTAACGTGTCAGATAATTTCACTTAAGACGGAAAGTTCGTAGCACCTTTAGAAATGGTTTAAGAAATTCTCACTTTTTCCTACATATTCGTTTATACTTATTTACAGGATAAAAAAGAATATTTGTATAACAAGCATGAGTTGAATGTGGATTTTAAGTTCGTTTAGTTTATTTTTATTAATGACAGGCAGATGGGGGTAGCAGACTAAAACTTTCCTAAGAGAAACAGTTTCACCCAGGGAATGAGCAACCCTGTCCATACCAGCTCCAGGTTCCTCCTGGCCTGGGAAGTAGCAATCTGAAGGGCCTCTTTCCGGGGATAAGGCAAAGACCTCAACGAAGACAGTGGCGGAGATGGAGTTCATTGCAACGGCAATGTCTGTGGAAGAGGCAACCTATCTAATAGGGGAAATAAGAGAAACCACTGCATTGCGGAGTGGAAGAACCACAAAGGTTCACCCAGACAGAAACCAAGCAGGCTTTAAGCTGGCATTCCTAGCATCTGACTTACTTAGCTTCTGGTAATCTGTAGTAATTTTCACAGTAAGAAGGTGGACCGATCACAAATAAGTCGACCTGAGAATGTCAACGATAAACGAGCTGGAATAGCGGGAACATTGAAAATTGCTACATGAAATGCACCAGGGTTAGGTAATAAGGAATTAGAATTTGAGGACATTTGCTTTAAAAGGAAAATAGCAGTGATAACAAAAATAAATTGAAAATTAAAGGGAGTAAAGAATTAGATAAATACACAATGATCCACAATGGAGTCCCACAGAACGTTATAGCTAAATGTGGAGTAATGATTTTATTGCAGCAAAAATATAAAAACAGGATAGAGCATTATAAAAACATAAATGAATAACTGTAAGAGTTAAAATTCAGAGGACACATAACTATAACAGGCGTTTACGCTTCAGAGAAGGGGAAGAAAAAAGAAACCACGAACTTCTAAGAAATGTTTCAAAAAGAAATAGAATACTGATCACATAATTAAATGTGAATACTTTAATGCAAGAGTCGGTAATACCCCTATCCCCGGAGTTATTAGAAAAATTGGAGAAACACGAATGAATAAGAATGGAAAAGAAATGAGAGAATTTGCAAATACAAATGGACTAAATGATACGAACACCTGTTTTAGAAAACCAGATGTACATAAATATACCTACATGGAGTGCCAGAAATAATATATCTATTATTATTTCCTAATAAAAGACAAATTGAGACCACAGCTTCAAGATGTTGAAGTTTATAGAGGATGTGATATAAATTCAGATCACTACCTAGTTTTAGCTCAATTTACTCTTTTTGAAAAATGGAAGACTATGAAATGAAAAAGTAAACAGGAAGAGTGCACAAAGTTCATCTCTTATAAGAAGACAGTGTGAGATTACTATACCAAAATAGATTACAACAATACTTACTTTCAAAAGAAACAAAAGATAATTTAAATTAAGAATGGGCAAATATTAAAACATGTATTGAGAAATCTGCCAATGATGTCTTAGGAAAGAAGAACAAATTCAGAAGAAGGCAAGGTCTTAGAATATGGAAGAATGTAATAAAGGAAGCAATTGAGGAAAAACAGAAAGTCTATAGGAAATGGTTAATACAGAAAGATGATTCTTATGAAAGGTACAAAGAAAAACGAAATAAAGCTAAAACAATTATAAACAATTACACCAAAGGTCATGGGAGAATTTATAAGTGAGATGGAAAACGATGTCCATAGACGACAGGTTTTCGCTTATAAAATCTTGAAACATATTAATCGAATAGAAAAAGATACATTAACATAAATGCAATTACTAAAGAAACTTAGATTCACTATTATAAAACACTATGGTGTGAGAAAAAGAAGTATGATAAAATAATAAAAGATTAAGGTATATCTCGGAAGGAATATTGGAAGAAGAACAAAATGGCTTTCGTAGAGGAAGATCTACCATAGATATCTCCATAATACAACAGATACTCGAGAAAACAAGAGTTAATAACTTACCAACCTTTATAGATTTTCTAAAAGTGTTTGATAATGTAAATAGAGAAAAAGGTGGGAAAGTAATGGAGGAATATGGATACATCAGGCATTTAATTAAAATAGTGAAAAGCCTATATGAAGATTCCAGTATAATTATAAATACAGGCGAAGAAAAAACACAAGCCATAACAATAAAGAAGTCAGACAAGGTTGTGCATTATCAGTCGCTTTATGACTATTCCTAAAATGGAAGGAGATTTGTAACAAAGGTCTTAGATTAAATAATCATACATAGATAAAAGCTTTATTACCTATGTTTTAATACAGAAAAGTGAAGATGACTTAAAACGTGATATATATGAATTAGGCTTAATATGTAAGGAGTATAATTTTAACATTTCTTAAACAAAAACAAAGATAATGGCTTTTTGGGGTAAACAACAAATAATATCTAAAATTATTTTAGTTGATCAACCTTTAGAGCAAGTCTCAAGTTTCAGCTACCTTGGATGTGAAATAGACTCACAGAAAGAAAGGGATATACATCTAAAACTATCAGGATTTCAAGCTATCTGTGGAACATTACTCAGCACTTTAACAAATAAAACAAGAAAGGACACACGAATTAAATTTTATAAAACAATGGCAAAGCCAGTGCTTTCATACGGAAGTGAAGCCTGGGTTGGAACAAAGAAGATGAAAACTATCTGAAATTAAATTCTAGAGAACAACTAAAGGATGTACAGAACTAGACTACATAAAAGTGGTGTAATAAGAACAGAACTGCAAGTGAAATCTATACACGAAGAAATAAAATACTATAGAAATAATTCATTGTGACATGTGGAGAGGATAGACTGTGCTAGACTTCCGAAAATAGCTATAAATTATTAACCAGCAGGTAGAAGAGACATGGGCCGATCGCAGAAGAGTTGGAGAGACTTAGTGGGAAAAACGGAACAGAATCAATGCAGTGAAGATGATGGTGATGGTGATGTTGATGACAGGCAGATGATAATGAAGTCATTAATATCAATAGTTAATTTATATTTATTACCTAAGAATGGTGACATTCATTTCTTTCATAATTTAAACTTGGACATCTAGACCACTTCCATAGATATGTATAGATAAACTAAACTCAAGTCATCCAGTGAGAAAAAGAGGTGTAAGGGTTAGATACAATCAAATATTAGTAAAGCAATTGTGCAAACTTTAAGGAGAAAACCCGCTGTATCAATCTTGGGAGGATGTGCTTTTTTGCGTTCACTGTACAGAAGGTTTAAATCTATTGGGTAGGATCGTTTAAGACGCGTTTCCTGTTATATTTGTTTTCCTTTTCCGTTGCTTGATTGCCCTGTGGTTGTTGTTACTTCTGACCTCCATGTCTCAAGGGACTATTAGAAACACGTAAAAAGTGAATGTACCTCGTTATCTGCAGAACGGCGGGAAGCCATTAAGGGAGTGACTCCCTTCGTCCCTTCCTTCCTTCCAGCAGCAGGAAAGCGATTTCTCCGGGAAAGAAGCAAGTGAGTATCCAAGGAATAGGCACTAACTTGTCTTCTTCAACGAGGTCCAATAATTATAGTAAATGTTGCGATGCTTCAGGCAGGATTTACGGGACTGGCTTAAAACAAACTTCCAGCATCCAACTGTTTTTCTCTTGGATTATCTTGGAAGGTTTAGGATTTGAAGTTTGTCTTTGCCATCATTACTAGTGCCTTAAGAAACTACTTACATTTTCTCTCTCAGTTTGGAGGCTTAGAACATCGTTTCCCTACTTTAGCCTTTGTTATACCAATACTTAATTCCTTGGAAGTGTATATTCAATATCCAATACGTTTTAAGGCAACAACGTTACACTGTAGTGTTTATGTGAAGTTTTTTATGCTTGAAATCTCATATAATGGAATTAACATCTTTCACTCTGTAGCAATTAATATTTCTTACTATCGTTCGTTAGTGTAATGATATTATGCTATTGTACTCCCTGGCCTAGCTGCAATCGGTGAGTGTGGATAATCTTTTTAAATTCTATCCATCCCGTACGTGGTACGAATGAACTACTTTATACAAAGTTAGAACCTGCTTTGCTGACTCTTCACGTTGTTAAAAAGATCTGTTAAATTACGGCGGATTCCTCGTTAATATACAGATCAATTTACACCTGATCAATCCTTCCGATTAATGTTCAAATACTGTGCAGAACGTCCATAGTGCAGTTCAAACTTCACGTTCGTGGGTAATCACACTTTTAAATATACTTATTCGTATTTAAAGACGAAAGTCAATTTCAAACACTTCTTTCCTCCATGAATAATTGCAAGAAGACAAAAGAAAGTCAACATGGGCCAGCTACGACTATATAACAAATTATTACAGGAGACTGCCTAAGCTTCCTATATTATATATTCTAGATACAGAGGACTTATGTGGAGGACTGTTGTGGAGGACTTATTGAGAAATACTGCCTCAACTCTAACCAATTTCAGATGCTTGCGCTCATCATATTAACACTTGAAACGTTGTATATGCCCCTATGGCAAAAAGTGTCTGTTCGGCGACTGAGATTGCTTCATCACCATGCTTCTATCTGCTGTCAAAACTCGAAAGTCGGAAAAATAATACCAAAGTTATCATAGACATATGGTTTTTTTCCCTTATACTTTGTGGGTGTTGGGCAATAACCAGTCAAAAATGGTAGAATTTACAAATACGCTTGAAATATAAGTAGTACAAAATATATGTCTATCTGCCAGATAAAGAATGTAACTTAAAAAGCGTATGCCACTCTTTTATGAGCATTTTGAGCAATACACCAATGTTTTATTTCCTCTACTACGTGTAGTAAACAGAAGTAGTATTTTATTCCACCCAAAAATTCGATGTCGAGATTTCACCAGAAATGTTTTGAACCCCTGAATCCAGAAAAGCACTTTTTGAGAAAATTGTGTGTGTGTGTGTGTGTGTGTGTGTGTGTGTGTGTGTGTGTGTGTGTGTGTGTGAGTGTCATTGTGTGTGTCAATATGTCTGTGGGCGGCTTTATTCAAAAACAAAAAGTCTGTATTTAAAGTGGTATTTAAGTTTAATACCTTTCAAGGATACGACACGAAGATTTTGAAGAAAGTTCCTCCAATATAAACTGCCATTTACATGGAAAAGCTTTCGAAAATCTTCGTTTTCTCCAAAATGGCTCAATGATTTCGACTAAGATGCCACATATTTAAGATATTTTTTATCACAAATGAAATGTATATTTTCAATTTTCTGGCTATAGCCTATGTATTCATATATACTCTGGATGACTTTTGTATAATTGGTAAACCGTAAGAGATAGACCAAAGTCTACTGTACAAAAATGTAGATCTTCCTAAAACTCACAATTTATGTCCAAATATTTTTTTGTAGAGTGAACCATTTCGGAGGTATTCCTTGTTATTTGTGTGAGTTTTGGAAAACAAGCTTTCGGCAAATGGAAGATCGTTATTCAGTTTTATGTGTTAGCCGTGCAAAGAGAACGGAATTTGAAAGCTTTAAAAAATTTGGCTATCCCTCAAAGCCTACTGTATTCCTATATTCTCCTTGCATCCGTAAGGAAATAAACAAAACAAAAATAAACAAAAAGATGATTTCTGAAAATGTTTATTTCAACAGGAAGATATAGAAAAAGGAATTTGTAAGAATGGTTAGTACAAGAGTAGAGAAAGTCATGTGAATGCAACACATCAGATTTTTACTGTTAAGATTCACTTTGCATTTATTTCAAACTAAGAATTATTGAAGTCGCTTATAATAATATCAGCTTGTTATTAGCAGATAAAACGATGGTAAAATTTCAGAATTTTATAAGAAAATCGGTGGAAGGATCAAATTTCGGATTCTTCACCTCAATAAAGAGTGTTGTAATGTTCATCGGTTTTTATCAGAATTATCCGGTTATACGGGTACTCTATGAAAAATTACAGTGGAGTTCAGCTGCACTAGAGTAGACACTAAGCTGAAGGACAAATTATTTTCAGTAAAATATGTATATTGAATATTCAGAATAGTGTTAGAGAAAGTGAATATTTTTAACAGCTGATGGTTTAATTTTATGCATTCTGTTTGGTTATTTTATTCAGAATTAATTTTTGCACTGGCAAGAAAATATTCAGGTGTTAAATTGAGAGCCCTGATCTATGTTAATGAATCTAACGCTTTTTATTTAGCCTTCCTACCGAGGTAGAAAGTCAAAGAAACAGTTATGTTTTGATAATAAAGTGCATGTCAATCATTCTTCAAATAATTACAAGACTAAATATTTCAGGAATGTTAGGCCTGTGGAGTATTATTATTGCGATTCAAAATGCAGTCTTTCTCTGCCAGTTCCAGCTTTGATAGTTGAATCAACGAACTGGCTTTATTTGCTTTTCTCTAAAATAATTTAGACTGGCGGCAAAATGAGACTGTGGCCTTGCAGGGCGAGTTAAACGTTCATCGGTAAAGCAGAGCTGGTCAGCTTAGCTCTTTGAGCTTTTATGTTTCGAAAGAAATCTCCATCATTCAGTCAAATAGATTTCATTGATACAGGCGAAGATCAGAAGTTTCTGTTTTATATTGAACCTCCCTGTTCACACCGGTGTTCCATATTTTGACCTGTTTTTATTTTATTTTTTTTTCTTTCTTTCAAGAAGGTAATTGAGAGAGAAACATCTTCAGCTTTCTTAAACGTGCAGAGGAAGACAACCCTGCGAAATTTTTAGCGTTACACTCACATTAATTCTGTATTTTGTATTTACTCGTGTTAGTTGAGATAAAAATTTGTACAAATTATGTTATTGCTTATTTCCTTTTAGGTACAAGGAAAATTTGGGAATACAGTAGGTTTTGAGCATGATCGTTATATGATTACTTGGTAATTCCAGTCTCTTTGCTGCCTCGCGCGACTGCTGCGTATACATGGCTGCTAACAATCAATGCGGCAGAAACTAAGAGTGTTTCGAGAACATTCGCGATGCCTCTGGCTGCGTCATTTCCGGTATAGGTTGCGCGTTTGTTCTTGACGAATGACCATGAACAGAAATCCAGTGAGTAGGCCTACCCTTAATAAACAGGTCAGCAAATGTTTATGCTACGATAACAGACACCTCTGTTTTCCTCTGTCGCGTTTGTGTTTACAGTCGACCGCAAAAGTTTTGTGCGGTACGGATGTATGCATGCAACGAAAATAACAGCAATTCAGACGAGGAAGAAGACGAGGGAGAAATGTCGGGAATAGAAGAAATGCAATAAAGTTAAGTGGAAACAGTTATAGAGGTATAGTGTATAATACGTGTGGCTGATATTACTGGAAGTGCGATAAATTGATTTGTAGTGCTGTACTACTTCGGCTCAGAAGCACGTGCGTCATCTCAATGCAGACTGTACCTCCTCTCTCTCAATGTTAACGTTCCCGCAAAAGCTGAGTAGTGACTCGCATCCAACCTTTCATATAACATTTTCATTCGTCAAGAAGTAACGCGCGACCTGTACGTGTTGTTGAATTCCAGAAAGATCCGTGTAAAATCATACACAGCATATAAGGGAACCAGAGAAGAGCAGGACAGTGAGGTTTCGCAGAATTACAGTTACAGACACTAGTCGGTCAGAGTGTGAGACAGCTGTGCGGGTGTGTCGTCGTATTGATACAATGTAAGAATATTCAACGAGCGTCGCGAGTGATTGCACCGTCGTAATTAGTGCACAAGAGACAAAGGAAGCAAAGAAAGTAAAAGGACTGAGCAAGGTTGTGCGAAATTAAAATTGTGAGCTGTGATAGTCCGAAAGATATTTTAACGACGTATTTGGTATATTTGTGGTGAAATTTTAGAATATAATACAGTGATAGAAAAGTAATCTGACAATTTTTCTCTTTTGTTAAAATATAAGATAAACATAATCCTCAGGGAACTGAAATTAATTCATTGAATTCATACTTCTCTGCTCTTAATTTTTTTCCAATGGGGCGTGAAGAAACAGCACACAAATCCTCAATCTTTGAGATCGTTAATGAGATATTAACGCCGATTTACACAACTTCCTTCATCTAACACTTCTCTATTTGTAAATAAAGCCTGTAAGCATCATTTATGTGAGGTAATGTTATACTCGTATATGGCGTCAAGGGTGGAACTGTTCTTAAATCCATTGTGGGGAAAACTTTTGAGTCCCGTAGTTCCCTTTATGGCGGATTTGAAGTAAGAGGAAAGAAGATAAATGCTCTGAATACTGTATACATCTGTAGTTTTCGCCTTTAGGGTAGACTTACCCGCTTTACGGCTAAAGCAGTAAAGTTGCCTGAACACCAGGGGTTTCACTGAAATTCAAGAGCTCTTACTTAAGGCAACTCGGCTTAACTGAGGAGTAGCCCAACAAGTGGTAAAAGGAATCTATCGAGATTTTTACATCAAGTATCAAGTGCTAAATATTGTAAATTAAAAAGTTATTCAAAATGAAGTTACAGACTTTGAAAAGTACTCTCTAACACTGGATGAGACAACAGACATAAACGACAAGGCTCTGTGAGTAATCTTCATTAATGATGTAAACAAGAGTCTTGGTGTGGACGAATTGTTCTTGAATCTTATAAGTTATAACCTTCAAGGAGCAAACAACAGGAGAAGAACTGCTTCGAGTATTGAATCACACTAGAAAAAGGTCGAGATTAGAAAAGACTGATGTCAGTTCCAGCAATGATTGTGAAAAAGAAGGGTCTGGTAGGGCGATGAAAACAGTTATTAAAAATCTAATGTGTTGCACTCACATGACTTTCTCTTACTATTCCTCTATCTTCTTCGTGTTAGTCGAGATAAACATTTGCAGAAATTATCTTATTGGTTATTTCCTTGTAGGTGCAAGGGGAATATTGGAATGCAGTAGGCTTTGTGTGATAGTCAAATATTGTAAAGCTTTGAGATTCCGTTCTCTTTGCACACTTAACATAAGAAGAAATAAACAACGATGTTACATTTCACGAAAGTTTTAAGTTTTCCGAAACTGACACAAATAACAAGGAATATATCCGAAATGGTTCACTCTGAAAAAAAAAAAGTATTTGAACTTAAAATGTGTGTTTTAGCAAGACCTACTTTTTTTGTATGGTAAGATTTAGTCTACGGTGTTTCTATAATATTGAGCTAGGGACAGTGACACCCACACACTCTGCAGTGTTGCCAGCTTGTTTTCGACAAAGCGGAAATATCTTCGTAGGTAATGGCCAGAGACTAAAATTTAATACAAAAGGTGCTCCAAATACCGAGATCTATTACTGGTTTAAATTAATGTAATGACTTCCCTTCCACCCGCTATATGCAAAACATTAAGCCTCCTCGAGGTATCCTCTGATGCGTTTAGCTAATTCTTGCTTAGACGTAATCAGATGTATTCTAAACCATGTTAAAATAAAGACAGTAATAAGGAAAGAAATAAAAACAGGTGGAACAAAGTATGCATACGAAAAGCGTATACGAAAATGTTTTAATTTTACTAACGAAAATGAGATGCCAGAATAAAACATCACGTTTCTCTGTTATTAGCTCCCGTCAGTATATTGTCATAAACCTTCTTAATAAGTCCAGACTAGGGGCAGTAACATTGAGATGGTAAAGCTTGGAATTGTTGAAAAGTTTACATTCTCTCAAAAACCAAACACCAGAAGCTTCTAACACAAGAGTCGTTTAATTTAAGGCTCTAAAGGAACATACTGTTACATAGTTGGAATCGTTAACATAGAGCACCTAGTGAGTACATGGTGATTGGGGAGATGTGCTGCTCTATGCTCCTATCCAAACGAGAGCTCAACATAGAAGGAAGTAATTATACGACCACCACAATATTTTCCTTGAACTGATCGGTTATATTTTATTTCAAGTGAATTCTGCATCTTTGTGTTCCTTTACTTGCATCAACATGTAACTGCCAGTTTGAAAGCTAGTAAATCTCAGTACCGTTTACTCAAAACATAAATTAGCTCCTATTACCCCGCCAAAGAGCGGCCAAACACCAAGTTGGACAGCCCTGCACAACAGAAGTACGCAGACGCGTGCCGGGTTCACGTTAGCGGCCTGACTCACTGCGCTAGCAACACACAGATGTAATGTCACTCTAATTCTAGGATAAACTATACATTTGGACGTTTCTATTCGATTTATTTCAAATGAGTTTATGTATTTAGAATACATTTAAAGTTAAGTGTGTGTGTTAGGTAACTAACATCTTAAATGATGTCGGAAGTTAGAAAAAGCGTCCGGCCTATTCCAGATAAATCCAGAACCGAAGCAAATATTGAGAAAAACTCAGTTTGTGATATTGCAGGCAATATTACATCTTTTGCTATAGACTTTTAACACCATAGGTCTCTCTTTCTCCTTCTCTTCGGTTTGCCTTTCGCCAGCCGTGACACATTTTATAACGCGAAAGTGTTTTATAGATTACATTGGAAGTAATGTCGCGGGAAAGATAATGACACTTCCCTGATTAATGGCTTCAAAGGAATGCGAGCCGAAAAATATGCGCCACGTAAAACTTACACAAGTGGAGATAAGCTTTTTCAGTTCCCTCTCTTGCCCTTCATGTAGGTATATATTTCTTTCTTCACAGCCCTTTTCAATATAGGCAGCCTTGTTTGTAGTTTAATGTAACTTAAAATGCTTTATACAGGACACAGTAGATAAATAATCATGCATGTATTCCCTTTGGCATTGATACCATTTACTTTATTAGTTATTTAGCACAAACGTCAGTCTGTTTCTCAAAGTTATTTTAATTCCGTCCTTTTATAATTTGTTTATTTATATACACGTTTTCAATGTTTGATTCATTTTCCTGTGCCCAAAATTTCACAGTGTAATTCTGTTCCTACAATTTTCTCAGGAAACCTTTTCAACTCAACAGTTATATTTCCTATATCCATGTGTGTTCCGGTCTACCTCTATTTCTTCTACCCGGTGGAACCCATTTTAGTATTTTCTTCGGTATCCTACCATCTTCCATCCTTCTCACGTGTCCATACCATGTTAGTTATTTGCATTCTATGTAATACAAAACTGTTTCTTGTTCATTTTCCTTGGGATCTCTTGTTTCCTATTCCTTCCAGTGTGAAGTGTCTAGCAGAATATCTAAGAAAATCTATTTCACTGTCTAATAATTTTGATTATAAACCCTCATTTAATTTCCAAGATTAGGCTCGATATGTTGTTATACTTTGAATTGTTTTGATATGTCTCACTTTTTGTTTTGCTAAATATATCTTTAGGCCATAATACTGTAACATTCTTATTGCAGATCCGCCTGTATTTATTCTGTGTCTAATGTCTTCTTCTTGTTTTGTCTCCTTATTGATATTTACACTTATATATTTAAACTGGATATGACCTGTCCCATCTTCGGAAACCAAATCTCTAGTTGCTTCCCCACATCCCATATACACTTTTTCTCCAAATTTAGTTTTAGCCACCATTTTAATATTCTTCGTTCTGTTTCTTAAATGTATGTACGACATACTCGTACCCTTGCGCTATGATCACTTGATCATCTGCAAACGATATTGTGTATAAATATATAGTTTCCTCTTCAATAAGTGTTCCTGCACATAGTTTCCTCCACATTTGCAGTTTGGTGATACTGCATCCTTGTCGTAGGCCTTTCGATACCTACTTAGATTTCCTTTTAGAATTAATTCCTCATATTTTAGCCTACATTATGGTCACGAAATCGCCGCTTGTTCTATTGGTAACGAAACTACACCACAACACTTGTAAATCGAACCGAGTCCGAGTAGAAAATAGGTCACTGAAATGCAAATTGAACTTCGTAAATAATGCAATAATGCCTTCTTCCTTAACATAGATTAGGCCTTTAGACTTCTTCAGAGCATAATCAAACTGTTGTCTCCACCTCGCCATTGAAGCGCCTAACACGTTTCCCAAGGTCTCCAGAAGTACTAACTCCCTTGGTTGCGTGGCACGTCTTATGTAGATCTTGGTATGACCGTACATTGGAAGTCCACGATGCCTATTTCAAGTATCCACATTTCTGCCTTAAAATTTTTGTCGGACTTTCGAACGTGGCTAACGAAAAACACAGGCTTCGGCGTGAATCGGAGTTACGTAGTAATGGTAATCTGATACACGGCTAAAATTGTATACCATCATGATATAGAATGCATGATTCGTATGAATGCAACGAGAAATTTCTTTGGTTGTTCAGAATATGGATGTATTATACGATTGTGGTTTTACTTCATTGGGCCATTGCTGGACTAGGAGAATTACATCACTGAACTTCGCGCCATAGCCTGTCTATTAGGTTAGCCATGCTTTCGAAAACGTCACGTCTTCATCTTCAGTTAGGCAAGCTTCGTTCTTGGTAACTTGATTAGAAGTATCCAAAACGACTTCTGCTGTTACCTGGTGTCGAAAACGTGTATCATCACAGTCAGGAACCAGCGGTATCTCCGGGAAATTTCTGGAACTGTGTGATCTGGCATCCTGTGTGTCGGATTGAAGATAATACATTTTTAGGATGTTCCATTTAACTTCAATGGTCATAACGGCAGCCTTTCCTTTAGGACATATTGCCTATGGGCAGTGTTGCATACAGTATTTTTGGGCTTCACATTATATTTACATTTACATCCTCATTCACACTTTCCGACCCTGGACAGGACCAAGAATCTTGGCTACAGAAAAATTCCCACTCTCCAATCGGGAATCGAAATCGAAACCGGGACCGTTCGCACAACAGTCATGTACTCTATCGGCTACGAGGCCAGCCACGAAACATATTGTCAAACATTTTTTGTAACAGTTCAACTGGAACAGAACTAATTTCTATGTGAATACTATCCTTAAAGTCCACAAGCAAGCAGCCAAAATATCTATAGCAAGAGGCTTGTTTGAAATCGTCCACATCCTCTTGAAAAATGTATACGTAATGTAAGAGAACTTGATATTAGAGTGAAAGTTTGCAAAATTTGATCAATATCACAGGCTGGGGAGTCATCGTGGCAGAAATGCAGGCCATCTTTGAGAGGCACTTCTCGAAAAATGTAATCTGTCCAGTATTTCATAAAATGTCAAATTATTTGTATTACTTTAATAAATTTGTCAATTTTCAGCAATATTACACTTTTACTTTTTCTACCACATAGGTATAATAAATAGGGGAATTGCCTATTGTAATCCACCCAGAAACTCTATGTCAAGATTTCACCAGAAATATATCTGCATTTTGAGGCCACCTGAATCCAAAAAGAAGCATTTTTAAAAAAATGTTGGTCAGTGTGTATATGTCTGTGTCTGTGTCTGTGTCTGAGTCTGTCAGTCTATGAACAAAAACGAAAATTCGGTTAGAAGCCAACGTTGGTATTTAAGTTTCATATCTTTAAAGGATGCGACACGAAGATTTTGAAAAAAATGTCTCCACCCTAAACTACTCCTTACGTGGAAGATTTTTTGAAAATTTTGATTTTGTCAAAGATGGTTAACGATTTTGATTAAAATGCCATATGTTTACACGTGGCAACTGATATGTATATTATAAATTTTCTGGCCATGGCCTACGTAATTCTGTTTACTTTTGATGATCTTTGCTGTAAACCGTAAGACATAGACCTTATCTAACTATACAAAAATGTAGGTCTTGCTAAATCATAGAAGCTATGTCCCATTGAATTTTTTATGGAGTGAATCGTTTCGGAGGTGTTCCCTGTTATTTGTCGAGTTTTGCAGTACTTGAACTGTTCTCAAATGGGAGGTCGATATTCACTTCTTTGTCTCTGGGCCGTGCAAAGACAACGGTACCAAAGTTTTAAAAGATTTGTCTATCGCTCAAAGCCTACTGTATTCCCATATTCTCATTGCACCTACAAGGAAATAAGCAATAAGATAATTTGCGCAAATGTTTATCTCAACTAACACGAAGAAGATATAGAAATAAGAGTTTGTAAGAATGGTTAGTGCAAGAGTAGAGAAAGTCATGTGAGTGAAACACATCCCATTTTTTCTACTTAAATGGATATTACTTCAATTTTAGATAGCTAGGGTTACACCAAACTTACAATTGAGGGTATTTCGGAAACTGAGTTGTTTATTTCAGGTAAATAATTGCTGTGTTCATTGGCCACAATTATAAATCATTATTAAATGTATCAGAGCGATCTATAGGTTAACCTCAAGAAATAATATTTTCATATGAACGTTTTGTGCATTAGGGATAAGCCCTGTGTTTCGAATACAATGCGGAAAAGGGCTTTACATGATTAACGGGAACTAACTGAAATTTTGAAATAGCAGTAATTTTTTCTGCTAGATATTAACTTAAATGTACATTTGACACTGTTGTGTTATTAACACCGCGGTAATGTCTATTGCAGATGACCAGAATTATTCAAATAACTGGAATGGAGTGTGTGGATGAATTACGCGCTTAGAGCGAATCATCCGACCTTACCAGCTTTTAGCGAACAGACATGAAACCAAACAAAAAACAGACGATAGCGCACCGAAGCAGACGACTATGTATTTGCAGTCATTTACACCAAAGGGAGATTAGCCAATCAGGACGAGAGTGCAATGATGCATTGTACTCAGGTTTCCATTTTTAACTAAAGTTGTATCCGGACACCATCTACAAGCTTTTCAGCTTTTGTTTATAGCGTGTAATGATCTGGCGAATGTGTTTCAGTAGCCATGTTAGGCGCGCAAGCTGCAACATAACATGAAATTATGGTGGAGCTATTTGCATGTCTACTCAAATAGCCCTTGGTTATGAGGCAAGATAAAACTGTACCGAAAGTGTCGTTGTTAAATGTATAGGGCACAATTACGAGCAAAAAAATCATGCCAATTTACATAGAAGGTGAGTTTTTAACTCCGCGAAGGGCAGTATATGCACATGGACTGTAAAAAATGTTTAAAAAATTGCAAATAACTTAGCAGATACAGTATGCTGTAAAATACTAGACAACATTGGAAAGTGTCAGATAAATAGTGTCTTTACTGTTGTAATAAATTTAGTCAAATAAAAATTGCAGGACAATTAACGGAGAAAATACCAATATAAACAGGGGTAAGACGATTCTTTAAGTCCATGCATATTCATATAAAGAAATGAGAGAATGGGGATACAGTAAGGGAGAGAAAAAGTAATATGGTATGTAGTGCAGATAATTTACTTGTGGCAGGAACGAGGATAACCTGCGAAGACTTTCGTGCGAGTTCTATGGAAAATGTAACAACTTCGATACGAAAATCTCCTAAAATAAGACAAAAGTATCAATTGTTGGTAAAGAACCGTTAAGATTTAAATTAGAAATTAAAAAGGGCATTATAGGACAGGTAATGCATTTCAGTGCCTGGGCGTTAATATTTCTGTGCAGAAAATCTAACCCAAAAAATTAAGAATAAAATTGCAAAGAAGCACACATATCTATTTGTGTTGATCTAGTATATAAATATATGAGAAAAGAAACAGAAGTAAAAAAAAAAATTACAAAGCAGTAGTCCAACCAGAAGTAGTTTATGCATTCGACAGACGAATGATGGAAACAACGGAAATGAAACTGTTAAGGAAAATAGCTGCAAAGGAAATGTACAATAAAGTAAGAAATTAAGAAATCAGAGATATGCAAGATCCAACCAGTGACCAGCTTACTGCTGGTGTTTTTAAACACACAAGCTGTGGGTGGGCAATGTTTTAAGAGGTTGAATCAGAAACTGAAAAATTCAATACCATAGCCGGGATTTGAACTACGGTAGGCGAAAGTGATCTAAATAACAACAAATATTTCCTAAATGGTTCACTCTAAAAAATTTGTTCGGACATAAATTGTGTGTTTTGGCGAGCTCTACATTTTTTGTATAGTATGATTTTGTCTATCTCTTACGGTTTAAGAGTTGTGCAAAAGTCATCCAGAGCAAGCAAAACTACAGGGGCTATAGCCAGAAAATTCAAAATATACATTTCGTTTGTCATACAAATATCTTAAGCATATGACATTTTAATAAAAATAATTAGAGCCATTTTCAAGAAAATTAAAATTTTCAAAAAAATTTTGATGTAAAGGGCAGTTTAAGATGGAGGAATTTTCTTCAGAATCTTCTGTCACGTTTTTAAAAGATGTTAAACTTATATACCAAGTTTGGCTTTTAACCTAATTTTCGTTTTTGAGTTATGCTGTGGACAGACTGACACGCAGACACACACAAACGGGCCTTTTTTTTTAAAAAACAATGGTTCTTCTTTTGGGATTCAGGGGGCCTCAAAACATATATTTCCGACGATATCTCGACATAGATTTTTTGGGTGCAATACAATACTTTTACTTACTATACGTAGCAGGGAAAATGAAAATACGAAGGAACATACTTCTTTGGGCACGTAAGTGCTTAGATTAGAACTGCGAAATTTATAGCACATTGATCTGAGTTGCCCTTTATGACTGGTAGTTTTTAACTATTTGGTCCATGTTGCTGATTAGCTGCCGACTAGTTGGACGTGGTAACTTGCTGCTGCCGGAAGCTAGTGACGGTCACATGGTCAGTAGTAACAGTGCGGTAGGTTCAGATGTGTGGGTCAAATCAAATATGTCAGCGATGTTAAACCTTGCCTAAAATGTGGAAATTGTACCAAGTATTATCACCCGAGTTGTGCTAAGTTGGTGAATAACGTCATCTTTATCGACTAAAATTCAATAAAGTGTAGTGTAATTGAAAATAATAATTGTGGATTTTCTAAGTGGATTGTGTGGTGGCTATGGACGATAAAGGCACGATAGGTGCCAATATTATAACCTATTTGATTCAGCAGGAAACCAGGTAATAGACGAACTGTAACACAAAGTAAGTATTATTCTAAAACAAAAATTGTTTATAAAGAACTGTACACAAAGTGCGGTTAATATTGCTGAAACTTAGAAGGTCTCTGTCAGTGAAAATGAAAATATTAAAGAAAACACACAAATAGTAAATGAAGTTCCAAACAAAGTGAATGAGCAACTACAGTCAATATACAAAAAGAAAATGTTAGACGGTTAAAAGGGAAATTGCAGATCAACAGGGGGCGTGGTCAACAGTAGTCAAAGGTTAAATATTTACAAAATCGGTCGCTCGAGAAAACGAATGAAACATAGTGCAATTGATACAGTTTTGATTGCTGATTACGGTTTTGTTATTTGACGCTCAAGCTTCGTTTTTGATTGATGAGCAAATTTCGAACGAGCGATGCAACGGTTTTATTTCGCTTATTCGGCGGATATTTAGCAAATAAATGTTTATAAACGAGTATAATATGTGCTAAAATGATTGATTAATGCATTTACGTTGAAATTGTTGCATAAGCATTGCTCAAGTTGTAAATATTTCGATAACACAGGACCCTGTCACCCCACTCATATACATACACTAACGTAACCTAACCTAACACGGGCAAAACGAAAACGAAGCTTGACCGCCAAATGAAACTTTCATAATAGTAATCAGCAATAACAATTTCAACGTAAATATATTAATCAATAATTCTAGCATATATTATACTGGTTTATAAACATTTATTCGCTAAATATCCGCCGCATACGCAAAATAAAACTGCTGCATTGCACGTACGATATTTGCTCATAAATCAAAAACGAAGCTTGAGCACCAAATAAAACTTCCATATATATTATAAGGGTACCGCCAAATTTAAGGCTTTAAATTACCCCATCTAAATATGGCGGAGTGCTGGGCCATGCTGGGTTTTGAGGGCTTCAGAGATGACACACTTTTCTTTAAATGTAGCTTTCTGCAACTTGACATTTTTCAAACTCAGGTACTTTTTTTTTTTCAAAACGACTGAACCTATTTGAATGAAAATTTTACAGTAGTTCCAGAAGCATGTACTCTACAAACTTAACCCATTGTTATTGGAAAAATTCAGAACAGAAAATTAAAAAAGAAGTTAAATATTTTTTTCTTTTGAATATAGCCAGATATATTTAAGTAAATTTAGGTTAACAGTTATAAATATACGTTGCCTAGTGCATTACAAAAGTTTCAACACAATGCTGGTTAAATGGTTAAATTTAAATGGTTGAGGATGTCATTGTCTGCAGGGTATGAGGCTAAATAAATTAGAATTACATATGAATCTCCTGATATCAAAAGATACAAACTGTCTGAATGTTCTCTGCGGTGAATTTGTATACTTCATAGAGTCTTTTGAACATGCAGTAGAAGGTCGGCTCTAATTACATTATTACTTAATAGCATTGTTTAACGTACTGCATTTTTTTCTTTACAGGTAAGAAGTGCAAACGAGTTTCCTGGAGTTGTCCAAAAGGTAGGATGTACATAATATTCAAGGAGATCCTCTATAACTTAGCTATCCCACAAGATCCTTTAAGCCTAGTATTTAAACCAAAACGCTTGCTTTTTAATATATCGTTATTTTAAAAATGAATCATCTGAAATGTAACTCAAACGTATCTTATGATTTTTATTAAAATTCAGTTTAAGTGATTTTGGAGCCAGTTTTAAAAGTCACTGCATAGCAGTTATACATTTTTCCTTTGTGGGCTAGTTCTCTACTTTTCTAAATACCACGTTTTTACCATAAAATACATCCCATACAACCTACTTTTCATTCCATGTGTAAGAAAATATCTCAAAATACTGTTAAGACGAATGAGAATAATTTTAGCATGCCTTTTATATTACTTCAACATTTTTAGCATGATTTTCTTCAACCTAAAGACGAATAAAATGTTCAATTTAGGATATCGAAGTTATTAAAACATTTTATTGTTGCTTTAGAAAATATTTTTGTAGAGTAAGATTTGGTCTATCTCTTACGGTTTACCGGTTATGCAAAAGTCATACAAAGTAAACATGGGCTATTTCCAGAAAATTCAAAATATACATTTCATTTTAATCAAGTCATTTTCGAGAAAATAAAACTTTTCGTAAACTATTCCATGGAAAGGGTTGTATAGGGTGCAGTAATGTTCTTCAAAATCTTCATGTCGTGCCCTTAAAGCATGTTAAACTTAAATACCTACTTTGGTTTTAACCAGCTTTTCGCTTTTGAGTTACGTTGCCCACAGTCTGATACACACACAAGCCTTTTTCTAAAATTCTTTTTTGGATTTAGGGGTCTCAAGACATATTTCCGGTGAAATCTGGACGTAGTTTTGTGTGGAATTACAATACTTCCTCTACTTACTACGCGTAGTAGAGAAAGTAAAAAGGTTTGAAGTTAACTATTTTATTACATTCCTATATTAGCAGTGATAAGCATGGGAAGTATAGCATTCTATAAAATGACACATTTTATGCCCGATTTTACTGGAAATATATGCTTTACCCTCTAAATCTAAAACAATGAATTTTTATTGAAAGTTCCGTAAGCGCGAGGGCGCGTTTAGATTCTGCATGTTCTAAGGATGTAACACAAAGATTTTTAAGAAAATTCCTCACCGTAAACTATTCTTGATATGGAACATTTTTCGAAAATGTTGATTTTACTAAAATGTTTCCAGAAATGTTCATTTAAATGCCGCACATTCAAGGTATTTTCATGAGACATAAACGTACTCTTGAATTTTCTGCGAATGTCCTGAGAAGTCCTCTTAACTTTGGATGAGTTGCATAACTAGTAAACTGCAAGAGACAAAAAATCTTACTGTACAAAAATATAGATCTCGTAAAACAATATAATTTGTGTCAAATACTGTTTTCTTTTTCGGATTGAGCCATTTTCAAGATACTCCTTGTTATTTGTTTGAGTTTTCCAACATTTATACTTTTGTCAAATGGGCAATGCAAAGAGAACGGAACTCCAAAGACATCATATAGCGACCAGTCTAAAAAAATTGACAATCGCTAAAAGCCTACTCTATTGTCATATACCACTGGAATATTATCAAGACCGTTGCTGAAAATGTTTATCTCGATTAACATGAAGCATTTGCAAGAATAGTCTGTAGAGGGGTACTTTTAGACTTGCCGAATGACTTGGGTAGGATGTCAGTGAGTGACGTCATGCAAATTGATGCTGAGGGTAACGTCTCTGTTTCATAAACAAGAGACTGCTGATAAAGCAAGTGAGCACTATAGACAAACGTGCACTCCCGCGATGTTAACTACACATAAGTCGGAGATATACCAACCTGGCACCCTTATGATCTTATAAATAGAATGGTGAACTCGACTATAAACCACTGCAACTTTTCGCAATTCGCCACGTTTAAAAATACCTCTGTACAAGAGCAGAGACTCACGCGAGTGCAAAATATCAGAATTTTTTTCAACTATCCCCACCCCCGTTCTACTTTTTTAATTATCACGGATAGAGAATTGTGAAATAAGCAAGCTTTGGGATTTTCAAGAACAATTTTTATAGTGGCAATGGAAAGGGTAAACATCTGACTGTTGCACAGATGTTGTGTGGTCTTAACGGATGTGGGTTTTGTTAATAACTTTTCTGGGGGAAATATTTTCAGTACGTTACAAGGGATTACTGCTAAAATGGAGCACTGGGTTACAAAATTCTGTCGCTGCTGCTGCTGTGGCGGTCTCCTTTAATTGGTATCCAGACACCCTCTTTGACGCCGCCCCCTTTACATGTGAAGTTAAAGGATAATTAGTCTTCCTCTCTATGGCTCCCATTTCGAGCGGGCGGTGGAAAATGTGTTATTGAAGCGACAACATTTTGTTGAAATTATCGCCGTATCATCATATTCATTATGCTCGAGAGAGGAAAAATTGTCATGCAAAAAAGTTTCTAAGCGGCGAGTGCCGAAGGGAGAACATGACTATGCAAACTGATGCTTTTACGTAGCCCATACTTATATTTGTATCGGTAAATCGATTCGTCTCTTGCCATTTTTTGTGCAAAATGGGCCACCAGTCACGCGAGAGCTTGTAGCACACTTCAAACGATGTACCTTGTTTTGGGGAAGGGATAGTTACGTGAAATAAACAGTTGCCTTTAGATTTTAACACCACATTTTGTTTACTTTGCATTAAATTACACACGCGCGCGTGCGCGTTTCCTTGCTAGTTGTATTTTAAATTGCAGAATACCACATTGAAGTTCTGCTTTCTCTTGTTGCAGTAAACAACGTTTAAAATTATAAACTGTTGCAGTTAATGTACACAGTTGCAAAATACAACCGTACCAGCTGAAATGTTTGTGTATACTTTCAGGAAGAACTCCTTTCCATTCAACAAGCAGACGATTGCTGTATTCATCGAAAGCAAAATTGTTAGTTAGGTACAGATTCCCAAATTGTGTTATTTTTAATCGAACATAAATATAATTTACATCTAATAAACCACTAGCGCAACAACCCATGAAGGGCCAAGGCTTGTCGCCCAGCCGCTGCGTCCCCCACCTCTGGCCACTACAGGCATCATTGGTGGTGTGCAGTACTGGAGGGTGGGACGTGGTCAGCCCCCTGAGCCCCCCGGCCAGTTATACCGTGCCAGATCTTCCAGAGGGGATAAAATCCCAACGCTAATACCGGGGATCGAACCCAGCTCCTTCGTGCCAGAGGCAAGTGCGCTACGGAGGCGGTCGTTTACATCCAATGGCTACGATAAAATGTCTGTATTGCATGAATACAAGACATGTCGGTAATATTGGGAATGAAAATACGATTTGTACTGTTCTACCGTTTGTTTTTAGCGCTTTAACTCTTTACTGTTTTAGCATCCACATTTTAACGTTTTAGTTGTTTTAACATGCGCTTTTTAATGTTTTAAGTATGTATCATTTTAATCTTGTTTCATCTTTCACCTTTTCCCCACATCACTTTGTGAGTGGTTTAGACTTTAAAGTATGCCTTTGGGCCACAATAACCTAGCTGTCGACAGGCCCTTAAGCTTCACTGACTCGCTCGCTCAGTCACTCGCTCTGTCAGTCACTCACTCTGTCACTCACTTTGTCACTCTCACTCACTCAGCCACTTACTCGCTCTGTCACTCTCACACACTCAGCCACTTACCCCGACGACTTGCCGCTCTGATAGGCAATGAAGTCCGATGAAGAATGAGTTAGCCCCAGTTGTTATTGGTCTCCATGTGTAGCATAGTATAATGATCAGAGCGATGACAGCTGAAGGCGACCAGTGTATCGCCGATGCTTTTACTAGGCGGCTTATTACACTCTGGTCGGCTGAGGGACCGACTGCAGCCTACACTTTTATCCGAGCTACGCTGTACCTTTTATACGCCGCCCGGGTTATTGCATTTACTGCCAACCAGCCCTTCTGGCTGTTCCATTTACTCCTGGACATTGTGCGAACCAAAGGAAGCAAATACAAAATATTGCTACATTCTATATAGGTTGTTCTAATAGGTTGTTCTAACATAAGGACGGGTCCTCCAGTTTTTTTAGTTACTAGAGAAGAAAAATAATGATTAAGTTTACTAATATATACTTAGTGTTTTTATAACTCGTTGAATAATGGAGTACAGTGAAGTTTATTTATTACGAATCGTTATTGGAATATGATGTGAAGGTGAATTTAGTTGTATTTTATGATTAAAATAGTAAAATTATTGTTAAAGTTTTGAAAACAAATATACAGCGTGTCACAATTTTGTTATTTGTGCACAAAACGAATTTTGTAAAATGCTCTGTTTGGGACCATCTGTGTTTCTTATCGTCTTACGGGGTCTCGCGAGGGATGAGAGATGATTACTAACGAATGAACTACAGAGAGTTGCAATACGGGCTAGAGGCGTGGCGCTGTAATGAGGACAAGGAAAGGTGAAGTGGGGCAGGATAAATACACCTGACCTCGTAGAAAAGCCACGTTTTAATTTTGTTTCGATTAATCTTCAAATTCTTGAAGCCTGTTATGGAAAATGCGGTAAATATTGCTCGAAATAGACAGCATTTATTGGGTAAAACAATTCTGTGTTATTAGAAAAGCTTTAACGTTGTCCTTAAAATCATAGAAACGTGTAAAGCATTACAGTAAATATAATTTAATACTATATTGAAAAATATAAAAACGTTTAATTCTTCTGCAAGTTCCCCCTACAATGAGGGGGTCAGAGCAACAGTGGTCTAACACATCTTTTCCAAAATTGGAGAAAAACTGAGTTAAAGATAAACACACCTGGTTCTTTTTATGATAAGGAAATGCTCATTTGAGTCACATTGATTGTTCACTGATACTTTCTCAGCTTATTAAACCACAATGCACTGATCAGTGCTAAAGTAGTTTTGATACATAATATTTTGTGGTGTGCTGCTAATCTTTTTCCTCTGGGACAAAATATTAGGAGCTTCAATTTAAGGTAAGGAATGGGTTTCGTCTAAACCATATAGTAGGAAGACAGTTAACATGAAGACCTAACAGATGGCCTCAATATTGCAAATTGTGTATCGGGTAGGGTTAGACCACCGTTGCGCTGACCCCCTCAATTCGTATCGAAATAGCTCTAAACATGTTTGTCTATTACGACTTCATTCATTATATAGTTTCTACTTTGGAATGAAAGGTTTTCTTCTAATATCTATACAATAAACCGCCTTTCTTGGTTGTCACTAAAATTTAATTACATTTGTGTGAATTGACACAGTTTCTTAAATTTGTCAAACTGTGAGGCAGTGTTTTTGTGTAAGCCTCTGAAATAATTCAAATTGTGAGTATAGAGTCAACAGACATCCTCCTGAAATAACCATGTTAAATTATAGGCAACGTAGGCTGACTTCTTCTGTTC
This sequence comes from Tenodera sinensis, assembly GCA_030765045.1. Classification (NCBI taxonomy): domain Eukaryota; kingdom Metazoa; phylum Arthropoda; class Insecta; order Mantodea; family Mantidae; genus Tenodera; species Tenodera sinensis. Next base: position 137,033,285 of record CM060968.1, read on the forward strand.
GTGTGTCACACAACGAAGGAGAAGTGATTTTAATGGACATTATAACAACGAGAAATATTAATCATACATCGAAAAGTGAATAACTGATTGTGGCACATTGTGATATTCATAAAAAGAAACCATACCGTCAATAATCGAGTGCGTCGAGATTAGAAAAAAAGTTGATTTTTCATAGTCATTTGCTGTGCCTAGCCATTTTGTTTATTAGCAAAGATGTCCGCCATATTTAGCGAGAAAATTGTAAAAGTGTTTTATGAAAAGGATAATGAATTTTAAGTGTCAATAAATTGTTCAAAACATTAATTGAACCAATATTGATTGTTTCATATATAAAATAGACCAGTACTACTCCCTGTGACAACAGTAATAGAATTTTATAGTTCTTAGACTGATGCTAGGCCGCGAGTAATAAAACTTGGTAAAGACTTTAATTCCAACGAAGATTAATAAAAGCTAAATAGCACCTCTATGTTCGTCTCACATTAACATCAACAACATATTAAAAGTTCGTTCCAGAGTAATTTATAAAAATGGACCTAAGGAGAAATTAATATTTTGTGTAATTTTCACAGCTGGAACACTAATAAATAATAAAAATATACAAGTGTAAATGAGGCATGATACCGTAATTACAAATACGAGGATTCACATTTCTAACTTAAAGGTTTAAAAATTATTAAGAACATACTTTGTAATTCGCCTTGAATATTGGCTGCCCTCTTCCCTTACAGGTTTTAATGCTTTATCCCCGGAATATTTCACTATCTTTTTAGTTCCAAAGTCAGAGAGACAAAGCAGACAAACAACCAGTCCGAAAGGGAACTGTAAGCGTACTTACCACCAATGGACTTAACCCTTTTTGGGCAGGAAACACCAACGTGGCCCGGGTTCGATACCAGAGACCCGCATGTGGTATTTGTGATGGACGAAGGGGCGCCTGGACAGGTTTTCTCCGGGTTATCCGGTTTCCTCCGCTAGTTATTCCACCAAACGCTCCATCATCCAATCATCCATTCCACCTGTATTTCATACCATCCTCTTCCTCACTATCATATCTGGACTGACCACCCCCTTCCAGGTCTTCACTCTGTCTAGGTTCCTGTGCTCTCCGATAGGCGTCTGAGGCCTGAAATAATAATGATAAAAAAAATACATTATATTTTTAAACTCGTAAGGCATGTCACTACGTAATCACGTCTTCAAGTTGAGAAAACCAATGAAAACACCTGTGATATTTGGATCGAACATCGTTAAAAGTGCATTAATATTATTTTTCAGAAATTGCGTTATTGATGGAATCTTACGGGGAAACTGGCTCATGGTTTTCTGCCAAACTGACGCTCAGAAATTCTATTCTTCTAGTCGGTTAAACATCACTCTGAACCCCCTTCCTCTATCATCTGTTTATCATCGATACGTGCTATATATTGAAGGTAATCAGTGAGGAGTGTTGAAGTCACAGGACAGGATAGGGCGTTTGCTCGGTCTCCCCAGTGTCAAACACACATTCTTATTATCTTAAAAAACAATATCGACATGTGTAGACCAGATGTTAAACGCCATTCAAACACGTGCTTGCACCGAGTAACGCCACTTCAGGATATAATCCATAATGTATAAAATGGCTCCATTGCCTCTAAGGATTTCATTAATTACGTAATAGACTAAATGGCCCGGAGAGATTAATTGTAATTTAAAACGCACGGATACGGCTAATACGCTAAAAGGGTTAATCATGCGTTCATTCAAATTATTAAGCATCATCTACAAGCTGAAATAATACATAGTCATATTTTCACGTAATTTATTTAGCAACAAACATATTTTATGGGACACTGAGGTAGCAGAGTTGGGTTTGTGGCTTAAAAACTGTAGATCAGGTATGCCCAAACTTCTCTCTTTGGAGAACCTTACGCAGTGAACGGCTCTATCCTACTCCACTCCTCAGTCGTAAGGACAGACAGTCAGTATCCAGTGATGGACACAAACAGGTGATTCCATGGAAGCTTCTAAGTCATAACTGAATTATCTGGGAACGTTGTCAGAAAACCTCCTCATTCTGGATTATTTTTGACAAACAGTAAGCAGTAAGAGACTGACAAAAGCTTATTAAAAGCAAAAAATGTGGATCAGGTTAAAACACAATTTACTCAAATACTTCTGTTGTGAGTGAGATATTTCCAAGATATTTTTTCTTATTCGTTGGAATTTGCCAATAGTTATACTTTTTTTCAAACAGCAACATGTGATTCGTTTTTTCATTACTTCGCCTTGCAAAGAGAATGAAATTTCAAAGGCATCACATAGCAGCCAGCTCTTAAAATATTTGACACTCGCTTAAACCCTACTCAACTGTATTCCCATATTCTCCTTGCACGTATATGAAAATTAGCAATGAGGTAATTTCTGAAAATATTTATGTCGATTAAAATGCAGTAGATAGAGAAATAAACATTTACAAGAATAGTGTGTATAAGAGTGAGTATAGCTCTACATATATTTGTGAACAGAGTTTCTCCAAATTGAACTATATTAAAAGTCTGTATCGCAATGTGTTACGCCACGATCACTTGGTGTATCTTCTAAGGCTTTACTTCAGCAAATATTGATAGACTTCTTAAACGTAAGCAGTACTAAAGAAATCACTAATGAACAGATATTTATCGTATAAAACTTGAAAGGACTTTCATAAAACAAACGCAACTTACATATAACCAAGTCACCACTGCAATATAAGGCACGACTGGAGGTTAAAGAGAGGTAAAGTCCACATATGTTGGAAGGAGATAAACCTAAACTCCCCTCTTTTGCAAAGGTTGGACATCGCTGGTGTAGATGCTCATTTCGCCGTCATTGTGGTCATCACTAGAGTTGGGACAGATATTATTTTGCCTGTAATGTGTGTGAGAGAGGAGGGGAGAGACACACTAATCTGAAACTGTAAACATCACGGTCAAGAGCGTAACAGCGAATCTAATTTAAAACTACGCATATAGATTCATAAATGTATATTGTCAATGACAATGACAGCATATCTCAAAAACGAAAAGTCAGTTAAAAACCAAGGTTGGTATTTAAGTTTAATGTCTTTCAAGGGTGCAACACGAAGATTTTGAAAAAAAATTGCTCCACCCTAAACTACCCTTTACATGGATTTTTTCGAAAATTTTGATTTTCTAGAAAATAGCTCTAAAGATTTTGATTAAAATGCCATATATTTGAGACATTTTTATGACAAATGAAATGTATATCTTGAATTTTCTGGCTATAGCCCATTAAGTCATATTTACTCTGGATGACTTTAGCATAGATGGTAAACCGTAAGAGATAGACCAAATCTTACTATGCAAGAAATGTAGATCTTGCTAAAACACACAATTTATGTCTAAATACATTTTTTGTAGAGTGAACCATTTCGGAGATATTCCTCGTTATTTGTATAAGTTTTGGAGAACGCATACTTCTGTCAAATGGAACATCGCTATTCATTTTTTGTATGTTAGCCATACAAAGAGAACGGTATTTGACTATCTTTCAAGATCTACTGTATTCCCATATTCCCGTTGCATGTGCAAGAAAACGAGCCATAAGATACTTTCTGCAAATGTTTATCTCAACTAACACGAAGAAGATAAGAAGAATAAGAGTTTGTAAGAATGCTTAGTACAAGAATAGAGAAATTTATGTGAGTGGAACATATCAAATTTTTTATTTTGTAAATCTTTGTCTCTCGCTGTTCGCCATATATGCAAAAATCATCCAGAAAGAAGAAATACTCTTAGAAAATTCACATATTACTTCTATATTTTATTTATTTATTTACTAAGCTATATACATGTGAATATGACCGGTGTTCAGCCCTGGCTCATTGCCAGTCATATTCTTATTCTACAATAATTCCTTAATTCTAACTTATTCTATCACTTATATCTTATTGTTCAACTCTATTTACTGTCCAGATCCATTTATTTTTCACCTTATGTAAAAATCTTCCTACCCTCTTACTGTCTTTATGAAGCATTTCAACTATAGATCTATTTCTATTCATATTCGACCATTTCTTATTAATATATTCTTTTCTCCAACCTTCAGTCCCAATACATTTAAATATTATATGTTCTATGTCTTCATTTCCACCACATATAGGACATTGGTTTTGTGGAATGCCCTTCCTTAGACCCTTTAATCTCCATACTCCTGCTTTCATCCATGCAATGCCTTCTCGCTCCTCTTTATCTGTCACGTCTATATACTTTTCCCTACCCCAAGAGTTTTTCATTTGTACATAAAAAATTAAGGATCTCTTTTCAGCTATCTCACTAAATATGTTTTGTATTTCTATATCGTCAAATCTTTTTCTTGCCAGTTTCCAAAAATTGTGTATATTATTTTCTCTATTCCTCCATACTTCCCCTAAACCACTACTTTCCAAGTTATTTCTGAGACAGTCTGCCCAACCCTTATTCTTTAAGCTTTTTTCTTGATATAGTAGGCACTGTTTCAACAGGTTCCTTTCTTCCAAATTCAATATTCTAAACCAGTATTTCAGTGCCCTCTCCATAATCTTTCCCTTACTTGTTACCCTTCCCAGTTCTATTTGTGCTACCTGCCTAACAGTTGCATTTGGTAATCCAAGCAATTCTTTGCAGAAAGTTCTATGCACCTCATCTATGACTTCCCAACCTCCTCCTAATCCCCATACTTCTGTCCCATATAACATCTTTGCTTCAACTACCATATTGTATACATTTTCTCACCATTTAACATTTATATTAGGTACTTTGTATTTGCAGTTTCTGGTTGCTGATAAAGCCCCTTTTCCTTTTGCTAATGCAAATTTCTTTTGTTTTTCCCAATTACCACTACTATCTAACTTCACTCCTAGATAAATGCATTCTCTCACTACCCTATACTCTTTTTTATTTTCATTCCTCCATTTTTCATATTTGCTCGATTTCCCTCCTTTTTTAAAAACTATGATCTGTGTCTTGTCCTGGTTCACTTTTAGGCTCCATTCTTTACAGTAATTATTTAATACTTGTAAGGACTGATTTAAGCCATTCACTGTGATTGAACCTACAACTAGATCATCTGCAAAAAGTAGTCATGGAATCTGTATGTTATTAATAACAGGCATAAAGTTATTATTTCTCCCAATATCCATTAATACATCTCAATATAAAGATTAAAAAGCACCGGACTCAACTTACATCCTTGCCTAAGGCCTTTCTCTATATTACTTCTAATGTGGGATACAATTTTGTTTGAGTTGTGCATGGCTGCTGTGGAGTGATCTGTGTGTTAAAGCCGAGGTACCATACAGAACTTCATCACTTCTTCTTGAGGACTTGATAACATTGATCGCTGCACAGCTCCGGCTGAATGATGGATGAGAAAAGTCGCATGGGAAAATGAATTTCAGTAACACTATTACACAAACTTGCACTAAATGCGGCACACACATCTCACAGTTTCAATTGGATTCTCATTTAGCTACAAACCGACCTGCATTCCAACATGTCTATTTTTGTTTTATGGTTGGTTCAGCAAGTTTGCGACTGACACCGCTTTGTATTGATAATGTAGCCCTTCTAATTTTATTGTTTGATGTTGTTAATGCAGCTGACCGCATTGTCCAACTGTACTAGGCAGCCGCTGTAACGGCCTGACGAATTTGTAATTATCGGAAAATTAGATAAATTAGTTTAATAATTAAATGAGCCAGCCGTTATTGCTAGAAGAATAAAGTGTGCTTGGCAAGGGATGTCCATGTAATCATAAAATATTCACAATCGATGCATTCTGGACAACCATTTTGAATACTCAGATTTCTTTTAAAAACTGCGTATATGTATCAAAATGATGGATATGAACACTATCTGAGGTACTTTAAAAAAAACAGTAGTCGGAAAAAATGATAGGAAAAGCATAACAAATCAATACTAGTGATATAAAAAACCAGTTCAACACTAAACCAAAAACATCTGATGTGTTGCACTCACATGACTTTCTTTACTCCTGTCCTAACCATTCTTACAAACTCTTATTCCTAAAGCTGGTCACTATATGATCGCTTTGAAATTCCATTGTCTTTGCACTGCCAAGAGACAAAAAAGTGGATAACGACCTTCCATTTGAGTGAAGTAGAAGTTATAAAAAATTCAATAACAAGGAATATGTCCCAAATGGTTCACTACCCAAAAAGCACTTGCATATAACTGTTTTAACGAGTTCTACTTTTTCCTATAGTAAGATGTGGTCTATCTCTTACGGTTTACCAGTTATGAAAAAATCATCAAAAGTAAACAGGACTACATGAACTATACGTTTCATTTTCCATAAAATATCTTAAAGAAAGGGTATTTTAGTCAAAATCGTTACAGCCATTTTCGAGAAAATAAAAGTTTTCGAATAATTTTTCATGTAAAGGCTAGTTTAGGGTGGAGGAATTTCCTTCAAAATCTTCGTGTCGCATCCTTGAAAGACATTAAACTGAAATACCAACTTTGGTTTTTAACTGACTTTTCGTTTTTGAGTTATGCTGTCCACAGACTGACAGGCGCTCGCTCTCTCTCTCTCTCTCTCTCTCTCTCTCTCTCTCTCACACACACACACACACACACACACACACACACACACACACAGACACACACACACACACACACACCTTTTTCTAAAAATGCTATTTTTTGGATTCAGGGGTCCTCAAAACATATTTGTGGTGAAATCTGGACAGCAATTTTTGGGTGGAATACAATAGTTTCTCTACTTATACGTAGTAGAGAAAGAAAAAAGTGAATATATTCAGTTACTTTAATGGAACCATTCTAGAACACTTAAAAACTGTTGCAGGCTAGTGTAATCTGAATGTCGACATTAGCGATGAACAGGGAATGGGTAGTTTAAGTGAGCAGATTAAGGAATTCAAGAAAAACTGCAAGGACATGTGACAAGAGCGGAAAACAGCAGGATACCAAAACTATGGAGTACCACCTGATTGGCAGAAGATCTTTGGGAAGACCAAGGAAAAACTGAAAAGATCAACAGTTCTAAACAAGATGGTGTAACAGGCAAAATCTTAATACTTTTTAAAGAACAAGAAGAAACCATCGCCTGGGTTTCAACCCGCAACCTTCGGAACCAGAGGCTAGCACGTTACCACTAGATGAGGGAAAATGATAGTAATAAGTTGAACATTGTGGGATAGGATTTTTAAACTCCCCTTAAGTAAAACTGGCAAATTCACTTCATTGTAATATACAAGTTAAATAAAAAATAGGATGTTCACAAAATTAGAGTTAAATTTAAATATTCTTTAATAACAAAATGTACCTTCTTGAACTTGTTTACATGAAATTGTAACATGATCTGCCTTTTCAGAACTGCTTTTTCTCTTTTAATGTTCCATTTTTTAACATTGAAGGCCATATCGAGGGCTTTTAACCTCTTGGAACAATTGCTCAACAGCAATGGTGTTCACTTGCTTAGCGGTGATTTTGATCTTTCGGTTTCTATTACTGTTTTACTTTTTCTACTATGTATAGTAAGTAGGGGAAGTAATGTATTCCACCCAACAATTCAATGTCGAGATTTCACCGGAAATATGTTTTGAGGACTCCTGAATTAAAAAAAAAAAAAAAAAAAAAAAAAAAAAAAAAAAAAAAGTTTATAAAAAAAGATCCGTGAATACAGCATAACTCAAACGAAAAGTCAGGTAAAAACTAAAATTACAAGGTATGTTTAATACATTTTACTTTTCTCAAATGGAAGGTCGTAATTGACTTTGTTAGCCGTGCAAAGAGAACGGAATTTGAAGGTCTTCATATGGCAGCCAGCTTTAAACATTTGACTCTCGTTTAAAGCCTACTGTATTCCCATATTCCCCTTGTACCTACAAGGAAATAGGCAGTAAAATAATTTCTGCAAATGTTTACCTCAACTAACACGAAGAAGATGGAGGAATAGAGGTCTGCAAAAGTGGTTATTAAAAGAGTAGAGAAAGTCATGTGAGTGTAATACATCGATAGTCCTCCTAGGGAGGATGGGGAATAATCTTAGTGGAACAAATATGGCCACCCTCCCGGCAGGGAGTCGAATCCGGGAGCCCTTGCACAGGATGCACGTGTTCTACCGACTGAGCTACGGTGCCAGGCTTAAGAAACGTTCTGAGTGAAAATTCGGGTGATCATCAAGGTTTACTCAACGTATAAACGTTATCATGTGACGTTGAGTTTTGAAGCGATAGAAACACCAGCGAGGATCCACTTGTTGGTAAGCATAAATTTAGATAAGCCAAGCGAGAGCTTAACAGAGTTGTGCTTCCACCCCCAAAAGCAATCCGTTTTCCTCTTTTCTCCCCCTATCTCCCTTCTGCCTGAAGGCTGATTGATCTTCTGGTCTGTGAATAAAACTAAATTAATGTAGAAGATGATGTTGCTGGAGCTGCACTTGTCAGGCGAAGGAAGAAGCAAGAAGGAAAGGCTAAGTAAATAACTGAAGTCAGAAGAACTAAAAGCGAAACCATCAATGCATTTTGGTGTAGAAAAGATGCGCTGTTACTTCTGTTTGGCTCATATATTTTTATTACATTAGTGGAACGCTTGCACTAGAAGAGCACAACAGTTTGTTTAGCTTCTGTACGGGCAACTTGCCCAAATCCTCCTAATGGAAGAAATGGGGAACGCGAGAAGAAAGTGACAGATTCGATCTGTTGGAAATACACTGAGAGGGTAGATCAGGCACGTACGTTTGGCATCCCTGCCTAAACACAATCCCCCTCTTGAAGATCTTCCATTAAGGATCAAAGTTGTCTGCGAGCTTTCATGGTTCAGCCGCAAGAATTGAGTACTTCCACAGGAGAGGCCCACGAATTTGCATAACCGTAACTTCGTCACTACTATATCTGAAATGTGCACTTTCTTTACTATAAAAGCAGACAAAATGGCGGATTTTCAGAAATAACCAAAGGCAGAAATAACGAAATTAAAAAAAGAGCAAAGTGATGTTCTGAAAATGGTAAAAAATATGAAAATCCTAATTCTAGACGGAATAAATATCACATTAATAAAATATGGATGTCTGAAATTTAAAAAAAATATTGGTTCAACTACAGAACGATATATGGAGTGCAGGACCAATACCAACGGAATGGAAAATGGCCATAAATCTGAATGCTGCAATTATAGAGGAATTTTTCTTCTGAATTCACTCTCAAATGATTTATCTGAGTAAGTTTTGATCTCTAAACCTTATGAAAACTGAATATTGCGTTCATTTCAAAACTAAAAGAACCACAAGGTGCTTCGAACAGAATTAATGAGCGACATTTTTAATTGAAATACCATTAAGTCACTATGGCCGAGTAATTGAGTGAGAAACAAACATGATATTGTTGTAACAAATGAGAAAAGACCAGTTGCTACTAATGACACTTTATTGCCTTCTAGTGAGTTAACGTAGTGCTAACGTTACACCTAGATCACTTTTGTACAAACTCAGAGCAACAGAACAACTATCGAATCGAATTATAAGAAAGAACTGTCAGATTCGAATTTGCACTGAACTGCACTTGGCAGGATTCACTGGCACTGTTCACTGAACGCTTCGTAAACGTTTAACCGACTTCCACAGTCCACAACACTTCACTACAAAAACAAGTAGTACAACTCTGTCTCTGGGCACGGTGCTCACACAGTGAGAGTTCTGGCAGTGAAATGCTTGAGAGTGAATAAGGAGGAACTATCTAGATTGCTGAACAGCACACAATAGCTACTTCCATATGACCCATTGTCCTGCTGGAGGACGGGTCATTAAGGCAGATAAGCGCCTCTAGTCAGCCTAGGGCCGTCCTGATAATATTAAGCAACATAACTATAATGGTACAAATTAAGATGCGAGTATGTTTATGAAACAAGCGGAGTGAGTATTTTAATTGTCATTATAATCAAATTTCATACTATAATTTATGCTTAAGCATGAGTCTAACTTTAAAATATTTAGAAATTATTTTTAATATTCTACACTTACTGAGTAAATAAATGCATTAATCTCAACTTCGCAGTGAAACACCTTGCAGCATTGTGATATTTGTCTGCAGACGCGAAATTATTGATTTTATTCTAATCTTGACCTAGAACATTTCATTTCAAACTGGAGTATCGAGTCCAGAAGGTCGGCGGTTTTATACTTTGCGACAATTTTTCAAAGTACACCAGCAATATATTTTGTGAAAATGAGGTTATGGGATCTAGCAAGGGGTGAAGCATAACTGGTGAACAATGAGAGTTACAATACGGGGCAAGAGTTGTGGCTTTGTAATAAGGACAAGTAAAGGTGGTGGTGGGGGGAGGGGGTCAAGGCTAAGACCCACTTGGGCTCGTAAAAAAGCCACGTTTTATTTCCAAATTATTAACGCCTGTTCAGGAAAAGTTTACAAATGTTACAGGTGTTTAAATAGCAAACTCGCCTAGTAGGAGCTGAGATCTTTAAATACAGCAATTCACCAGTGTCTGCCAAGTGCCCAAATGTAACTATTTCATTTCCTGCTCATTATCAGTTATTTGGGCACCAGATGTTGAAGGCCATCTGAAGTCTCTTTAATGGTGACGAACCTAAGTGGTGTGATACTTTGGCTTGCTCCATCACCAGCTGAAAGTGGAGAATGGGCAGACACACACTCATGATGAAGCTGTCAATCACTTCATGCCTTCAGCAGCAGTTATTTCCCTTCTGCACCTTCTTCACCTTCCAGAGAGGGGAGCAATCTTGATAAATAACCCCTTCATGTTTTAAAGAAAGCTCATTTATCTGACTAACAGATTCCCCTGATTTTAGTATGTCTTCTTCAGACGTGGGTACCTAGACCAGCCACCACCGTTATCGTGCACGACACTGATGTAACAGAAAACAGAATACACAACCTTTGTGAGCCTTCAAAAGTATCACAGTGTAAGTTTTCATTTATACAGAAGGTGCATTTATTAAAATGTACAGTTTGGGAATATCTCTTTCTTGTCTTTCGGGAACTCGTAAGGGGTGAGGCTTAACTACTGACCAATGAAGTGCTGACAGTTGCAATACGGGGCTAGAGGCGTGGCGCTGTCATGAGGACAAGAAAAGGTGGCGAGGGCGAAGGATAGATACGCATGGCCTCCTAGAAAAACAACATTTTAATTTTCTTTAGATTTATTTCCAAATTCGTAATGCCTGTTATTGAAAATGTTTCAATATTTGCTTGAAATAAGCCGTACTTATTGAGTTAAATTATTCTGTGTTATAAGAAAAGCTTTAACTTTGTCCTTAGGATCACAAAAACGTTTAGAGCTTTACAGTATACTTAATACAATGTTACATCCCTCTTAAAATTAGTATCATAATAGATCTAACCTAGTTTGTCTAGTACGTTGTATATAACATGTTTCTGCTTTCGACTGAAAGATTATCCACTAGTCTCTATGACGTGATGTTAGCATTTAATTACATTTCTATGAATTTACACAGTTTCTGAAATTTGTTCAGCTGTGTTACCAGCATCCCATAGACCAAAAATCTGACTACGTGGGGTTTGATGTGTACGGTGTAGTGGAAAAAATGGTCGAAACAAGCAACAGTTAATAGCTTAATGAGTAACGATTTAGTGAGCTATCAGAAGTAATCAATAATTCTCTTTCATGCTGATGATCATTGGTTATAATTACGTCCAGCCAGTAGTATGATACTACTTAGTCTTTGGAGGGGGTAAAGAGAGTAAAAGAAGGGGAAGCTACGAAGACAATGTTAAAAAAGTCTTACCTTTTAATAAATTTGCTTTCAGAACAATGAGCAAAATGGGTCGGGTGGTGAGCACATTCAGAGCGTATTTACCTTGATGTATTTCGTGGTTTTCCCGAACACTATGGTGAATTATATGTATATTACTATGAATTTTGGTGCTTTTCATTTGTCTAACTTCATGTCCTGCTTTAAGGTGATAGCAGGCACCGACTGTTACAGGACGCCGTGGGGTCTTGGTACTAGCAAAGGATTTCCCTGGGCTTCCTGTTGGTCGGCTGTCAGAAGTGGTGGGCAGAAATGTGGGATGCAGTAGGCCTTGGGCTGGAGACGGCTGTTGCGCTTTGGGTTGTTACGGAATAGAACAGAAACAGAAAATATCGTCCTATGAGCAAGAGTAAATAAAATGAAGAATACTTGTGCATGAAAATAAACAGTACACGGTCATCAGATTAAGCGGCCACGCTCTTATCGCCACCTGGTTCTCGGGCGCGCGCTACTCGCCTACTGCGAGCCCAGCTCCCGCTATTGCCTCAGATATGACGTGGCCTTTTGACTCACGCCTTGTATGACAAACGAAGGCAGTAGCTAGCCATCTTTGGTACCTTTCAGTCATGTGCTAGTATAGTCATTGTCCAATTTATTACACAGTGGTTTCCTGATATCGACCCGCCTAAGAGGAGTGCACTTTATAAAATAGTCAAGCAATTCAAACGTGCGGGATCAGTTTAGACCGCAAAAAAGGTCGGAAACGTCACATGGAAAATATTGATGATATCGGTGTGCGGTTAGAACTTTAAAAATGTATGTCGAAGTTGGAGCAGCAAGCATGAGTCAGCTAAGAGTCAGCAAAAAGCGTCAAAATTACTCAAATTGCAACATATTGCAATATTCTTTCGTGACGTAGTCATCAGTTTAGGGATCTGGCACTCTGGATTCCCAGAACTTGCCACTTTTACTTGTGAAGTAGTTTGAAAGACAAAGTACATAATCTAATCCCTGAACATTACTACAACTGCATATTGTGATATAAGGATATAATAGTGTATTATGCAACGAGACTATAACGCCAGTAATAATTATGATGCGATAATTTTCATACGAGCGCCTTAAGTTTCATACAATTTATGCTCGACCATATACCTAATTTTATACTGAAATATTGTAAAAGAGGCCACCAATAGGACATCAGAGTTAAAGGTGGGATAGAAATCAAGCATTAAAAATAAGTAAAAATAAAAACATAAATCAATAATATTGGTGTAGCCATTTTATCGCAATAAATGTACACTCACCAGGGACAATGACCTACATATTGCATCAGCTGATATTTGGAGTTCTGCGCAGGCGCTAAACGATCGATTCGTTTCCAGTACGTCACAGCTGCATGATGAAAATGATAACCTTGGAATGCTACGTAACATTGAAAATAGAAGTCAAATTGAATATATTGGTTTTCAGGCGAAACTTTATTTCATGTATAAGTTATTTATTGTACAATTAGTGAAATTAATTTGTGGGACTGTGCTTAGTGCAATATTGTTGGAAGTTGATGTTGTATTGAGGTTAATTTGTGTAAGTTGCAGCTTACTTAGGCAGGTGGAGTAAGTTGCATCTCACTGTCAGTAGTGTCCCACATTTTAGCGTTTTCTAAACTCGCGCTAGTAGCGTTTCGAGAATTAATCGATATCGCGCTTTGCCATTGCTGCATGGGAATTCTCTGATTGGTGGAACACCTGTCCTTTAATGAAATATGAACTGCCCGATTGGATGAAGACCAGTTCTTTAATGAAAGTTTGAAGTTAAAAAAAAACAAAAAAAAAAAAAAAACAAACAAACAAAAAAACAAAAACAAACAAACATATGTAGCATAATACAACATAAGTATATTGTTCCCAAGTACATGTCCCTTTAATGTTAAATAACTTGACCAGCCGTGACGCAACTGCCGAAAGCTCTGCCCACACTAAAAATTAAAAACCTCAACTCGGCTGAAGAGGAATACCCTCCTAAGTAGCCTGGGTATGATTTCACATAGCCGAATCCCTTATTTTATTTATTAAAGCATCGCTATCAGACTTATAATTAATAAATTTAGGTACGGTCGAACATAAATGATTTTTAGGACCGAGAATTATTAAAAACATTTAACACACGTGTATTATAATATATAGTTAGTAATTTAATATGGCGTATGAATAAAATGTTAAATACTAACCTTCAAACATGTCATTCATCTTTCTATGTGTCTTGATGGTTGAACTTAATATTAGCTATAGCTCGTATTTCTATAACTTTTCACGTATGAGAGAAGTACAGTCTATTTTCCAATTTTCTTGGAATTCAGAATCAAGACACTGTTCAAGACAGCCAGGATGGTTAACATGGGTAATTATTGATTTGAGCACGGCCTACTCCGTTTATCTCTCGGAACGTGTATTAAGATTCAGTGACTGTGTATCTTTGAACGACATTTCATCCAAAGTTGGACTGGCTCCAGTGTTTTATTAATTTAAATTAGAACGTATGCAATATAAATAAAATATTGAAGTGGTAAAAATCAACAAGGTTTGATTATATTTTATATCTGTATTAAGAGAATATTAAGGTTAAGGGTGAGAAAATGCTAGCGGCCTAAGCCTTAAACGTACGTAATATAGATGGGTGGATTAAGTTGGTAGATGTGAATACAGAATGATTCATTTACCTGCAATGTCAATATAACCGAACAGGCCACAAAATTGTACTATTTCTAAAAATATGGGAGGAAATAACCAAGATATTCCAAGAATAATGGCAACATGTTTATGAAAACCTGTTAAGATAGTACGATGTCTGTCTTTGAGCACAAGGCGAGAATTTCCAACGTCAATTTAAAAAGGGTAGCAACGTAAGGTACGTCCATTATTGTAATTTGTGAGATAATGGTTCTAGTTGACCTTGTCCGTTCATTCTGTTTGTTTGGAAACATAAGAGGGCGCGCGCAGAAATATCGGAAGGGAAGCAGCGCACAGCCGCGACCCAAGTACTGTTAAAAGCGTGGCCGCTTAATTTGATGCCGCCCTTCAGCTTTACATATTAAAACACATTTTAACTTCGGATTTCAGAAATCCAAAGACCTGCCTTTCTTCAGCTTTCCTCACACTTCTTGGAAAAGATCACGAGTGAATCATATCTTATGATGTTTTTCGAGTTCAAGATAAGGTATTTATTAGCTCCAATACTGTGACGACTGTATATTTGTAAATTTTTGTTAAGCATAAACTTAATAGAACTTAAATGTTCGGGACATTATTTATTAAAGTCCGGACATGCCATTTCCTATTTGTATACGTGCAAGTTATTTTTTACAAGTTCACGTTGCAGGAACAAATATTGAAGTCAAGTTCGGTCTTACACGTGCAGTTAGCCTAGCTCACGCGTTTTGACAAATTATTGGCTAAGCTACGTCATCAACGAGTATTGCGTATTTAAATTCCGAATTTTGACCAAGCGGGTGCCAATTCCACGTGCTAGGACGAACCTGCGACACTTTGATCTTTGAAAGTTCCTTTCAGGATGGAAGTTACCAGAAATCTCCAATAAGGTAATGAAAACAGAATATCGGTCAGGATATCACCGTGAACTACGGCGAGTGATGGATAGTTTCCTGAAGATGTGCCAAAATGTACGGCGGTGACGAGTTTCAATATATCCTTTTATAAAGTTGGTCAGTAAAGCCTTTAAAAGTAGTTTTAAAAATCTGATGTGTTGCCTCACATGACTTTCTCTACTCTTGAACTAACCATTCTTACAAACTCTTATTCCTATATCTTCTTTCTTGTTAGTTGAGATAAACATTCGTACAAATTATCTTATTGTTTATTTCCTTGTAGGTGCAAGGGGAATGTTAGAATACAGTAGGCTTTGTGCGATGGTGAAATATTTGAGATTCTGGTGTCTTTGCACAGTTAACATATAAAAAATGAACAACGATGATCTATTTCACGAAAGTTCTAAGTTATCCGAAACTCACACACACAACAAGGAATATCTCCGAAATGGTTCAGCCTACAGGAAAATTTATTGAGACATAAATTTTGTATTTTAGCAAGATCTACATTTTTTGTAGAGTATAATTTGGTCTATCTCTAACGGTTTACCAGTTATGCAAAAGTCGTCCAGAGTAAATACGACTACAGGGGCTATAGCCAGAAAATTCAAGATATACATTTCATTTGTCATAAAAATATCTCAAACATATGACATTTTAATCAAAATCGTTGGAACCATTTTCAAGAAAATCAAAATTATCGAAAAATGTTCCATGTAAAGAGTAGTTTAGGGTGGGGCTATTTTCTTCAAAATGTTCGTGTCGTATCATTGAAAGACATTAAACTTAAATACCAACTTTGGTTTTTAACCAACTTTTCATTTTTAAGTTATGCTGTCCACAGACTGACACACAGACACACACACGGACCTTTTTCTAAAAATGGTTTTCTTTTGGATTCAGAGGGTCTCAAAACATATATTTTCGGTGAAATCTCGACATGGAACTTTTGGGTGGAATACAATACTTCCCCTACTTACAGTAGAGAAAGTAAAAATGTGTGGTTTCATCCACGCCTTTGTATGATAGCGACAGCCGGTAACGGGCGCCGAGAACTCGTACAGGCAAAACACAGCACAGCCGGTTCGGAATTCTTTTGCTCTCCCGTTACAACTCTATTTACATAGATTTCAAGCGATCAGCTTTTATAGGTTTATGGTGGTAATTAAGAGTGGTTGGAGGTGAGTTTGTATGCATTTTCTGTCGCATGCAGTGGTCAGTGCTGCATTTTTCATCAATTGCAATTACTTTCGCCGCTCTGCAGCGCCTGAAATGAGGTAATTAATCCGCATTGTTGTGAATGAGAGAGGAAATGTGCGTTAATTTCTCCCTCCGCTGATGTGTGACGGCAGCTTTCCATTAATGTGAATATGAGCTGACTGTTGTTGTACCTTGTCGCACTTCATTTAAACACGGAAACACCTGTTCTGTTATATGCAATACAAACGTCAGAATATAGTGAAGAGAGTCCAGGTGTCAGATTGCTGTGGGCTCGCCCAGGAAACTCCACTACTCAACTTGAGGCACGTCTGTCTGTAACAGTGGTGCTACATAAAGGTGACGAAAAAACAAACATAATACATTAACTCCATTCGTTCCATTTTAAAATGGTTAGGAAATGATGTATAATATTTTTATATTGTGACGCACAACAAAGGACGGTTGGGACTAAGCTACTTTACAGTCGTACCAGATCGACCAGCAAACAAACGTCAGGCTGCCTCGCGCGACTATTTGTCTGTACAGTCCGGTGCACGGAAATGTTCCAATGCTGCTAGTAACTTTTGGTGTTAGTTTAATGTTCTGGCTGTACCAATCTCTTACTGGTTTGTATCAAAGTCCAATAACACAAGCAAGGAGCGATGAACAAGGGACGTGGCCGAGGTGCGTAATGCAAGGAGAGGGGTAAGGAGGAATTTAACCCGAGTGGAACGATTGTCACCATCAAAAGTCACACAAATAGGAAGAAATATCTCTGAAATGGTTCACTCTGCAAAAAATTTAGTTGACATGAATTGTGTGTTTTAACAAGATCGACATTTTTGTATAGTAAGACTTGGTCTATCCCTTACGGTTTACCAGTTATGCAAAAGTCATCCAGAGTAAACAGGACTACAAGGCCTATAGCCAGAAAATTCAATATGTACATTTCATTTGTCATAAAAATATCTTTAGCGTGGCATTTCAATCAAAATGAAAATAGAAATTTTCGAAAAAATTTTCGTTTTAAAGATAGTTTTAAAGGTAGTAGAAATTTTCTTCAAAATCACACCCTTAATAGATATTAAGCTTAAATACTAACTTTGGTTTTTAACCGATTTTTCGTTTTTTAGTTATGTTGTGCACAGACTGACACACACACACACACACACACACACACACACACACACACACACACACACACACACACACACACGGACCTTTTTCTAAAAATGATTTCCTTGGTTTCAGGGGGCCTCAAAACATATTTTCAGTAGTGAAAACTCGACATCGAATTTTTGGGTGGATTACAATACTTTCCGTACTTATGTAGTAGAGAAAGTAAAAATGTTAACAAAACGACTAGGAAAGCGGTGAAATTGTTAGAATAGTTATTAAAGTAGTTTTTATTTGATTATTGCAAACGTTTCAAGACATTTATTCAAACTTCATCAGGTAGAGCTGAACATCCTGGCGCTGTTGAATATGAGAAAATCAAGTTGTACTTTTGAGCTTCTTATATATAGCAGCGAACTTTTATTTTCCTTAAACGAAAAATAGTTAGCATGTTTATCTTCTCAGGAAGTAACTTGAAGATAGAATGAAAAATCTGAGCAAATAAAATCCACTTTATATTCATTGTGTATTTCATCCAGTGTTGCGTTCTGCAGAAGATGCGATCTCAGAATGTAGCTTACATACATGAAAAGCACTGATAAATTTGAAATGAAGTGGTTTAGAAAGAAAAAGCGTGTGTTATATTTACATAACTTTCTATACTCGCTTTTTACAAAATATTCATACGGAAGCTTATTCTTTGCTTTTCTAGATAAACTTTAAACTCACGTTTAACATTTTAAAGAATGTCACTATGTGATAGTTTTGAAATTCCACGCTTTCATGACGAGGAAAATAACTTTCCATGTGAGAATAGTGTAAGCATTTGAAAGCAAAAATTAAAAAGAATATCTCGGAAAGGGTCAAAAATAGTTATCTGACATAATTTGTGTGCTTTAATGAGATCGACATGTTTTTTACTTTCTTTACTACAGATAGTAAGTACAGAAAGTATTGTATTCTACCCAAAAATGCGATGTCGAAATTTCACCGGAAATAGGTACTGAGTCCTCCTCAATCGGAAAAAGCATTTCTAGAAAAAGGTCCGTGTGTGTGGTGGGTGGGGTGTGTGTCAATCTATAGACAGCATCAAAATCACAGACTGGAACTCGGTAACCACGGATAAATGAGTCATTCTGTTGTCGAGTGACCACGTCTGAAAGAGCTGCTCGGAGTATTCCTTCACGTCTTTAAGTGATCAATTATGTGTTATGTCCCATAATTACCAGCGAAGTTATATCACAAATAAGTTGCTCTACGCATCTTAGAAGTAAAAAGAATGCTATCTTTGTACATTGTTGTGGAATTACACATACAATTTGGATAAAAAGCTATATTTTTTAGAAATCGACTAATAAAAACACAAAATGCTATTCGACTTTTTTGTTTGTAATGCTTCTATGAAGCACATATTAGAAGGGATATAACAACTTCCCTTCCAGCCGGTGTATGTGTTTTGGGTTGAATGACATATTCGAAAATATTGACAGAAATGACTAGGCTGCAGCTGTAAGTATTACTTATTGCAACAGTTGGTCAAGATGAAATTTACATTGGGTTGTTTTAAACCCCTCTGTTCATTATTTTTTGAAAACTTCGTCATGCAAACATAGAAATATGACACTGATAAATGCAAGAAATAGTTTGAGAATTTTATCTTCTTGTATCAGACATAAACTCTTATTTTGTTCACGCGAAAAATTAGTTAAATTTTTTATCCTTCCGGAAAGTACATAGCTTGAAGGTTGTGTAAAACTAAGTGTAACACCTAATAAAAGTTTTTATTCCTTCTTTTATATAAAAATGATAATTTATTTAAATATGAATTTGATATGAAGTATAAAACAAACAATTGTAGATGTAATAATACCTGAAGGGACTGGTCCCGTGGCTCAGCCGGTGGAATACCTGCCTGTTGTGCAAGGGGCCCCGGGTGTGACTCCCGATACCAGAGTTAAGCGAGTAAACACCATTGTTGTTGAGTAATTGTTCCAAGAGTTTAAAAGCCACCTATATAACCTTCAATGTTATAAGTGGCATATAAATAGTAAATTTAAAAAGTACTTGGAAGGGTTTACTATAAGTTATTTTCATTTCCAAGTTGAGAACCTGTTCGAGAAATAGCGAAAATATTATCACTTTAGTCACTCGTAGCTGATGTGCAAAAACTTTGTTGTCCTGAATATGCTCTTACCAGTAGACTGATGGATTACTTTGCATGAAGAAGATGACATTCCAGTGGAGAAAGGTTTTTCACTTTTCACATAAGTGACAGCTGACTCAGGTCCCTGTGATAGACAAATGGGAATCTCAAGACTGTATAAAGAGATGGTGGGCATCCATGGAACCCCATAAATTAAATTCACTGAAACACTAATTTTTGAAGCTCATAATCAGTGCAGCGTTCGAGAATTTATCTACGAAATTCAGGCAGTAGAATAATATTTATCTCCACTCTTTCATAAATAAATCATGAAATTAAAAAAAAAACTATCGCAAACATTTTACCACAAAATGTGTAATTCTATTAAAATAACCAAAAATATATTCATGCTTAATCAGCATTGCCAACTGAGGAAAACGGAACCCAAGAATTACATGCATTTCAATCTTTTCTTTTTATCACCAGTTTATAATCTTAAATAAATCTCAATTTATTTTTAACGTTAACAAATAAACTTTATTCTGGAAAAAGACATTAATTATTAAAACAATTGCTTAACAAGGTTGTCAATTTGAAATGGGCTGCTATTTTGATTGTAATGTGTATGTGGGTGTGTCAATCTCTGAACAGCATAAGTCAAAAGCAAAAAGTCTGTTAAAAACCAAAGTTGGTATTTCAGTATGCGACATGTAGATTTTGAAAAACAAAATCCTCCACCTTGAACTACCCTTTACATGCAATATTTTTCGAAAATTATTTTCTAAAAAATGGTTCTAATGATTTTAGTTATGATGCTGTATATTTAAGATATTTGTATGGCAAATTTAAATGTACGATTTGAATTTTCTGGCTATAGCCCATGAAAATGGCCTTTTGCTTAGCTGGTAAACCGTAAGTGATAGATCAAATCTTACCATACAAAAATGCAGATATCCTTAAAACACACCAGTTATGTCAAATTATCTTTTTTGTAAAGTGAACCATTTCAAAGATATTCCTTGTTATTTTTCAGAATGTTCCATTACTTACATACGTTTTCAAATGGGAAGTTGTTATTCACTCTGTTATCTCTTGATCATAGAAAGAGAACCGCATTTCAAGATCATAGATCAAGATCACTTTTAAATTATATGAATATAGCTCAGGCCCTGGTTCATCTCTCTTACACCTAAAAGAACATTAGCAATAAGGTAATTTCTAAATATGTTTATCTTGATTAACATAAGGAATACAGGTTTGTAAGAATAGTTTGTGGAAGAGTAGAGAAAGTCCTGTGAGTGTAAGACATCAGATTTTTAGTATCTGATTGAAGCTTATTACAGCATGTCTTCTGGCTGAATTCACTACTATTTGATCTTCTAAGCTTTAAAGATTGCTTCTTATATGAGTTATAAGGCCAAACGCTTTATCATATCTATACGCTGAGCTATAAAATCATCCGCTGTAGCCAGTAAAGAACATTTAAGTATCTGAAGATTTAGAATTCCCTGCGCTTGTGTTTTTTATTTGATGGGAGATGGAATTTTGTGTTTCTCTCACCCCAACATATTACCTTGTCCGTTGCAACTCCTCGACGCTTTTACAAGAGTAATGCCTAACCCGAAACACATAACTCTTCCGGGAAGTCAGGCGCTCCCTCTTGGACTGATTTATAGCGGTACTGACAACCTAAGTTAAAAAAAGAGCGTTTGTTTTGGATATTCCAAGGGGGATCGTTTCCTCCAACTAATGCTTCAAATGGCGCAACTAGTGAGCTTGAGGAAAAAATAGAACATGAGAAGGGAAACGAAAGCAAAAGTGTTGTTGGTGAAACTCGACCAAAGAATGCACAATTATTTCGTTCTATGCATTCGCACTTGTAAGAAAGGGAAGAAAAACTTTGACGCACTCACATCAGTTGCTTTGAGAATTCTTCTTTTCCTCTTCGATCTTCGGGTTTCTTCAGCCGGTCATGATCCATTTCCTATATTTAGCCCTATCCCTGGCTAGTTGTTTAGCTTCCCTCAAAACCTTACCTTTTTTATTCACTATTTGATCCACATAATTGCCCCATTTTAGTCTTGGTCACGCTCTCCCCCTTCTTCCTTCCCCTCCCATAGCTATTTCGGTTCCCTGCTCTAATCCATCAGTCTTGTGTCCAAACCTTCTTAAAATATTTGTCTCTTTAACTTTTTATTTTCTCTACTGGTAAGTAGAAGAAAGTATTGTATTCCACCCAAAAATTCGAAGTCTAAATTTCACCGGAAATATATGTTTTGATGCCCCCTGAATCCAAAAGATGCATTTTTAGAAAAAAGTCCGCGTGTGTGTGTCAGTCTGTGTGTGTGTCAGTCTGTTGTCTGTCAGACTGTGGACAGCATAACTCAAAAACGAAAATTAGTTTAAAAACCAAAGTTGGTATTTAAGTTTAACGACTTTCAAGGATGCGACACGAACATTTTCAACAAGATAGCCCCACTCTAAACTACCCTTAACATGGAAAACTTTTCGAAAATTTTGATTGTTTTGAAAACGGCTTTAACAATTTTGATTAAAAATGTTTTGAGATATTTTCATGACAAATGAAATGTATATCTTGAATTTTCTGGCTATAGCCTATGTAGTCCTGTTTAGTCTTTTGAATAAATCGTAAACCGTAAGAGGTAGACAAAATCTTACTGTACAAAAAAATGTAGATCTCGCTAAAACACACAATTTATGTCTGAGCAAATTGTTTTGTAGAGTGAACCATTTCGGAGATATTCCTTGTTATGTGTTTCAGTTTCGGAAAAGTTAAAAACTTTCGTGAAATGGAACATCGTTGTTCATTTTTTTATATGTCAAGGGATCTCAAAGGTTTAAAAGATTTTACTATCGCTTAAAGCCTATTATATTCCCATATTCTCCTTGCATCTACAAAAAATAAGCAATAACAAATTTATGTAAATGTTTATCTCAGCTAACACGAAGAAGATATAGGAATAAGAGTTTGTAAGAATGGTTAGTACAAGAGTAGAGAAAGTCATGTGAGTGCAACACATTAAATATTTTATTATTGGTTCTTGATTAAGGATATTTTTTATTTGACAGCTTTTTATTTTGTCCTTTCTGGTTCTCCTCATACATTTCCATAAATACTTCATTTCTCTACATGTAATTCTAGTTTCGTGTTTTGGGAATACTCTCCAGCCTTCTGAACGATAAAGAAGTGTTGGAAGATAACCTGTGTTTTATATTCGCATTTTTGCATCATTGTTAATTTCGTTTTTTCTCCTTTACTGTTTGACTTGCTAATATATTTGGTTTGTCTTATTTATTCTATGGTTTGTGTATCTATTTTTACTTTTGAACTGACGATTGTCCCTAAATATTCAACGTTTTCAATTGGCTCCATAGTTTTGTCTTGCATTTGATATTTATTCTTCTTTGTGTAACATTTAATTTGAATCGACTCTTATTTAGCGTATTTATGGACTAACCAACAGGCAATTATTAAACACCAGAATCTGATTGTTTGTATTATAAATCTAAGGTTACATTTTGTCTCGCCGGATTATATTTGGCAAACCTAGACCTAGCGTATGCATTCAAATAACATTGGAACAATCCAATATTTACGAATATTCTCGATTATCATATGATTTAGGAGCACAGTGCCACCTGGCGAGTTTTACATGAACTATGATAGTATGCCCAGGACCTCCTAAATACCGGACCTGACACTGTGATTCAAGATGGCGGCCTATGTGGTGGGAACTACTTGTAAACAACTCGTCTACAGGCTACGATTTCAACGCAGTAAAATAAAAATGTGGTGTAATAACACGCCTATTTTGTGAATATGGGCTGTGTTAAACACAAAAACACTGTCTTAAACATAAACTCAAGTAAACAAAAAAGAATGACATTTAATATTAAACGATAAACCATGGGCAATGAAATATATAACCTCAAATATCATTCATGCAATCTACAGGTTTACATGCCATTATGTAACTGCATACACACTCAAATTACAAAGAAGATAGACAAAACTGCAAGCAGCATGTTACTTAAATAAAACAGAAGTGTTGACAGTGAGTTGACTCAGAATTATTAATCATTGTTTACACTGTTTTTCACATTTGTACAATGTGCATAATGTTATATACCTACACAAAACATACTATACTGGATGGCTGATATACAAATGCTGCTATTTAGAATGACCTAAAGCTACCTACTGAATTCAAAACCTTTAGGGTGAAATTTTGCTTTTACTATTACTGAGAACTTGATTACTCAGTTTGCAACAACATATTACTCAGCACTTCAGGACACTTTATTTTACAGGGGGAATCCACAAAAGCAGATGAAATATTAAAAATAATAACCGTAAAACAGCACTGTAAATGAAATACATGAAATACGCAATCTTAAATCAGTATTGTAAAGCAACATTGTGTTAGCTTAGGTTAGGTTAGTTTTGCATATGAGTGGGGTGACAGGGTCCTGTGTTATCGAAATATTTACAATTTGGGTAGTGTTTATGCAATCATTTCAACGTAAATGCATTAATCAATCATTGTAGCATATATTCCACTCATTTATGCACATTTATTAGCTAAATATCCGCCGCATAAGCAAAATAAAACCACTTCATCGACCGTACGAAATTTTCTCATAAATAAAACACGAAGCTTGAGCGCACAATAAAACTTACAAGATCGTAATCAGCAATAAAAACTGCATCCATTGCACTATGTTTCATTCGTTTTCTCGAGCGGACGATTTTGTAAATATTTACCAAACTTTGCTATAGTCTACAGTTTTACATGCAGCAACATAACACATTTCTTCTAAACTACAGCTACACATTTAAATTACAAAGACAAAAGATAATGTACAAATATGAGCAGCATACTACTTACATGAAACAAACTGTTGGTGTTGCAGATGCCACTAATTGAATTCACTCGAAATTATTGTCTTTCACTATTCACACTATTCACCATGTTATATACACACCGGCAACTAATACACATAACGCTGCAATTTATTGTAATTAAATACTGAATTTAGAAGCTTTATGTTGTAATTTACCTTTTGTTTTAACTGAAAGTTTCTGATTTTTAATTTGCATCCGGGAATGCAACAGTTACGGTGCATTGTCGTGTTTGAGGTTAGGTTGTAGTATGGCAACATTAATATACACTACTGGAACAGTTTTTCTTCAACAACCTCTCACCACTGTAATCGTGACACAAATTGTACTTGCAAACAGATAAATTAACCACACTATACGGCTAATGTAGCCATAGTCCTAGATGGAACACAATAAACATGAACACGTGGATAGCACACGGCACAGTCAAAACGTTATTACATTTATTCCTGTTCCTATACTGCCCAAATAAAACTTTTGAAACACTCGCTTTGCTAATATGAAGACAAACTTACATAGGAATTATTATAAGAAACAATAACTCGAAGACATAGAAAATAATACGAAAAACAGCGTGTGGATACACCTCAGAAATCACTCCCACCAGCCGACGCCATTTTTGTACAACTGGGATGCCAGGCTCAGGTCCGTTAATCTAGAAGGTCCTGGTATGCCGCCACAAAGTTTTACCGCCAAGTGAGTTATTTTGTTGTATTTCCCTTGTGTTAGGCATTTCCATTGCTTGTGTTACCTCGTTGCCGCAAATTTTTGCTTTGTTTTTAAACAGAAGTTTTGTGTGAAAGGAACTTCATTACGGTAGTAGCTCTCCTACAAAGCGTTGTTCAGGAAGCTCTTTAAATATCGAATGACAATGTAATTAATTTAATTTGCCTCCGCTCACACCAGAAATGAGTATGATATGTCGACGTTTGTTATATTCCTGATTTCCACAACCTCCCTCTGTAGAAGATTATAAATATTGCATTGGCAATGAAAGAACTGTTGGAATGCTTGAATAGTTTATGCAACGTCACAAAATTGAGATTTATTTATGATTATAAACTGGTGATAAAAAGAATAGATTGAAATGCATGTAATTCTTGGGTTCCGTTTTCCTCAGTTGGCAATGCTGATTAAGCATGCATATATTTTTGGTTATTTTAATAGAATTACACATTTTGTGGTAAAATCTTTGCGATAGTTTTTTTTTTAATTTTTTTTTTTATTTTAAGTTTCATGATTTATTTATGAAAGAGTGGAGATAAATATTATTCTACTGCCTGAATTTCGTAGATAAATTCTCGAACGCTGCACTGATTATGAGCTTCTCATAACTTTCTCTACTCTTGCACCAACCATTCTTACAAACTCTTATTCTTCTATCTTCATGTTAGTTGAAATAAACAGTTGAAGAAATTATCTTATTACTTGTTTTCTTGCACGTGCAACAGGAATATGGAAATACAGTAGCGTTTGAGGGATAGTAAAATCTTTTAAAGCTTTCAAATGCCGTTATTTTTGCACCGTTAACATAACAAATGAATAACAATGTTCCGTTTGACAGAAGCATGTCTCCAAAATTCACACAAATAACAAGGAATATCTCCGAAATGATTCACTCTACAAAAAAAAAAATTATTCAGACATAAATTGTGTGTTTTAGCAAGATCTACATTTACTGTATAGTAAGATTTGGTCTATCTCTTACGGTTTACCAGCTATGCAAAAGTCATACAGAGCAAATAGGACTTCATGGGATATAAATTCAAAATGTACATTTTATTTATCACAAGCCATTTTAATCAAAATCGTTAGAGCCCCCCTCCCCAGAGGCCTACTTCGGTAGGTACGGGTAAGGTGCACCCGGGGCCCCGAGCCGCTCACTATCATTTCACCCCCTTCATGTCCAACTGTGCCTCGTCCAGTTTTTTATGTTGCAACCATTTATCACCCTCTTCCTCTTCTAGCTTTATTGGTATTGTTGTTATTGTTGTTGGTATTATTGTTGTTATTATTGTTATTATTCTGTTATTATTGTTTATTATTATTAATATTATTATTATTGTTATTATTATTGTTATTATTATTGTTATTATTGTTATTATTGTTATTATTATAGTTATTATTATTGTTATTATTATTGTTATTATTGTTATTATTGTTATTATTGTTATTATTGTTATTATTGTTATTATTGTTATTATTGTTATTATTATTATTATTATTATTATTATTATTATGATTATTATTATTATTATTATTATTATTATTATTATTATTATTATTATTATTATTATTATTATTATTATTATTATTATTATTATTATTATTATTATTATTATTATTATTATTATTATTATTATTATTGGTGGTGGTGGTGTGTAAAGCTAAGGTTTATAACTCTTGTCTCCTCAGCAGGGATCTTTCCTATCTCCGTGGTCCGGTCCCACGGTTGCAGCGCGGCCCCCGACTTGTGTGCTCTTCGGAGGTCTCAGGCGCGAAGGTTGGGCGGACCCTCCCTACTGCCCCCATGTTAACCTCAGGTGCAGGGCCCGTCCAAACCGTCGTGTACACCCACGTAGCTCGTTGAGGGCCCGACCTGTGTTAATTCCTCGACGGCCTTGTGCCGCCGGGTTAGTATCACCGGCCGGACGTGTTACCGCTGACGGAACCCCGGTGTAATCAACCAGAAGTCCCCTGAATCCACGTTGACTCCGTTGTGGCAGCGTGGCCTAGAGTGGGGAGGCACAGTCGGTTATCCCGATGGTAGGGGCATAAAGCCGGGGTTTACCCATGCGGACAAGCAGTGGAGATCGGAGGGTAGACCCCCTGAGGTACGCTTTGAGATCAGTCATGGAGGGGTCTCCATGGCGGCACAGATTTTTGTCTTTTATCTTTGACCCTCGGATGGCTGGCTGACGCCGATGGTTCCGGATGGGGATCCAATCCAAAATGCATCCGCGCAAAAGCCCTTGATTGACAGTTTTGTGGTTATGACCTTGGCTTACAACGGTAAAACGATGAAGGATCTTAATCCGTTGTATATCAAACGTGAAGTCGACAGGATCTGTGACCCGGTGAAGAACGCGACACGCCTGCGTGATGATACACTTTTCTTTGAAACAACCACTGCCAGCCAGTCTCAGAAGCTACAGAAAGCGAGTTTGTTGGGCTTCTACCCCTATCGCAGTCTTGAACACATCGAGCGTCAACTGCAGTTGACCATAACCTCTATCGGAGACTGGGTCTTCGCACCGGCTTTAGGTTCTCACATACTAAAGCACAGTGTATTCACTTTCATCGACTTTTGGTGTACACCCTCCTCCTGATCTCCATTTCTGCGGCATACCTCTGCCGTTTGTTTGTTCCGCACCTCAAGTTCTTGGGCCTTTACCTCGACAGTAAACTCAAATGGGAACACTATATTCGCCAACTTCTTGCTTCCTGCGATCGTTCGCTTCGAGTGCTCCGGGTTTTATCTGGGGTATACTGGGGAGGCGATCGGAATGTCATGTTGAGGTTATATCGCTCCCTGGTGCGGTGGACTATGGCAGTTTTATCTACGGCGCAGCGTCTACCTCTAACCTTCGGCTTTTTTAAAAGGGTATTTAAGGGCTATATTACCCTGGGTTTATCTCACCCAGGGCTTATATGCCCTATGGCTGTTTCAGGGGTGTACCCTCTTCAGCCGCGGGTTAGTTATTGGGGAGTTTTTATTATAATGTTAAGTTAATATGTTTTAAGTTACAATACAATACAATAAAATAAAAACGAACTAATACTAAACTTAAAATTACTGGTGTTGGTTCTTCGTTAGTCGGGGTAAGTGGAACATCCATAGAACCGACAAAAGTCGCGGCAAGGTTCACCTCGATGGTCAAGGAAATGCGATGTGCTGCGTTTTGGATGGACTTTTGGACCTTTCTGCTGGACCTCTGGATGCGATCGGGATGTGTAGTGACGTCGTGTTGGTGAAAGGTCTACTTGTGTGTTGGCGTCTTTTGTATACTCCGTGTATTTTCTGCTGGTATTCGTTGCCCGGGTGTGTTGTCGTGTTGGTGAAGGGTCTGTTTGTGTGATGGCGTCTTCGGAGTATCTTCTTGGGCCAGTGTTCGTCGTACGGGCGAGGACTGCTTCCCAGGTTGCAACTTGTCTCGTCAATATCTGGATGTCGGCATGTAGTTTTCGTAGTGCTTCGGTGATGTCGTAGATTGAAGCTTGAAGTTCACTGGAAGTTTTTTGTGGTTCGGTTCGTTGACGGTTATTTGGTCGGCGTGCGGTAGAGTTGGTCTTGGCGTTAGGGACTGCTTGTTGTTCCGGTTGAGGTCGAACTACTGTCGGCTGGTGACGGCGTGGGTTCATGGGACAAATTGCTTAGCCCGTGAAATGTCCATTGCAGTTGCACGTTGCACAATAGACGGGGCGGCGTGACAGGTCGTGGCTGGTGCAAGTCGTCGTAAATGTTCCTGCGCCGCAGTAGTGACATCGTGGGCTGAGTGTGCAGGCGTCGGCGGTATGGCCATATTGACAGCAGCGTCGGCATGGGACGGGGCGGGATCTCCGGCTGGCTTCAACTGGAAGAACCTGTCCAAGGGCAGGGAACCCATCAGCTAAGGCAGCACAGTAGTCTCCTTCGTCCCAAAAATGTAGGCGAACTAGTGGTGACGGCCCTTTGGATGTGTGGATGCGTGTAGCTTTGATGAGGGATGGCCAGCGGAGTCGGGCTGTGTTCAACAGGAGAGTGTCTGGTACATCTCGATGAACACCACGTATTACTGCATTGTACCTCTGTAGTCTTGTGAGATTCGGCGGCTGGTGATCAGCTTCTGGTTGTGTTGCTACTGCATGGTCGGCGAAGAGGTGTTTTTTTTTAAGGCAGGGGCAGAGGCTTCATCTGCTGGTGGAGGCTGTGTAGTTAGTTGTGTGGCCGTCAGCGAGGCTGGCCTAAGGCAGGTAGTCGATGACTTATTTGCTGGGCGGCGAGTAGGCGGTGTTGCAGGAGGCGTGGCTGGCGGTGTGGACGGTGGTGTGGTTGGCGGAGATGCAGGTGGTGTGGTGTGTAAGTTTATGTCCATGAGGTTCCTCTTCGGCGAAGCAGGCGGTGTGGTCGGCGGGGTTGAAGGTTTGAAGTTCGTGGTCTTGAGATTCTTCTTACGTGGCATGTCGCCGGAAGCTTCCTTACTCGGCGGCGGTTGTTCTTCAACTACACGACCTCACTACTACAACACACTACACTCCTAACTTCGGCTTTTAAACACTGTCCATTATATTGGTATCCGTGTTGCTACTGGGACTTTTCAGACCAGTAGAGTCGATTGTCTGTAGGCCGTGGCTGCTGAACCTCCACTGTCTGTCCAACGCTCATACTTGCTTTGGCCGCTTACCTAGGCCATTCTTCTTTTCCGTCTGTTATGCGTGCATACCTCGCGCACCGTTATCTGCGGAACTCAACTATATGCCATTCGAGTGGTATCCGATTTCGGGAATTCCTCACCGCACATGACCTCAGCCTACTTGCCTGCCTGCCCATACTCTTTTGGCTGCCTTCCTCCCTGGCAACTCGAGGGTGCACGCTTCAACCTGGAGCTATCGGTCTGTGCGAAGGTGACTACCTCTCCCTCGGTGTTGCGCCAACTCTACCGCACTTATGGATCGTTACCGGAATTTTACTCTGGTATTTACCGACGGATTCAAAGTGGGGGTATTACAGGATGTAGTTTCGTGTACAACGGTGAGGTTCACAAGTACCGACTTCTGGACAGCAGTTCCGTTTTTACCGCCGAGTTATATAACATCTTTTTTTTTTTTTTTAAACTTTTTATCTCCAATTCAGTTCCTGGACGTTTTATTAGCTGTTGCGATTCACCATGCGCTATTCAGGCACTGCAACAGTTTGTTCGCAACACGGCATTAATTCTTAAACTAGAGACTCTCGCATCCACATAGTTGACTCGCGGATATCAGTTCGTCTTTTTCCTGGTGCCCAGGTCGTGTACCTGTTCCCGGGAATGATGGGGCTGATGCAGGGGCTAAGTCTGCCTGTTGTCTCCCTGAGTTATCCAGTCGCACGCTGCCGCATGTAGACGCCGTGTATTTGCTGTATGGCAGCAGTCCTGGGAAGGGTTAAGTGGCACTCAATTGCGGACAATCACAGACGCCGTTCAACCATCTCAGATTTCTTGCAGGGATTCCAGGCGGGAAGAGGTGATCCTAACCCGCCTGAGGATAGGCCACACCAGAGCAACTCATGGGCACCTCCTACGTGATGACCTGGCGCCTATCTGTGCAACTTTCTGTAGCCCATGTCCTCCTGGATTGTCCGCCGTACGCCCGTGAGCGCCGGTCCCATGGCCTGGGTTTTACTCTTTCTTCCTTCTTGAGAAACGACTTAGTAGCTGTCAGCACAGTGTTTGTTTCCCAAATTGGCCTTGTCAAGCAAGTTTTACTTGCATTTTATTTCATAGCCTGTTTGGACATTTTGACTGTTTTATCTCTTTAGCTTTTTAACGTTTTAAAGGCTGTATATGATTGTTTTGTTTTGCCTTTTATCTGTTTTAACTGTTTTACCCTTTATTTTTAATCTCTTTTCTACAAACTGCTAAGGGAGGACTTCGATGGGTGGTGGATTTCCTAGTTTTTATCTTTCGACTTGGGTCCCAAATGACCTAGTTGTTCACGGGCTCTTAAACACCACTCACTCATTCACTCGTTAGAGCCGTTTTCAAGAAAGTCGAAATTTTTAGTATAAAGGTAGTTTAGGTTGGAAGAAATTTCTTCAAAATCTTCGTGTTGCATCCTTCAAAGGCATTAAGGGTAAATACCAACTCCGTTTTTGAGTTATGCTGTCCACAGTCTGACAAGCACGCACACTCACATGGACCTTTTTCTAAAAATGCTTCTTTTGAGAATTCTGGGGGCTTGAAAACGTGTATGTCCGGTGAAATCTCGATATCGAAATTTTGGGTGCAATACAATACTCCCTCTATTTAATATACGTGGTAGAGGAAGTAAAATTAATCTCTCAGGTATTAATTATAAGACATAAGTCTAATTTCTCTGATTGTGCTGGGGAATAACTTTTTACTGGCAATTAACTCGTGACATATAAAGGAAATGTAACATACGTGTGCTACGTATGGGTTATAAGTTTCTAGTGTAAGCATGTCGCTTACATGTGGTGCTATTAAGTAAATTTAAAGTGGTATAAATAAGTTTATTTATATAGTGATTTATATAGAAGGCAAGATTATTGAAGTAGTAATCTGTGAGTATTTGAATAATTGCTATGAGAGAAGTAGTTTAAAAGTTATTGGTAGTTATAGATATCAAGTAACTGTATCATATAGCATAGCATTAGTGCATGTGCACCTGCAGTCAGCTGTGTGCTGCTGCATTGACCTTCACCGCACGCGCTGTTAAGCGGAAGTGCTGTACACTCGCGGCGCGCAGAAAACCAGTGTTTCTTGTTATATTTTATATTTCAATAAATATTTGTGGTATGGATGGAAGATTTAAAAGCCAGGATTAGTTTGCAAAGGGCTTCACCTAGAAGCGATGATAAGGGGCAAAAGGAAATAAAATTGGGAGGTGAAAAAGAAGAAAGGAGGAAAGAAGAGAAAGAGAAGAAGAAAGAAGATAAGAAGAATAAGGATGCAGGGATTATGGAAGTAAATAAAGAGGAGAAGAAGAAAGAAGAAAAAGAATTAAGTGAAAAGAGAAAGGAAGAAGTAAAAGTTAATAAAATGGAGAATAGTAATGTACAAGATAAAGGTGGGGTGGAGGAAGAAATCAATAATGATTGTCTTGGAATGATGAAGTATGAAGATTATTGTAATGAAGCCAATTCCATATTGACTAATGATACAAGAATGGGAAGTAGATTAAAGGAAAGAGTTTTATTTCTTTTACAGGAAATGAGAAAAGAATTCTTTAAAGTAAATATTGAGAAAGGTAAAGCGGTAACGGAGGCCAAAGTGTGGAAAGAGGCGAAAGCAATAAAGCAAGAAACATCAAAAAGTTTTGCACATGTAGCAGCTACTCCAGTAATAACAGGAAAACAACAAGTAAGGAGGGCATTGGAGAAGAAAAAACATGTTGTTTTTATCTCATCAAAAACAAATATGGATATCAAAGAATTACAAGCAACAGTTACCAAGAATCTAAATCCAGCAAAAAATAAAATAAAAATTAGTAGTTGCAGACCAGTAGGAAATAATGTAATTTTAGAGATGGAAACAAAAGAGGACGTGGATAAAGTGATTAATAGTAAAGATTTATTGGAAAAAAATTTGAAAATTGAGGAGCCGAAGAAGAGAGATCCGCAAATCATTATGTACAATGTTTTGACAGGAGTTTCAAATGAGGAGTTGAAGGAAAATCTGTATCATAAGAATTTTGAGGATCGTATGACGAAAGAAGAGTTTGGTAAACAATTTTTGTTGAAATTTAAAACAGGACCAAGAAATAGAGCTACAGTGCATCATGTTGCTGCAGTCTCAGCAAAATTATGGAAACAAATTGTGGAAATGGAAAGAGTATATATTGGTTTTCAAGCAGTTAGTGTAAAGAATTATGTTTCTGTACCACAGTGCTTGAATTGTTATAATTATGGACATGTGGCAAAATCATGCAGAGAGGAAAGGAAAACGTGTGGAAATTGTGGAGAATATGATCACCAGAGGAAGGATTGTCAAAAGTCAGCGCAAAATATTTGTGTTCCCTGCACAAGAAGAAAGAAGACCTGTGGAGGAAAAGGAAATTGTTCAACATACAATATGATGTTGGAAAGAATAATTTCTAGAATTGATTATGGATAATAAAGCTTCAAAGTATCCCTTAGCAGTAAAAAAGAACAGAAATACTCCATGTAGGATAAGGAGAAATATTAAAAGAGTAATAGAATATAAAAAAAGAAAAGATAATTTAAGTGATAAAAATTGTAAAGTAGAAGAAGAGATAGAAATAGAAAAAAGTGTACTAAATAAGAATGTTAGGGAGAATTATAAAGAGGAAGAATTGAGAAATATAATATGTGTCGAGGCTATAGTACATAATGAACCAAAACAAAGTAGGTTAAATAATATAGATAATAAAGAAAAGATAAATCAAAGGATTCCGAAATTTATAAATTTTGAGAAAAAAGAAGTTCTAATACATCAAGATGTAATAGAATATGATAATATATGTATAGAGCATGAGGAAAAAGAGAATGTAAATTTAGTAGTTAAACAAGGAAGTGAGAAAAGTAAGGAAAAGAAAAGTGAAAATGAAAATGTTAAGGAAATTTATCAAAATTTTGAGCTAATGTTAAAATTAAGTAGACTTGAAGAACCTAAAACATTGATGGCAGCCTTAAGACTTGTTGTGCGAAAATTATATGAAAATGGAGATAAAATTACTTTTACGATCCCAAATGCCATAGATAAAATGGAATTAAGAACAAAAAATTTACCAACCAATGCAGAGGATCTAAAAGATTTATTAGAGAAAGTTTTTGAAAGAAGAGGAGAAATTTTGGACTTGGAAGAACTGTATAATGATTTCGTATTATGCTATGGAAGGGTGGTATTTGATTCGTCAGCAAATTGGCCTTATTGCTACGTGCAGACCAGACAGCCGGGGACAATTAGAAAAATGAAACAAGTAAAAGAAAAGCCAAAGGAAATTATAATTATTAATAAAAAGACTGATACAGTATTTAAACCAAAACCAATATCTTGTAAAATAAATACTAAAAAAATTCCGAGCAGAATTAACAAATCAGATAATGTGATAGGATCTTGTATGTCGGCCATTAATACAAGTAATAAGATAAACTTAAATCAGAAGAATAAAGTAACCCAAGTGAGGAAACCCATAACAAAACGAAAATTTTTTAACCATAATATGGCAAAGGAAGTGGATGAAAATAGACAAAATTTTGCTAAATTAAGAACAAATGTTTTTAGCGGACTAAGTTTTAAAAATTTATCATGGAAATAAACTTGAGAATAGCTCAGATAAATGGGCAAAGAAGCAAATTAGTTATGGGGGAAATTAGAAAATTAATAGAAGAATTAAAATTGGATATAATCTGCATTCAGGAACCGTATGTTGTAAATTCTTATATTCCTTTTATGCCCTTGAGATCAAGACAAATATTATCTTCGAAAAATGCAATGGCAGCAATAGTAATTATTAATGAAAGTTTGGAAATAGTAAATATAGCACAGTTTTTGGATACGCATGTAAATTGTATTGAAATTATAAGCAGGCAAGGTAGTTTTATATTAGCAAACTATTATTTTCAATATAGTTGGGACATTGAACCTTTTTTAAATAAATTGCAAAATATTCAAAATAAATTTAGAGATAAAGAAATTATACATGTTTGCGATTGCAATGCAAAGTCTACATGGTGGTATAGTAAAAATCCCGACGAAAGAGGAGAGAAATTGGAAGAAATTATTTCGGAATTGAATTTATATGTAATGAATAAATCTGGAAATCCTCCAACATTTCAAAATAGAGCAGGGGCGGAGGAAAATATAGATATTACTTTAGCTTCTAGCAATGCGGAGAAAAAAATCATTAATTGGAGGGTCACACAAGGTCAAACAACAAGTGATCATAATTTGATTTATTTTGATTTTCTGCTGGAGAAGAAGATACTTCAAGAAGATGTAGAAATAAGATATAATTTTAAAAGGGCAAATTGGGAACAAATGAGGCAAGAATTTAAAGAATTAGAATTACAATATACGGGATTATCAGTTGATTTTGATGCAAGAAACCTAACAGAAGCTATTAATCTAGCGGTATCAAGATCTGTTCCGAAATTAAAGATTTTTAATACTAAAGAGAAAATCTGGACAAATAAGTTACAGAAGCAAAGGTCAATAACCAGGAAATTGAGAAGAATTTATCAAAAATCGAACATATATATGGAAAGAGAAGAAAATTTGAGGAAATATAGGGAAGCCAAAAATAAATATAAATTATTATTAGAAGATACAAGAAAACAATACTGGGAGAAATTTGTTGAGCAAAACTTAAAAACGGATATCTGGGGACAACCATATAAAATCATCATGGATAAAATCAAGAAACCGGAAATATTAACAACTTTAGATAAAGGAAATGGACAAATGACAGAAAGTGGGGAAGAATCGGTAAA
Organism: Tenodera sinensis; assembly: GCA_030765045.1. Taxonomy (NCBI): domain Eukaryota; kingdom Metazoa; phylum Arthropoda; class Insecta; order Mantodea; family Mantidae; genus Tenodera; species Tenodera sinensis. The sequence goes on from CM060968.1 coordinate 137,069,184, forward strand.
ATTATTGTTACATACGTTACTGCCAGATGATAATCAGGAAGAGGATAATGATATTCATGTGGCAAGAAGAAATCAGATGAATTCGCGGTATAAAGGAAGTGTTGTTTATCCATTTGATTTGATGGAAATAAAATTAATTCTTGAAAAATTGAAAAAGAAAAAGGCACCTGGTCCAGATGGTATTATAAATGAAGTCTTATATAATCTACGGGAAGAAATAATTTTATTTTTGTATTTTTTATTTAATGACTGTTTAGTAAGAGGAAGATTTCCAAATATTTGGAAGGAAGCCAAAGTTGTGATCTTAAGTAAAGGAGCAGATAAAGATAGAACACAACCAAAATCTTTTAGACCAGTATGCTTGTTAAATTCTTTAGGCAAAATATTTGAACAATTAATTTATAAAAGGATGATGGAATTTAGAATAATGATAGGGATGAATATGAAACAATTTGGATTCAGGAAAGGATATTCAACTGAGGATGCTATTTTAAAAGTACAAGATATTGTGTTAAAAAGCTCAAAAAATTATGTAATTGGAATATCTGTGGATATATCTGGTGCTTTTGATAATTTATGGTGGCCGTATTTTTTTGGCATCTTAAGAGAGAAGGAATATCCAGGTACCATATATAATTTATTAAAAGATTATTGTCTAAATAGAGAAGCATACATTGGAGGCTCAAATTACGACATTAGGAAGCAAATTACTAAAGGCTGTCCTCAGGGTTCTATTTTGGGGCCCCTTTTTTGGGATATTTTGTCAGAAAGTCTCTTGGAACAATTGGAAAATGATGGAAATGTTTTAGATATAATTGCGTATGCTGATGATATTGTGATAATGGTGGATGGGCAAAGCAGAAGGGAATTGGAAATTAAAGCGAAGGAAGTTACTGCAAAATTATCAAATTGGTGTGAAATAACCAAATTAAAAATTGCACCAAATAAATCAAATTATTTGCTCTTAAAAGGAAACTTAAAAAGGGATCCAACAATAAAAATTAATAATCAAAATATTCGAAGAGTAAAAGAAGTTAGATATTTGGGGATAATGTTGGATGAAAAATTTAATTTCAGAAAACATACAGATTATATTAGGCAGAAATCTGAGAAAATAATGTTAAAATTGGCAAGAATTACAAAATTAAATTTTGTACTTCCCTTACAGACCATACAAATTTATCACAATACAATCTTTGCCTCAATTATTACTTATGCTGCAGCAGTTTGGGCAGAAAGAATGGATAATGTGCAAATTAAAATGCTGCTAAGAAGAACCCAAAGAAAGATCTTATTAAGGCTAACAGGAGCAGTAAATACAACATCCACAATGGCACTGTTAGTCTCTACAGCAATATGGCCCATTGATCTATTGGTAAAATTAAAGGGAGCAAAATTCTGGCTAAAGAAAGGAAATTTAGAAAAAGTTTATAAAATTAGTGGTGTAAGAACAGATAAAATTTGGGAAGTAAAAAATGCTTTGAAAAATAAATGGCAAAATGAATGGTCGGAATGTGCTGTAGGTAGAAGAGTTTATGGATTTTTCCAGAATATTAGAGAAAGATTAAAATTAAATTTCATTCAACCAACAAAAGGATTCATTCATTATATAACTGGACATGGACCATATAAAACATATTGGAAAAAAATAAAAAAAACGAATTCTGATATATGTAATATCTGTCAAGTACAAGATAACCCGGAGCATGCGATCTTTGAATGCGAAAGGTATGAAACTATGAATGTAGAAGAAAGGCATCAATTAGGAGGATATTATATAAATAATATAATTAGAAATCCAAATTTAATTGAAAAACTACAGTTTTTAACCAATTATGTTAGTAAAAAAGCTTGGGAAACTGAAAACATCGAGGTAGAATGGATTGAAAATGAACAAATTGAAATAGATGAGATAAGAAGATCTTCTAGATTACGAGACAGGCAGAGAAGAGGAAACGTAGCACTGTTGCAGGAGAAGGAGGAGTCCAGCCAGGGGAAGATGTAAATGAACTTATTTATACAAATGTAAATAAATTTTTAATATAGTGCTGGTTACCAGTATTGGCATTTTGTTTTTTTTAACCAGTTGTCCAGTCGCTGGAAACCAGTGGCATAGAGTTATAAGATAGCTGGAAGTTTTTAGGTTTATTTAAATTAATGTTTTCTTTTTTAGAATAGTGTAGATGTCTTAGTTATTTTCTTGTTAGTAGAATTAGATTTGCTGGAAACCAGTAACTTTAGGAAATTTTATGTTTTTGTTGTAGTTTTCTTTTGTTTTGTAGTTAGAAATTCTGAAACATATATTATAATGATGATTGTATATTAATAATTTTGGTTAAATAAATAGAAAATTTGAATAAATGCCCCGGTATAGTTGTCAAGGTGCCGGGGTATAATATTCAGATTTTATTTTATTTTATTTTATTTTATTTTATATTTTTATTTTGTGGTGCACAATTCACAGAACAAGCTGTCTGGCGCGAGAGCTTCAGGGTGCGGCGGGAATTTTATTTGAGCAAATATTCCATATCCTCTCAGGGTCTGCAAGCATAAATGAAAGAGAGAGATAATGCCCCTATGTGTGAATAATATACATTATAAAACCCAAAGAAGGGCAGCTGTAAACGAGTGAATTCTATGTCCCGTTATTACCACAGTAGTTAAAGGCATAAATGGTGCAGTTAAAAATAAGAGATGCAGTAGTATTTTTTAAAATGTAGGTACTTAAATATTGGTATAAGCGTTATGCCTGAAATAGAGTACAAGGTTCTCCATTTAAAACTTTACGGAGCACACGGCATTTCGCCTCTCCAACAACCTTGCCACATTCCCCCACTACCGGCTGCCGTTGTGCGCGCGTTAGTCAGTACTGGGTCCCTGAAAATCCACATCGCGTTTAACAAATCCCTCATTATGATCAGAGAGTTGGAGTTTGGTGTGCTGTTAGCCCTAGACACATAATCGGCCCAATATTCTACGAACAGATTGTAAATGCAGGGAGGTACAGAAATGACATTTTGACCCCATTTTATCATGAACTGACAGAAGAAGAGAAATCATATGGGTGATTTCAACAAGATTTTGCTACTGCCCATACAGCAGAGGAGTCCATGAATAAAATTAGGGAAGTGTTTGAAGATAGAGTGATTAGTGCTGACGTATGTCCCTCCTCTCACTCCCCTGACCTAACAGTGTGTGGGGTAGTAACCTGAAACACAAAGTTTACGAGACAAATCCTCATACAATGGAAGAACTAAAACAAAATATTAGAAATGAAATCAGAAACATTACATTGGCCCAACTTAATCAGAATGTGTTCTCCCGATATAATGCATGCTTAGCTGAGAGTGGACATTTCCAGCATCCTCTATAAGGTAAGAGTGTTATATATGCTTTACGTGAGGAGTTTATGTAGGAGCAAAGCCGGCTGTGGCACACCCAATCGCGCATAGGCGAAATGTCGTGCACCCGTTAGGTAATAAACGAAGAACCTGTATATATGAGGAAATTTCAAGAAAATGACATTTACTTGTTTATCTTCACCGTTTAATTTCCTTTCAATGAACTCATTTTCATACTTTACTTTATGGGGTTTGTAATACTATTGGTTTTTGGTGAATTAATCGAAATTTGAAGCTGTATTACAGCTTACATCCTTCGGAAAGCGCAGCGATTTTCAATGGTGAATGGTAATTCAAAATAGGTTTAACGGTGGTATCCGGAGACACACCTATACATAATCTCAGTTTAAAAATTATATATATATATAATTAGATACACTTTATTCGTGTAGGTCTTAAGGGACTGAATTTCGAATTTTATATATTTTTATAGGTGCGAAAAGAATTGATACTTCGCACACCTAAGGGTGCTTTTGTTATAAACTACTACAGAAAGTTACAGCATAATCTGTATAATGATTTTGACCAATTAATTATTAAATATATTGACAATGCAAAAATATATTAATAATCAAAATATTCCATACACATCAAGCACTAAAGCATCACAACAGTTTTATTATTTTATAAACCCTAATGGCCCAACAAATACCACCAATCTCTGACAGGAAGAACAAATAATTACTTTTAAGGAACTCCTTTCTTTACTTTGATGGACATTGAAGATAGTTTTTAAAGCCTTTTGGTGCATTAAAGTGTGTGAAGCCAAACATTGAGAGTTTAGAACCAGAGACTGAAGTTTAAGTCACATAAATGGAGCATAGTACGAAATAAAATTTAATGCGCATGAAGCAGATGGTGTATTAAAGATATAATGTCGAGAAAAACCAATTTTTCTACACACATGCACCGCGGTCATGTGTGATTACCTGTTGATCACTCCTTCCCTCTTTTGTCTAGTCGCTCTGGGTGGCTCAGTTGGTAAGGCGCTAGCCTACTGATCCCAAGGTCATGGGTTCAAACCCGGCCCACACCGATGGCCTTTAAGTGTGCTTAAAAACGATAGCTCCATGTCAGTAGATTTACTAGCATGTGTATAAAAGAACTCCTGCGAGATGAAATTCCGGCACACCTGCGACGCTGATGTGATCCTGGCAATAGAGTCGTTAAGGAAGATAATTTTTAATAATAATTTATTTTGTCTAGCAGTCTCTCTTCTCAGATTCATAGCTTAGCCATCTATTTCCACTGAATTTGGTTGATTTTTTTAGCCCTTTTTGGTCGATATTTTGTTGAAATACCGCCGAAAATTTAAGCACAAAAGGGGCGGGGGGTTAAATGTAGTGCTCATGCCATTTAAGGATTCACCGAACTGAAGAAGGGGATTTTCGAAAACATTGAACTTAGAGACTTAATTTTTTACTTGGAAATCACTAATAACTAAAGAAATGTGTGTACCGAATTTAATTACAATATCTAACCACATTCCTGATAAATTAATTAATTTATATGAATTTGATTGGGAATAATCAAAATATATCTGTTTCAACAGAGTTGATTTTTAAAATTGTATCTTCTATTACCTTTGTAACAAATTAAACGACGAAAATTTAGATATAGTGAATAGTTTTTCTTAAACTTTTTAATGCCGTGAGTAAAATGTCATAAAAACAGCGCATTATTATGTTTTTTTTTTTTTAAAGTTTTAGACAATATCAAAATTCCAAAAGTCGTTTTATTGTTAATATTCTGGACTGTATTGGGGAAAAATTAGACCTCTAGCTAGATTTTGATCGTTTGCGAAAAAATGAGTTTTAAGTTCAAATGGAAGATGTAAGCATGTCCACTTAAAATGCAGAGGCAGAGGCGCATACTTTAAAAATGGCGTCCAAAATATGTGTTCCCTCCCCCCTAGTAGGTTAAAACGTTGCAGAGATACTCTAAGGTATGGTGGATTTTTTGCAATAAAAATCCAAAAATCGAATTTTTGGCCAAACAGGCTTAAATATCACTTCGGTGTTCCCTTGAAGTCTGCGCTAGATCTTTAACTATGCAGGAATCTAAAAAAGATCCCGGCCAACTGATGACTGAAGGTTTGGGGAACCATGTGTTTCATAGTTGAACTTCATATCTCTCGGCGTTATTTAGGACAAACTGAATTCTGGCCAGCTGAATTCTTAATGGAAAAGCAAATAGAAGGCAGAGCGCGTTAACCAGGAATGTGGTGGTGTGGCTGAAATCACACTATTTATGTTTTACAGCGTCATTGACATTTGCTCTGCTTGTGTTTCCAAGCTGTTCGTTCTCTGTGTAGTGCAAGCACGTTAACAGCACTTCAATTGAGCATGCATGAGCATTCCTTTGTCTCTTTTTGGGCAGCTAAGGGCTTATAATATGGCTTCAATCACTGGACCACGATGTCTGATCATTAAGACCTGCTTGCCTGCCCATGAAGGTACATATGGATCACAGAGCATCCTCTATTACGTGCTTTTGAACACAGCTGACAAAATGTACTTACACAGTTCTACCTCAGCTTTGTTATGAAGTTGTACATCAACACTAGCATACGATGTTATTAAGGGCACCCAAAGAAGACATTTTTAAATCTTTTATTGCTTTCTCTGCTACCTATAGTAAAGTAGAGGAAGTATTGTATTTCTTCCAAAAGTTCAATGTCTTGATTTCACCGGAAATATGATTTGAGTTTCCTGAATATAATAAAATCACTGTGTGTCTTCTAAGCTTAATGTCTTTCAAGGATGCGACACGAGGATTTTGAAAAAAGTACTCCACCCTAAGCTTTCCTTTACATGGAAAATGTTTCAAAAATTTTGATTCTCTTGAAAATAGCTCTAACGATTGTATTTGAAATGCCATATGTTTGAGATATTAGTATCGCAAATGAAATGTGTATCTTGAGTTTTCTGGCTAAACTCCATGGAGTCGTATTTACTCTGGATGACTTGCATAACTGGTAAACCGTAAGAGATAGACCAAATCTTACTGTATAAAAATGTAGATCTTACTAAAACACACAATTTATATCTGAATATATTTTTTTGGTAGAGTGAACCATTTCGGAGATATTCCTCGTTATTTCTGTAAGTTTTGGAGAACTTATACTTCTGTCAAATGGGACATCGCTATTCATTTTTATAACCGTGCAAAGAGATCGGAATTTGAAAGCTTTAAAGTATTTTACTATTGTTCAGAGCCTACTGTATTCCCATATCCCCACTGTACGTGCAAGAAAACAAGCAATAAAGTAAATTCTGTAAATTTTTATGCCAACTAACACCAAAAAGAATAAGAGTACATAAGAATGGTTAGTACAAGAGTAGAGAAACCCATGTGAGTGTAACACATCAGATTTGTTTATCTAAAGGTTTTCAAACGTTTGTCACATGCTTCTCTACCAGGTGACCTATTTTTTCGTATCTATGGAATCCAGAGACTATAGTATTACTGCAAAACATCGTTCCATTTGTCAAGCCAAAATTTATTTTGTAGCTGTATTGTGCCATATACAGTTAATCGTTCTTGTTCCTATTCCGATAACCATGGCAAAAAGTTTCGTGAGCACAATAGGGCGTGAAGACCTAAAATCGGTATTAACTTTTTACCACATTTACAGTCACATGTAAAAATAAAGTGAATTTGAAAAGTATTTGATTAATAAGTACTCAAACTGCATTTTAATTTGTTTAATGTATTTGTAATTTGTTTTTTAATAACTTATTAGTCGAAAGAAGTGAAATGGAGAGAAAAGAAAGTTTTGACTCATTACCGTGGATTCAAACACGTATCCTGAGAACATCGCTGCCACCGAAACGTAATAATTCCGCCCGACCATTAAAACGCTGTAAGGCAGGTATGTCAAGCGGAGCACGTATGAGCCGCTAGATCTGGGTTTTAGAAAGGAGTGTACAAAAGACAACTGACAGTAACCATGAACGCAGCAAAGAATTACAACGCTAATAAATCATGTATACAATGACCTGCATGTAATTGCTTCTTACAAGTCTTTGAGCAGTGTATAGTATCTGAATATTCTCAAATTTGCAGCGCGAATGATGAAAATGCTTGCCAGCACTTACTCATGTGAGCAGCTGTTTTTCCTTTCATAAAGCTAACAAAGCCAGGATAAAGAACTAAAATGTCTAACAAGAATATGGTGACTACTTTTAGACTTGCCTGTTCTAGTAATATCACTAGAGGTAATAAGTTGGTATGGAAAACCATCCCCTGAAAACATATCTCCGATGAAATCTCGAAATCGAAATTTGCAGTGGAATACAATGCTTTCTATACTTACTATAGGTAAGTACTAGAGAAAGTAAAACTTGGTTGTTAGCATGTGATATAGATATGCAGAAGAGTTCTGTGAAATTGACATCCGTATACGGTGATGCTTATTTGAAAAAGGTCAGCGATCAAGAAAAACTTTCAACTTGGTGAAGGAAACGGAAGAGAAATTGGCAGATGATTTTGATGAGAATATCTGCTTGCTATGTGATGTTTAGGAATAGAGCATAGGGGAAAAGTTTGGAATAGAGGATCATAACAAATGATAGACTACATTGAAGTAGTGTGACAAAATGAGAGCATGACAAATCCCACTACTGACACCAGTGCGAAAATATCACTTCTACTTACTTTTTGTGTCACGTTACTCCTCTTCTAAAACTGAACACAAACACAGTTGTAATTTATTGTTAGCACAATTTACAATTCGTTGTGACCTTAAAACTCACAGCGTTTGGTCCTATCGTAACCTTGACACAAAACCCTAATACTGCTTGAATGTTCACAAGAACTCCGACGTTTCACTCACTAAAACTGTTGCAACGCTGCCTTCTCAACACTTGTTGGCTTGATTTTATAGGCGAGGTGAATTTCTGAACGCTTCTCGAAGCTTTTCTTTAAATAAGCACTAAAGACTCTGGAGAGCTGCAATCAGGCGTTGTTCTGACCTCCCCGTTGTCCTCGAGCAGCGTGTTTACAGGAAGTGGTGAATATCGGACGGTGAATGAATGAAACTGGTGAGCTTTAAGTTACCCGACGTTCGTCTTCTCAGGATAAGGGAGAACCTTGGAAAAAACCTTATCTGGATTACTTACCCTAAGCGAGATTCGAACTCGTTACCTCTTGAACGTGAGGCAGATATGCTAACCATCACGCTACCGAGGCGGGCGCGAATATGAAAAGGAAAGCGAAGTTTGAGTAATAAAGAAGGCTATCCATCCATCCATCCATCCATCCATCCATCCATCCATCCATCCATCCACCCATCCACCCATCCACCCATCCACCCATCCACCCATCCACCCATCCACCCATCCACCCATCCATCCATCCATCCATCCACCCATCCATCCATCCATCCATCCATCCATCCATCCATCCATCCATCCATCCATCCATCCATCCATCCATCCATCCATCCATCCATCCATCCATCCATCCATCCATCCATCCATCCATCCATCCATCCATCCATCCATCCATCCATCCATCCATCCATCCATCCATCCATCCATCCATCCATCCATCCATCCATCCATCCATCCATCCATCCATCCATCCATCCATCCATCCATCCATCCATCCATCCATCCATCCATCCATCCATCCATCCATCCATCCATCCATCCATCCATCCATCCATCCATCCATCCATCCATCCATCCATCCATCCATCCATCCATCCATCCATCCATCCATCCATCCATCCATCCATCCATCCATCCATCCATCCATCCATCCATCCATCCATCCATCCATCTTCTCTCAAACCAACAGCTAAATTTCTGCACTTAGTTTCTCTCGCTAGATCTGTTTGTAGATCCGTGAGTTCACATTGCAAGTTAACTCTTACATTGACTACATCTACAATAATAGGGTTAACAAATATTGAAATGTCATTCTCAAGATTCCTCAAATCATGGAATCTACGTGAAGTAAACTCAGTTTTTAAGTCTTCAACTCTAACGCTACAACTAATTAGTGTATCCTCTGGCACAGTATCAACTGATTTTATACATTTGAAATAAGTACTTCGTAATTTGATTTCTTGGTTTATCAAGGTATGTTACATATGTTTAGATTGTAAACGCTCTAGAACTTTGTCACGCTCTAAATATGTAATTATAACAAAGAAATGATGATGCTAGGTAACTGACAATGTATACAACATATATAAAATGTAGATTAGAAAACACTAGTTGTTTCGTTGTATACGGCATGATATCTACAATAAGAACGTTCAATATTGGCTCGAAGAAAACTATATAATATTTTGTTCAGTCATTTGAGACAGTAGGAGGGGCTGGTAGGTAGTTCGTGCTGCAGGTAACTTACGCGTGCTGGCACACTCAATAGCAAAATGCGCTGTTGCAACATATTGCATCCCTTTCATACTTCTGTTGCATTGTTTATATGTTCATCCTTAATTTGTTTGTTTATGTACTTAATTGTGATTAATTTAACAGCGTATTCTGACGCTGGGATAATAAATACCTTTAATATCAGAAAACTAGAGCACATGTTCATATTTACTTGGCATGCACTACTTTTATTGCTTTATTAAGTATATAAATATATATCAACACAGTTGGTAGTGCATACAAACCCCACAAAAAGAACGAAGCAGGGAACACAAGCAGAAAAATAAAACATTATTTACATATACATGGATAGTATATTGGCATTTACTCAATCTTAGTATCTTATAATTTATTTCTCTTATTTTTCTTCTTTATACTTCGAAGATGACACCATGAATGTTATAAAGTTAATGAACGAGCTTGTTTTCATCGCACTTTGTTGTAGTTGTATAGTTCTGAATATCTAGTATAATGATTCTTATTACTGTACATCTGGGAACGGCAGTTGCAGCCACAGTATGTGCAATCGGCTATGTACTGGTTTTCCACGACCTATAGGCGAGGAATTTCCTTTATAGGTATCAGATGCATTACCTGTTTCCCACGCCCGCCACATATTTATACACGTTTTTGAATATGAGGTTTTATAGTAGCTCTGTGCAGCTCTGTCTGGGTTGTTTTGGTTCCTATACACGCGCCGGCCACGCGATGTGCCTATCTCCCACAGTCAAAAGACTGTGAACAAATACAATACTTAGATTGTTACAAATGAGGTAGACGTTGTTGACACAGACACAATTCCTTCACCGATACCGGTCGCGAAACGACTGGAAGTAACCTGTATACTCCTGAAATCAACTAAGTAATGGGGTGTGTACTGTTGTGTTGCATAGCTACACGACGAAAAGTCCACTTTTTCCCACCTTTACGCTAAACAGTACTTAGAGTAATATAACGCTGTAATATACTTCCACCATATATAAAGACAGATATTTTTACCCCCTCCCTATATAAGCAGCTAACTTGGATCTTACGCAGCGTTTTCTTGCTCCGAAAGTTACACAGAATTATTTTGCATTTAATGCAAAGATAAGAATTAGAATCTCTCCAAGTCGGACGTAAAAAGATATGCCAGTGTGGAAGTCTGGAGCATATCGATTTTACTGTCAATATCTTGCAGTTGCCTTTTATCTACAAACCGAGGAGAGAGATTTTAAATTCTTGTTCTCAAGAATTTCAAAGTGAATCGGTCTTTTTTCCTTCTTCTTATCATTCTCAGTTGGTTTCACAAAATGGTCGGAAAATGTAAAAGAAACTTGGTATTCACATAATTATCTACACTACCCCCATACGAAGAAGGTAACGTTTTAAGTTTCTTTCTATGACTGTGACGATGAGAATGGGATAATCGTGATTTGATACTAAGTACAAAGTAGGAAAGTTGAATCATACTTGAGCAAATGCTCGGAAATAGAACCATTGACTAACTTTGTTGCGGAACTGTCCTTACGCACATGAAAGCTTCGATCTACTTGTATAATATGTCGTAGTTAGTAGACAACAAAAAACAAAACACGCTATCAAAACATGAAACACAAGTTCAACAAAACTAAGAAATCATGTCTTCTTTTTGTTCATAATACGCAATGAAACAAAAACTTCTTTCCTAATTGATAAAAATTAAAATAGTTAATCTCATCATGGAATATTCACTCCAAATACTCGAAGCTTCAACACTTTTCAACTATTCATAACAATGCGCCAACAAAGAATTTTCTTTTACGCTTGCTTCATTACCCAAACATCAGCTCTTCAATTTTGTATAACTTTAAGTAAGCTTTTTTTGGCCTTTCTTGAGTATATTAAGATAACCCATCTGTGAAAAATGGGCAAAAATGACAAAATGTTTCGTTTTTGGCTTTTTATACCATAAATAAGTTTAAACCTTTGGCTTTCATTTTCATGCTTTTGTTTACTCATCTGCACCCTTTAAATGACTTCACCGAGGGATTTAAATAGCCATGTGCTAGGTGGTATGACAGTTTAATTGCCCAGAAACACTCGAAGCAAGGTAAGTAGAGTGCACTCCAAGTGCTTGCAATGTTTTTCCGACTCAGTATCTGTTCAGTTTGAGTTTGAATTACGCGGTTGCTTGTGACAAACTAGCTGAAACATGTTGGCTAACCTGAGAATCATCTATATGAGAGCTATCTGTTGGGCAAATCCCAAAGTTCTTTGGTTTATCTAAAGGGAAAATGCGCTAACCTCATGGTGGTTTGTGAAGAAATAGTGAAGAAATGCCCAAAGGAAAAATTTGTTTCAAAAAAGAAAACAGAAATTGGTGTAATATCTGAAATTAGTGAATATAATATGGGTTATGAAGCTTCACGGCATGTAAAGTGTGAGGTTCAGGGTAGAAATTTCAATGTAATTGGGGAGAAATTAAGTAAAATTAGGGATAAGTGTCGTCTGAAGGATAGTGCTAGGCATTCAAAAAGGGGCTACAGAACTGCTGGGAAGCGACTGAAGTTTGAAAAAACAGCTAAAAGGACCTCTGAGGGTTCCACATATGGTGCAGACCAGTTTTAATCAATTATATAGTTGCCAAACTTTAACTCCATTTTTCTCCACTTATGATTTCGTGACACATGATCATTTACAAAATGCTCCTTGGTGCATAGTTTTGCAGATACTTTCTTGAATCTTGGTACCCACATTGTTCAAAGTATGAGAATTAAAACATGGCTCTAAATGTTTGCTTTACCTTAATACAAAAGTTTTTATTTAAAAAAGGAATTTGTAAAATTGTTAAAATTCTCAGAAATTGGATTATGCAATTTTCAAAACTTTTTTTCTCCCAAACAAAATAAATTACTAAATAAACACTAGCCAAATGTTTTAGCACTATATGTCATTGATTAGCTGTAGAAGTTGGAATGTTCTTTGTGTGTATGTATGTGTATGTATGTTCTTTGTATGCACCGAGGAGCATTTTTCACATAAGCTTCCAAAAATTTAAAAAAAATATTTAAAAAAACTATTCAAGATATAAAGTTCAAACTCATTATATTGTTTTAACTCTGAGCAACAAGCCTATCCCCAAAATTTGAGATGAATTGGACGAAAAATTGGCAATTTTTCAAATTTCACAGATGGGTTACCGTAACAGTTGCATCCTGGAGTGCTTTTAAAATGTTTCCTGATGATCCATGAAAATAAACCCTCTTCACTCATTTTTACTTTCTCTACTCTTAGCAATAAATGTAACCGCTTTTTAGAGAGCACCATATTTTTATATTTTGGCGGTTACATCGCTCTCTCACAACCCCCAGAATGTCTGGAGGACCACACCTGTCGTTGGTTTACGGGTCTCACCGACCTGACCGGGAGAATTATCAAAATAAATTCACCGACCATATCCTGTGATTACCAATCAGAGGACGTATACATGCCATGACAGGTCAGCATGTTAGGGGTTAAGGTTTTATAGAGAAATTAGAGAAATGGAGAGGTTGGAAAAATAAAGACTCTCTAGCCCTCAGGAACCCTAATACCATCGGGTTCGGAAGAGAACAAGAGTTGACCAAGGTAAGGTCAGATAGAAAAGTTACAGTGAGGAGCAAAACACCAGTAAGTGGAAGTAATGTTCTGCTCAGCTTGGGTACCTTGTGGTCGCATTTCACATATCCCCTAGATGGACACCCCTGAGTACATCGTTGATATCAGGCCAGGATGGAGCGGGTGCTGGAGTCACATGTCACCTCTTTTCCTATTACAAATCTTTAAGTTATGGAACTACAAACTTTGATGGAGAAATTGAAGCAATTCGAATGGCCCTACAAAATCTTTTGTACAGAATTTCACATTTTCATCAAGCAGTTATTCTCTCAGATTCCAGGGCAGCAATTATAGCAATTACTTCCAAGTTGTCACCAAAAAACCAAACAATTATAGAATGTTGGAAAATCCTTATCCATCTAACAGCACTTCAAAAACACCTAGTCTTCCAATGGATACCAGCTCACTGTGGTCTGAGTGGTAATGAGAAAGCTGATTTTCTTGCAAAAAGGGGTACCGGCAATGTGCAGAAATCAATAGTTAACCTACCATTTTATGCAGCTAAAAGATTAGTCAACTCTGAATTCAAAAAAATTATTGAAAAATATTACTATGAAAAATAAAAAAATAAAAGATGGGAACTACCAAACATTCAAACAGAAATTCCTGAGTATCCTCGAAAAACAGCAGTTGCAACCTTCAGGTTGATTACAGGACATGATTGTCTGGCAAAACATTTAAACAGAATTGGGATATATTCTTCACCACTCTGTCCTCTATGTGATCTGCAACAGGAAATGGATCGAGACCACCTTCAAATATGCCCGGCCACTTCTAGTGCCCCATCCATCAGGGAAAAATATTGGAGAGCAAGAGGATTAATGACTTCATTGTCAGAAATCCAGCATTAGCCAACAACAACAACTTTCTCTACTCGTAGACGAAGTATTGTATTCCTCTCCAGTGTCGAGATCCCACTGGAAATATATGTTTTGAGGGCCCCTGAATCCAAAAAGGAGCATTTTTAGAAAAAGTTGAGAAGACAGATTTTGAATATGAGAAGGTAACAAAAAAGTATTTCCGAGAAACGTCAGTTTTAAGTTGAAATGAAAGGTGTGGCTTGTGCATTTCAGAGGCAGAGGCGCACCACTTTAAAAATGGCATCCAAAATATGTATTCTTTTAGGTATGCTGCATTTTTTGCAATAAAAATCCAGAAGTCGATTTTTTGACCAAACCGGCTAAACTATCACTTCAGTGTTCCCTTAATACAAACCAGTAGGATATCGGACGCCCCAGAAAAAGGTGTGAATAGAGAAAAAGTGTGAAGACTTGAAGTGTGGAAGAACATGATTGTACACATTGTTAATTTATCGCAGAATCTGGACTTCGTCATTCTCCATTGTTATTGTTAACTTAATTTATAGCAATATAATACAATACTTAATTGTAGGGCCTTACATGTAATTAATTGTGTCAAATTGTTCTCTTACACATGTACGCAACATGCCCCTTCAATTGTATTGACGATGCAATTTTTGCACGGCGGCTTACTATTCTAGTTAATTCATCCTGTAAATCTGTGTTAATATTTGCTTCTTCTTCGTAATTCTAGGAATTATTCATCGCATTCCACATTCTGAGTTGTTTTATGTTTATAGACATCTCGGTGTGCTGCATTCAATGGACACGGAATATTAATGATTAAGTTTCGCAATGTTGGCATTACAGGCACGTATCTGCAGGGGCTCGAAGCTTAATGCGTTGATGAACACGCCTCAAATTGCTTCTGATTATTCTGGATCCAATTATAACTAAACTCTGGCTATCTTTAACAAGCAAGAGTATACGGAAAGTACGGCTGTGCGCAAAAACATTTGCATTAAACTTTCCGCAATATTTGTAATTTGATGCTTTGTTCTCTGATTGGTTTGAAACCTCAGGTATATGCAGGCAAATACAATTTTATTGTAATTGGTTTTAAATTAAGGGGGGCACCTGTTTGGTAAAAAAAAAAAAAAAATTGATTTTATGATTATTATTACAAAAGATGCACCATACCTTAATTAATATATCTGTGTAGTTTTAATCCCCTAAGGAGGGGGAGCCATATTTTGGATGTAATTTTTAAAGTGGTGCGCCTTGCCTCTGCCTTTTTAAATGGTCATGCTCACACCTTCCATTTAAACTTTGAACTCATTTTTTTCGGAATCGATGTTTTGTTACTGTTCCATATGCAAAATCTATGTTCTCCCACAAAAATCTAGCTAGAGATATAAATTGTTTTCCAATATAGTTCAGAATATGGGTAATAAAATGTCCGTTCGTAACTTTAATATTGCTCATATTTTAAAGCGCGTCTCACCCTTAAAAGACAGTACACGTTAAATGGAGCGCAGTGTTGCAACATGTACTAGTTGCGAATCTTTCTCCGCGAGCGACTCGAGGTGGCCTAAGTCCTGTACTTAGTCCTTCAATTGCTGCTTGACGAGACGGGCACTTTTAACTTTGGTATCCCTCCACGCCTTTGTTACTGTATGACCTAAATTTACAAATGACTCGTCTGTATAAACAATTGATTTCCCCTGGTCCCTAAACCTTTTACGTCTTTTAGATATTTATGTCGCCATCTGATGATATCGATATCGTCTCTTTCTATTAATATGCACTTGTTATCCCTTCTTTCATATTCGAACCCCAAATCATGTAAGAACCGACTAAGAGTGGCCCTTGAGAAATTTGGTAGGGTCTCATCACTGTTGAATAGTGACAAAATTATATTCAGCATGGGTGGAATATTTGCAAAGAGTAAAGAATGAACAATTCGCCGCACTCCACCTTGCACTATTCAATCATATTGCGTTAACCTAGCGTTTTGTGTAGTCCCGCCCTTTTTGCTTTCTTTTTCGATGGCGTTCTTAGAGGTCCTTTCATGACTTCCTTTTTAATCCTATACACTTCTGCTTCTGAACACCCGATAGCCTTAGCTGTTTCTTTTACTGCCTTACACGCATTTTACTTCAAAAATAATCTAACACATTCATAATTATTTGGCGTTCCTTACTTCTTAATTTACCAACATATCGTCCCTTCCTAGCTTCACCCTCCATAACTACAAATATTTACAAAAATATTAAACAAATAACGCAATAACAGCTCACAGTTACACACACGGCTTCTTTCGAACTAATGGTAGTGCTGCTCCTTATTCTTCTGTGTCAGGCCTGACGCTGAATAGATGAATACCTTTTGTTTGCCTTACTGGATAAAAGAAAGAGGTTACTGCCTTTCGGTTTATTTTAAAAACTTTCTCCAACCTTCCTCAACATTTGTTCTCGCTGGTTCCCTGATGTAAACTCAATAACAAAAAAGTTTCACACTGCGTAACTTTTGCAGTGCACAGATATAAAATTTTCCGAAAACATTTAATTTAAAAAATTATAACACTTAACTGGGTAAACATAGAGAATTCAAAGTAGGCAGGTAGTAGCACTATAGTTTACTCTACCTAAGAAAAAAATATAGATGCATTCTAGCAGTTAGTTTGTTAGTTAGCGCGTGATGAGTGTAGAAACAGCAAATATCGGACTTCTATTGAAAAAAACGTTTTCTGAAGAAATTTGGACCTATAGAAATGTATAATGACTCTAAAAAGGATATAACCTGATAGAGAAAACAATTCTGCATAGGATAATGTGTTCAAACCTGAAATTTATAACAAATGAATATTTATACCATGCTATTAGGAATCTGGCAACAGAGCGAGGGTAGAAAAGGACACGGCTAATGGCAACTTGTATGCGCTAGATAGAGACAGAGATGTCCCATTTAACTCCATACTGTCTTCTAAGAGTGAAACGCTATATAGTTTAAAAAAAAATTATTAATATAATAATACGCTGTTTTATGACATTTTTACCTTTACAGTATTAAAATATTGTTTTAAAAAAAACTATTCGCCAGATCAAAATTTCCTTCATTTAATTTGTTACAAGGTAATAAAAATATAATTTTAAAAAACCAACTTTGCAGTTCAACATCTGTTGGAGCACATAGATTTGGTTATACCTAATAAAATTGATATAAATTAATTAATATACCAGGAATGTGATTAGATATTGGAATGAAATTTAGTAAACACGTTTCTTTGGTAGTGCCTGTGCAAAAAATTAAGTCTCTAAACTTCACAACTTTAGAAAATCACATTTTTCACTTCGATGTACTTTTAAGGTGATTTGGTCTAATGTTTGGAAACAAGGAGCTTGACCTCGTAGGGAAAGGTGCAAACCTTGTTTCTTTTCTGTCTAAAACGCGTCTATTTCAGTATATTACAAGAAAGGAGAGACGTTTTAGTTTGAAGCTGGAAAAGGAAGAGGTAATTTGTCATTTCAAGCGAAATCGGCCCCTTCCTCTAGGGGTAGGAGTTCGTAGTTTCTGCATAATTTAAAAAAATATAATTACTAGATATAAATATATCTCTTTGTATGATAAGACTATCACTTTATTGTGTTAAGCCACATTCTCATAAATAACACTGTTATCTATTTTTTGAAACATGGTTTTTACATTTCGTTTTCAATTTCGTTTGAAATTTACGAATATCTAAGGTATAGTTTTAGTTTGTATCGTTTATGTGATGCGCTTGTTTCTTCGCTTGCTCTTCAAGTCCTTGGCTTCCAAATCAGGCCCCCTCCCCCTCTGTCTTTCTCTTTCTATCTCACTTGACCTCTCTTTTCTATATACAGGGTATCCCAAATACACCGATTACGGTGTGTGTTGTGCAGTATGGCAAACTCATCGGTTTTAGAGAAGGAACTCCTGACCGGAATTCCATGGTTTGGGCGCAAGAGAATGTTGAAGTTTGAGAATAAACGGTTGTGACAATTTGTCAAGATTCGTTTTGGTATCTTAATACGGAAAGCATGCAACCCCTTAATCATAATGTCCTGGGATGAACGACCTCAGCATAATACAATTCTTGCGCATGCACTAAGTTCCTCTATAGAGTTCTCGGTGCGTTACTTGTGTAGTTTCCAGTACAGTAATGTTTTTAACAGCAGTGCGACATGTACCAATGCACAGCTATTGAAGTGGCTGACATGACCTCCAGCACACTTTGAAGGAAATGTGCGGAATAAGCTCGTTACATATCCAAATCGATGGATAGGAAGAGGTGGACCAATTCCATGGACAGCACGATCGACAGATCTGATACCACTCAAATACTTTCTTTGGGGTTGTATGAAGAGTGTGGCGTATGGCACTCCTGTAATGTCGAGTTCACGGAGTGACTGAATATCATCAAGGACAATCGCACGAATTGAGTCATGTGCGTGAGGCTCACCACCGCCGATAAAGGCTCTGCAATGACGTATGAAACACGGTTCGAAGCCCGTTTATAAACCAGACGGAACCACAGCGCCGTTTATCTAGGCAACACAGCTCTCACTTGACGTTAAACGAACAATAGGCTTGCTCTTCGTTGCAATACATCACATCGTTAGAAGCCGTCTTCCTCTGTGCATGAAACTATTGACATTAACCCCGCTCCTGATAGGCAACTTCTCCACCACGCGTGTACTACGGTACGTCCTTCCCCTTAGAGCAGGCAATTGATTCCAAGCAGACGTCTTCAAACACTATTGCGTGTTTATTATAAATTAGTCCTGCCTTAGTCAACTTTTGCTCTAACTTATGTAACTATTTTTATGCAAGCTTCATGTCACAGGTTGCAAAAGTGGAGTAAATTTGTGTCCAAGAAGCTAAAACATTAACTTTTTTCTGTCGATCACATGACCTCAGCTCCCACGAAGATAACTGGTACTAGGCTTGCTGTTGACCTTTAAACTGTCCTTTTGTATGCTGTATTGTAGGGAACTATCTGATTATCTTATATACAGTGTAAAAAGTAAGCGTTCATCATTGAGTCCTACCCCCCCCCCCCCCGAATCAAAAAAAGAAAAAAAAATTTAGAAAGAGGTCCGGGTGTGTCAGTCTGTGGGCAGCATAAAAACGAAAAGTCGGTTAAAAACCAAAGGGGTATTTAAGGTTAATATCTTTCAAGGATACGGCACGAAGATTTTGAAGAAAATTGCTCCACCCTAAACTAACCTTTACGTGGAACATTTTTCGAAACCTTTGATTCTCTTGAAAATGGCTCTAAGGATTTTGATTAAAATGCCATATGTTTGAGATATTTTTTTGACAAATGAAATCTATATCCTCACCTTCTGGTTATAGCCCATGTACTCCTATTTACTTTGGACGACTTTTCCCATAAGTCGTAAACCGTAAGAGATAGAGCAAACCTTACTCTACAAAAAATGTGTATCTTGCTAAAACACACAATTTATGTCTGAATAAATTTTTTGTGCAATGAACCTTTTCGGAGATGTGCATTGTTATTTGTGTGAGTTTTGGAGAACTTATACTTCTGTCAAATGGGACAGAATGGCACAAAGAGTATGTACGAATGGTTAGTACAAGAGCAGAGAAAGTCATGTGAGTGTAATACATCAAATTTCTTCTCCCCGTATTTTGTTTGATTGTAGCAAGATGGAGATGAATACTGTTTCTCCATACATAGAATCATATTTTTATGCTACTTATCACTAAATCCACAATTGCTAGTCACATTACCGTGTGCATAGGGCTGTTTCGTTCAGTGCTGATGGCTTGCCTCTCGGTCTGGGCGAACACACTCACGGCATAACTGACACCCCTACACACGATGCGGTAATAAAAATTGTGGCTTCAGTTATCACTTCACTAATATGCAGAATATCTTCTTCCGGCTCGTTACCTCGGGAAATTCTTAGTAATGCAGCGGCCAAGGTCAACGCTAGAGGTAGATTGAAAAGTATATTCCAGTACCACTCTTCAAAGAAAATCTTAAACTGAACATTCAAGAATACATACTTTTCGAATACGCGATATTTCGTTCTGCGCTATTTCGGGTTTCAACAGTATAGCAAGAGTAGTACGATTTAAGGATTAAAATTCCATTGGTTACTACCGTACATATATAATTAGGTGAACAAATTTATAGATGGTTTTATCAAATGAATATTATAACAGCATAAAGTGTACGTCAGAAATTAATTTTCGAAAATTTAACTTAAATTGTTACACGCTTAAGATAGCGTCAATTTATGTACCTAAAAGTCACTACTTTTTTCAATTAATTTATTTCCCTATTCAGTTATTAAAGGCACGTGTACTCCAGTGAACGGCAGTTGCAACACTTATCGATATTCTATGAACTTCGCGATTTTCTTATCTCATTTCCAATCAGTAGTTTTAGGTTTTGATTGCCAGCAGAACAAATTACGTGACTGTATTTTTTTCTACATCTTTTTCACCCCTAGCCAATTAAACATCCGTGCCACAATTCACCAGCGGCCGGTTCCCAGGTCAATTCCATTGCTAATTAGCTCTTTCACTTCGTCATGGACTTTCCAATATTTCATGCGCTTGGTTGACCATTCTACGTGAAAAAGTAACACAAGGCCATTGCTCTCATCAGCACTCCAAATGAATCACTGCGGGAATCGATCAGTCGATTAATATTTTATACCTAGGTGTAACTGCGAGGAAAGGCAAAGTAAAAGGTTCAAGCCCCTAAAATCATTTGAAATAAACGTTATTTTGAATAAATATTAACACACATTCTACATGATAGTTTTCTAAGAATCATGAAGATTCTACCACAAAATTTATGTGCTACATCCACACGACTTTCTCTCTAACTACTTGAATATCACAATGCAATATTTACAAATATTCGACATGCTTCTTTCTTTCTCTACTACGTATATTAAGTAGAGGAACGATCGTATTCCACTCAAAAATTCGATATCGACATTTTACCGGAAATGTGTTTTGAGGCCCTCTGAATCCCCGCCGCCCAAAAAATAATTTTTAGAATGAGGTACATGTGTATGTGTGCGCGCGCGCGTGTGCGTGTGTGTGTGTGCGCGTGTGTGTGTGTCATTCTTTGGGCAGCATAGCTCAAAAACGAAAAGTCGGTTAAAATCCAAAGTTGGTATTTAAGTTTAGCATCCTTTCAGGATGCGACACGAAGATTTTGAACAAACTTTATACACCCCTAAACTATCCCTTACATGGAAAATGTTTCGAAAATTTTGATTTCTTCGCAAATTATTCTAACGATTTTGATTCAAGTACCGTATGTTTAAGATACTTTTATGACAAATGAAAAATATATTTTGAATTTTATGGTTATAGCCCATGGAGTCTTGTTTACTCTGGATGACGTTTACATAAATGGTAAACCTGAGATGACCAAATCGTACTATACATATTTAGATCCTACTAAAACACACAATTTACGTCGAAATAAAAATTTTCGTAGAGTGAACCATTTCGGAGATATTTCGTGTCACTTGCGATGTTTGGAATACTTCAGCTTTCGTCAAATGGAAAATTTTTATTCATAACATATATAACATAAGTAACTATTTCGGAATGCATGCGTAACTTCCAGATTCAAAATAAAGAATACGCGCATATCACTTGTCAGTTCGCTTGACAAGTTACGGTCAATAACTAGTATAGCATTTTTCTGAGTAGACGAACCGCTTACAATTTTGATTTATTGGAAGAACGAGGACTAAATAGTACTTAAATTATACTTAAAAAGCTTTCGTATCCTGTTTCAAGTGTTGCAATTATTTTGCTTTGCGAATTCATAAAGAAGGTACTTAAAAGAACGATATTTGGGTTTCAATGATTGTATAGCGAAGAAATCCCAGAAAATACATCGTTCTACGGTAAGATCTGACTCAATATGTATGCACTGGATCAATTTACGGGTAGGTGTTCTTCCTATGATAAAACTCAAAAGCTTCAGCAATAGCTCTTGAAATCCTGAACCTCAGCCATTATTATTCTAGCTAGATACAACAAATTGGATACATATAGCGGGTGGAAGGGAAGTCATTACATCAATTTAAACCAGATCTCAGTATTTGATATTTTGTATCTTACGTTTTTATCTCCAACCATTTCCTGTGGAGATATTTTAGTTTTATCGAAAACAACCTGGCAACACTGCAGATTGTGTGGGCGTCACTTTCCCTAGCTCAGTACATAAAAACAGCGTAAGGGTGCGTATTTAAAAACAAACTCATACCTTGCCTTGTCCTTCCGTGTTTACTCTGACAGCGCAGGCCAATCACAAGCGTTAGCTACCAAAACATTACCGAAAGCGAAAGCTGTTTACATCTACAAACCAGGTCAATTCTCTGACTAACCTCAACGCAACGTTGTCGAGTTACTTCACGTCTGAAAGAGCTGCTTGGAGTATTCCTTCACGTCTTTTAAGTGATTAATTATTTCGAAACCTTATGCGATGTCCCATAATTACTACCGAAATTATGTCAGAAATAAGTTACTGTATGCATCTTACAAGTAACAAACTGTTATCTTTGTACATGCTTGTGGAATTGCGCATCCAGTTTGGAACAAAAATCATTTATTTTTTCGAATTCGACTTATCAAAGAACAAAATGGCATTACACATTTTCGTTTGCAATGCTTCTATGAAGCATCGGCTTCAGTGCGGTGTTCCTGCTGATCTCTCATCGGCCTTGACAGATCCAACTGTGTCATTATAGATAGTAAAGTTCATAAAAGCAGTTAATTTATATCATGTTACATAATCAATGTTTTAGGTAACTGTAAGAGAGCGGATAAGTGTGCAAAATGCAGCAAGTTTACTGCACATGGGTTCTGCTGTTGTTCTTTCGCAGGTACACAGCTGCAGGCGTCTCCTGATGCGCGTGCATATATGGCGGCTGCGCGGTGTTTGTTACCTCATTCATTCTCTGTGCGCAACTAATCTGTATCGCGTTACTGCGCACGGCTGCGTCTCAAGTGATTATTATTTAAAATGTATTGTAGTCGCGATATGACATCATTGTTGAAGCAATAATAAATAAAAAATTAATTAATTCCTCTGCACCTACATGCCCTGACATACGTCATCATAAAACAAAGAAGTGTGGCTAGTTGGGCAAGGATCATGGACGGCGAGGGGCAGATTGTTTAGGGCACAGGAATTTCGTTGAAAGCCTCTAATTCTCATCTTTGAAACGTATTGATTATTTATCCAACATTTCGGTTTTTGAGCTATACACACAGACACTCCTTTTTTTGGAACTAGGAGGCCGCAAAACAAGTGTTTTCGGTGAAATCCCATACTGAACTTTTGAACGAAATACTGTACCTTAGGCAGGTAGCAAAGAAAGTAGAGACCCAACAGTATTTTTGCTGTTAACTATTAATCACTTATTATAACTGCACAAGTTACCTTCAATGCATAGGTAGGTCGTTATGAAACATAAAATTTATGTCTCTCATAAATAAAATATACTATAGAAAATGAATGCAAAATGATACATCATTGTCCTCGTGTAGAGTTCAAAGGTAGGTAGCTGAAACAATAGTTTAAGTTTGAAATATTCATACCACTGTGACAAAACGTTTGGAACAGGTGTAGACATAAATGGGTATTGTATGGATGCTGGAAATTTCAGTGCAGAAACACCAAAGCCCTGCCTGCTTTGTGCACCAGAAACTCAACTCCTTCCGTGTAAGGACCTTCTAAACCTGTAGACCAAAGTAAGTGCATTCAGAGAAGGCATCAATCAAAACACAATACCCTGGATACAACTTTCTTATAACGCTGGAATAAAGGCCGGTAACGAAGAAGAAAATCGGTTGCACTCACATGACTTTCTCTACTCTTGTACTAACCATTCTTACAAACTCTTATTCCTGTATCTTTTTACTTTCTCTACTGGTAAGTAGGGGAAGTAATGTATTCCACCCAAAAAATCGATGTTGAGATTTCACCAGAAATATATGTTTTGAGACCCCCTGAATCCAAAAAAAGCATTTTTAGAAAAACGTCCGTGTGTGTGTCTGTGTGTCTGTCAGTCTGTCAGTCTGTGGACAGCATAGCTCAAAAACGAAAAGTCGGTTAAAAACCAAAGTTGGTATTTAAGTTTAATGTCTTTCAAGGATGCGACAAGAAGATTTTGAAGAAAATAGCCCCACCCTAAACTACCCTTTACATGGAAAATTTTGATTTTCTTGAAAATGGCTCTAACGATTTGGATTAAAATGTCATATGTTTGAGATACTCGTGTTTTGATGACAAATGAAATGTATATCTTGAATTTTCTGGCTATAGCCCCTGTAGTCGTATTTACTCTAGACGATTTTTGCATAACTGGTAAAACGTTAGAGATACACCAAATTATACTGTACAAAAAATGTAGATCTTGCTAAAATACACAATTTATGTCTCAATAAATTTTATTGTAGGGTGAACCATTTCGGAGATATTCCTTGTTATGTGTGTGAGTTTCGGAAAACTTAGAACTTTCGTGAAATGGATCATCGTTGTTCATTTTTTTATATGTTAAGTGTACAAAGACAACAGAGTCTGAAATATTTGAGTGTCGCACAAAGCCTACTGTACTCTAACATTCTCCTTGTACCTACAAGGAAATAAGCAATAAGATAATTTATACAAATTTTTGTCTCAACTAACACGAAGAAGATACAGGAATAAGAGTTTGTAAGAATGGTTAGTACAAGAGTAGAGAAAGTCATGTGAGTGCAACACATCAGATTTTTTCGTGTTAGTTAAGACACACATGTGTACAAATTATCATATTGCTTATTTCCTTGTAGCTACAAGGGGAATATGGGAATACAGTAAGGCTTTGAGCGATAGTCAAATCTTTTAAAGCTGGTCACTATATGAAGGCTTTGAAATTCTGCTCTCTTTGCACGGCCAAGAGATAAAAAATGAGTAACGACTTTCCATTTGAGAAACGTTTAAGTATAATAAAACTCGCACAAATGACAAGGAATATCTTCGAATTGCATTTGGACGTAACCTGTGTGTCTCACCAGTTATGCAAAAGTCATCAAGAGTAAACAAAACTACATGGGCTATAGCTAGAAAATTCAAGACATACGTTTCATCTGCCATAAAAATATTTAAAACATCTGTTTAATCAAAATTGTTAGTCATGTTTGCAAACCTTAAATTTTTTTAAACATTTTTCCATGTAAGAGATAGTTTAGGGGGACTAATTTTTTCAAAATCTTGGTGTTGCATCCTTAAAAGATATTAAACTCAAATACGAGTGAACCTTTCGTTTTGGACCGACACGCACGGACACACGGGGCTTTCTCTAAAACTGCTCTTTTTTTTTTTTTTTTTTTTTTTTTTTTTTTTTTTTTTTTTTAAATTTAGGGGGCATCAAAATATATATTTCCGATGAAATCTCGACATTTAATTTTTGAGTCGAATACAATACATCCTTATGTATTATGTCTTATAACCATATGTCTTATCGGGTCTCGTATGGAGTGAGGCAGAACTACTGACCAATGCACTGTTGACAGTTGAATTACAGGGCTAGAGGCGTAGCGTTGTAATAAGGACAAAGAAAGGTGGGGTGTGTAGGTAACTATACCTGGCTTCATATGAAAGCCACACTTCTCTAAAATATATATCTCCAAGTCCTTAACGCCTATTATGAGAATTGTAACCGTTGCTGGAAATAAACAGCATTTAATGAGTTAAACCATTCTGTGTTATAAGAAAAACTTAAACTTTGTCCTTAGAATCACAAAAAACGTGTAATCCAGCTATGTCCATAGTTTATGACTGAGGGGAGTGTGGGTTTCCCTCCTTTCACTAGACGCGGACTTTGCCTCTCTATAACATTGTGTTGCAATGACGGTTTGGTTATATGTAATAAAATTTGCGTTTGATTTACGAAAGTACTTTTAAATCTTATGTGATAAACATCTGTTCATTAGTAACTTCTTTGGTACTACTTACATTTAAGAAGTGTATCAATATTTGGTGAAGTGAATAGATTTAGAAGATACACTAAGTGATCGTGGCGTAACATATTGCGATAGACTTTTAATATTATTCAGATTTTTAATATAGTTCGATTTGGAGAAACTCTGTTCACAAATATATGTAGAGCTACACTCACTCTTATAAACACTATTCCTGTAAATGTTTATTTTTGTATATACTTCATTTTAAACGACATAAGCATTTTCAAAAAGTACCTTATTGCTGATTTTCTTGTAGCTGCAATAGGAGTATGGGAATACAGTAGGCTTTAAACAATAGTGAAGTGTTTTAATAGCTGGTTGCTATGCGATGCCCTTGAAATTCCATTCTGTGCAAGGCCGAGGTATGAAAAAAAAAAAAAAAAAAAAAGGATTAACATATACTTATTTTTAAGTTAAAAATAAGTATTGGCAAATTCAAACAAATAAGAAAGAACGTCTTGTAAATGTTATAAATGCATGCCATCAAACCTACTGCTGGTGTTTTTAAACACACAAGCCGTATGTGGGCAATGTTCAAAAGGTGAAATCAGGACTGAGAAATTCAATACTATAGCCGGGATTTGAACCACTGATCTTCCGTAAATTGTTCACTCAAAAGAAAAAAGGGACTACAGTTTTATTTAGTAAGCATTGGTCTGAACTGTCTGTCTATCTATATTCCTTAACGACGCTGTCAATTGGCAATATCACATCAGCGTCGCCGGTGTGCCGGAATTTCATCCCGCAGGAGTTATTTTACATGCTAGTAAATCTACTGACATGGAGCTGTCGTTTTTAAGCGCACTTAAAAACCATCTGTCTGGGCCGGATTTGAACCCGCGACATTGGCATCAGTAGGCTTTGATCTGCCTGGAGCTATTCACCATTTATGCAAAGATCATCCAGAATGAAGAGGTCTTCTAAGGACATTCCCAGAAAATGCAAGTCATGACTTAGCAACTGCTATGGAATCGCCTGTTTGTGTCCGTCACTGGATACTGACTGTCTCTCCCTTCGACGAGGAGTGGAGTGAGGCATTGCCGCTCTCTTCGTAAGGTTCTCCAAAGAGAGAAAGTTGGACACCCCGGGGGTAAACAGTAAGCTTATACAATTCAATAGGTGTACAATATAGCCTTGTTAAATGATCACAATATCCTTGCATTTTACTAAATTCACTTTCCGTGTAAGTGATATACAGTGAAGTTTTAAAGCGTATAGTTATATGCATACTTTGAAGTTCCACAGTCCTTCTATGATATGGCACGAAACTAATGGATGATAACACTTCTTACTGAAAAGTTGAAAATAACAGGAGTAAATATTTCGAAAATGGTTAAAAATGATATAAATAATGTGCTTTCAGGATACACCTGGACTAGCAATGTTAAGGTCCTGGAATTTATATCGCAGAAATTATATAATGCTAATACGTTAAAGCCTAAATTTCATTGAGTTTGCTGCAGTATTTTAAAAGTTATGTGCAACTTTGTCAGATATTTTGTTTCCTCACTTAAATAGTCCCTTGCATTAAAAAGCTAAATTTTAGCTGATATTCTTACACTGGATTTACGTCGCTGTGCGTCCCTTCTAGTTTTGCCATAAAAGCTAAATTTATTTTTTCAACATGTATTTAGAGTTTTAACTGTGCACTTACGAGTAATTGTAGAATGTAGGGGGCCTTGCATTGTGCTATACATTGGCTTGTGTTATATGCTCGAAATTTCTTTCAAAAGAGACTCAATTTGTGTGTATTTGTGTGTGTATAATGATATTATTGATTGATGTTATGTGTTTTATCAACGGAAGTGATGGTAGTATCATTCACTTGAGAGTTTATGGCTATTGGACCATTTGAATAGTGTGTGCGGTTTTTTTTTTTTTTTTTTTTTTTGTTTTTTTTGTTGGTTAAACACATCTTTGAACTTACTGCGCGTTTATTTGCGCTAATATCGTTATATTTGTGTACACAACTCTTCAATCTGCAAAGGAATTACTTGAGTTGTAAGTGGAAGTGTAATACTCCATCTGTGGGGCGTGCAAGACTCAAAAATAAGATCTTGAAGGGCTAACTTAGCTCTGACAAGGTTGGATTTTTAGTGACGTTTAGATATGGAAAAGAACATGCATTATTGTTATTCAATTGATGGATAGTTCTTTAGAAGAACGGGATTTACATGCTTTGTTCATTTGGCCGGAGACTAATGTTCCCATTGTAACTATTCCCACTTGTACCACTGACGAGATTCGCGCTGCAGGTCGTCGGATCAAGTCTGGGAAGATAGGAGGCCCGGATGGTGTTCCTCCAGAAGTTGTGAAGCTTCTTGCTATAGAGAAACCAGAATTACTCCTTGACATCTTTAATTCCATTTTATGTACTGATGAGTTCCCTAGTAAATGGAAACTTGGAAGGTTACTTCTTATTGAAAAACCTAGTTCACGAGGAGGGAGTAAGTCTTACAGACCAATTTGTTTGCTTGATATTATGGGTAAACTCATGGAACATATACTGATTATACGTTTAATTGCTAAGATTGAGACAGGGGATGGATTTTCTCCTCGCCAATTTGGTTTTCGACAAGGATTGTCTACCATAGATGCTATTCACGCTGTGCAAACATTTGTGAACGACGCACAGACCCTCTCTCCTAGGTATGTTGTCCTGGTGACACTAGATGTTAAGAATGCCTTTAATTCAGCACCGTGGAAAGGCATCACTGCTGAACTTAGGCGACGTCAAGTCGCCCCTTACTTAACTAGGCTTCTTTGTAGTTATATCCATAACCGGATAATTCTGGTGGGTGACACCAAGAAACTGGATAAGACGTGCGGTGTGCCTCAAGGTTCGGTTTTGGGACCCACTCTGTGGAACATTTATTATGATGATGTCCTCCGAGTGCAGTTGCCAAAGGGAGTTACCTCTCTTGCTTACGCCGATGATTTAGCCCTTCTTGTATCCGGAGAATTCCGCGAAGAGGTGGAGGATAAGATAGAATGGGCTACACACCAAATTGAAATGTGGATGTTGCGAAAGGGCCTACAGTTGGCTTCGCAGAAGACCGAACTTGTTATTCTGGAAGGGAGACGTTCCTTACGAGAAGTGACTGTCAATATTAGCGGAATGTCACTGAGGTCTCAAAGACAACTGCGCTATCTTGGTCTTCAGTTTGGCCATAACATGAACATGGGTGCACACCTTAAATATGTGGTTGGTAGAGCAGAAAAGACGATCGCTGCTCTGAGTCGCTTAATGCCCAATGTCGGTGGTTCCAAACCAGGTACCAGAAAACTCCTTGGAAGCGTGGTAAATTCCATCCTCCTTTATGGTGCGCCTGCTTGGAAGGACTATATATGTAATAAAGCAATATATCGAACTCGGCTAGAGCGGGTAAAACGGAAGGTTGCACTACGTATATGTAGTGCCTACAGAACAACCTCAACGAAGGCTCTACAGGTTATAGCTGGGATCATTCCCATACATCTGTTGATCCAAGAACGCACTTATGATGCGGGGGCTAACTCTAGGGGACACAAGATCTTGGTCCGAGAACAGACCCTTCGACAGTGGCAGATGGAGTGGACACAGGAAGTGACAAAAGCTCAATGGACTAAGCTGCTGATTCCTGAGCTCGTCCCCTGGATATCTCGGAGACACGGGGATGTCGGATATTATCTGACACAATTTTTGACTGGTCATGGCCGTTTCAAATCATACCTGCACCGCATGGGGCTGGTCGATAGAGACATATGCTCATACTGCACTGAAATTGACACTCCGGAGCATACGATCCTACACTGCTCCAATTGGACCGCTATACGCCACAGGTCATACACCCAACTAGGCCAGACTGTCACATTGAACAACATCTTACCTCTAATGCTAGAGTCCCAGGAAAATTGGCGCAGAATTGATCAAATGATTACCTCCATCCTCCGGGCGAAGGAGCAAGATGAACGTATCAACCAACCTTGACGTGGCCTGCGCTGCAGAACATGTGATGGCTACACTGGTACATCAGTATGCTGACCATCTTGCAGGCATTTCTTCCCGAAGTAATACCGCTTGGTGGTTCCAGGAAGAACCTCTCATGGCCAATCGACTGTGTCCCTTTCTTTGTATAATAGCCTGAATGTGAATAATTGTGATATACTTTTGAGTAAATAAATTTTAAAAAAACGAGTAATTGTATTTGATAATTGAACGATTATGGTAAAATGCATCTCAGCAATTCTTATTTGTTATACCTCTCTGAACATGTGTTCTAAATAATATTCGTCACAGAAAGTGTTCGAAAGGAAGTATTTTACAGCTAGATAAATGCTGAATATATAAAGAGAAAATAGAATTTCAGTTTGACTGCATGATTGACATTAAAATTCACCAGTTTGGTAAGTCTACACCCTCATATTTCTTTCTCATCTCCCTTGCAGCTTTTTATGTATTTCTCCTTCTTTGGTTATTGCATTTCCTGTTCAGAACTTCTTTCTTACTTTGCATGATGCGAGTCAAATCTTGTATTGAAATTTTTCTCTCTGACCTGCCATTATTTTCTCTCTAATATTTTGTTGTAATGTCTTAAGATAGCAAAGAACTGCCTTTTAAATAACCTCTATTTTATGGTTGAACTTTTTTAAAATAGAAAACCAAAAATTTAAAATGCTTTATCCAAATTCTTAATATATTTTCCTGAATATTCTCGAGTTATTTTGATCTTCTATGCCCTGTATCAGTCAACATTTTGATTGCAACAACTTCCTTGTGTAATTTACCCCATTTTTTCTGCCCATATACCCTTCTAGAGTCCTGTACCACATCCCATTCTAATAAGCAATTAAATATTCCCTCAGGCGGTGCCGTGGCCGAGTGATTAGAGCGTTTGCTTACCACTAAGGCGATCCGGCTTCGATCCCAGAATCTTACTACAAAAAATGCAGTCTACTGTGTTTCCATATTTATTTTGGATCTAAAGAAAAAAGAAAAAAAAGTTATGCAACACGTCACATTTTGTTCCTGAAGAATAAACCATAATATTTAAAATTGTCAATTTATTTGTGTTCACACATTTAACGCGTCTTTTATTACATGGGGCACACGTTTAGAAGGTTTTCCGAGACTAAAAGTTTTTCATGAAAACTGTTGTCCACTTTGCTTGTTCATGTATGTCTCATCTTCCTCGTGGTCCACATCCAAATGCCAACCATGGCAGTCTGTCACATATAATCCTTCATACGTAGTTGTACTATTTTTTCCCCGAGAGCTGCTTTTTTCCTCATTCATATTTATCTTTGGATTTAGCTGCTGTCATAGTCAGCTCCACAAATGTTTCCAAAAAGCCCATTTCTGCTGCCCCTATTCTTCTGTCGCCCTTCCACATCAATACCCCGAAAAGGTTGCTGGATTACATTGTGCATTATACAGGAAAACCTTGTTTACCCGGCCCTTGTTCTTCCGGATCTGATTTGTAGATATGTTTTCTTTAATTGAATGTTCACATTAGATAATAAATTTAATTAAGATAGCAAGAACGTAATTAGAAGTATATACATAAAGTATTTGCTGTTTAGTTTGATTCAATATAGGATTTCTGCATAAACCGTAGAATAAATTATGGTATTAATGCAAGTGTTTGGTAGTGTAATTCATAGTGCAAGTTCAAAGTGACATCAAAGAAGGTCACGGTTCAATGGATAAAAGTTGTATGCTGTTAATGGAGTTGATAATGGAGAAACATTGAAGAAAATAGATGCTGAATTGCGAGTTGCTGATAAACATTGACATACTTGGAAGGTCAGCCCAACACTACTCTCTGTTTGTGTTACCGTACTTCGTTCAAGCGCCACACGTGTTTAATACAGAAGACCGTGGATTAATTCTTTTTTAAGAAATGATGTGATTTTATGTGATTAAGATTTTTATATTTCCAATGTCTTGTAAAGAATATATATGTACTGTACATAATTTTGTTACAAGACATAGTTTTTATCGTCATAAGCGGCATGTCTACTTATTTAAGAATTTTGTTTTGCT
The DNA here is from genome assembly GCA_030765045.1 of Tenodera sinensis. Classification (NCBI taxonomy): domain Eukaryota; kingdom Metazoa; phylum Arthropoda; class Insecta; order Mantodea; family Mantidae; genus Tenodera; species Tenodera sinensis. Next base: position 137,101,453 of record CM060968.1, read on the forward strand.
TATTACCCATATAACACGGATTATCTGGATCTTCGATTTTCCGGATTGCCTTTGGCCCCAGTTAGCTGGTTAAATGAGGTTTTAGTGTGCAGGGTTTTATATAGTTAAATTATTAGACGACCTTGGGTAAGATAGAATAGGTCAAGTCTGTGCATAAAGCAATGCAAATATAAAGGCATACTCTTATCAATTTCTAAGATGTTATAGAATTAAGTGCTACAATTTTCATAAAGCACATTTGCAGTTGTTTTTTATATAATTATGTCTGCTTTCTTGCTGTAAAGGGTAAAAGATATTAAATGTGAGGTTTTTCTTTTTATCATTATTATCTTGGTCTATTCATTACACGAATGTCACCCCAACAATTCCGTTATATAAAAGGGCATAAATGAGCAAATGAAATATTGTGAAAGAATAATAAAATCTGTCCGGTTACTTTTCTGTCACTTTGTCTGTTTTCCCTCTGATTCTCTCATATACTCACTACTACGATGCAATCACTCGACGCCCATTAGAATTTTCTTCACGACGATCGACTTATATTTCACGACGAACGCGCACACGCACAGCTGTCTCGTACTCACTGATACTGACCGACTCTGCCGGACCTTTCTCGACTTCTACACACACACCGGCGATCACGTGGCCAGATCTTTCCCGAGTGTTCTGCAGAGAGGCCCTTTTGTGTAGCCGCTTCCACTGTTGTTAGTCACCTACTCGTACAGTTTCGCGATGCAGCCTGAAAATGAACGTCTTTTCCCGCTCGCCGGCCTGGCCTGTGGTGTGAAGCAGCGCGGCCCCGCCAGTCCTTTCTTTTGCGCCGCGCCCGATGTCAGTATTTAAAGAGAAAGTATGACACCGGCCGGCCGTCGTACATCAGACTCTAGGCCAGGCTACCTCACACCACTGAGCGACTTGTAAGTACGTGGGCTACAACAATGAACGTGGCAGAACAAAGGGTTTCCAGACTGTTCACGAAGCTTCGACTGCTTGTGTAGACAAGTTTTAGAGAAGGCGATCACGAGAAAAATCCGTGCTTTGTCATTCTCGGGTATATAACCCAGTGGGGCGGCGAGAAAAGCGAGTTGTTTTTGGTGTGTGTATGTATGTGTGTGTGTGTGTGTGTGCGCGCGCGCGCAGCTTAACTCAAAAACAAAAAGTCAGTAAACCAAAGATGGTATTTCACTTTCATATCTCCTAAGGATGCGACAAGAAGATTTATAAGAAAATTCCTCTACCCTAAGCTAGAATTTACATGGAAAATTTTTCGAAAATTTTGATCTCGAAAATGGCTCTAATGATTTTGACTAAAATGACATGTTTAATATATTGTTACGATAAAAAGGTATATTTTGAATTTTGTGGTTGTAGCCCATGTAGTCCTGTTTAATGTGGATGACTTTTGTGTAACTGGTGAATTGTAAGGATGAACCACATCTTGCTATACGAAAAATGTAGATATTGCTAAAACACAATTTATGTCCCAATAGTTTTTTTAGATTAAACAATTTCGGAGACATTCCTTGTTATTTTTGTCAGTTTTGTAATACTTAAACTTTCGTCAAATGGAACATTGTCATTCATTTTTTAAAAATATCTTAGCCGTGCAAAGAGAACGGAATCTGAAAGCTCTAAAATATTTGACTATCGCTCAAAGCCTACTGTATTCCCACATTGCCCTTGTACCTAAAAGGAGAGAAGCAATAAGATAATATCTGTAAATGTTTACCTCAAGTAACACGAAGATATAGGAACAAGAGTTTGTAAGAAGGGTTAGTACAGCAGTAGAAAAAATCATGTGAGTGCAACACATTAGATTTTTCTGTTCGTTAACTTTATGTATGAGCCGCCGGAAGGTGAGATTTGTCAAATCATTTTGTTACCTTTGTTGTACATGTGATCGAAAGTGTGGAATTTCAGTTAATATACTGTATTCAATAATTAAGTGATGTACGCACAAAAATTAATGTAATTTATTATTTAAAGAAATAATCAAGCTTTTCACACTCTTCAACTTCTATACCAGAGTGGGTTGGGGAACATATCAAAGATTTCGAACTTAACCTCAAGGACGCAGATATGTTTGTTTACTCGTCTACAGATTCAGACTATACACAAACCTACAGCGTTGCACCTATTAGCTTAAGAATATGCAACAAACTGAAGTAGTGGATTTGCAAACACGCCAAAATTCTCTCGTGCAGACGATAACCTACAGGAATAATGGCTGAAGAACTAATGGTATCAGCACATTCGTACGAAAACATCCAAATGCATGTTCTACCTCGAATCCCTCCTAAAAATAACTTCCCTTTTACCCTACTACGAAATATACCTTTCTACACGAACTTTGTTTGCTTAGTTTTGCAAAACCTTGTTTTTATCTGTGAAAACATTAGTGCACTTTGCTTTTTAGGAGTGGAATAGAAAAGGGAAGGCAAGTCCATGCAATTAGTTGTGCTTAATGAACAAATCCAATTAGAAACCACTTAGAGTAGAGGATGGGTAGAAGCGGAACCCATTTCCAGCTATGACGTCAGTGGAACTTTTAAGTCTGCTTCTTCTTCCCTTTCATAAATTATTACAGTACACGTGTCAATATGCAGCTGAATTTGGTATTTTATTTTTGAGACACTAACAAAGGAGTGACGTGTTCTCACGGGGATTTTTTACTTTCCCTGCTGCGTATGGTAGGTAGAGGAAGTATTGTATTCCACCCAAAAATTCGATGTCCAGGTTTCACCGGAAATATATTTTGAGGCCCCCCGAACCCCCAAAAAAGCATTTCTAGAAACAGGTGCGCGTACATGTGCGTGTCAGACTGTGGTCAACTTAAAAACCATACTTGGTGTTTAAATGTAATGTTTTTAAAGGACGCTACACGAAGATTTTAAAGAAAATTGCTTTACCCTAACCTATCCTTTACATAGAAAATCTTTCGAAAATCTTGATTTTTCTGGAAAACAAATGATTTTGGTTAAAACACCGTATGTCTTACGGCAAAGGAAATGTATATTTTGAATTTTCTGGCTATAGGCTCTGTAGATCTGTTTGCTCTGGATAACCTTTGCATAACCGTAAGAGATTAGACCAAATCATACTGTACAAACAATTTAGATCTCCTTAAAATGCACAGTTTATGTTCCAAAGTGAACAATTTCGGAGATATTCCTGGTTATTTGTGTCAGTTTTGGAAAACAAACTTTCATCAAATGGAACATCGTTAATCATTTTTTATGTTATCCGTGCAAGGAGAACGGAATCTCAAGGTTTTAAAACATTTTACTTACACAAAGCCTACTGTATTCCCATACTCCCCTTATATCTAGAAGCAAATAAGCAATAAGATAATTTCTGCAAATGTTTATCTCAGCTAAGACGAGGAAGATATAGCAATAAAAGTTTGTAAGAATGGTTAGTACAAGAGCAGAGAAAGTCATGTGGGTGTAACACATCAGATCTTTTTTTGATTCAAATGAAGCTGTGTTGGAAAAGAAGCATTTTGGAATTTTTCGATTTTAGGAATAATAGGTATGTATATATTTATAAAACATAACGTAGTCCAAAAATGGTTTTACTTTTTGAGTTATGCTGTTCATCACACATAAGAGATACAAGCGCGCGTGCACACACACACACACACACACACACACACACACACACACACACACACACACACACACACACACACACACACACACACACACACAATACATTTCCAAAGTTGGTCTCCTATTTAATATAAGTAATCGCAAAAATACATATGTACTATAAAATATGGACACAAAATGTTCCACTCAACCTCTGCTGTAGATATAGTAGGTACAGCTTATTGAGATACCCCAAAAAACAACCTTGATATTTTCCTCCCATTATGGTGCAGTCTGGTTATATCTGGTGATATTCCATCCGTTAGTTTGCATTAGCGCCGCCAACTGTTCCTGACATATAACCATGGTAAAGCTACGACTATAGCTGGTGTTACTGTGCCTGTTATGTTGCCACAGAAGCCCTTGTTTATGAACGCGTTGCAGAGAAGTCAACCGATAGATTTTAAAACAAAATTCTGTTTAGACGCTGTATTAATAAGACTTTCCGCTTGTGTGCATGCGTGCGTGCATGCGTGCGTGCGTGCGTGCGTGCGTGCGTGCGTGTGTGTGTGTGTGTGTGTGTGTGTGTGTGTGTGTGTGTGTGTGTGTGTGTGTGTTTGTGTGTGGTTTTGTCTTGAATTACTTTACAGCAGTATATGGAGTTACTGTTGTTACTTTTGTGTTCGCTAAACAGTTATGCATTAAATATATATTAGGATATTTAGCGTTCGGAAGTGATTTTATCCAAAAGTGTTATTGCAGAAGGTTCATTATGTATTGTGTGGTAACAATGTTCAAGCATTAATTATTATTTGGAGGTATGTTACTTTAACCCTGTGATATTTAAGGTTAGAAATGCCTTCATTGTGTAAGTTGGCAGGAATCCTCTTTGGGATTCTTTCGTCAGCTGTTTAGTGTAATGTCGGCCATGTTGATCTCTTGGAAACTGCCGATAAACTGTGTCCACTATAACGCTGGAAAGGGTGAAGGTACTTTGAGCTTCATATATCTGTCCGTCTGTCTGTCACGGAGGGGAATCCGGCACGTTAACCGCTGGTTTATTGTGCGTCACACCCCCGGAGGAAGGATGATATGAAAGTACCCTACAGGCAGCCACAATCATCACAAGCAAAATTACTATGGTGGGTCCTTAAAAGAAGCAGGCAGTTCAGTCCGATGGAGTTTCAGGTCGCCAAAGAGAGCTCGGCCTGATCAGCCAGGTTCCCTACAAAGGCGGCCGACCACAGCGCCTTCCCTCAGCCGAACATCGTATTTCCAGAGCATCGCCGTAGCGCAGCCCGCTGACTCTTACAACGTGGAAAGGCTGGACATAGAGAATGAAATAAATGAAATGAAAGGAAAGGAAACGGGGTATCTAAGGTGAATATCCTTCCCAACAAGCGTCAATGACCTGGGAAAACACCGGAAAAACAAAGGTCAGAAAGGTTGGCCGCGGGAATCGAACCCGCAATCTTTTGAATGCGGGCAATAGACGTTATCGCCTAAGCCATCCGGTCGGCGAGCTTCAGATGTAAATGAAGCACATCATATTATATCAGGGTTGGAAATGCCATTTGTTTCACTTCCGAGCACTTAAGGTTGAACTCGAGCGTCTTGAGGATGCTTAACTTGTGCACTTTGGTATAAGAGTTCGTTTGAATCACAGCTGCCACGATGTAATTTAACTATGATTCTGTCTCAGGTGGCTGAGAAGTCGTATAAAATACCTTCCTGGCCAGGATGAAGATTTCTCCAGCGGGCCGTAACAACCCTGTTTGACAGTAATTACCTACCCAGTGGAAACCTAGTTAGTGTATTTCATGTAACTTGAGATGAATCCTTTCTGAAACTGAACTATAAAGTAATGGCCTTCCCAATTATAGACACAACGGGAAGCCCATTTATCTTCCATACTTATTATAACATTAAACAGTTTATGACTTCAAGACTAATGCACCTGTGAGAATCCACAATTTCCATTTGAGCGAACTGAATTTTTATCACACAACCTTAATGTGATATAGCAATTACATACAAAATTTCAATCAAATATCTGCACTCAAAGCTATTAATGCTTTTTTCTTGATTCCAATTTAATTATGTTGATTAAAAATTCCCCACCCATCAAATGATTTTACGTCCTTCAGAGGATCCCTCATTGGAGATCTTTTTTTCTTTCAAATGAAGCTATGCTAGAAAAGAAGCATTTTGAAATTTGTTGATTTTACGAATAATATGTAGGTATATATTAATGAAAAGATAAGGTACTCGTATTATCAAATCCAAAAGATCGTACCTGAAGCGTCATTCATGAAATTTTGTTGAAAATAAAATACTAACCAGTCAAACATTTTGACACCACGTGAATTATTTTAAGTACACAGAAATACCAAAGAAAATGTTTGAGAGAACTATTTAAAATTGGGATATGCATTACAGTACTGTGTTTGAGTGCTTCAAACGTTCGAATTATGATACTGGTAAATCAAAGAATCTAAATGAAAGAATTGAATTGTAAATACAGTAAAAAGCAAAGAAATTAAAAAAATGTTGCATTCTTGACCTAATTTTCATTCAATTTCACATAAGACTTTAAAGATGGCCAAATTGATTCCCAATTTTTGCAACCACTAGCAAACATGTGCACCTGGAGTCTGTCTTAACCGTAGACTCTACTCTTCACTTGTGGACATAGAGCATGACTTAACATCTCAGGGAATAAGTAATTTAAGGGGCAAAAGGTATTCGCAAATCCATTCGAAAAACATCATACTATTGCACTGTGAAGTTTGTTTATACATACATTCTATACACACCTTGCCGAAACTCCTGATAAACGAGAACCCATCACAATAAATCCACTTTTAAAACGAAAGTGCGCACCTGCGCCAAGGCCAGTGATGGCCAATTAAAGATACGCCTACATTCATAATGGAGTTGTAAATCCACATCAAACAAAATGTTAAATTGTATAACAATTCAATGTTGGTATAAAGCATACGTTACTTGTTTGTGCGTAGTAGCTTGGACCGTGTTTATCAATGAAAATAAAACACCAATAGAATGTTAAACTTACACTAATGACTTGTAACATACTAGTATAGTTACCGGGTAGTTCCTGCATCCCTCAGCTAGCATTAGAGTTTAAGAGACTAGTCTTTACAGAGTTGTGATGGTCAAGCGGAGCTATTATCCTACGTTTTGGTCGCAGCGATGTTCTGAGGATATCTGTTCGAATCTGCGATAGTGGGTCACAGTTTGTTTTACCCTCCATTTTACTTGTTTAGCAATAAGGTGTAGCAAAACAAATAACAAATAATTACATTAAAGATATGAAAATGCACTTGGAACCCTTATTCATTAATCAAGTAATTTTGAAATCACTTATTCTTACATGTGAACTATAAATGTGAAATATAAATAAATGTAATCATTTTTCTGTAGTTACTATGTATAGCTTTATTCATTTGTGTTTCAATTTGATGATCACTGATTTTAAAAGAACGTTCCTCTATGCAAATAAGTAGATTTGAACCTACGAAATATACGTTTAGTTCACGGTAGACTGATGTCGAGCGCACTTGACTACAAGCCCCTGCTGACCTCTTCTACGCAAAACATTTAGGTATTAAGCTCCTTGCTACGATATTTATGTTTTAGTTCTTAACAGCTGATTAGTGTTCATTAAACTTTAGGTCATGACTATCAGAACAGGGCCAAGAACGATTAACTGTATATGCCACAATACAGCTACAAAATAAATTCTGGCTTGGCAAATGGAACGATGTTTTCAAGTAAGACAGTAACCTGCGGGTTGCATAGATACGAAAGAATAGGGTCAGCTGATTCATCTGGTATATTGTTGCATATATAACGATAAATTACTACATTTATACGTACTTTCCTGTTACAAAACATTCGAGCAACTAAAATGTACAAAGAGAAAGGCCTAATAGCTGTGTGAGAAAACTGGATCAAAATGAAAACCCGGAGAACCCTGTAATAGAAAAGGTAAACTTTACAAGTATGTGTAAAAGGATGGGGACGGAAGGCACAAAAGTGCAATTTTATGCTGTGCAAACTTTTGCTGAGAGGTGTGTGTTTAAAGTTGTTCTGAGTTAATCTATGGGCGTAAGTGTTTAGTAAGTATTTGAAAATGTAAACAAATCAATTTTTTTTAAATGTCTCGAAAAAAGTTATATTGTTCCAGGTGTTTTTCTATAAGAGTGTTGAAGCACTCTCATATTAATGGTATTATTCATTTATTATGAAACTACTCACATTTTGCTGCCCTGTTTTGGTTTTGTAGGTGATGACACGGGCTTAGATCGTTAAACTGGGGAAATAATGGAGTTATTCCAGAGAAGTACGGTATGAGGGCGTTCATTAGGTAAACGGTTCTTCGAAGGTATCATGTGTGGTAAATTGTTTTTCAGTTAAGAATAAAATTAGCAATTGTTCGAACAGTTGTGATATAATTATGACTGATTACCACTCGGAGACAGAGACAGCGAGAAAGAGACAGAGAGGGGAGGGAGAGGGAGGAAGGTAGAGATCTAGGCAGATGAAGAAAAAAAAATTTTTTTTGGCAGATGAAGAGGGATGACTCGTTAACATTCTGTCCCCATCGTGTCACCCTGATGATGCCAAGCGCAGTACTTGGCGAAACGTTGGTATCTACCATGCCTTCTAGACCACGGCCTACAAGCCCGAACAACGAACAACGAAATATAGTTTATTATATGTGTAAAATATAATGCAATAAAAACAATGCAATTTTTTCAGTTGGAGGTTAAACGGTATTTCGGTTAAGTGTTTCGGATAACAGAGGTTCTACTGTATTTAGATGAAATATTTTTTACTTTCCCTACTACATATAGTAAGTGCAGGAAGTATTGCATTCCGTCCAAAAACTCGATGTCAAGATTTCGCCGGAAATACATGTTATGACGCCCCCTAAGAAAAGCGCTTTTTAAAAACTTCCATGCATGTGTTCTGAGGTACCACAAATAGAATTTTGCTTGGCTTAATACCCAGAATATTGAAAGGTAACGATTTTATTTTTCACCTATGTGCATTATGCGTTTAGCGAGTGTATATGTTCCTTTAGGAAAAATCAGATGTGTTACACTCACATGACTTTCTCTACTCTTGCACTAACCATTCATACAAACTCTTATTCCTATATCTTCATGCTAGTTGAGATAAGCATTTGTACAAATTATCTTATTGCTTATTTCCTTGTAGGTTGTTGTGTTGTGTGTAGTGTTTAACGCCCGCTTTTACTACTACGGCACCACAGTGGGTGACACTGATGATACATGGAATGAAGATGGAGCACCGGTGGAATGAGATGGCGGGGGAAACCGCAGAACCCGGAGAAAACCCGCCCAGACGCCGCTTCGTCCACCACGAATACCACATGCGGGTCCCTGGGATCGAACCCGGGCCGCCTAGGTGGTAGGCGAGCGTGCTAACCGCTCGGCCACGGCGCCGCCTCCTTGTAGGTACAAGAGGAATATTAGAATACAGTGGGCTTTGAGCGATAGTCAAATCTTTTGAAGCTTTGAGATCCCGCTCTGTTTGGACGCTTAACATATAAAAAATGAACAAGGATGTTCCCTTCCACCAAAGTTTTAGGTTTTCGGAAATTGACACAAGTAACAAGGAATGCCTCCGAAATAGTTTTCTCTACAAAAAATTTATTTGGACATAAATTGTGTGTATTAGCGAGAGCTACATTTTTTGTACAGTAAGATTTTGTCTATCTCCTAGAGTTTACAGGTTATTCAAGTCATCCAGAGGAAATAGGACTGCAAGGGCTATAGCTAGAAAATTCAAAATATTCGTTTCAGTTGTCACACAAATATCTTAAATATATGGCAGTTTAATAAAAAGCGTTAGAGCTATTTTCAAGGAAATCAAAATTTTCGAAAAATGTTCCGTGTAAAGGGTAGTTTAGGGTGTGGCTGTTTTCTTCAAAATCTTCGTGTCGCATCCTTGAAAGATATTAAATACTAACTTTTGTTTTTAACCAGCTTTTAGTTTTTGAGTTATGCTGTCCACAGACTGAAACACACACGCACACAGACAGACAGATGCGCGCGGACCTCTTTCTAAAACTGCCTTTTTTGGATTCAGGGGGTCTCAAAACATATATTTCTGGTGGAATCTCGACATCGAATTTTTAGGTGGAATACAATAGGTACTTCCTCTACTTAGCAGTAGAGAAAGTAAAAATGTTGTTATAACACTTCGCTGGGTTTTTGTTCCAAAAAAGGGTTAATCTCTAGGTGAGTTTATTTCACTTTCATGCTGTTCTATACTAGTAAATATGTAATATTTTGATCTCTCCACTTTTAAGCATTGTTAGTAAGTAGGGCCACCTAGATATATTTGCAGTGGGGGGAGGGGGGGGGGGTACTGCATCACTGCACTACAAAATGAAAATATTTCTACGAGTTAGAAACTGCTAGTTTTGGTGGTGTAAGCTGGTTAGATATGTTCCTTGTTGAACCTGGTGCTGAATACAGCAGACATTGCTGACAGGTGATACGTATGTACCTGTAGCACTAAACATAGCTGGTGTATGTGATAGTGCTTGTTCCCGTTAAACAATGGCTGGCTCTAAACCCTGTTGACCATGTAGTAACGTAGAGACTGAACAAACACGGTAGAAAGGCGGTAGCAGTTCATTTTTACTGCGTATAAAAATGTACCAACAACACACCATTCGATATTCATAGACAAATGAAGATAGATACACTGGTTGCTACGCTCGATTGGCAGAGCATAACGCGAACCTTTGATAACAGAGTAGGGCTGATCAAAAACAGCGTAACGGTTACTTTGTTACATTAAAGCAATCATTACAAAAATAATGACCACATAAAGTTACCCCGTTAACCTACAATCAATGCGTATCCGTAGGAATTTGTTTCTGTTATTATTGCCGGTAGTGGTTAAACATACGTCACTTAGCAGTACGTGCAAGTTAGATTACTTCCGTAAAAATCACATGACTTTCTCTACTCTTGTACTAACCATTCATACAAACTCTTACTCCTATATCTTCTGCGTGTTAGTTGAGGTAAACATTTGCACAAATTATTGCTCGTTTTCTTGCACGTGCAATGGGAATATTGGTATATAGTAGGCTTTGAACGATAATCAAATATTTTAAAGCTGTCAAACTCCGTTCTCTTTGCACGCTTAACATAAAAATGAATAGCGATGTTCCATTTGACACAAGTACTTTCTCCAAAACTTAAACAAATAACAAGGAATATCTCTGAAATGGTTCGCTCTACAAAAACAAATTATTCGGACATAAATTGTGTTTTATCGAGATCTACATTTTTTGTATACTAAGATTTTGTCCATCTCTTACGGTATACGATTTATTCAAAAGTCATCCAGAGTAAACAGAACTAAATAGGATATAGCCAGAAAATTAAAAATATAAATTGCATTTGTCACCAAATTTATCTAAAAAATATGGCATTTCTTATAGCTATTTTCAAGAAAATAAAAATTTTCCATGTGAAGGGTAGTTTTGGGTGGAGTAATTTTCTTCAAAATCTTCGTGTCGCATCCATAAAAGGCATTACATTTAAATACTAAATTTGGTTTTTAACCGACTTTTTCTTTCTGAGTTATACTGTCCACAGACACACACACACACACACACACACACACACGCGCGCGCGCGCGCGCGGACCGTTTTCTAAAGATGCTTTTTTTATATTATTATTATTATTATTATTATTATTATTATTATTATTATTATTATTATTATTATTATTATTATTATTATTATTATTATTATTATTATTATTATTATTATTATTATTATTATTATTATTATTCAGAGGACCTTAAAACACATTTCTGGTGAAATGCCGACATCGACTTTTTGGGTGGAATACAATATTGGTAGTAGAGAAAGTAAACATTTGATGTGTTCCACTCACATGACTTTCTCTACTCTTGTACTAACCATTCTTACAAACTCTTATCCCTATATCTTTTTCGTCTTAGTTGAGTTAAACATCTACAGAAATTATGTTATTGCTTATTTCCATGCCAGTACAAGGGGAATATGGGAGTACAGTAGACTTTGAGCGATAGTCAAATCTTTTATATCTTTGACATTCCGTTCTCTTTGCACGCGTTAACATAAAAAAATGAAGAGTGACCATCAGTCCGCAGAAAAGTTCGGCTTTATTGCTAGGCAAAGAAGCTGGAGGACGCCAGATAAGGATCTGAGGTTAGGTTGGAGGTGAACTCTGCTAAATACTTCGGAGTACTACTCGACCGTGGACTTACCTTCGTTAGGGCAGTCCAGGGCGACGCCGCCCTAGGAAAGCTATATCCTGTTTTAGGTTCCACAATGCCCTCGTATCTTAAACAACGCTTGTATCGTGCGATTATCCCACCCCTGATACTGTACGGGTGCGAGGTCTGGGGATCGGTGGCTCAAACCACCATTCGCAGATTGCAGGTGGTGCTGAAGAGGGTGCTTAGGATGATCTACGATGCCGACCGTAGATTCCCATCTCACATCCTCCACACTTATTCTGGCATTCCATACATTGTGGATGTTGTGCTTACACCACACCCAAACCAGCTGGTCAACACCCTGGGACAATATGACCACCGCCTTCACAGGAGGCAAAAGCTACCGCTTACCCAAGGATGCCTTGGGGTAGTTAGCTCTGCTGCTTCCACATTTCACCAAACATTTCACCACACCATCGGTTTCTCGCTGTCTGACACTGCTTCACAAGCGGCCGGCTAAGTGTGCAGAACTGGGCACTGGGTGCACTAGGATGGACAGACCGCATTGCCAACCCAAAGTGAAGAGAAACCAAACATCACCATCCTCACACAAAGACGCAAAAGCTTGTGAATAAAGACTACACCTTTCATATCTGACGGATACATCCGTATTAGACGAATAGGTACGTTGGAGATCCACCCCGCCCGCTCGGGTAAACCCGGACGAACTGCTCTTGGCTCACAAATATACGATTTGCTCCGACAGATGTTAAACACTGTCTTTCGTGCAATTACAACTCACAACTGTTTTCTTCTCATAAACTTGCAGTGTGTGTAAACAAAGAGTGATAACTAGAAGAAACCCTGTGGTTTGTTCCCACTGAAACCCACGCAATTTGTCACACTCCTAAGTTGGTAACAGTTCCAATAAACGCTCGGCTTTCCGAATGTATTAGATCAATGAAATGAATGTTCAGTATCTTATGAAGTGAAAAAGAAATGTTTTTGACGTGAATATCGGTTCAAATTTTGCTTCTTACCCACATATTTCCAAAACACTAAAAATAAGCGCGAATAACGGTGATTTTCATATCAATATTTCAGGAGCTATGTACAACTCTTTTAATTTTTTTGTTCTGTACATCACACAATGACTCTTCGTCTTCTAAACGTGTATATGGGTAATAATTTTCGACATTTATAAATAATCCTTAGAGCCTCTTTAATTATTCCTGTGTGTCAATGTCAGTTAGCCACGGTAAATAAGGATAAAGTCCTCTGCAGGGAAATGTAATAGACTGAAAAAAAGATCCTTTTTGATTCTGCGTCATTACAATATAACAAATAAAAAAGTATCAGAAAGTTTTCTTCTATAGTCATTCGTTTTCCCACAAAACACGTGACTAACTGACAGTTAGTGCTGGCGCTCTGAGGTCGTCATACGCGTACAATGCTTCTGAGACTTCAATAAGGATAGACGTATCAGTCCGTTTCTGACTCCATGGCTAAAACACCAGCCCAAAGACAACGTGAATACAAACAATGTCTGAAGGAGCAAGGCAGTTATGCACAATGGAAGGAAAAAATAAAAGTGACTATGAGGAAAGGAAGAGCAATACTGAAACAAACAAAACAAGGAAGAGAACACCTCAAAGCTGAATATAGGAGACATAAACAAGCACAGCGGGCAAGACAGAAAATAAGAGACCAAGAAGGGATTGATAAGGATACTCCATCAACATTAACCGCTTTCAAAAGCAGACAGCATTTTGGAAAGTGCAGAAAACGTGTTGAGGAAGCACTGCCGCAATCTCCACGCAAAAGAAAAGAAATGATTCGTAAGTTAGCAGTTGAAGAGGGATTACATGTTGTAAAACCAAAGTATTCTGTCCCGGTATCAGGAAACAACTATCAGAGGAACTAAGTTCTATCAGGATGATTCAATATCTTACCAAGCTCCTGGAAGCGTATATTGGTGAAATTCAGAAAAATCTTTTGTTTTGGTGTCTGATTATGTATCACATGACAAATATGCAGTTGATATTTGCTTAAGGAGTATATTTTCGGAAATATTGGATATTGTTCCGAATCTTGAACTTGTGAAAGTGTTTTCTGATGGAGCTGCTAGTCATTTTAAGCAGAAATACACATTGAGTCATGAGACATATCTTTCCGAAGTATTTGGAATCCAAATTGAATGGCACTTCTTCGAATCCTATCACGGAATCAGTAGATGCGATTTGAGGACAAGTGAAGAGGATGGCCTGGACAGCTGCGAAAGCAGGAAGCAGGATTCAGAATGCTGAAGAATTTGTTAATACTGTTAGAAAGAAAACCAAAATATGTGTTCTTGAAGTTTCTCTGCCTGAAATTGAAGAAGCAAAAGAATATCTCGACAAAAGATTTGAACGTATTTTACCTATGCCATCCACTCATCGGGTTCATTATGTGAAAGTATTAGGTTTCAATGTTGTTGACTATGCTTTTCTTTCATGTGCGGAAAGTGTCAGAATGATGCACAACTTTCGGAAATAAAAACAGTGTAGTGATATGCGCGTGTACTACGAGGCTACTGCATTTAGCGTTCCTGCACTATGAGGAGTCCAGTCCAGTAACTATAATAGTGCGTTACAGGTATGTGCTGTGTGCTCTCATGTGTCGTCTTTGTTATGGTTTTGGGTCAGCTTTTTATACTTGCAATGTATACTGTAACTGTGATAAAAAATGAGAAATGTCAACATCTGTTTATATTTCATGCTATTAATGGTTCTCCAAAGTATATGGCAATTGTTAAAACGATAAATACAATTACACACCTGTGTGTATTACATGTATGTAACGTATAATACGTATCACTATGATTTACCATATGTTATACCATGTAAAACAAAGACAAGGTATTACAATTTTCGCAAGTGTCAGATAGTCACAAACTCGTGTCAGTTACTCACGCTGACCTTTGAATAAATATCTCCAGATGAGAATATCATACCAAACCTTTTTTCAGGTCATTTGAAAGCTTAGAAGTTCCTCTCACAAGTGATTTTTCAGAACAAATCAAATACGAAAACTTGCAGAGAAAACGGAGGACAAATGTTTGAAGTTGGACCTGCAGTTGACAAAAATTTCAGTTAGTCACGAAAAGTTTAGCGCTCATTATTAAATAATTGTTTCAATTTTTTAAGGTTTTTATCTTTCCTATCACAACCGCCAATGTATTATCTGTCATCGCATGTCGTTAAAATAACATTTTTACACCTATGTTGGCCATTAGACAGACATTTTAAGAAGAAAATGTAGTGTAAATGTCAGTTAGTCACACGCGGAATTGCTCTATAGGAATAAGAGATTGTAAGGATAGTTAGTACAAGAGTAAAGAAAGTCATGTGAGTGCAACACATTAAACTATTGTATGTTAAGTGTGCAAAGAGAACGGGATCTCATACATTCTCTTCCTCTCTCTCATACTTCTAGACCCTGGAAAGGATGGGGAATAATCTTGGCTAGAGAGATTCTCCGCCCCCCTCCCGCGCCGGCGGGAGTCAAACCCGGAACCACTCAGCCTGCAGGTAGAGCGTTATCGACTGAGCTAGGGGGCCAGCCAATTGCACTCCTTTTGGTGGGCAATGGAACTGAAATATATCACCACACCAGGACCTCCTAAATACCGGACCTGACACTGTGATTCAAGATGGCGGCCTATGTGGTGGGAACTACTTGTAAACAACTCGTCTACAGGCTACGATTTCAACGCAGTAAAATAAAAATGTGGTGTAATAACACGCCTATTTTGTGAATATGGGCTGTGTTAAACACAAAAACACTGTCTTAAACATAAACTCAAGGAAACAAAAAAGAATGACATTTAATATTAAACGATAAACCATGGGCAATGAAATATATAACCTCAAATATCATTCATGCAATCTACAGGTTTACATGCCATTATGTAACTGCATTACACACTCAAATTACAAAGAAGATAGACAAAACTGCAAGCAGCATGTTACTTAAATAAAACAGAAGTGTTGACAGTGAGTTGACTCAGAATTATTAATCATTGTTTACACTGTTTTTCACATTTGTACAATGTGCATAATGTTATATACCTACACAAAACATACTATACTGGATGGCTGATATACAAATGCTGCTATTTAGAATGACCTAAAGCTACCTACTGAATTCAAAACCTTTAGGGTGAAATTTTGCTTTTACTATTACTGAGAACTTGATTACTCAGTTTGCAACAACGTATTACTCAGCACTTCAGGACACTTTATTTTACAGGGGGAATCCACAAAAGCAGACGAAATATTAAAAATAATAACCGTAAAACAGCACTGTAAATGAAATACATGAAATACGTAATCTTAAATCAGTATTGTAAAGCAACATTGTGTTAGCTTAGGTTAGGTTAGTTTTGCATATGAGTGGGGTGACAGGGTCCTGTGTTATCGAAATATTTACAATTTGGGTAGTGTTTATGCAATCATTTCAACGTAAATGCATTAATCAATCATTGTAGCATATATTACACTCGTTTATGCACATTTATTAGCTAAATATCCGCCGCATAAGCGAAATAAAACCACTTCATCGACCGTACGAAATTTTCTCATAAATAAAACACGAAGCTTGAGCGCACAATAAAACTTACAAGATCGTAATCAGCAATAAAAACTGCATCCATTGCACTATGTTTCATTCGTTTTCTCGAGCGGACGATTTTGTAAATATTTACCAAACTTTGCTATAGTCTACAGTTTTACATGCAGCAACATAACACATTTCTTCTAAACTACAACTACACATTTAAATTACAAAGACAAAAGATAATGTACAAATATGAGCAGCATACTACTTACATGAAACAAACTGTTGGTGTTGCAGATGCCACTAATTGAATTCACTCGAAATTATTGTCTTTCACTATTCACACTATTCACCATGTTATATACACACCGGCAACTAATACACATAACGCTGCAATTTATTGTAATTAAATACTGAATTTAGAAGCTTTATGTTGTAATTTACCTTTTGTTTTAACTGAAAGTTTCTGATTTTTAATTTGCATCCGGGAATGCAACAGTTACGGTGCATTGTCGTGTTTGAGGTTAGGTTGTAGTACGGCAACATTAATATACACTACTGGAACAGTTTTTCTTCAACAACCTCTCACCACTGTAATCGTGACACAAATGGTACGTGCAAGCAGATAAATTAACCACACTATACGGCTAATGTAGCCATAGTCCTAGATGGAACACAATAAACATGAACACGTGGATAGCACACGGCACAGTCAAAACGTTATTACATTTATTCCTGTTCCTATACTGCCCAAATAAAACTTTTGAAACACTCGCTTTGCTAATATGAAGACAAACTTACATAGGAATTATTATAAGAAACAATAACTCGAAGACATAGAAAATAATACGAAAAACAGCGTGTGGAAACACCTCAGAAATCATCGCCACCAGCCGACGCCATTTTTGTACAACTTGGTTGGCAGTGTCAGGTCCGTTAATCTAGAAGGTCCTGACCACACCCTTGTGTTTTCAGGTACTCTCATAGATGGCACTAAGAGCTTTGGGACTTCACAAAGAAGAATTGCTTGCAATTTTATAGCTCTGTAAGAGGAACGGAAAATGATACTGTTTTATTCTGGTTTAGTAATATGTATTAAATTTGATACATTGAAGCGAATAACCACACAACTGATTGTTGTTGAAATACATATCAATAAAAACTACACCTTTGGGAACTAAACTAACTGCAAACTATGCAACACTTACGCATGAACAGTGAGTGCGTAGCTCAGATCATTGTGCATAATTGCTAGTTATCATTGAACTCTAGGCAGATCAAAGGACCTCTAGTTATTAGTATTGTGACTTTTGTGGGTTGAAAAGTAAAAACGACAGATCTCGTCGAGATAAAGAAACACTTTTATTTCCGTAAACAGTAACTTTTTACACTCGTTGCAACAGCAAGAAAGTCTTTTCCGATTCACTAACAGCACGGCTCCAAATTCGTAACACAACACTGTCCCTTTCTCCGTCGGCACGACTCCTCAACGCTTCACATACGTCTGACTCTCCGTCGGCACGACCGTCTGTCGCACTTTACCGCTATTTATATCTCCCAGGCACTATTCTGGAAAGTTCAGTTATTGTGGTGAAATACAAAGCAGAAGATACTCGAAGTCTCTATCCTTTTCTCTCTTTCGGCAAGCGCCCCAACAATGTGGCCATTCTCTGTCTCTTTCCTTCGGCTCCTTTGCGGTAGTGCCGACAATAATGCGATGGGTGACACTGCTGTTGTCGGCAATTAGATGCGGCGGCGCGGTGACAGTATGCTAACCTTTTAGTACAAAGGAACCACGTTTTATTCTTGGTTCTTGTGTAGGAATGTTGGTTTAACCAGAATAATTCTCCATAACTTCTAGAGTTCGGAAGAGAGATTGCAAATGTATATGTAATGACCAGGGTTAGGAACATTATGTATTTGCATGTTTTTTTGTTATAATATTGATATGCTGATATATTACCATATGTTCCACAACAGCTGCAGTTTTCTAAGATTTTTATTATGTATATGTGTACCTTTATAAAATTATTGTGGTATTTTAGTAAACTTGTGCTCATTCTGACATTGTAACGCCTTTTTTAATTCTCTTCTATTATTGACTGAATGAAGGATTATACATCACGTTTTAAATCGGTGACTCAGGTCTGTTGATCACGTGAATTACGAATGCGCACACAGGTCAGCTGACTTAGGGAGTTTCCCGCCTTACTGCCAAAAAATGAAATGAAAAAATGTTTATTTGGGCATGCTTACAACATGCCCGGGCTGTTTAGGGAAATCCCTCTTCAGCCTAGTGTGGTATTTGTTACGTTTACGTGTTGGGATTTCCCTCGGCTTAGGTACGTATTTGTGTTTTTGTTGACATTGTGTAGTGTAGTGTGTTGTGATTTGTGTATCTGTGTGTCAGTTCCCGTTTTCCACATCCATGGCTCCATTCATGTGCTTCTGCCCAAAGAAGATCCTAGGTTTTGTTGCTTGTTTTTTGTTTTTATTTTAATGTTGCTGCTTGGCTCATAGGTATTTTTTGTATGTATAGTGTATTTTTGTATGTTAGGGGTTTTTAGTGTGTTTTTGTGTTTATTGTGTGTCTAAATGTTTTGAAAGTGTTGTAGATGGTCTCTTATTTTCTCTTCTTCTTGTTCTTGGTATTTATCGTATACATGTATGAGTGTGATAAGGGGAGGGTTTTTGTCTGTTGGTGTTTCTTGTATAGTCTTCATCTTTTGTGCAGTGTTTGAGTGTTCTTCTGTAGCTTCTTGTGTGTGCGTTGTGTATGTATTTTATGAATTGTTTTGCTATGTGTGTGTCTATGGGTATTGTGTTTGTGTATTGATGTACACATTTAGATTTGAATGATGGAGAAAGTTTGTGAGCAGTCCGTAGGCATTTCCTTTCATATGCTTTTATTTTGTTCATCATAGTTGTTGTGATTAGGGGCATTGTGACTACGGCTGCGTATGTGAGTTGTGGTCGGACTAGTGTGATGTAGAGTTTGTGTAATATTTGTGGTGTGAGTCCTCTTTTGTTGAGTATGGCCAGATAGTTTAGTGTTGAGTGTATGGGACGTACTTTATTGAGTAGTTGTGTATAGTGTGGTTTAATTCTACGTTTGTTGTGTACGTGTACTCCCAAGTATTTTACTGTTTTTTATATGTAATTGTTTGTTGAAAGTAAGTGTGGCTGTTCTGTATGTGTGTTTTCTTATTTTTCTAATTACAATGGCTTGTGTTTTTTGTATGTTTATGGTTATTTGCCATTTTCGTGTCCATTGTAGAAATGTGTTTAACTGTTTTTCTAGTCTGCCTCTGACTCCTAGTAGTGTGGCGTGTGTGCTCCAATATGCGGTATCATCTGCATATTGGGCTAGGTGTATGTTCTTGTGTATGGGTTGTGGTGTGTCGGCTGTGTATAATATGTATAGGTGTATTAGATCTGCCTCTTGACCAAGATTTATGCAACGTCTGTTTGCCGGAAATCCGTTTCATTTATGAGCGCTAGTTACAGACGTACTTTATCCGTCGTGGCTTTACTGTGACTGGCTGATCACATTGGTATTGCACTACAGAACTGGGATTTCCACTATGTTCCGGCTCCAGAGGCAGTTCGAGTCGAGCGGAGATGATGATTCCCCGCTCGAGTGTCTTTACCGCAGTGCCTAGCCGTCATACGGCTTAACCTGCGCAATGGTTTTGATGGCACTACAGGAATATTTATCACTGGGAAAAATTTGTGGTAACAGGGGTTTTTATAGGGGCGGAAGGGATGGTAGGCAGGGATTGGTCCGCAAGTGGGCTGTGCGCGACTTCTAACTGGTAGTCAGGTGACGCGCTCTCTCTGTTTTGGGCCAACATTCTCGCATAGTGTACACCTCTCGACCACTCTGCTGGACTACTGGAAGAAAAGGGAAGCCAACTGCGTGACCTCTCGCCAGGGAGCAGCCACTACGCACCGCGCCAACTACATACAGTGTAATAGCCAGGCCGGGCGCCGCTAGTTCGTCGCGGAGTGTCCTATAAGAGATCTGATAAGCAGATTTTAGGGCACTCCAAACTGAAGAAGAGAGAAGAGAATCCACCGAGGCAGCTTTCCCGGAGCTGTCCTAACACAGAACCGGGCTTGGGCCCTCTACTGGCTTGTCTAGTGAAAGAGGCTCGCCGAGCTCTTTCACGGGCCAACCAGGAAGAGATGTCGGACGGAGGAGACTCGGTACCGACTGACAGACCAACGAGACCGCAGCCCCACAAGGTTGTAGCCAAGGGTCTGGACTCAGGTCTGGACCCGGGGTTCGCTGGAACCCCAATAGGCGCGCCGCAAGGCGTCTGGCCCTCTGTGGGGAGCCGAATGGCACCTGCACCGACCTTGACCGAAACACCGAGTACCAGCAAGCAGGTAAGACCTGACATGGTATTGACATCCCCGAAACCATCTACCTCGAACCCCTCACCCGGTCCCCGAGTGAGGATCGCCAAGGCGAAAGCCAAGGCACTTACTAGGGCCAAGAGTAGGCCGAAGGTGAAAAAGGCCGTGGGCCTTGTTAATCAAGGGACTGTCGCCCCTATAACACCGCCAGCTCCTGTCAACCCAACTCCAGCACTGCCGGACGACGATGGCCTTGTACTGGTACAAAGCCGCAGGAAAAGGTCCTCTGGTTCGAGCCCAGAGCGACCTGCTCCTTCATCGGGACCTGCAGCGTCCTCCCAGCACCAAGCCGCACAAAAGGCGGAAAAATTCCGCCAATTGTGTCTGACCCCTTCCCTAATCACATCAAGGTGATGAAGGAACTCAGGGGAAAGTTAAAGGCGGTATTTCAGGCAACACGACACCCAGGGCGTGTTGTCATCCGAACCACTTCCTCTGGAGACCATGCGGCCGCAAAGGAAGTGCTGAAAGCGAGTGGAATAAAATTCCACACGTATTCGCTACAGCGACCCCACGTGGTCCGCAGGGTAATTAGAGGTCTCGATTCGGAGACAGACCCCCAGGATATCTGTGCCGGCCTGAAGGACGAACACGGAATCGAACCTCGGTCCGTGGTGCAACTCACCACTACAAAGGTGAAAGATGGGAAACCCACAAAGGTACCCCTACCTCTATTCCTAGTAACCGTAGACAAACAAGGGGAGGGAACCCCTAAGATTGACGAGGTGACTTGCCTGTACTATACACGGGTCACGATTGAGCCTTATCACGGCAGGGAGGGGCCAGCCCAGTGCTATAAATGCCTGGGTTTCCACCACTCAAGCTTTGCCTGTGAGAGGACTCTCAAGTGTCTCCGTTGTGCGGGCGAGCACCCGGTACCAAAAGAAGAAAGAAGGTGCGCCAACTGCGATGGATGCCACATAGGGATCTATCGCGGGTGCCCTAGGAGACTTGCGATAATGCAAGGCAAACAGGGCAAGGCTGACACTGAAGTCAGAACAGGGGTCTCTTTCGCCAAGGCCCTGGCAGGACACGAAGGTGCTCTCGCGCAGGCCGAGGCCGCGGAAGTAACCCCTAGCGACCAGGTTGCCAAGTCGATGACAAAGCCAGTCCCGGAAAGTGTCCCACCCCAGGTTGCGAGCACAAAGACTGCTCCAACACCCAGCACTGCTCCTAAGGAAAAGCGTCCCCCCAAGAAGGGGAAGAAGAAAGCCTCTGTGGTGAAAAACACAGAAAAGTCTACTGTGGTGAAGGATTTCAACAAAACTGTTGGAAAACTCCCCCCACCACCAGCACCCACAGTCCAAGCTGTGTCAACCACACAGCAAGCGGCAGAGCCCGCCAATGCCGGCCCGTCCCAGCGGACTGGCCCAACCAACCCTGAGGCAGCAGTGCCTCCACAAAACATCCCGGAACCAACCTTAGGGGACACATTCGCCACCGAGGAGATGGCTGAATTCATCGAGTTGGCAACCTGGTTCGCCGACTTAGTTCAGCGTTCCCTCCCAATACTACGACGCTGCAGGGAAACCTTCAACAAACCCGGGATTTCCGCTGTGAAGAAACACCTCGCGGTGCTTCAAACGGCTAAGGAACTCTACTCTAACTCCGTGAGCTCATAATGGCGCATAGAACTGTGCGTTCATTTAGAGCTGCGTTCTGGAACGCAAATGGGGTTAGACACCAGAGACCTGGCCTGCTGGAGTTCGTGGACAGTCATGGAATTGATATCCTGATGGTCTGCGAAACGCACTTGCACGCTGGTGTACAGTTTACCCTGCCAAGTTACGCCGCTCATCGGTCTGATCGGGTCGGCCGACAGGGCGGTGGTACTGCCATTTTCATAAAGAACCATCTCACCCACACTCCTGTTACCATTCCTCCGCTACAACACCTGGAGGCAACCGCCATAAGGCTATCCTTGGGCGGGAACGATCTGGTGCTTGTGGCGGTATACGACCCGCCGGATGGTCACTTTTATGAAGCGGACATCACGGCACTCCTGAACCTACACCACAGGGTTTGCATTGCAGGCGACTTCAACGCAAAACACCCAAGCTGGCACAGCCGCACCCAGAACGTTAAGGGCCGGGGATTGTACCGTCTCATTAGCGGGAACCCCGCCCTTCACGCGCACGGGCCGAGAGGTCCAACCTACTACCCGGCACGCGACGCCGCGGACATCATCGATTTCATGGTCACCAAAAACATACCATTTCACTTGGACCTCTCTGTGATTAACGATCTGGACTCCGACCACAACCCTGTTGTGGTGGATGCAGACGTTAATCTTACTGCCCTGGGAGTGCCGGACTGGGTGGATGAAGTCGACTGGGATGCAGCCGTCCTAGCCCTTCAAAACTCTGTGGAAGCAAATCCTCGAATAGACTCGATAGAGGCTCTCGAGGAGGCAGCCACGGGGTTTTCTACCTCCGTCCTAAACGCGGTGCGTGCTCACACGCATCGCATTCCTACCGAAGTACCAAACACGACATCTATCCCTGTCCCACTAAAACGCCTCATTCAAGCAAAGAATGCTGTCAGACGGCTATGGCAGAGATTCCGACATCCTAGGATAGGAGTAATACACCAGAGGTTCAAATCCCTGGTGAGACGACTCCTAAGAAAACACAGGCAAGCAGCTTGGGACGAAACAATGCGTCGCGTAAACCTCCAAGAGAGGAAACCGTGGCGCATCGTCCGAGCCTTGAGGAAAGACAAATCTGCACACCAGCATCCAGTGCACAGCCCTCGGGGAAGACTTGTCTTTGAACCGAGGGAAAAAGCAGAGGCACTAGCAGACTATCTGGAAACTCAATTCCAGCCTAGGGTAGATCCTCAGAACGATGACCACACTGACTTCGTGGAACAAGCGGTAGAAGACTTCTTAGAAGTCCGACTCGCGGGCCACGAGGAGTTCCACATCCCGGTAGTTACCCCTCGCGAGGTAACTAACACCATCCGGCACCTAAAACCTAGTAAAGCCCCTCGGCAGGACCGTGTAACTGCGGAAATGCTCCAGCACCTACCCCATAGAGCCGTGATGCACTTGACCCGCATTTACAACGCATGCCTCAGCATGTGCCACTTTCCAGCTGTCTGGAAACAGGCGCGTGTGGTATCCGTTTTGAAGCAGGGAAAGAATCCGGTTTTTCCATCTAGTTACCGTTCCATCAGCCTCCTACCAGTTGTCTCGAAAGTGTTCGAGAAACTGTTCCTGTCCCGCCTCGGACCTCTTTTGGAGGAAAAAGGTCTCCTACCGGAACACCAGTTTGGTTTTCGTTCTGGTCATTCCACGACTGAACAACTACTGCGTGTAGCCGAGAAAGCTTCCCTGGCTTACCAGGAGAGGGCTAAAACGGTGGCAGTGTTGCTCGACGTGGAAAAGGCATTTTCTACCACTTGGCATGAGGGGCTTGTCTACAAGCTCATACAGCAGGAAATCCCCCCTCCATACATTTACTTGGTGGCTAGTTTCCTACAGGAACGTAGCTTCCGGGTGAAGGTGGAGGGATCATTTTCTAGAGAAAGGCCCATTGGTGCAGGAGTCCCCGAGGGCAGTGTACAGTCACCGGCACTTTTTGCAGCTTACATGGCCGATCTCCCGACGCACCCCAACACACACATCTGTCAGTATGCGGACGATCTCATGATCTTCGCTACTAACAAGAACCCGCGCTACAGTTACCGACAAGTACAAGCCCACCTCTGTGCCATCAATAGATGGTGCGAGAACTGGCGTATGTCTATTAACCCGGAGAAAAGCTCTGCGATTCTCCTGGCTAATACGAAAGCCAACCGGCTCCCACTGGACCTCGTGCTTCGGCGCCGTCGGATCCCCTGGGTCACTACGGCGAAGTATCTCGGGGTCACGCTGGACCGCCGGCGGACGTATAGACATCACGTCAGGGTCAAAGTACTGCAAGGCCACGGTGCCCTCCGGCAGTTGTACCCCATCCTCAGTTCCCAAACCATGCCCTTACGCCTGAAGCTTCAGCTGTATCGAGCGATCATCCCGCCTCTGGTCCTGTACGGATGCGAGATCTGGGGAGTGGTGGCCAGCTCCACCTTCATCAGACTCCAGACGTTGCAGAACCGGGCATTAAGGACGATCTATGATACTGGCCGAAGATTTCCTGCCCATATCCTACACGAACACTCCGGTATCCCGTACATTGTCGACGTGATCAAAACTCGCGCTCGAACAATGTACAATAAACTCCAGAACCACCCTAACCCTCTGGTGAATACTCTGGGTCAATACGACCAGAGACAGCCGCGCCGACTACCATCCAAAAGATTGCCGAAGGACATCTTAAGTCCTTTGATCTAATCTTAAGATGGGAAAGGCGAAAATGCAATCTGTACTCAAAACAGAGAGAATCACCAGTTTCAGTTCACCTCTCAGCGAGTGACTGACGGCCAGAACCCTGGTAGGGATTAGCGCGTAGAATTCGCGCACAGCTCACTTGTGGACCAATCCCTGCCTACAATCCCTCCCGTTTCTATAAAAACCCCTGTTCCAACGAATTTTTCCGAGTGATAAACATCCCTGTAGTGACACCATCAAAACCATCGCGCAGGTTAAGCCGTATGACGGCTAGGTACTGCGGTAAAGACACTCGAGCGGGGGAACAATCACCTCACCTCCGTTCAACTCGAACTCCGTCTGGCCGTCTGGCGTCTGTTTTGAATACAGATTGCATTTTCGCCTTTCCCATCTTAAGATTAGACCGCAGGACTTAAGATGTCCTTTGGCAATCTTTTTGATGGTAGTCGGCGCGGCTGACTCTGGTCGTATTGGCCCAGAGTATTCACCAGAGGGTTAGGGTGGTTCTGGAGTTTGTTGTACATTGTTCGAGCGCGAGTTTTAATTACGTCGACAATGTACGGGATGCCGGAATGTTCGTGTAGGATATGGGCAGGAAATCTTCGGTCTGTATCATAGATCATCCTTAATGCCCTGTTCTGCAACGTCTGGAGTCTGATGAAGGGCTTCTCTTCGTCCTTAGCATATATACCTATTAGGGGCCTTCTCTGCAGGGGGACCTTACTAAACTTTGAATTTTTTTAAAGTCCAGTTTACACCTTATTTTAAACGTTCATTAGAATGGTGGAAACTATCTTCTGTACCACATCTGAAGTCATTCTGGTATACAGGTTCAATGAGACACCCTTTTAATTAAGAAAAACAAATATATTAATTTAAAAATGTCCATAGCATCTCCATTTCACGTAATTTTACTGGCATTTTTAATGCATACCTACGAGATATACAAACAAAACGAACTCTGCAAATAATTATAACTGTAGCTTTAAGTTTAAAAACTATATGTATGACCACTTTAGAGAATTAAATATTTTTAAGTTTTTAGATATTTATGTCCATAGTCCAACTTATGCACAACGTAGAGGTTACAACGTACGTTAAGTTTCAGAAAGAACTGAATGAAAAGGCAATATGGGGGGGGGGGCGTACAAGTGGCACAAAGTGTAATTTGAGAAAAAAAATATATGTGAGGAAATTTGAGGATGTCTGTAGGCAGTTAACATGAAATTCATACAACACTCTAAGACCATTAAACTGTTACCGCATTAAAACTAGTTATATTCTTATGAGAGACCTGTATTGGGACATGATTTTAACCCTCTATTGCATGAATTATTTTGCTACATATGTCACCCTTCTTCTAATTCCTCCGATTTTGGTATCCTTGTCACACGCACTTTAAAGAAAATAATTCTAATAGGAATGATTTTTAAACGCCAGACTGGCCATGCATTCAAGGCCAAACGTCACGAGTTCAATCCTAGCGACTGCACTCAAATGTGAATGTAGCTATGGATGGGGAGGGCCCACGTAAAATGCCCAGTGAGACAGTACGTGTGGATGCTGAAGGCCTTACATTATACTACAATTGCGTGGATTTTGAATATCAAAAAAGAAAATGAAAGAAGAAAGCTAGAACAATACTAAAATAAATACACACATTTATGACACACTAAATAGCTATCAACACTTGAGAGCTAGAATCGGAACTGAAAAGTTCAATACCACAGCCGGGATTGAACCACAGACCTTCCGCTTGCCAGGCGGGCGTTCTAACCATTAGGCTACTGTGACAACCTGCCAGAATGACAGTGAATTCTCCAATCAATTCGTATTTCTCCCGGAAAGCCACAGAGGGCGTCTTACATCAGAGAGAATTACCCCAAGGGCGACTTCATATCGTAAGTACTTTATGTCCCGGGGTGAAATAACCTTCTGATGAGCAAGGGGTCTATGGTTGAAATCCCGGCTGTAACATTGAAGTTTTCGGTTTCAATTCTACCTCTTAAACATTGCTAAAACACAGCTTGTGTGTTTAAAAACACCAACAGTAAGTTTCTTGGCATAAATAAATAATATCTATCAATAACTTTATTTTATTGTTAAATGCAAATATAATATGAACATAACAAGAAACACGTATAATATTATAAAACTTGGACATATTTTTTACCAAATGGAAGCACTACGCATTAGAAAGTATGAATTTCCTTGAAAACATTTTTTTTTGTTCTCAAAATAGTATAAATCTTTAGGTTTAAAATTTTACATATCAAACATGGTATGTTACACGGGTAGCAGGCCCTTAGTTTAGTCAAGCAAGCACACACCCTCATTTTCCACACTTTAACCTCAACTTCCTGTAACTCCATCTTTTAACACTTCTTGTGCCCTTTTCTCAAAGCCTATTAAAGATACTGACTTGAAAATATTACTGTAGGTACATGGTCATCTGCTTTCAGTGCTGAACTAGCTTTGTCTAGAAATATTAGGTTTAATGTGAATAAAACTAAAAATAACTTCTAAAAAGTATATATAATTTGTGTCATAACAAATTCAACATTCTTCCCCTTCTCATTTTTATGGCATGTATATTCCCTTAGGTCCAATTATCAAATTATCCATTAACACCAAGGAAAAACATAAGATGACTGTAGAGTCAAAGCTTATGGAGAAAACTGCACAAGAAGTATGGGGTAGAAAATCTTTTGTTTGAAAACATGGTCACACTTATACCACTTTTACACAAAAGCTTTTAAATTTAACCTAATTAATTATACACTTATTAAATTTAGAAACACATTTTCTCTAAATACCCCAAATTGCTTAACGTACTGATGTGCTTAAGAATAGAACGTGAATTTTGGACCATTTTTTGGGTAAGCTCTCGATAGAGTTCTCCCTTAACTGAATAGCATGAGTAGGGTTTTGCCTTCTACTAGCTGTGCATATGCTGAAACCCCTAATACAAATATTTAGTATGCAATTAAATTATTTACCAGTTTCCATATACTTAAGGTAGCAAAAACACATTAAACACACATGCTCCCAAAAATAATTTTATAAAGGTAACTGCATCTGTTTTTTACATTACCTACCGCACCTGGCAACGATCCTTTTAATGAAATTTATGTTATTGTAGCCCACTGTCTCTCCAAACAATGTGGAACAATAGAGAAGCGGAAACCCTTATGTGCGTTTTTTAACGCTCCATTGTTACCCGCGCCGCTGGTTTATATTAGACCAGAAGCTGAATAAACAAAGCTTCGATTTGCTCCTCTAATGGATGTGCACGGAAAATGTCCACTTTTACTGGCGTATCGACTGGCTCATGGCCGAGAATCGATGCCATGGCGTGGACGGACGGACGAAAATAGTAACTAACGCGTTTGTGTTTCAAACATCCGCAAAGACAGCTTTGCTGCATAGGAGGGAGTGATGCAGCTTCCGCGCTCATTAAGCTGTGGTGGGATATATTGCTAATGTCAACTAAAGTCTTTATTTCCCGTCCAGTAATGGGATTCAACAAAAACAAGCGCCAAAGAGGAAATAATTGTAATCTCTGGTAGAGTGTGAACACATGGCGGATTAAAACTTCCAGGATACATCACAGCTTTTATCATTTTCTGGGAAAATACGGGGATTTCTACCGTGTTGTACGTTCATTAATTTGGAAAGCACTTGGACTATAGCCAATAGTGTGAAAATCTTCGATTTGATCGATTGATCGGTGTACAAACAGGAGTTTTAAACTACAGTGTGCCCCATCATCGTTAGTATCAACACGGTCTAGTATATTAGCATGCTGCAACCTCAAAATATAGCATATTTATCCATCCATCTCTTCGATGGTCATTTTCGTAGTCTTTTACTCTCTTGTTTGAGGTTTGTATTTAAGGGACACTGGAGTGAAAGTTTGGTCAAAATTGTCAAAAAGTCGAAAATTGTTTTTTTTTTTTTTTTTTACCTTAAAATGTTCCTGGTACACCGGTGCATTTGGATCAGCTAACATTTTTCATATCCCCCAATCCATGTGGTCATTACGGCCCTTTCAAATGGTACTCTTCCCTTAACGTACACAGGATGCTCCTATATAAAAGCCTGTTTTTCTCAAAACTACATTTCTGCGTATTCCAAAAGAAGGTCGCGCCTGATTTTTGCTTCAAGTTCAATTGAAAATTTCCAAAAGTATTCATAAATAGCAGCTAAACAAAACTATCATTCAATATTGATGTTATCATTAACATGAATTCCAAAAACATTTTTTGTATGAAAAAAATCAATAATTTTTAAGATTAAATTTTCTTTGTTATTAAAAAAATATGTACAGCATAATCAGCAAATGTATTTGAAATGTCTCTTCATACAATGGTTACCCATGTTTTAGAGTACCAGTTCTGCCAATATAAATGAATTTTGAAAAGTCAATAGACGCGAGCTAGATTTTGAAAATGTGCCTATTAAATTCATAAAATAATTTATATATCATAAACGAAGTATCCAATTTTAATGAAATTTGGTGTACCTCCTATTCTAATATAAATACAAACACAGTAAAAATTTCAGAAAAATCTATCAAGAAATGTGGAGCTTTCAAATTTCACTCCCAGTGTCCCTTAAAACCTTTTATCTACTGCACCTTTGCCAGCCTTACTTTAAACTGCAATGCAAACAAAGTGCAAATTTGTATTCTTCCATGAGCATTTCGTATCGCTCTTAATAATAATGAATTTGCATATTAATGTATTCCATTTATTGTTACTGTAAGATTTTACAAACTGTTTTTGCAAACAATTCTTGCAGTTATTTTAAATTTAATGCTATTTTGTATTTTAGTTAATGAACTATATTTTCATTCGCGCCTGCTGACACGGAAGTTATGCGGTTCAATTACCTAATGAAGTGTTACTCAAACACGTGCTGTTGTTTACATTGCAGTTTAAAGTAAGGGCGACGAAGGTATACAATAATAATCAGTGATGTTTCGCTTGTAGTTACTAGGCAACAAAAACTACACTTGATATTTGAACAAAAGGCAGAACACTATCAAAACATAAAATACACGTTCAACAAAACTAAAATACTGCGACAAAACGACAAAGTTCAGTCTAGTTATTCTTCAACCAGTTGATTTTCATCTCAACTTTTGTAGAAAAATACAGTTCTCTTGTACTGTCGTTTACACAGTCTATGGCAGTGCTGTCCAGCTTTGTTACATACTTGGGCACCTTTAACTCGTACCCAAGTAGGCGCGGGCGCCATCACAACCACTATTAGGGCAAGTACACTTTTTGGTAGGAAAAAGGTAAAGAATGGCTAAGAAAATTATGAATACGGCTTTAGGTGTATGGCAACATACTTCATGAGAAGCAAATAGTTTTATCTTGAAATTTGAATTAATACTGGAAATCGGAATAAGAATTTTCTTATGAAAGGAGCCAGAAAAATGAATCATGCGCACCACTATGGACAGCGCTGCTGCATGGTCTTTCGTGACATTACAACTCTCTACTGTTTTCTTTTCGTAACCTTGACTCAGTCCTTTCACTGACCCCTTTCACCTTCTCTGTTTCTCATGCACTAACTCCGACAATACAATCACTCCACACTCATTAAAACTTCTTCACTTCGACGCGACGTAAAGTGTCGGTCTGGGTGGCTCAGTTGGTTAGACACTGGCCTACTGATCCCAAGGTTCCGGGTTCAAATCCGGTCCAGACCATAGTTTTAAGTACGCTTAAAAACGGCAGCTTCATGTCAGTAGGCTTACTGGCATGTAGAAGAACTCCTGAGGAACGACATTTCGGAACACTGGCGCGGCTGATGTGATCCTGGTAATTGACAGCGTCATTAAAAAACAAAATAATTTAATTTAACAGACAAAAGTTTACTCAATAAAAATATGGATCTAGTTAAAACAAACAATTTATGTCAAATACTTCGTTTCTCTTTTGAGTGAATATTACATAAATATTCTTTCTTATGTGTTTAAATTTGCCAATATTTATATTTTTTCAATTAGGAATATTATCTCTTGGCCTTGATAAGAACGGAACTTAAAAGGCATCGCATAGCAACCAACTCTTAAAAGATTTCACTATCGCTTAAAACCTAACGTATTCCCATTCTCCTCTTGCAGCTACAAGAAAATCAGCAATGACATACTTTTTGAAAATGCTTATATCGATTAAAATGAACTATATACAGAAATAAACATTTGTGAATAGTGTGTATAAGAGTGAGTATAGCTCTACATATATTTGTGAACAGTGTTTGTTCAAATTGAACTATATTAAAAGTTTGTATCACAATGTTACGCGACGATCACTTGGTGTATCTTCTAAGTCTGTGCACTTCGACTTTGTCGCTAAATATTGATAGACTTCTTAAACGTAAGCAGTACCAAAGAAGTCACTAATGAATACATGTTTATCACATAAGATGCTAAAGTGCTTTCGTAAATCAAACGCAACGTACATGTAATCTACCCGCCAGTGAACACAATACACGGCTGGGGGTTAAAGAAGATACACGCAAACTCCCTTCTTTCGCAAATGTCTTCCATCTGGGTTCCATTCCAGGAGACCGCATATTGGATTCGTGGTGGACAAAGTGGCGCAAGGGCCGTTTCCTCCGGGTTCTCCGGTTTCACCCGTCATCTCACTCCACCGGTTTTTTTTTGCATCTTCATTCCATGTATCATCAGTGTCATCGCCTGCGTATTTCGTAAAAGCGGGCGTTAAACACAACAAAATCTGATGTGTTGCACTCACATGACTTTCTCTACTCTTGTACTAACCATTCTTACAAACTCTTATTCCTATATCTTCTTCGTGTTAGTTGAGATAAACGTTTTCAGAAATTATCTTAGTACTTATTTCCTTGTAGGTACAAGGGCAATAAGGGAATACAGTAGGCTTTGAGCGATAGTCACATCCTTTAGAACATTAAAATCCCGTTCTCTTTGCACGGTTAGCATATGAAAAATGAATAACGATGTTCCATTTGACAGAAGTATGTTCTCCAAAACTCACATAAATAACAAAGCATATCTCCGAAATGGTTCACTGTAAAAAAAAATTATTGAGACATAAATTGTGTATTTTATTGTACAGGCAGTGGATCTCCGGCCCTGACGTTTCACAGCTATGATGAGTTGGAGGGGGAAGGTTAACATCGCCAACGTATAGTATGAGTTTTGGAAACTGGACTCTCAGAATTATCTTAACAATGAAAGTATATTCTATGTATTAGGTTTAAATCATTGAAATACAGGTTTCGGCGTTATTTTCATGCAATATCTTCGTTATACTGCTATTCTGCTCGAATATTACCCTTACATCTGTTATGGGCAGTAATGTAATGTAAAGAGGTAATTCGGGCATGTTTTTCAACATGCCCAGGCTGTTTAGGGACAGTCCCTCTTCAGCCCCGTCTTAGTATTATTGTTTGTCGTGTGGGAGAAACTTCCTGGCGTGTGTGTGTATTGTTTTGATTGTAGTGATGTGGCTTATGTATTTTTTGTGTTTGTTTGTGTATGTGTTGTCGTCCCCAGCTGCGTGGAGGGGGCTTCTGCCCTCCGAGAAATAAGTTTTAATTTTAGGGGGTTTGTTGTTTGTTGTTGCTGCCCCGGCTCAAATGTAATTTTTTATATTAGTTGTGTTGTTTTGTATGTTAGGTTATGAAAGTGTGTGTGTTTGTGTTTGTGTATGTATAGTGTGTGTGTTTGTGTTTGTATGTGTTTATGTTTACTGTGTGGTTTTGTTTACTGTGTGTTTGTGTTTTTTATTATTGTTTGTTGTGTGATTGTAATGTTTTTATCTGTCGTCTATAAAGATGGCAAGTTGGTTGCCAACTCTAGTTGTGTTGACAGCTTTTTTAAGGTCTTTTGCGCTGTTTGTGTTAAGTTGTGTAGAAATCTGGATCTTTGTGCTGGTGGAGTTATCATAAATTGGCGGAATGAGTGTGCTTAGGATTTATGGGCAGTAGCTGTTACTTTTGGCAATATTGGAAGCAAGTAACGCACCGGATGTTAAAACTTTCTGCTAGCACCAATCAGCGGTCTCACTGCTAGGTGTGGCTTCCAAACGTAGTCCCGTGTTGCCATTTCCGTTTAACCAGTACCACGTTGTTTCATTTGTTTTGGTGTTTGTGCAGTTTTTTCCGGTAGGTAAACGGTATAACAATTGTCTCCATATTCTGCTGTTCTGTGATCC
Source organism: Tenodera sinensis (assembly GCA_030765045.1). NCBI lineage: Eukaryota > Metazoa > Arthropoda > Insecta > Mantodea > Mantidae > Tenodera > Tenodera sinensis. The sequence continues at coordinate 137,134,887 of CM060968.1, forward strand.
TTTATATGTATGCTGTCCACGTAAATTTAGGAAACCCGATGCGAATTGCAGATGTGTGAGGTGTTTCAAATAGCCTGTTTGAAATTCGCTCTAAAGAACTGGCAACACCGCGTCACCAGGCCTTGAGAAATGTCAGAGCCGGAGATCCACTGGCCGTACAACAGCAAGATCTACATTTTTTTGTATAGTAAGAGTTTTGTATAGTTAAGAGTTATACGAAATTCATCCAGAGTAAACAGGACTACAAGGGCTATACTCAGAGAATTCAAGATATACATTTCACTTTTCATAAAAATATCTTAAACATTGGCTTTTGAATCAAAATCGTTGTCATCATCGAGAATATCACAATTTTCAAACAATGTTCCATGTAAAGAGTAGTTCAAGGTGAGAAATTTTCTTCAAAATCTTCCTGTCCAATCCTTAAAGGATGTTAAACTTAAATGCCAACTTTGGTGTTTAACCGACTTTTTGTTTTTGAGTTAACCTCAAAAACTCAACGTCTATTTCCGGTGAAATTTCAACATCGGTTCTGTACATAGTACAGAAAGTAAAAATAACAGACTCGAACGCCTACAAACAAGCTGGCTGCCAGGCTGTCCTCGAATGCTCTGAAAAACCCTTCGTGTTGCCGCTTGATTGTTAGTCTAGTGTCGCTAGTGTGACGTGGGGAAGCTTGAGATATCTTCTTTTTCTTCATACTAACATACATTAAGGCAAACCTTTTCTCCCCAAATTGATAGTTATATAATAATACAGCCATTATGTTCTATAATGCTTATTAGAGGTATTGTTTTTCGCAACTTTGCATGTGATTGAGCTTTCTCCCTTAAGCATCAGCTAAGCTGTTTTCTTCTTACCCTGCACACTTTTTTCTACATCCACTGTCTGCAAGAAAAGTAACAGAAGAACGTCTCGTGCAATCCCGGGCGTAATCCTAGCCCAAACACCAGCCCTGGAATTTTGGACAACTACATAAATAAACTTTCCTTCACTTTTCTGGAAGTATATTAATAGTTGCATCTTGGACTGCTTTTAAAATTTTTTCTGACTATCCGGGAATATCAGTTTTCTACTTCACTTATTTTTACTTTAAACTTATATATGAAACTAGCATCCAAAATTACAGAATATAACAGTGTTTGTTAATGTATGGCGCAGGGACGTAGCGTCAATGGATGTGGGTGACGTGTTTACATACCCTGCCAGTTTTCTTTAGTTAACTTCTACTATCTATATACTAATACAGCTGGCGTAATGCTTGCTGAGGAGTATGTTTCGAACAACAATGTGCTGTGTATTATCATTGTTAGCGTATAATGCCAAGCATTGAAACAGAGTGGCTGGTGCTTGTACTTGATTTACACCCGTCACGTCAAACGGTGTGCGCTTGCACGGATGTGACTCAGAGAAGTTTATCTGCCTTGTTAATGCTAATGAAGTCTAAAGCTAAATTCTTCAGTAGATATTTTCTTTGGATATTTTTTTTTTTATATTCTTAATTTGTTCTACAGCTATCAGAGTACAACAAGTAACATTTTGAACAGTAATGTGTGTGAACGTGTAAGAGAGAAATACGTCAGGGAACCGAAGGTAGGGCATGCACATTACTCATGTGCTTTCGTGTGTTTCACTATGACGAAAACACATGCTATAGGGAGAACACTGCATTTCCTGGTAACCTACTGCTCCGAATATGGAATCTGAGTGTTTGTAATCAACAAACTGAGAATACAGAAATAAATAAAGGGAGTGATTTCTTTCCTGTGCTTTTAATATTTAGCTGTGGGTAAATTATAAAGTTGTATGAAAATTGTGAAAAAAAAAATTTGTTTTTCAAAGTTAATTTTTATTTAATAAACCAAGGCAGAAAAAATTTCTGTTCCCAACATTCTTTTGAGAGTAATTATCTATAACAAAATAATATTTACAATTATCAACATTTTAAAATCTCCATCGTGTTGAAAATATGAAAAGAAACCTAAATAAATAAAATAAAGTTAAAAGTGGTATGATATTGCAATGAAAATTTATATATACATTATTCCTTATATGTATTATGTCTGATATGAGTTTGAAGAAAATCCCCTAGCAATTATAGAATTTAGCAATTTCACCTATGCGTACCCTTAACACGAGTTCAAAGTGCATACCCAAGTCCATACACCACGCCATGTCACTGATGGGGTCGTTTGTTTTCAAAGCCCACAATACTATTCCTCCAAACATATTTCCGTAATAAATAAATTTAATTAAATATACTAAATAAAACAACATATACTAAAACACTCTTGACGTAGATAAAATATTGTAGACAACTTGTTACAAAACTAGGTTAAGTAACTGGCGGCTCTTAAAACACTCACTCATTTTGGTCGAGTTCTAACGAACCTCTCGTTACTACACCTCCACTTTAGTAACTAGCAGTCTAGATATCTCTTACGGGGAGTTGAAAGTTTGCCATTCTTTAAACGTGTTCACAGTATAAACAATACATTTTAACAACGAAGACATAATGTGCCAAAAAACCATCAAATATCTAGGCATCAAAATTCATCGCTCCCTTACAATAAAACCACACTACCATGAAGTTCTGAAAAAAGCCAGACCCATACTTGGAACAATAGCATATCCTGCCAAACTCAATAAACGAGGCTTCTCTCCAAAAATCCTTCGTCATCTCTACATCGCTCTCATTCGTCCTAACCTAACATACGCCGCAGTAGCCACCATGCGTCTCATCACACCTGATTCAATGAAAAAAAGTCAAGCTTTCGAAAGGAAATATCTACGCATCGCATATAAACTCCTACCTAACTTTAAAAACAGCAACATTCTTAATTATACCAGAACCATGCCCATTGATCAACACATAGCAAAACTTATGCTCAGATACATCGATAACGCCCATACCAGACCATACAGACGACGATTGATCAATACAGCCCAAAAAATGAAAACCATTCGACCAAATCAACTCGAAAAAAATCCACCATTACTCACTCTCATCCACATCTACGACAAACAACAAGAAGCCCAACAACTACAAGATCTCCTACAATATTTAACAAACATTAAAAAAAATCTACCGAACAAATTACAACAAGCATAAATAAAAAATTAACAAGAGCCTGAAGCAGCAGCAACAAGAAAAAGCACTAAGCAAACAGCAAAATCCGTCTTCTTGGGTAGCGACGGCAGCAAGTTGTGTGACCTGGTAACAAAAAAAAAAAAAAAAAAAAAAAAAGGAGAGAGAGAGAGAGAGAGAGAGAGAGAGAGAGAGAAACATCACTAATAAGAGGAAAATGTACCACCCAAACTGAATGATCTCTGTCCCACCACAAAACAAAAACGAAGCTAGGCTGAAGAGGGGACAGTCCCTAAGCAGCCCGGGCGTGCTTGTACGTCCAATTACCCTAATTCATTCATTCATTCTACATGTTATTTTTTAACTCTGAATAACTTTGGCTCTTTCCTAATTCCTTCATTTTTCTTTCTTTCTATCCCTTGATATCTTACCACTATTCACAATAATATCTTCTCTATGAATTGTAGACATATTTAATCCCTTCCTTTCTTAGTCGAAGTTCAGCCTTTACATCCATTTCATTGTTCCATAAAAAATTGCATAGTAGTGTTATTTTATTTCTTCGTTTGTTTCCAATTCAATATACCAAATAATTACATTTTTGTACTTGTTCTATCGTGTTTTTATTATTATTTTTTCTCTTCATGCAGTTTTTCCGTTAAAAGTTGATGTTTTTATTTTAGACGTACATATATATTCTTTTGTAGTTTTATTTAGGTGAAAAATAAATTTTTACAGGGAGTTATTTCGTGCTTTAATTAAACCTGTGACTGCAAGGAGCAGTGCTGCCAATGTAGCTATCATACATTAGTATTTCTCAAGCATAGATGGTCTGGTTCAAGTATAAATTAAACGGTACCAGCGACAATAGACAAACTATATCTAATTCTTGACTTTCTAACCTCTTTTTTCCACAGTTTATTTTGAAGCTTTTATCTATATAAAGATTGCTGGTATTAGATTTTGGGGAAAACTTCTGTTTTCTATTACATTGTAATAAAATGGCAAAAATTCAAGTGCGGTTACCTTTCGATCACTTTTTTGTGCTCTATTAATTTTACTACAAATCCACAGTTTTCTTCTCGTAGTTAATATAGTTCAGTTTTTTCTGCTATCACAATTCATAACGGTTCTCATAACCTTGCTCTGTCCTTTCAGAGTCTTTCTTCATTTACTCTGTCTTTTGTACACTTAACTGCGGCATTACTACCACTCACGACGACCGATGTGTCTTCCGGGACCACATAGCGCGCGCGCACACACTCCCACATTCTCACACCAGCTGATACATTGGCCGATTCATTGCCGTTGGTCTATTCTCAAACGCACTCATGTGCGTTTACACGCAGATGACATCACACTGCCTTTCCAGAAACTCTCCACACACACGCACAGCGATGACTCGGCTATAAGCCTCGGGAACATTCTCGATTCCTTTTGTTTCTGCCGCCTTATTATTTACGGTCGCGTACATGCACAGTCGCGCCGGGCTTTTACCTTCTCTACCTATTCGTCGGCCCGGCATGTGATGTGAAATAGCTTGGCGTATTACGCCAAACATTGAAACAGAGCTGCTGGTGGTTGTGCTTGCCTCACGTCAGACACGTCAAACGATGTGCGCGTGCAGCGGATGTAACACTGAAAAGTGCATCTAACTTGTTAACGTTAATGAGGTTAATAGCTAAGTTTTCAGTATTTTGTTTGGCATGAAGGTTAACTTGATATTTTTAACTTCTTGTTTACGTATCAGAGTACAACAAGCAGCATTTTGAACTGTAATCTGTGTAAACGTGTAGGAGAAAAATACGTCAAGAAACCAAATGCAGAGTATGTACATTGCTCATGTGCTTCCGCGTGGTTCACTACGATTAAAACAAATGTTGTAAAGAAAACGCTGCATTTTCTGGAAACCTAAATCTGCATACTCAGAATACAGAAACAAATAGCGGAAGTGATTGTTCTGTAATTTAATATTTACTAGTTGTGAATTACAAAGTTCTATAGAAATGGTGAAAAAATATTTTTTCAATGTTAATAATTGTTACTTAATAGGCAAAAACATTCTGTCTTGTTTCTACATTTTTGAGAGTACTAACAGAATAATATTTAAAGTTATCAATTTTGAGATCTTCATCTTCGGATCAATTCACATACGCTGCCAAAATAGATAGAAAAGATAATACATTTAAATATGTTAAAGATATTGCAATGAAAAGTTGAATGTGCATTATTACATGTATTGTGGCTGACATGAGTTTGAACAAAATGCGGTAATAATGGTATATAGAACTTCGAAATTCCCCCTATGCACACACCACACTACGCTACTGTTGATCTATTTATAGCTTTAAACACTTTAATCCTTATATATTTAAACTAGCAATTCTTGTATATATATTCCGCGCAACTTGGAAACGGCTCTAACGATTTCAATCAAATTTTGTACTTTGCTTTGCTTTTTAAGTTCATCTATATAGGTGTAATTCCCGAAAAAACGCGATTTTACATAAAAATAACATTTTTTTATTCCCGCTTCCACAGAGCAATTCTTGTGTATACTCACGGTATTTCAGAAACGGCTCTAAAGATTTGATTAAATTTTTGTATACATGCATATTACTTTCACACTGTTTTCTCTACTCACTTTTAGGTAACACATTCACATCTCTTTCTCTACCCACTCCTCTAAAACAATTTTCCATAAAAAACCTGATTTTACACCAAAGAACATTTTTATCTCCGCTTTTATAATAAGTCATACCATGTTCTGTGTGTTTGAAATAGAAATACTGTTACATTCACACTGTTTTCTCTTCTCACTTTTAAGTAACACAATTCACAGTGGTTTCTCTACTCACTCTTCTATAAACAATTTTCCATAAAAAACGTGACTTTACACCAAAAAGAATTTTATCCCCACTTTTAAATTAAGTAATACAATTTTCTGTATGTTTGAAACAAAAATGCTACATATTATATTCATACATATATATTCATATATTCATATTCGTACTGAGGGGTGGGGGTTTGTTGTGGAGGTGGAATGACGGATGGGTTGGTCGGCGCCGGTGTCTCTTCGGCCGGGACCTCTCTCGGCTGACAGGCGGGCGTAGGATTCCCACGCTCACTCTGAGCTTCGGAGGCGGTAACTGGCCTCCGAGGGTGACGGCGTCTACCCTCCCTTTTTGGACGGGGGGCCGTAGAGGGTACTGGAGCTTGTGTTTGTGCTCGGGTGTGTTGTGTATGTGAACGCGACTTGGGAATATTACCCCGGCCTGTGCTGGTCACTGCAGCGTACGCTGAACCCACTGCTGGTCCTGCCGGGGCAGGGCCAAACTAGGGATGGCTGCTCGCCACTGGAGGTTGGACCACCTGGGGTGGTCTCCTAGCGGCTATGATGACCTTCCGTGTTGGGCAGCCACCATAGCATGCTACATGTGCGCCGGTGCAGTTGGCGCACTTGGTGTCGTCTTCCCTAGTTTTCGGGCAGACCTCTTTGAGGTGTTCCTTACCGCATCTGAGGCAGCGCAGTCTGCGGTGACAAAAGTGGCTAGAGTGATTAAACCCTAGGCACCTGTGACACTGGGGTGGGGGTCCGCAAGAGCCTATGGGTGGCTCGATGTGTACCCGGAGGTAACAAATGGCTATTACACCATCGATCTTGGCCTCCGGGTCGTTGGCTCACTCCACCACAACTAACAATAGGGGGAGGGGGATTCTGGGTGCTTGCCCATCTGGAGCGGCCTTGGTCAGCTGCTTGACCAATCTGGAGGTGATACGCTGGCGGTTGAGGTCTGCCACGATGTCATCCACGGGTGTGTCCACGGGAAGTCCGCGGATAACCCTGTGGATGTCGCGTGCCCTATCCAGCCCGAAGGTGAAATGGGTTATGTGCCTCTCCTTAAGGTGGCGGAGGATGAGGGAGTGGTCATTGGCTGATTTGGCCTGGAAAATGATGTGGCTTTTGTTCCGCCTCACCGTGCACTCCTTCGCGAGTGTCGGCATTATCAGCTTTAAAAAGCCGACCGATCCTTTGAAGTCGTCCACTATAATCGGTGGAACATGTCACTTCGTGGATTTGGATGGTTGGGGTGGGTTGCGTTGCCGTTCTTGAGCCAATGCGGTCAAGGCGGCTAGTCGCTTGGTGCCGCGTGAGACTACCTCACGGAATCCGGCAGAGGAGAGAGCAGAAGAGCTGGTTGCCGCGTCTATGGCGAGGGAGGATCTGCAGGAGAAGATTGAGGTTCTCCCGCTGCGGTAAGAATTTTCTGTGCGGTCATTGGCATAGTTTTTGGAGTCAGACTCCGTACTTTGGCCTACTCGGGGAAAGTCACCGCGAGGGAGGCTCTGGTTGGTGGTACGCTTGGTAGCGTCTAATTTTCGGCACTTGCCTTTTCCGCTTGCGCGTTGATTGGCAGAGCACCAGTACCCACAGCTCAAGCTGCGGCAGAGACAGCCAATGCTAGCCCGTCCCAGCGGACTGGCTCAACCAACCACGAGGCAGCAGTGCCTCTACAAAACATCCCAGAACCAACCTTAGGGGACACATTCGCTTCCGAGGAGATGGCTGAATTCATCGAGTTGGCAACCTGGTTCGCCGACTTAGTTCAGCGTTCCCTCCCAATCCTACGACGCTGCAGGGAAACCATCATCAACCCCGGGATTTCCGCTGTGCAGAAGCATCTCACGGTGCTTCAAACGGCTAAGGACCTCTATTCTAACTCCATAAGTTCGTAATGGCGCATAGAACTGTGCGTTCATTTCGAGCTGCGTTCTGGAACGCAAATGGAGTTAGAGACCAGAGACCTGGCCTGCTGGAGTTCGTGGACAGCCATGGGATTGATATCCTGATGGTCTGTGAAACGCACTTGCACGCTGGTGTACAGTTTAACCTGCCAAGTTACGCCGCTCATCGGTCTGATCGGGTCGGCCGACAGGGCGGTGGTACTGCCATTTTCATAAAGAACCATCTCACCCACACTCCTGTTACCATTCCTCCGCTACAACACCTGGAAGCAACCGCCATAAGGCTATCCTTGGGCGGGAACGATCTGGTGCTTGTGGCGGTATACGACCCGCCGGATGGTCACTTCTATGAAGCGGACATCACGGCACTCCTGAACCTACACCACAGGGTTTGCATTGCAGGCGACTTCAACGCAAAACACCCAAGCTGGCACAGCCGCACCCAGAACGTTAAGGGCCGGGGATTGTACCGTCTCATTAGCGGGAACCCCGCCCTTCACGCGCACGGGCCGAGAGGTCCAACCTACTACCCGGCACGCGGCGCCGCGGATATCATCGATTTCATGGTCACCAAAAACATACCATTTCACTTGGACCTCTCTGTGATTGACGATCTGGACTCCGACCACAACCCTGTTGTGGTGGATGCAGACGTTAATCTTACTGCCCTGGGAGTGCCGGACTGGGTGGATGAAGTCGACTGGGATGCAGCCGTCCTAGCCCTTCAAAGCTCCGTGGAAGCAAATCCTCGAATAGACTCGATAGAGGCTCTCGAGGAGGCAGCCACGGGGTTTTCTACCTCTGTCCTAAACGCGGTGCGTGCTCACACGCATCGCATTCCTACCGAAGTACCAAACCCGACATCTATCCCTGTCCCACTAAAACGCCTCATTCAAGCAAAGAATGCTGTCAGACGGCTATGGCAGAGATTCCGACATCCTAGGATAGGAGTAATACACCAGAGGTTCAAATCCCTGGTGAGACGACTCCTAAGAAAACACAGGCAAGCAGCTTGGGACGAAACAATGCGTCGCGTAAACCTCCAAGAGAGGAAACCGTGGCGCATCGTCCGAGCCTTGAGGAAAGACAAATCTGCACACCAGCATCCAGTGCACAGCCCTCGGGGAAGACTTGTCTTTGAACCGAGGGAAAAAGCAGAGGCACTAGCAGACTATCTGGAGACTCAGTTCCAGCCTAGGGTAGATCCCCAGAACGATGACCATACTGACCTCGTGGAACAAGCGGTAGAAGACTTCCTAGAAGTCCGACCCGCGGGCCACGAGGAGTTCCACATCCCGGTAGTTACCCCTCGCGAGGTAACTAACACCATCCGGCACCTAAAACCTAGTAAAGCCCCTGGGCAGGACCGTGTAACAGCGGAAATGCTCCAGCACCTACCCCATAGAGCCGTGATGCACTTGACCCGCATTTACAACGCATGCCTCAGCATGTGCCACTTTCCAGCTGTCTGGAAACAGGCGCGTGTGGTATGCGTTTTGAAGCAGGGAAAGAATCCGGTTTTTCCATCCAGTTACCGTTCCATCAGCCTCCTACCAGTTGTCTCTAAAGTGTTCGAGAAACTGTTCCTGTCCCGCCTCGGACCTCTTTTGGAGGAAAAAGGTCTCCTACCGGAACACCAGTTTGGTTTTCGTTCTGGTCATTCCACGACTGAACAACTACTGCGTGTAGCCGAGAAAGCTTCCCTGGCTTACCAGGAGAGAGCTAAAACGGTGGCAGTGTTGCTCGACGTGGAAAAGGCATTTTCTACCACTTGGCATGAGGGGCTTGTCTACAAGCTCATACAGCAGGAAATCCCCCCTCCATACATTTACTTGGTGGCTAGTTTCCTACAGGAACGTAGCTTCCGGGTGAAGGTGGAGGGATCATTCTCCAGAGAGAGGCCCATTGGCGCAGGAGTCCCCGAGGGCAGTGTACTGTCACCGGCACTCTTCGCAGCTTACATGGCCGATCTCCCGACGCACCCCAACACACACATCTGTCAGTATGCGGACGATCTCATGATCTTCGCTACTAACAAGAACCCGCGCTACAGTTACCGACAAGTACAAGCCCACCTCCGTGCCATCAATAGATGGTGCGAGAACTGGCGTATGTCTATTAACCCGGAGAAAAGCTCTGCGATTCTCCTGGCTAATACGATAGCCAACCGGCTCCCGCTGGACCTCGTGCTTCGGCGCCGTCGGATCCCCTGGGTCACTACGGCGAAGTATCTCGGGGTCACGCTGGACCGGCGGCTGACGTATAGACATCACGTCAGGGGCAAAGTACTTCAAGGCCACGCTGTCCTGCGGCAGTTGTACCCCATCCTCAGTTCCCAAACCATGCCCCTACGCCTGAAGCTTCGGCTGTATCGAGCGATCGTCCCGCCTCAGGTCCTGTACGGATGCGAGATCTGGGGAGTGGTGGCAAGGTCCACCTTCATCAGACTCCAGACGTTGCAGAACCGGGCATTAAGGATGATCTATGATACAGGCCGAAGATTTCCTGCCCATATCCTACACGAACATTCCGGTATCCCGTACATTGTCGACGTGATCAAAACTCGCGCTCGAACAATGTACAATAAACTCCAGAACCACCCCAACCCTCTGGTGAATACCCTGGGCCAATACGACCAGAGACAGCCGCGCCGACTACCATCCAAAAGATTGCCGAAGGACATCTTAAGTCCGGCGATCTAATCCAAGATGGGAAAGGCGGAAATGCAATCTGTACTCAAAACAGAGCGAATCACCAGTTCATTTCACCTCTCAGCGTGTGACTGACGGCCAGAACCCTGGTAGGAATTAGCGCGTAAAATTCGCGCACAGCTCACTTGCGAACCAATCCCTACCTACAATTACTATAAAAACCCCTGTCCCAACAAATTTCCCAGTGAAAACATCCCTGTAGTGACACCGTCAAAACCATCGCGCAGGTAAAGCCGTATGACGGCTAGGTACTGCGGTAAAGACACTCGACCGGAGGAACATTCACCTCACCTCCGTTCGACTCGAACTGGCGTCTGGCGTCTGGATTGGCAGAGCGCTTACGTGCCTCGGTGGACGAGGTCTTTGGTATGGCACCAGTGGAGGTGCTGGCAACGGATATTGCAGGCTGACTAGCAGGCCCCTTTCGGGTCTTGCCGAGAGAGGTAGGAAGGGATTGCATTGTGGGTTTAAAAGGCAGGTACAGTACTGCACCCTAGGGTGCAGATTACTTTAACACACCTCGCGTGCTCTCACCTGCAGGTAGCAGGGCTTAGCAGCGTGCCGAACAGAGGACCGGACACCTTTTTCAAGGTGCGCCTTATCTACCCGAGGGTAGATGGCTAAGCCTTGTTAGGCAACCCGCTACCAGAAATGTAGTCTTTGCTCGTTGCACCAGCTCGCACCCCTCCGAGCGCAGAATCGGTGCTTGAGAAGAAGCTGGAAGGAATTCCGAAGCTATGCGGCACGCTACGACTTGCTATCAAGCCTCTTGCAGCGTGCTCGCAAGTATGTGCTTTGCCTGGCTGGTAGTCACTAAGTGCTCCACCACGGTCGCTGCAGTCGCTCTCCTGTAGTCCGCCGGCGAGAAGTCCTGGAACTCGTTGCTCAAGTAGCATCAATCTCCAAGTGAACTGGACGCGAGTCGCAGAGCGAATGTTGGGAACATTGATTCTCGTCACTTCATATATGCAACATGTTCTCCTTCATCGCTCGGATTGGGCTTGAAAACCACAAATCCTGTTCTCAGAAGCGGTAGCACGCCTTTTTTTTTCGAGTGAAAAAATCCATTCACGGGATGTGCCATCCATGCTAGGGCACAATGGGAACAATAGGCTTTGCCCGAAGGTACTACTCACTAAAAAGCTTCCACTGGAGAGGTGTGGGTGTACCGTTATTGCACCTGCGTATTCAAAGAGCGGGTATATTGTCAGGCCACAGGAACTTAAGCCAAGTAAAATAGGACGCAGAGGCGAAATGATGTGCACCCGTTAGGTATTAAATGAAGAATCCTGTATTAGCGAGCATATATACAAATGCAAGTGGTGATTCAAGTCCATTTATGTCCGACAGACGATGACATATGGAACAGAGACTGTATTTCTATATATTTCTCCCGCACTGGTTTGAGATCTGAAATGTGATATTTACTAATTTCGATGTACCTACTAAATTGAATGGTGACTACCGTTTTTCTCTGTCACGTAAGGTTTTTTAAAAATCACTAAATATTATAATGATAATAATGAAAAATGGTATGTTTGATGTTAAAGTGCGTTATAAAATAAAGAATGAAAAATTTCTCTGTAAACAATAAAAATACCTACATACTTGTAAAAGAGGGTATAAAGTTATATTTTCCTTGCCTGGAAGGATGGCTGACGCTTATAGCCTGGTTGAGCGATTTCCCTTTTCAATCACCAACAGAGGTTCGCTAGCATCGCAACATTCCACCGTCCCTGATATCTCCTCCCCATGTCTTTGATTTCTTGATGGAATCTTTCACCTTGTTCACCAGCAAGAGATCTTAAATTATCAGGAAAATAGTCTAGATGTGAATACAAAAAATGAAGTTTTCAACTCATATTACACCCAAATATTTGTAATTTTGGTAACATATTTCTCACAATTACTTTATATTGCGGATCCTCTGTACTTCTGAGACACTTATTGACCACTTCCTTGAAAGCACACAATGCTTGAAGTTCTCTGTCATTCCAAACACCTTGTGGTATTAATTCTTTATAAAGAAAAACTATTCACTATATCAAAATTAGCTTCCTTTAAATTGTTAAAAGGTAATGAGAGATACAATTTAAAAAAAATGGATGTGTTGCACTCACATGACTTTCTCTACTCTTGTACTAACCATTCTTACAAACTCTTATACCTATATCTTCTTCATGTTAGTTGAGATAAATATTTGTACAACTTTATCTTATTGCTTATTTCCTTGTAGATGCAAGGGGAATATTAGAATACAGTAGGCTTTGAGCGATAGTCAAATCTTTTAAAACTATGAGATCCCGTTCTCTATGCACGCTTAACATATATAAAAATCTGATGTGTTGCACTCACAGGACTTTCTCTACTCTTGTACTAACCATTCTTACAAACTCTTATTCCTATATCTTCTTCGTGTTAGTTAAAATAAACATTTGTACAAATTATCTTATTGCTTATTTCCTTGTAGGTGCAAGGGGAATATTGGAATACAGTAGGCTTTGTGCGATAGTCAAAACTTTTAAAGCTTTGAGATTCCGTTCTCTTTGTACACGTAACATATAAAAAAATGAACAACGATGACCCATTTCACGAAAGTTCCAAGTTTTCCGAAACTCACATAACAAGGTATATCTCCGAAATGGTTCACCCTACAAGAAAATTTATTGAGACATAAATTGTGTATTTTAGCAAGATCTACATTTTTTGTATAGTATAATTTGGTCTATCTCTAACGGTTTACCAGTTATGCAAAAGTTGTCCAGAGTAAATACGACTACAGAGACTATAGCCAGAAAATTCAAGATATACATTTCATTTGTCATAAAAATATCTCAAACATATGACATTTTAATCAAAATCGTTAGAGCCATTTTCAAGAAAATCAAAATTTTCGAAAAATTTTCCATGTAAAGGGCAGTTTAAGGTGGGGCTATTTTCTTCAAAATCTTCGTGTCACATCCTTGAACGACATTAAACTTAAAAACCAACTTTGGTTTTTAACCAACTTTTCGTTTTTGAGCTATGCTGTCCACAGACTGACAGACTGACAGACTGACAGACACACAGACACACAGACACACAGACACACACACGGACCTTTTTCTAAAAATGCTTTTTTTGGATTCAGGGGGCCTCAAAACATGTATTTCCGGTGAAATCTTGACTTCGAATTTTTGGGTGGAATACAATACTTCCCCTACTTACCAGTAGAGAAAGTAAAAATGAACGATGTTCCATTTCACGAAAGTTTCAGGTTTTCTGAATCTGACACAAATAACAAGGAATATCTCCAAAATGGTTCCCTCTGCAAAATAATTTACTCAGACATAAATTGTGCTATAGTGAGATCTATATTTTTACTTTCTCTACTGGTGCTCTCCTAATGCGGTCAGTCATATTTTCATGGCTGCACAATGCAGGGAATGGAAATGGCATGTGACCTTCAATCGAACTAGGTAACCTATCCAACTTATCCAACTAGTACCGAAGATTCCGGCAGCTCTCGTTGGAAAGCTTTCGTAGCGTTACATTTATAATCACCCTAATTTACGTAGTTTCTAGTTTGATCATTCAATTATTTATTTCATACCTACGCTTATTTAACAAAACAGGTTTGCTCCTGTGTCTTCGGTCACAGAAGAAGTTTGAGGATTGAGTTAACTTTCAGCTGGTATATCAGACAACAACAACAACAATAATAATAATAATAATAATAATAATAATGATAATAATGATAATAATGATAATAATGATAATAATGATAATAATGATAATAATGATAATAATGATAATAATGATAATAATGATAATAATGATAATAATGATAATAATGATAATAATGATAATAATGATAATAATGATAATAATGATAATAATGATAATAATGATAATAATGATAATAATGATAATAATGATAATAATAATGATAATAAATTCTATGTCACTACAGCTAGTATGACATAAAGGACATTAACTTCTCCAAGTGACTCACAATTGAGTGTCGTGCCGACATGTTGGTATGCTACCTCAGTCGATTAAGCAGCGGCATAGTAAAAGTCGAAGGTTCGTGGTTAAATCCCGGTTAAGTTTTCATTCTGAACCTGGCCTTCCACGGAATAACAATAACAACTAAATAAACTTTAACATTGGTTATTTATCCAAATTGAAAATTACTATAAAACTTCTATGTCATGTATGTAGCCCATGCAGAAAGACGATCAACGTCTCTAAAGCCCAGCAGGAAGAAAGGAAGCTAAGCCACGTGCTGTTTCGTTTTCTAACATTTCCTTTTGGGTTTAAATGTTTTCCTCCAGTTTTTTTCATAATATTTGGTGACGTCTGTAATCTGAAGCTTAGAAAACTTTTTTCACAAAATTTCTTCAGCTTTATTGACAACGTCCTTACTTTTTTTATGAATTCATGGCCCGTCTTTTACTCTAGTCATTTTTCAGCTTCCATTATGACAGGCTCCCTGCTTTCTGGAGTAGAAGATTTATTGCGGAACTTGTTCAATATTGCTAAGATTTGAAGCCGTGGAAAGCCTTTCTGTTTCCCTATAGCGTTTAGTGCCAGGCGTTGTTTGTATAGATCCCATATACTATACTGTAACAAAACGGAAAAATCCAAAATGCTATTACTTTTCTAACACTTTATTGTCCCCTAAAGTTTACTACAAATGAACAATGTTGTTCTTGTTCTTAACAACAGGGGCGTAGCGTTGGGGAACGCTAATACCGTGAGCGTTCCCCTTATTTTCCTATTTTAACTGTTTTATATTTATTTTTTTTTTTGTAATAGTTTTAATGCAGGATAATTATTTTGTATAATCATTTAGCACTGATTCTTTCTCAGATCATAGTGTTCAGCAGCTATATTAAGCTAATATAGTAAACACAAAATGTACAAGTCAATCCGTTCCGTTCTAAAACAGCCGTATACTCTGAAAGGAGTCAGCGTTTCGCTGCCTGTATGTAGTATGGTTAGGACGGCTTCCCCGCAAACCCCTCACCCCCTCACCTATCTCCTGCCTGTCCCTCTTACCTCCGCAGGCCCCTCACATATCCACCTGTATACGCAAGCGTTCAAGCCCTACGCTAGTGTGATTCTGACTACAGTGTGTTGTTGCGGCGAAATGGGAAGAGTTCTGATCTGCAGCCAATGAGGTACTCCTACGTGCACAGCGTTGCAGGGTCATTACCTCCACTCTTTTCATATTTCCCTCTCTCTCACACACATTGTCCTACTATTCGCTTGGCGCGCGTCAAGCCCCACGTAAGGGTAAAGCAATATGACAACACAGCAGAACTCCGATTGGTTGCCGACCTGGAGACGCTCAAGAACAAACTCTTTCCCATTTGAATAGCACAGTAAATGTATTTAATATACATTTTAACGTATTGCAGTTTAGAATGGAAGATGTTATGTACTATGGAAGCTACAACTATTATAGAACACTAATGTTACTTTAATTTTATTTCTTATTGGCACTACTCTTAAGAAGTAATATTAAAAGGAATCAATTAAAAGCTTAAGTGTTAAGCATTTAGTTTTCAGAGAGTTGCCTATCTGACCTTTTTTGCTTCCCAAACGAGGGCCATGTCTTCACGCTTACAATGGTCAGGCAAAAATACCCTCCGTTCAATACATTTTGTAAATCCTCATATAAAACCCTGCAGAATGAGTTTCTGGATTAATTTCTTCTATATATGTTGGCTAACAAGCAAAGGCGCTTGTGTGTGTGCGTGCGTTCGTGCGTGTGTGCGCACGTTCGTGTCCCTGGGTGTGTGTGTGTCACTGAGCTGCATAGCTGGGAAACAAAGTGTTTTTTTCACCATCTTTCAAAAATGCGACACGAGTATTTTAAAAAATATTCCTCTCCCTAATTCCCTTTACATGAAAACATTTTCAAATATTTTGATTTTCTGAAAAATGGCTGCAATTATTTTTTATTCACATAACATACATTTTAGATAGATATGACAAAGAAATTTATATCTTGAATTTCCTGCATTCTGGATAACATTTGTATGGCATACCGTAAGAGACAAATTCTTACTATACGTGGATCTCGTTAAACACACAATTATTCTTACGTCGCCCCCTTTTTTGTGAAGTTAACCTTTTTCGAAATGTTGCTTGCTTTTTATTTAAATTTTTAAATACTTGTAAGTTTCTCAAACAGAAGGTCTTTATTGGTTTTTTATGTCCTTACCATGCCAAAGAGGTTTGAATATCTAAGGCATCGCAGTGTGACCAACTGTCGCAATATTTGACTGTCGCTTAAGCTCAGTGTATTTTACCATTTCTATTGTACTTATAAGGAAATACGTCATTAAAGCATTTCTATAAATGTTTGTCAATTATCATGAAGTTGATAGAAGAATAAGCGTTTTTAATAAGTTTGTACAAGGCTGAATAGAAAAAGCCATGCGAATTCAGATTCTCTTTCCTCCTTCGGTATTCTTCATGCATCTAAGTCATACAGTTTAAGCCATGGGAAGACAACTTCGGGCCATGTGACGTATTTAAACGAAGAGCCAGCTTGTAAATTCGTGTGACGTCAGGCGAGACGGTGTA